>CM057456.1:627957045-628596818 GCA_016271365.2 Neoceratodus forsteri | reverse complement strand
TTAAACAAGTATATAGATATATTTTACTGTTATGGAAAAAGTGCATTTAAAACAGTTCTGTCATGATGTAAAAATGTATATTGATACCACCAGAGAAAACTTGCCTGTTTTTTATACCGATAGAGTAATTTACTGCTTTTACATAATAACAATTTAATGACACCATTTCCTAATGGCTGGACACCAAGCTTTCATTAAAAAGATAAGTTTCTAACATCAACAGTTCCAGAATATTTTCTTTAAAATATGATAATGTTGGAACTATTAGGGCTAGAGATTTCATTTTTTTAACTGAAAGCTTGGAGTCAGATAAGTAGATATATCATTACTATATTACTACAATGACCATATACTGATGTAAAAAACATAAAATGCTTCATATTGATATAATAAAAACGAAATGGTTTGCTGCATTTTTAAAGGTCTGTCATTTTTACTGCATTATATAGACATGTTTATGCAATGGGGAGCAGAATAAAAAATGGCAAATACATTCATTGTCAGTCAAAATACCACCAACAGCTTAATCTGGTTCTAGGTCAGTTGGCATTCATCTGTATCGCCCTTCCCCGGGTCGTGCCTGAAAATAGGCAGGATTTGTCTAGTGCACTCACCGGGTCAACAAAAACTAACTAAATAAATAAATGGTACACCTGGAGTGTAAATAAGTAATTTCTTTACACTCCAGGCGCGTCATCAGCATTTATGTGCCCTGCAGCCGCATCAAGAACACTAAGAGCAGCAGTAGTCTAAGGCAAAGCCAATGCATAGCCAACCTCGTTTGAAATGTCTGTTTTCTACGGACAAACTTTCCCTTAGTCTGACAAAGTTACTTGCACCCCCAACGACCATTTGACTGCAGCTATCCTTAAAATATAGGAAATACCTTATTTAAATGTTAAAACAGCTCTGTTTCTGATTCCCATTTGAGCTGCAGTTATAGCAAGGTCGCGCTGACTCATTGTCATTTAAACAGAGCATTTATTTTCCTGTGAGTCCATTGCATAAACGAAATATGGCATGGGCAGTGTGAAAATATAACAATTTATTTTTTTGCTTCAGGGTTTGACCTATGTAGACCTCACTCTTGTCTCCACCACTCGTGAGGTCAAAACCTAATCAAAAAAATGAATTATTTTCACACTGCTCGTGCTGTATCCCCTATATATGCATGTAGCAACACAGAAGAACTGTATTAACAGTTCAAATGTTACTGCTTTCAACATGTAGGTTCAGGTATTACAAAAATATGTAAGATTATAAAAATATCATATAAGATTATTTTTGAAAATGGTCAAAAGATGCTAATGGTTTTGTCTAAGAACACAGTTTTTTTTCTAGTTCAGCCCAAGAAATAAACTTAACTTACTCTTAAATGCTAAGTGGTTGACGGAACTTAAAGGGTAAGTTCACAGCACCTTACCCCCTGCCCCACCTTCAAAGCCTAAGCAAGAGCTAAAATACATTGATTTAGGGCTCCATGCGACGGATTAAGATTTAGGCCTGAGATGGTCTGTAATTTATAAACGCTATAGCCACGTACTGTACATGTAGAACTGCCAGCAATGATAATGTTAGTAGTTAGACAGCCCCTTCCCCGATCCTATTCCCTTCCTGTTACTCCCTGCATAGAGCTCCTGCAGCCCCATTCCATACCTCACGTCATCAAAAAGCTGTTTTTCGCGGTGGGGCTGCAGCGCTGAGATGGCTCATACACTGAAGGTACAAGCCGGGCATTACGAGTTAAAATTTAAGTATTTAACTTTGGGGGAAAAAAGTTGTATTTTTTTTGTTTGTTTTATTCTTTTCTTTGTGCTGTCCGCAGCCACCAGTTCCTCAGCCCGGTCACGGACCGCTGGACCCCCACATCTATACTTGGCCGCGACTCCCCGACTCCCCCGGCTTTCCCCCTCAGGGTGGGGTTGTGGCACCTGACCTCAGTGCTACAGTCGTGGGACCAGAATCAGGAACCAGCCTGGATGCTGATTAGGGCCAGGGGCAGGCGTCATGCATGGCGGCCGCAAGCAAGGATTTTTTCTTTAAACTCCAAGGGGCTGGGATGTGCAATGACGTCCTGCGTCCGCCCCGCCCCTCACAATTCAACGCTGGCATTTGCAATTCCTCCTGGCTTCCGCTAGGAGTCCCATCCCTCCCCCCGGAGAAGGAGAGCAGCCCTAGGGGCGCTTAGTCCTTCTCCCCAGGCTGGCTCTCCAGCTCCCTGGGTCCGTTCCCGAACCTGGGTCACTGGTGTCGCAAGCGGAATTCCAACCGCTGTGCTGGTGGGCCGGCCTGGGAAAAAAGTTTTAAACGTAGTTCATTTAGCTAAGCGGACAGGCAACTTCCCGGAATGAGTTGCCTGCCGGACATGTAAAATAATGTCAGCAGCTCTGTAAGTCTTTAGATCAGGCTGTAGTGTTAATCTCAAAATGCCATGGGGGCCTGGCCAAGAACAAAGATGGAGGGTTAACTGCTGAGCTCTCTGAGCAATATGCAAAGAATCGCGCCTGCATCCTGCCATTTTCAGCAATACAACCTACTTTTATTGATAACAGCACATCTCTAGATGGCCAGCCAGCAAACACTGTCGAAGCACCAAGCCCGGCTCAACTGTAAACCACAGGATGAACCCACCAGAGGTGACAGACCTGCTGAGTACTGAGCAGCCACAAGATCAGGCCAAAGCTTAAACCATTATAAAACTAATGAGTACCAAACAGCAATAACAGGCAAGCAAAATAAGGCTTTATTCAACTTACAGGTAGCAGGTACTTATTTCTGATAGCTCCTTGGGAGCACTGGCAGAGAACCTGAAAAACACTACAACCTGATGAAGTGTTGAGTTTCAAAACCAGTCTGAGTATTTTTCCGGTTCTCTGCTGGCATCCCCATGGAAAGGGGCTATCACAAGTAAGTACCTGCTACCTGTAAGTTGAATAAAGCCTTTTTTGCTTACATATTATTGTTGTGTGCTGCTCATTAGTTTTATAACGGTGGCAGTGCTCAGCTTCCTTGCAGCCTTGTTGATTGACAGTGGGGCAGGCTTCCCAGTTACGTGCCTGTTGGTAGTGTGCGTGTTACATAAAATAAAATATTGTGAACCTGTTAGGATCATTGGCTTACTATATATTGTACCTGAGTCCGTTTGTAATTACTGTATCTTGTACTCTCCCCGGTCGTGTGTGAAAATAGGCAGGCTTATTGCCTAATGCACTTACCCGGTTATCAAAAGCAAATAAATATTGTTGACTGAAATGAGGGTGGGGCAATGTTTGTGTGGCAGGGTAGCACATCTTTTGGTCTGTGTTTACAGAGGGGACAACAGTTTTATCAGCTCTTAAGTACAAGTTTGAAATTCCTGGCTACACCCTTGTTTAAGAGTTATAGGGCCAGATATTCAAAACTTTGCCCCAGGGCTAAGTTAGCACTGCCTGGCAGGCTAAATTAGCCTGGACCCAATAGCCCGCTGTATTCAAAAGGGATAGCCCCGGTGCTAAACCTGCTGAGTATACAGTAGCATGCTAAGGAAGCTGGACAATCTGGGCTGGGAGTGCAGTGCAAACATAGCCCAGGAATAAGACACCTCTGAATATAGCAACGAGGAAGTGCACACCACAACAGCAGCCAAGTGCACAGTGACGTGAAGGAAGGTAGAAGTGGACTATGTGGCCAATGTGTGTGCCAGCAAATGTTTGGACTCTGTGCAGCTGCAAGCAGCAGCGCATGTGAAAGTACATTGTGCAAAAATGTACAGTAGTTCCAAGATGTTTGTGCGGTGCTAACACATTTGCACAGGTATAGCACAGAGCTAAGCCATTTGCCCAGTGCAGTCACATTTGCCCGGGGCTAAACTTCGCTATATTCAAACGTGACATAAAAATGAACCTACTTAAGTAGTCTCTGGGCAAACATCCAGATTAGCATCTCATTATAACCTGTTTTGCATGCAGTTTGCCCAGCGTTACTGCAGGGTCCCACAGCTCCACCTGTAGGTCAGTCTGGGAGTGCATGGAGGTAGCTGCAGGCTACATTTGTGCAGTACAGCATAGCATATTGTGCCCCAGGGGACAACACAGCACAGGCACAGGTGGTGGTGCTGCATGCAACAGTCAAACTGTAGGTCATGCTACAGTGCACAGCAAACACTACAGTGGCAAGGGGGCCAGTAGTGTGAGGGACACAGCAATGCCTATGGTGTTTAGGGCAGTGATGACCACTGCACTGTACACAGTGACAGGCCCAACTTGCAGGTGTTTACTGACAGTGGACATTACTGTTATGCTGTTGTGCAATCCACAGATCCCGCACCACTGGCATGGGATGCTCACAGTGACATATACACGGTGGCTGTGTGCGCTGTGGTGTCTGTACAGATGTGTGGTATGTGGCTGGGGCGGCACATACAATCAGGCAGACACACCAGTATTGGGCTACTCACAACACTGGCCCATGTGCACTGTGTGATGTGTCCCAGCCTTGTGGCCATACCCAGTCTGTGGTACAGCCTGGCCAGTTGTACACCCTCCCCTCAACACCCTCCATGCCCACAGTGCTGCATGGGTGTGCTGACATCTGTTGGTGTCCACAGAAGGGTGGTCTGCAGGTGTATGCTATTTGGCCGCATTGCCATGGTGTCCGCTGGGAGCCAGGTCATCACGTACTGCCGACATGGCTGGGACTGATGGGAGATGACTGCATCATAGTGATGCCATCAGTGAGCAGCATGTTTCCTCTATGTCTGGCCTATTTCTATGTGTCATACTTATTGGTTAGGGCCGCGCAAAGCCACAAAGACATGCAAAGCTGGTTTGCCCAGGATTAAGACTACCTTTTTCTGGGTGGTAATCTGCTCCGTGCAATGTGTTGTGCTGATGTCACTCAAAACCAATTTGCATGGTGCTATGCGCTGATTATAGCATTGTGCTGACACCCCCCCTCAGTTAGCCCCTTGCATACATTATGAGTTTCCCTGGCGCTAATGCAGTTTACGCATGCTATTTGACCTTTTGAATATAGCATTCCTGAGCTAACCTGGCGCTAAACCTGCGCAAACGGTTTGCGCCCAGTGCAAAGTTTTTAATATTTGGACATAGTTTTAAAATATTTGTTGCTGAATGATTACTTAGCACTAAACTTGAAATCATAGAATGCCTATTGTCGAGCTAGCACTCATACCTCAATGTGCAGGTGAGATCAACTGCCTCATGAGGTGGAGGAGGAGAAGAAAGGATGTGTGGACCTGTAAGGGTCCCGGGGGACATATAGGGCAAGAGGGAGGAGACAGGTGCTGTTTTGGTATGTTTTGTGATACTAGTAGCAATGGGAAGGGGGTCTGCGGGTACATATCAGAAATGTGAGGGGAGACAGGAGGAATTTTGATGCTTTGGTCCAGTTCAAATGCTCTAGTGTTAGAGCGGCCTGCTGGCACAGAGTTGGGGCTACTGCTCGCGACGCCGGTGAGCCAGGTTTGGGAATGAGCCTGGGTCGTTGGAGAGCCGGGTTTGGGGGGAGATGGATTGAGTGTCCTTGGGATGCTCTCCTCCTTGAGGGAGGGAGGATTGCTGTACCTGCTGCGATACTGCCACCTGGGTGACCATGGGTGGCAGTGCAGTTAGGGGCACCATGTGGTAGGGGAGGAGGTCAGGGGGGAGTCCAGAGCAGCTGCTTGTCTCAGCGTGCGCATGCCTACTTGGCTTCATTGTACGCTGTTGTCCTGGGGATTGGGGGAACTAGCAAAAAAGTGGACATCCAGGGACGTGGATAGGATGTTCTGCCTACACTTCTTGGCAATGTCCTTTCCCTTTAAGATGAGCCAGAAAGTCTTCAAGCTGGCTCCTTCTACCCACCCGGGTCATAACTCCCTCGGCTCTGCCCCATGATGACAGATCTTCCTTTCCGCTGAAAGAAGCTTCCGCTTTGAGTAGGCCCTAGCACTTTAATTCTTCAGAATTACTTCCAAACCAACTCTCACGAGGTTCATCTTCAACTCGATCTTTGATTGCAGCCGCGATGGATGATAAGTCTGCTCCCAGGTTCTGCCAGTGCCCTTGCGGGCAGATGTCCAGGACCAACCTGCACACCACATGCATCTACTGCCTGGGGCAGGACCACAATCACCAGGCCTGTGACTTTTGCTGCTTGTTTCATTCTTCCATCCCACCAGCAAATCTAAAAAAAGAGTCTAAGAAAGAAAAGTCTCATTGTCGATCGTGGGGTTGAGAGCACTTTCAGTCAAGGGCCTCTGATTCCTGTGCTTCTCCGGATTTAACTTCAGTCGAATCCTCGGCCTAGGCCACTGACGCCACGGTAACCCTGTCTTGCCAGTTGGCTGAGATACTGGTCGAAGCCCCAGCTGAGATTTTTCTCGAGACAGCCGACCAGTTGTCAACCGAAGAGGCCGATACTTCCTTGTCTAGGACCCCAGTACTGAAGCAGACCATTGGAGGGATGGATCAGTCCTCTGACCTGCTGCCGATGGACCCTGACTAGGAGGAGCCTCAGCAATCGCCGACTCCCTCTAAGCCCCGCCACCAATCCCACCCCCAGTGGCTGAGGTCGAGGTCTCAAAGTCTTCTTCTTCTGGGTTGAGCCAGTCCCGCCGTCATCGACACTCCTGCTCTCGGCACCACTGAAAGCAGCGCTGCCACTGTTTTGTCCTCGGGTGAGGAGAGGCTTCAGCGCAAGTTGTGTTGATGCTGCGAGGACTTGATGTGGCAACAGCTGGTGTTTACCGGCGCCAGACCAACCCTGATTTCTATGCCAGCCGTCACTTGGCTGTTGCCCGAAAGGCCGCTTAAGATGGTCCTGACTCGGCAGACTCCGGCTTCTCCGCTGATTGTGGTATAAGTGCCACCCAAACAGCCAATGGTCGGTCCCCCAACTAAGGAGTCTCGGGCGTCCAAGAGATTCTCCATCGGCTGTTAGTCACTGCACCCCTGACCATCCGCGGAGGGTCAGTGAGGGCTCCGGCAGTCAACTGCTCTTGGACAACTCTTTGGAGTCCGAGGATTCCTCCCTGCACTCGTGTCCGGTCAACGTGGAATCGGTGGGGGATCTCTAGACAGACGAAGGTCCATCCTTTTTTATGTGTCTCCTTCGTTTGATCTCCGGGTCGATGGATATGAAGATGGAGCCTGTCCAGAAACGTGCTCGTTACCCGTTGGCCGAGATCCTCGAACGGGGAGACTCTCCGGAGACTTTTCTGGTGGCAGAAGCCATTCTTGGCCTTGCAGCTCTGGCATCGCTGCGCTTCCTGCCCTGCGCCTTCTGGCCGGATGGCCCGCAAGTATGCGGTGCCCACCAGATCCATTTCGGGATTCACAGAGCACCCTTGGTCGAGGGGTTTGTGGCCAACTCTGTGTTCCAGCGCTTCAGCAACACTGGGGATGTTGACTAGCTGCCTGATAAGGAGTCCAGGAAGTTGGACCATGCGGCTAAAAAGGTCTTTGCTGCCTCCTCGCTTGGCCTCCACCAGGCGAGTTCGGCACTCCTCATGGCCCATTTCTCTCATGCCCTTCTAGCACCTTAGATGGGGTGCTTTCTCATCTGCCTGCAGATCTTCACACCACGGTCAAACAGGTCTGTGACCAGTGATGGGCTGTGGCCAACCAACAGCTCCAGACTGCCATGGACATTGGGGACTCCTGTGCCCACTCCATGGGGGCTCAGTGGCCATGCGCCACAGGGCTTGGCTGAGGATCTCAACCTTCATGGTGGACACTCAGCACAGGTTGGCAGATGTCCCTTTCCTGGGCACCGATTTGTTCGAGCCCAGGGTTGAGGGTCACTTCTCACACATTGAGAAGTCCAGTGCCACCTTGGACTCCGTGACATCTGCCCAAGGGCTCCAAGCAGTATCAGAAATGGAATCCCTTTCAGCCCTCCTCCACTCCTGCGGCCAGTCCAGCCCAGCAACCAGGTGGCCAGCATGCTCAGGCTTAGCGACCTCTGCCAGAGTCAGTGGCCTCGGCTGTCTGTAAGCCAGGAGGGAAAGGCTCCGGTGGCCCATCAGCTGGGCCCCCTTCCAAGCCTGCCCAGTGACGGGATGACGGGTCCTCCCTCATGCCCGTCACGTGCCTCCCATGGGAGGCCGGCTCTACCACTTCCTTTCTGCCTGGTCCGCTGTCACCACGGACAGGTAGGCTCTAGAAGTGATGGGTCAGGGTCTGCCTCTAGAGTTCGAGCAGTACCCTCTTTGCCGAGCCCATGCCCCACAGGGGACTTAGCTTCCGCAGACATGCTGTCAGCTCTCAGAGATGACATAGCCCAGCTCCTCCGCAAGGAGGTCGTGGGTTCGTGTTGTGGATCCTCCAGAATACTCAGGGTTTGTCTCCAGATACTTTCTGGTGCCAAAGCGGATGGGGGACTGGCACCCAATTCTAGATCTGCATGATCTAAACAAGCTCTTCAGGCCACGCACCTTCAGGATGGTATCTCTTGTCTCAGATAATACCATCTCTGGGGCAAAACATGTGGTTTTGCTCCCTGGATCTTCAGGACACGCTCTTTCACGTCCCGATCTGTCTGTCTCACTGAAGACTCTTCCGTTTTTGAGTCGAGGGAACCTTCTTCGAGTTCCAGGCCATGCCCTTTGGCCTCTCCTCGGCCTCCTGGGTCTTCACCAAGTGAATCGCAGCAGTAGTAGCTTACCTGCGGTGCCAAGGGGTCCGGGTTTATCCCTACCTGGACAATTGGCTGATAGCAGGTCCTTTCAGGCAGGTGGTGGAGCAGTCCAGGGACCTCGCCCTCCAGACTTGCGTCAGACTTGACCTCTTGGTCAGTGAAGCCAAATCGGAACGTGTACCCTTGAGGATGATCAACTTCATCGGGGTGAAGTTGACTGTTGCAGAGCCAGAAACCAGAGGACAGGGCAGAGGCTCTCTCCTCCTTTGCCCGATCATTTTGGGTTGGGCAATTGCACCCTGTCTGGGTCTTCCTGCACTTGCTGGGCTACATAGTGGCCTGTACCAGTGTGATCCATTGGACCCACTGGAGAATGTGCTCCCTGCGGTGGGAGTTGGCCAGCCAGTGGTCTTAGTGCAAGGGGCACTTCGAACATCTGGTCATTGTGACCCAGCGGATGTGGGACGCCATCCAGTGGTGGCTGGTCCCAGTATATCTGCATGAAGGGATCCCGTTTGTCCACCCAGAGCTGACGGTCATTCTGATGACCGATGCCTCTCTCACGGGCAGGGATGCCCACATGGGGGAACACAGAGTCCATGGGCTCTGGACCCCTAGGAGTCCCAGTGCCACATCAACCTGCTGGAGCCCCAAGCAATTCGGCTGGCGCTGACTGCATTCACTCCACACATTTGGGGTCAAGTTGTCCAAGTCCAGACGAACAACACCACGACCATGTACTACCTCAACAAGCAGGGTGGAACGCACTCCCTGCCTTTGTGCAAAGAAGCTCTCTGTGTCTGGACCCTCGTGCGCAGCCTGGAGGCAGATCTCCTGGCCATCCGTGTGGCAGGAGCCTCCAGTCAGCTGGCGGATGCCCTCGGCCAGGTAGGCGAGGCATCCCATGAGTGTTTCTCCACCCAGAGGTAGTTCGCAGTCTGTTCTCCCAGTGGGGCATCCCTCAGATGGGCCTGTTTGCCTCCAAGTAGAATGCAAAGCTAAGGCTGTTTTGTGCCCACCCCCCCCTCAGCAGAGAACACTGCAGGGGATGCTTTCTTAAGGCACTGAACTCTGGGCCTCTTTTATGCCTTCATTCCACTTTCCTTGATCCACAAGGTGCTCCTCAAGGCCAGGAGGGACAAGGCACAGGTGATCGTGGTGGCTCCAGACTGGCCACGCCAGTTCTGGTACCCAGACCTTCTCAGCCTCAGCAGCAGGCTCCCGAGTCGTCTTTCCCTACACCTGGACCTGCTTTCCATTAATCTGGGGAAGGTACTCCACCATGACCTTTAATCCCTGCACCTGACGGCCTGGTTCCTGAGCAGCTAGAGTTCCAGGCCATGGATCGCTCCAAAGATGTCTTCACCATTGTGCAGGCATCTCAAAAGAAGTCGACCAGGAAGTGCAATGCCTTCAAATCGAAGCGATTCTCCATTTGGTGTCAGGGCAAAGGGTTGGACCCTTTGTGCTGTCTAGTGGCTAGCATCCTTGATTACCTTTGGTCCCTCTCTCAGTCGGGCCTTCGGTCGATGACCCTTAAGGTGCATCTGGCAGCCATCTCTGCTTACCGGGTGTGGGACAGTCAGCAGTCGGTGACACAGGAGAAGGTGATTGGGCACTTTTTCAAAGGCCTTGACCACATTTCTCCTCTTGTGTACGAACCACCGCCACCACCGTGGGACTTGTTGCTGGTTTTGGCAAAGCTCTTGGGCAAGCCATTCAAACTGATGCACAGGTGTGATCTCTCTCATCTGTTGTGGAAGACCACCTTCTTGGTGGCTTTCATGTCAGCCAGAAGGATTAGTGAGCTCCATGCGCTTCCGGTGGAGTCTCCTTATCTGGTCTTCCACAGGTACAAGGTTGTCCTGCGCCCCAACCCGAAGTTCCTTCTGTAGGTTGTCGACAGAAAGTTTTGAAGACCTTCATATTAGAAAAAAGATTAGCAGCCAAGCAAAAAAGTTCCTCCTCCAGGAAAGAGTCTTCACATAAGTCAGGGAAACATAAGGAAAAACAGAGGGAAAAGGAGAAAGAGCACTCCCCATCTATGCAGACGTCCAACTACAGGGTGAGCTCAGACTCCACCCGCTCCAACAGAACTCCATCTCAGACAAAGACCCTACCTCCGCCGGCCAAAGTCCAGACGTCGGGTGGTGCCAGCATTGCATCCACCCTCCAGCCCCTCAAGGTCCGTGTGAAAGAATCCCCGCACAACCAGCCTTCGGGGTCTTCATGCTGATCTGCATCCACAGATCGCCCAACCAAGTTTGCCACTACTACAGTGTCTGACTCCCTGGACCAGCGCCGGGACTCCGACCACTGGAGGTCGACCTCCCAGCCCCCCAGAGGAACCTCGGGGATGTCCGCTAAGCAGATCTCAGATCTGACATCCATTAAGCAGACCTCAGACCCTAAGTGGATGTCGGAACAGATGCCCTCAAAATGTCCTAAGGACCAATGACCACCGACAGAGGTCCACTCTCAGATAAAGGACATCACCTGGTCCATACCGGACATCGGCCCATCCAGACTTTCGGATGACGAAGATACCAACACAGGTCAAGCAGCTCAGTGATGACCAGGTGTTGGGAGACGAGGAGGAAGCAAACCTCCCACGTGACCCAACGCCAGCCAAGGATCAGACGACGGGTGTGTCAGGCCACAGACCGTCAGACATGGGAAATGGTCAGACAGCACCTTGAGAGGGACAGACACCAGGTCACACGTTGGGTCTCAACATTTCCAAGGTGAAAGAGTTAGTTTCCTATTGGTGGGAAACCATTAGGAAGGACGTCGTTCCCACCAAACCACCAGTGGAGAACCAACCTCCTCCAAAGGGGAAAGGTCCAGTCAGATCACCCCCTAGAGGGGAGAGAGTCCCAAACCTAGGGGCCAGTCTAAGGACAAGTAGTGAAAATCACAGAAAGAAAAGAAGGGACCGAGATCTCCTTCATAGACCTCTTCCCACTCACCCAGCGTGCACAGTCCCAGAAAGCATCACAAGCAGTCAGATTCCTCCTCTTCGGATGACTCTCACTCCTCCTCCTCTCTATCTTCCAGATCAGCTTCTCCATTCAGCATCCCTTCACTAGATCCTAGGGATTTGCCTAGGTCCCCTCAAATGACCCAACATTTATGGATATAATGCAGCATATCCAAAACAGCATGGGGTGGGACACAGAAGACTTGGGTCCGGAGAGGCGTTCCCTTGCCAAGTATCTAAAGCAAAAGGATCCCAAACCAGTGGTAGTCCTGCCATTAGTAGAGACTTTTCAGGACGTGACCAAGGCTGCTTGGAAGCACACCTTCACTTCCTCAGCAATCCCTAAAAAGGCACACCGCCTATGTCGGGCACCCTTGGAAGGTCCTTACCTAGGAGGACAACCAGTGGCAAATTCCATGGTGATCACGGCCACTCACGACAGATCACAGAGGTCACATCACATAAGCACCCAACCCCTGAACAGGGAGTAAAAACAGCTTGACTCCATGGGGAGGAAGATGTACACCTCAGCAACATGTTCCATCCGCTCACTAAACTTCCTGACCCACATGGTCCAATTTCAAAATACCCTGTGGGAACAAGGCCAAGATTTAGATAAGAACCTACCAGATGGAGAACAAAAGGAAGAACATACAAAGCTCCTCCAGACAGGGTCTGAAGTAGGCACACAAGTACTCAGAGCAGCATATGACTCAGCAGACTCAGCTGCAGGAAGTGCAGCATCAGAGTGTGCCTAAGACGGCACTCCTGGCTGAGGGTATCAGGCTTCACGCCGGACATCCAGAAGGGCATCCTAGACGTCCCCTTCAAGGGCTCGGTTCTTTTCAGAGAGGAATCCGAGAAGATAATTACAAAACAGCAAGACACCAGAAAGGCAGTAAGATCTATACAGGCTATGTACAGACCCAAGTCAGAGCCATTTCGGAGGCAGCAGAACCGCTTTAAAGGCAAGCAGGGACAGCAGCGCCAGTTGACAGCAGCAGAGAGGCGTCTGTAACCACAAGGGCCCCATTTCAAGCTGCAGGAGGTTCAGGTGCCAGGAACACAAAAACCCCTCAGGCAGCCCTCCTCTCTGTCTCCACTGCCTGACTCATTGCAAATCCCTCCTCCCCCTCCAGTTCAAAGGGAAGAGAAGGTCAGGGATCGCTTCTCAAGACACCTGGCAGGATGGCAATAAATCACTTCAGACCAAAGAGTGCTTCAACTAATTCAAAGAGGGCACTCTATCGAATTCACCGGGCAACCGCCATCCAGATCACCATTATTATCTCAGTATTTGAGACAACATGCCACATTGATTTTAGAGGAAATCAGGGCCCTTCTTGTGAAGGAGGCGATAGAGAAGGCCCCATGGATCCAGAGAGGGAAAGGATACTATTCCCACTTCTTCCTAGTACCCAGAAAGATGAGGGATTTGTGCTCCATCCTAGACCTCAGCAATCTAAACACTTTAGTGACATACAAATGCATCAGGATGGTCATCTTGCCAGGCTTAATCCTGATGCTGCACCCAGATGCTGGGCTTGCATCGTTGGACATGCAAGATCCCTACCTCCACATTCCAATTGCGAAACATCATCGGAGGTTCCTGCAATTCGAATTTCAGGGTCACCACTACCAGTTCTGAGCCCTGCCTTTCGGCCTGTCATCGGCTCTGAGGGTATTCACCATATGCCTGGCAGTAGTAGCGGCGGCACTCAGGAGAAGGGGCCACTATGTCTTCCCCTGCCTGGATGACTGGCTCCTGATGGCTTCATCCTAGAGAGAGCTAAATCACACTCTACAAGACACCTGTTTAATCTTTGACTCTGTAGGTGTCACCATCAAGCTGTCAAAATCGACCCTTATGCTTTGCCAAAGACTGCAGTTCTTTGGCTCGGTACTGGCACCAGAAAGGGAATGGCCTTTTTACCAGAAGACAGGGCGGAATGTCTACAAAGCTTGACAAGGAACATCGTGGGACAAAAACAGTTCTCAGCAAGAACCATGTTACATCTTCTAGGCCACATGGCAGCCACCCGTAGCCACAGTTCCCCTATCATGCTTACATATGGGAACCATTCAGTGGACAGTCAGGGTCCGGTGGGATCAATGACAGAATGACTTAGATCAGCTGGTTTCAGTCCCTAACTCTATTCTCCAAGTCTTAAAATAGTGGCTGGTCCCGGAACACCTCACAGTAGAAGTTCCCTTCCTGTCTCCTACCCTTTCACTGATCCTGACTACGGATGTGTGAGAATCGGGTTGGGGCACCCACCTGGGTGGCAGAAAGACTCAAGGACTATGGTCAGGAACGGAAGAAGCCCTTCATATAACTGTCCTTGAGATGAGAGCGGTCCTTTACGCCCTTCAGGCCTTGCAAACGGACCTAAGCCCGGGACATCTAGTGATACAAACAGACAGCATGTCAGTAGTGTTTTGTATCAACAAACGAGGGGCACTCATTCATACCAGCTCTGTTGAAAAGTGATGAGAGTGTGGTACTGGGCAGCAGAGCACAATATTAATCTGTGTGCAGTTCACGTTCCTGGGTTACAGAACACACTGGCGGATCTACTCAGCAGATCTTGATCCAACACTCATGAATGGGAGCTCCTACAACCAGTGGCAGAAACTCTGTTCACAAAATAGGGGATGCCAGAATTAGATCTGTTTGCCTCCCCATACAATGCAAAACTGCCCAGTTTCTGCTCGCTAGATCCAGGGCCTGGTGTTTTCTGGTGAGACGCATTGTCCCTCTCCTGGACAGGCGGGTTCCTCTATGCCTTTCCTCCCTTCCCTTTGATCCAGAGAGTCCTGCTCAAGCTGCAGGATGAGAGAGCAGTCATGATTCTAGTGGCCCCATATTGGCCCAGGCAGATATGGTTTTCTCTTCTCCAACACCTGGTGAGCGAGCCACCCTCTCCTGAACAGGCAGTTTCCTCTATGCCTTTTCTCCCTTCCCTTTGATCCAGAGAGTCCTGCTCAAGCTGCAGGATGAGAGAGCAGTCATGATTCTAGTGGCCCCATATTGGCACAGGCAGATATGGTTATCTCTTCTCCAACACCTGGTGAGCGAGCCACCCTTTCTTCTTCTTCCGCTCAGCTCGCATTTACTGTCACAAGACAACGGGTCTCTGATTCACCTGAATGTCAGATCCTTACACCTGCATGCCTGGCTGTTAAGGACCTAGCAGTGTCTCACCACAGAGTCTGACAATCTGGCCGACGTCCTAGTGGCAGCAAAGAAAACTTCCACTCGTGCCACGTATGCCATGAAATGGCGCAGGTTTTGCTTTTGGTCCTCAGTCAATGACCTGGACCCTTTAACTTGCTGGTGAAATTGGTATTAGAGTATCTCCTGTCCTTATCAGAAGTGGGGCTAAGTTACTCCTCAATAAAGGTGCACCTCTCTACAGTTTCTGCATACCAGGCACCATTTGGGGACAAATCCTTGGCCCAATTGGACTTGTCACTCACCTTCTTGCATGGCATCCTCCACTTGAAGCCACCCATTAGAGAGCTGATCCCTCTTTGGGACCTTCTCTTCATTCTGGAACAGCTCACACTACCTCCCTTTGAACCAGCCTCAGATTGCGAGCTATGCCTTCTCTCTTGGAAGGCATTATTTTTCATTGCAGTTACCTCTGCAAGGAGAATTTCTGAGCTCCGAGCACTCGTGTGCAAAGAACCATATTTGATTTTTCATAAGGACAGGGTGTCCTTAAGGACCAATCCTAAGTTTCTACCCAAGGTAGTGTCAGAGTTAACCCTCAACCAGGATATCGACCTCCCGGTTTACTATCCGGAGTATTCCAATGGAGGAGAGGCTCTCCTGCACACGTTGGATGTGCACAGGATACTCAGATTCTACCCGACTAGGACCAGACCGCACCGACAGTGTGACCAGTTATTTTTGTCCTTTGCCATCAGGATGTTAGGGGCACCAGTGTGTATACTGACACCCTTAAAATGGTTGGTAAACTGCATTGTGTTCTGCTACCAGAAGCGAAACAAACACTTACCGGGACCAGTAAAGGGTCACTCTGCCAGAGGGATGGCAACATCATTTGCCTCCCTGAGAAGTGTTTCAGCTCTTACCATTTGTGCAGTGGCTACATGGAGCACAGTGCACACATTCATCAGACATTACATTCTGAACATTGCCTCCAGGCACAGAGCGGGCTTTGGCCTTGCCATCTTGCAGGGGCTTCTTTCATGAGGTGTTCCCTTCCACCCTTCTTCTGTCCTCCTCCCAAATTTAGGGGTAATCATTATCACTGCTTGTGACTCGGTCCTAATGGTGTAACCTGCTGCAAGAGCTGTTTCTCAAAGTACGTTAGTACAGTTACGTAAGAACTTACTGTAACAGTAGATCCTCAAGAATGGCTCTTGCAGCAGGTACTTTCACACCCACCTTCCCTTAGGAGGTCAGCTGCTTTTGCAGTAATAATTCCTATTGGTCTTCCTTTGGAAGCAGATCCTCGATCTCTCATCAGCATCACATTTCTATTCCGGAGTCTCTGGCAGGAGAACTGAGGGATGCTGGGGGACTGCCCCTTTTGTGATGTGTGTGATGTCGGGGGCAATCCCCCTCTGTGTGTAGGTAGCTAGAATTTTTCCATGGGGTCCTGCTGCCTACTGGCTTCAGTCCTAATGGTGTAACCTGCTGCAAGAGCTGTTCTCGAAGATCAACTCTTACGGTAAGTTCTTGTGTAACTGTACTTATTCACCTGTAACAGTAGATCTTACTTTAAGAGAGCTCTTGCAGTAGGTACTACTAACCAGTAGGATTTAGCTGGCAGGCGTCAGGACCCCACGGAAAATTTCTAGCTAGTAGTTCCTGGCGGGGACCTCCCCTGGCATCAGGTGATGGATGTCAGATAAAAGGGGTGGTCCCGTGCCCGCCCTCCAGTTCTTTCCCACCGTCGGCTCCTACTTGGTCACTTCCTCTAAGATAAGCGCTGCTATCATCGCTCGGATAAGTACTTTTTCCGTATTTTTTGACAAAATAGTTTTCTTATTACAGCATTACATAATGGCTGTGTATGTCGTTCCCTACTCCGTCCGAGTCGCATAAGAACAAATGCGATTCTTGCAGATCCCAACTCCCGCACAAGGAAAGCCATTCCCTGTGCCTCTTTTGTCTAGGCCTGGACCACCATGTGGAAGAGTGCAATCACTGCCGAAACCACAACTCTGCTACTCGGAAGAGAAGGCAGCAGGCCCTGGAAGCCCATATTTTAAAACAGAAGATGGCCTCCATGGAGAAGGAGTTGACGAAATTAAGACAGACATTGGACTCTTCCGAAGGGCACCATCATAAGAGAAAAGACAAGAAGAAGCACAGGGACAAGGATGCTTCTTCCACAGCCCTGCATGCCCCAGCCGGGGTCGTGGTCCTCACTGTTACCTCCTCTCCGAGGGCTGCCTTGGTGATGTCTGGGCGTGCGTCGCCCCCTCTGTGAGACTCGCACATGGGTCTGACGGGAGCCTCCAGGGCAAAGGAGGCTGTTGCCCCACTAAAGTTATTCCACAGCCTAGCGGTGATGGCGTGTCTGATAAGTCAGGCTCCGGCTCCGTCATTTCCTGCCCAGACAAGGCTGGTAAGACGCACATCAGGCCCGACGTGAGCCCAGCTGGCGTTCCCGTCGGTCTGGCGCTTCATCCGATGCCCAGGGTTGGCCGCAGGAGTCGCTTCAGGCCCCTGCCCGTCAGCTCGCTCCTCCACCTTCCCCATGACATCTGGGGCCTCCCCTGCCATTAGAGGTACCTCCTCCAACTTCAGAGCCTCTGACCCAGACCCGACACCCATTGATCCGATGCTGCCATCTGGCAATCCGACGCCTGGTGACCGGCTTTCGGGCCCTCTGCAAGAGCCATCTGGGGCAGCAGGTATGGTTCCTCCTCCGGGGCTATCTTTCCCCACCCCTCCGCCCTTGGAACCGATGCCTGGCCTGTCAGCCCCTCAGTCAGAGCCTCCGGCACGGCCATCTGGGCGCCGGGTTACCCGGCACCTCAGTACCCAATGCTGCACTACCTGTCGCCGGCCTATCCCAGTCCCAGTTTTCACCCATCAGGTTACGGGTATCCCTTTTATGGGTATCCGGGCTACCCTCTGCCGCCCCTGCCACCTCCCCAGGTGGATTTCAAAGAGGTTCTGTCCACTTGGTGGGCTGAAACCAGGTCTCAACTGATGTCCGAATTAGATAGGCGTCATCCGACACCTGCTCCGATGCCAGCTCCGACACCGGACCAGGGTCGTCCTCCCCATGGGCTTCCTACTCCGGACCCCATCCCTAACCTGCTTACTCCAGTTGGGTGGGCTCCGAGGGAATATACTCGCCCGGTTGACAAATCCAGCCGGGTAGATCTTCCTTTGCCCACTGGGGACTCCTTTAGTGTCTCAGATTTCTCAGACTCTGACAATGGCTACCCATCAGGACCTGACGATGAGCCTCATACCCCAGAGGCTCCCAAGCCGAAGGACTCCCCAAAGTCTCCTCTGGAGGACCCTTCTTTTTCAGAGTTGCTCCAGAAGATCCAAACGTCTTATGGATGGAAGTCGGGTCGATCAAGATGTGCAACGCCAATGTTTGGCAGAACACTTGGACCTTCAGGAGGCTCCTCCCACACTTATCCCCCCATGGTTGGGACCTCACGAGGACTTGGTGACCACGATTTGGAAGCAGCCTTCCTCCTTGGCTACCTTTGCGGACAGGTTATACCAGTCCTCTGAAGGCAGGGATTTCTTAAGTCTTCAGCCTAAGGCTGATTCTGTGGTAATCAGTGCTGTGTTCGATAGATCAACCAACCCTAAGCATCTCAGCTCTGTCCCCCCAGACAAAGAATCCAAGACTGTGGATCAGTATGGTAGGAAGACTTACTCCTCCACCCTGGGATTACGTGCCCTCAACTACGTAGGGCACATGGGGAACTATCAGAAGGCCATCTTGGGGCAGCTTGCTGCTAAGATTGACACTCTCCCTGACTCCTCCATCAAGCAGGAGCTGGGCAAGATGGTCTGGTCAGCCAGATCCGCCTGCCGTCATATGTTGAGGGCCACCTATGACGCGTCAGATTCGGCAGGACGTTCTTCCACCTTTTCCATAGGCCTACATAGACATTCTTAGTTCCAGCTCTCGGGCCTGGCTCAAGATGACCTGACAGCCATTATGGACGCCCCCTTCAGAGGGTCGGTCCTTTTTGGAGGTGACATGAAGGATATTATCACTGACCTGCAGGACAAGGGCCAGGCTTTGAGGTCAGTTAAAGGAATGTACCATAAACCTCAGAGTCCGAAACGGCCCTTTCATAAGCAAGTCTGTTGTCAACGCAGACAGTGGCAGCCCCGTCGCCAAAATAAGTGAGGAGCCACCACAGCTGCTGGCGCTCCCCCAGCCAAAACCCGTAAGGCTGCGGGAGCCTCTGCAGCCACCCAGCCTGCAACCTCCTGACTCGTTGCCTCTCCCTCTCCATCTGGAACCTCCAGTGGAGCCAGTGGGTGGTCGTTTCTCTCGCCACCTGCTGGAATAGGAGAGGATCACAACAGACTCTTGGGTGCTCCAACTGATTTGCTCAAGGGCACTCAGTAGAGTTTTCTCAAAACCCTCCGCAGAGACCCCCCAGCTCTTCTTATCCTCCCAGTTACGTCCCTCTGGTTCAGGAGGAGATCAGCTCCCTTCTTCTGAAAGAAGCGCTGGAACCCATTCCTCCTCAGTTTCATGGGGCGGGTTATTACTCCCGCTTCTTCTTGGTCCCCAAGAAGACGGGCGATCTGAGGCCCGTCTTGGACCTCAGCTCACTGAACCTGTTCGTGTCATACAAGAGGTTCAGGATGCTCTCCCTTTCGAGCCTTCTGCCTCTTCTCAGAGAGGATCTGTGGCTTTGCGCCCTGGACATGCAGGATGCTTATCTTCATATCCTCATCCATCCTGCCCATCGCAGGTTCCTCCGGTTCTGCTTTCAGGGGGACCATTTTCAGTTTCGGGCCCTGCCCTTCGGCCTGACCTTTGCTCCCTGGGTGTTCACCAAGTGTTTAGCAGTGGTGGCAGCCCCTGCACACCCTGGGAATTCAGGTGTACCCTTACCTGGACGACTGGCTGATTGCAGCTTCCTCTCAGGAGGACCTGCAGCACTCCCTAGCCCTCACCCCTAGAGACTTTCTCCAGGCTAGGCATAACTGTAAACATGGCTAAATCTCTTTTGGTTCCCATGCAGCATTTACAGTTTATTGGGGCAGTGTTGGATACCATCTGGGCATAGGTGTCAGCATGGCTCAGTTGGTAGCACATCCGCCTCTGGACCAGAAGGTTGTGGGTTCTCGTCAACAAATATAGCAAACCCTTCCAGGCCAGGTGAAAGGGCATTCTACTGGAAGCATGGTGACTTCGGCCGCATGCTTCAGAGGCGTTTCAGCTACAGAAATCTGTGTCGCTGCTGCTTGAACCTCTGTCCATATCTTTACCAAACACTACGGTCTGAACATGGCCTCCCGATGCAGAGCGGGTTTCGGCCTCGCTGTCTTGCAGGGTATTTTGTCCTGATTTCCCTGTCAGTCTTCTGTGGACTGTTTACTGCTTGTCTTCCTCCCTGGCTTCTTTATTCAGAACTGCTTGGGACTCAGTCCTACTGGTTAGTAGCTACTGCAAGAGCCCTCTCGAAGTAAGATAGTACAGTTACGTAAGAACTTACTATAACAGTAGAATAACAGTAGATCTTCAAGAGAGGCTTTTGCAGTAGGTACTGCTTTTCCTTCCTCCATCCCCCTGAGTTTCTTTTTCCTTAGGGGCCATGATTCTGTCTCCTGCCATAAGCTGCCTACGGCGGGAGAACTGGAGGCCGGGCGCGGGACCGCCAGGAACTGCTAGCTAGAAGATTTTCTGTGGGGTCTTGATGCCTGCCAGCTAGTCCTACTGGTTAGTACCTACTGCAAGAGCCTCTCTCGAAGATCTACTGTTACAGAAAGTTCTTATGTAACTGTACTTTCTAGGTGTAGCATATGATGTTCGTCCACATGGACCCACCCGACCTCCCCAGCTTCTGTGCACACACTTTGCTTCCAGCAGGCAATATCTGGCATTATGGGGCAGAGCCGAGGGAGTTGCTACCCGGGTAGGTGGGAGGAGCCAGCTTGAAGACGTTCCGGCACATCTTAAAGGGAAGGAATACTGCCAAGAAGAGTGGATGAACATCATATATCACTCCTAGAACTGCTGTTACAGGTGAGTGACCTGTGTATCCCCCATCCCGAGTGTTAGGACCTCCTGGTTCAGGGGTCAACCTGACGACTGCTGCGGGACAGCGATGGTACGGAACCATCACTTGGGACAGCCCCAACATGAGGGGGGCGAACTCGAATAATTGATTTCCTATGGCTGGGGTATGTTGGGCATTGGATGAACCATGGAGTGAAGACATGGCTGGGGAGAAAAAATATAAATTAAAAAAAATATGTTATAGGGTTCATGTTCGGAAGGGTAGATGATGCATATTTACTTTTGATCATTGGATCACCTGAGGGGGCCCGGGTGGTGGAGATTACAGTATTGTTGAGATTGGGGTACTGTTACTGAGTTGTTGTTTTTCCAGTTCTGTTAAAAGAAAAGAATGTTACAACATTCAGTTTCAGTGAAGGCGGAGAGAGGTGGTTGCAGGGGAGGACTGGACTCCCTGACTGGGACCTATGTGCATATACTTTTAAGTGTTTAAAATGCCATGGCTAAAAACCTAAATATGTTACGTTTCAGTGTAAATGGGCTGAAAACTGTGATTTAATAGAAAAAAAGTTTGGACACAGATTAAGAAGCTAAAAGGGGACGTATCGATGATGTAGGAAACTCATATGGGGCACAGGAAGTAGAGAAACTGGGCAAAGTTTGGGGTGAACGATTAAGAGTAGCATGTTTCACTATGAGGGGCTAGAAGAGTTGCTGTTTGTCTCCGACCATGACTTCAGGCAACCATCATGTCCCAACTAGAAGACCAGCAGGAGTGGTATCTTATATTGGTTAAGATTGGACAGGAAAGCTACACACAAGCCTCAGTCTACAGGCCAAACCGTGACAACCCAGAATTTTACCATAGGCTATCCATGATCTTATCTAGATATTCTTCACCCTTAATTATAGGAGAAGACTTTAACGCAACATGGGATCAAATGCTAGATGGGTAGGCACCCCTCCCCACCAGAACTTCAGCGAAAGGGGCTGAAGCACTGTGCCTGATGGCATCAGAAAGGGCGTTGCGTAAGGCATGTCATTTCTTACATCCTGAGGACAGGTAGTTCTCATTCTGTTCACATGTCCATGCAGTGTATACCTACATAGACATGGTCTTAGTCTCGGCATGCCTCCTTTCAAATGTGCTGCAAACCACCTATGGTCCAATCCTGCATTCGCATCATGCTCCTCTACTGATCGCATTGGGCCATGGGTGGGTGTGTACCCACACCCCACACCCATGATGATGGCTTGACCCCTGCCTTCTAGTGGATCCCAGGTACCAGGCAAAAATGAGGGAGGCTATAACTGATTTTTTTTCACAGCAACACAAAAGGGGACACAGTGGACATAGTGTATTGGGAGGCCCTGAAAGTTTGTATTGGAGGATGTCCATCTCCTTTGCCTCACATACGAATAACAGAGGCCCAAAAGAAGGAAGCAATAACTGAGCAAGTTAAGGAGCTAGAAACAGAACTTATGTAGATGAACACCGCAGAAATCCTTTACAGGTTAAGCGTAAGAAAAGGGCAGATTGAATAAGATGGTCTCGGCCAGGCTGAAAAGGAACATACTACTCTGTCAGGCCATTTCCTATTTTGAAGGTGATGGGAGTGGGAAGTGGTTCACCTGGCAACTAAAGAACAAACTCTGGTCAAAGCTGATGTGGCGAGCTTTTATGAGCACTGCCGCTGGTAAATGCCGTGTTCATCAAGTGCTGCTGAATGCCACACGCAAGATGGTGGCACCGAGAGAACTGCGCATGTGCAGCACTCGCACATATGTAGGTCTGTTGAATGGTATAATATGCCACTACCAAGATGGCATTGACGGTAGAACGGCACATATGCGACACATGCTCATGCGCAGTTCTGAAATGAAATGCAGACGTTCCACTGTAAAATAGTGCACCCACGGGGGGAGGGGGACCAGTCATGCCACAGAGGGGAGCTCCATCCTTGGAGGGCAGGAGGAGAAGCACCAGTACAGAATAGCTGCGGAGTGTGTGCTGTGTATCAGTCACCGCATCACTGCAGGAGAACACAGGGATGCGTTCCACTCATGGTCCCTGTTCTCCTACAGTGATGGAAAAACATCTGCATAACTCCACCCACACAGCCGTAAAAAAAGAGACCGACAAGCCAGTCTGACAAGTAACTGACAGAGAAGGTCACCCTACCACAAAGCAGGCATACATCAGTAAAGTGTTTTGAAGGATTTTCTTTACATGGCAGAGATGACTGCTGCTACACTACATCCAGCCACATTTCTCAACAAGATCTCCCTCAGGTTGCTGAGGTGAAAACATGAGCCCTAGATGAAGATCTCGCTGCAACTGAGATCCACCGTGCAGTCAGATTTCTCACAGCTGGGAAGGCATGATGGCCTCAAAGCAAATTTTACAAAGTCTTTTGGGAGGTTCTGAAGGACCCCTTAGAGTTAATGAAAAGTGAGGCCCTGGAGGGGGGGCTTTCTCCCCCCCCCCATCCCATTACCTTGACACTAATACAGTACTGCTCAGTGCGAGCAAGGACCACCCCATATCTTTACTTGATTCCAACTGCAAGATTATAGCAAAGCTGTTGGAGGGACTCCTGCCATGACTGATCCACCCAGACCAAAGTGGATTCATAAAAGGAAGGCAGGCAAAAAGTAATATAAGACAATCCTTCTATATCATTTTGAATTAGACAAGGCGGGGTTCACTCCGCGTGGCCAGTTGCTACTGGATACAGAAGAGGCCTTCAACGGGGTCGAGTGGACCTTCATGTTTGCCACAGTGGAAAAATATGGACTGGGTCCAAGACTCCACTGCTGGGTGAAGGCCTTGTATACATCACCAGAAGCATAGTTTCTTACGAATGATTATCTTTCTGAGCCATTCCACCTGACATGGAGTACATGGCAGGGATACTTGCCATTGAGCCCTTGGCAGCAGCCAGTCACCAAACTCAAGAAATTTGAGGCCTAGAATTGGGATCAGACCACCACAAAATCTGGATTTTTGCAGACGATATCCTGCTTAATTTGTCGAGCCCCGACATGACAGTCACAGCCAATAGAAATTTTTAAACAGTACTGGCCTCTGTCAGGGCACAAAATTAACTGGGTAAAATATGAACAGTTGCAAATAGGAGGAAATCCCAGTCCGTTGCAAGGGGGGGGGGTCCCTTAACCCCAAGACTTCAACAAAATACTTAGGTGTCTGAATTCCAAAAAAGCTTTCTATTGTCTGCGGGCTAAACTATAATTTCATCATCAGAAAGATGAAACACAATTGTGAGAGATGGAAAACCTTGCCACTCAAATTGGGCCCTATGCATGAATGAAAATGTTGCCTACGTGCCGTGTATCCAAGGTGCGTAGGCAACCCTAAGTGTGAGTGCCATGCAGTGGGCTCCCACGACACCAGTGGCATTCAACAAGGCGCATAAGGCACTTATGTACCCACCTCCTAGCCCACAGGCAACTCACGCTGAGGCATTTGAAGCGTGCCTCCACTACCAGCATTCACTAAGCTCGCGTAATTGCCAGATACGGGGGGGGGGGGGCACCAGTTAACACCAGCTGGGAACCAGGTGTAACCCAGTGTGCACCCACATGTTCTTCATCTGCTGGGCATGGCGGTACCAGACTACGGACCTCTGTGCTGCCCCAGTCCACTAGGCTGCTGGAGAGGGATGGGGTAGCAGGTTGGGTGAGTGTCTGGCAAGCGTCAAAATGTTGTCGCTTTATGCGGCTTGTCCCTGAGCTGTGCGCCTGCCGCATGGGCGCAAGGCATCCACTGTGGGACCCAGGAATGCCATCCAATTAGATGCCTACATGGGTCCATGGCTCCACCCCCAACCGCCCAGCGTGACCCTGTGCACCCAGGGGGTGGGGCCGCGGACAGGTGCCTCAAGGGTGCATGCAGTCATGCATACCACGCACCCTGTGCCTGTCAGGGCCGTGTAAGTACACAGGTGGGGTACGCGCCTTAGGCACGTCCCCTTCTGCCCCAGTAGTGCATAGTGACCATTGATAGTAGTAGTGAACACAGTAAAAATGTGTCTCTTGGTGCAGTGCCTGTATATATTTCAGGTACTCTGTTCCACATACCTCAGAAGCTCCAGGGGTTATGTTACTTTGATTATCTGGCAGGATAGGAGAGTAAGGCTAAAGCAATCCACCTTACGACGTACAAGGGGTGAAGTTGGTTTACCCAACTTTTTATATTTTTACTTAGCTGCTCAACAGGCCTACCTATAAGACACTCAAACCCAAAGCCCTGAAGGTCCGGCACGGCTGGTTATGGAGGAAGAGGCGTTGATGGGTCAGATGCTGTCCAGCCTTCCCTCTTTGGCCCTAAATACAGGCCTGGTTAAAAGAATTGCTAACTCCTTCCTCAGGTCTGTAAGCCCAGCATAGCTCACATGATACAAGTTGATAAAACATGGAATTCTTTATAGAGAATGCAGCATTTGTGGGGCCACTCAGAGCCACCTGAAGTCACTAAGGAAATACTTGCAGAGTGGGATAGGAAAGGACTGAGTACCATTGGAAACCTATATGATGGGGAAGTACTGAACTCATTCCAACAACTTTCACAGTCCTAAGCTTAAAAACCAAGAGATTTCTTCACTTATTTACAGGTTAGGCACCAATTACAGCAGTACATGAACACCCTGCAGCAACCCACAAAAGATTCCCCAGGTGAAGAAATAATTTTAAGAAACAACCCCCTGATATGATGTATCAAATAACTTTATGGGCTCCTAGTGGGCAGTGTCCACAGTGTACTCCACAGCTGTACCTCTCCTACAGCTAGGAGAATGAGCAAACATCTGCATTCACAGCTGACACCAGTGTTGCTCCAGGATTGGCCAGCAGAGATTGAGAGGGGGTTGAATGCCATGCAGCCCTGCCTTCCCTCTCCAGGAGCCTAGCACCTCACCTTGATGACCAGTTTGCAGGTGGCTTTAGTGTAGGATCACAGTACTGGACTGGTTCTTGTTTTGTTGTTTAAAATAATTTCTAAATTTCATTGGTATCTAACTTGTATCTGGTTTTACAGCTCTGGGAGATTTAAGTGATGTGCTCAAGGGCACACAATGAGTAAGTGTCTTTGGTGGGATTTGATCCTGGCTCCCCTGGCTTGCAGTCCTGTACTGACCTCCGCACTGCACTGCGTTTTTTTGTCTGCACTGCTTTTGTGCTGTGAACATAGACTGCTGCCCATAAGCCTGTGGTGTACCACTTTGGGGCCTGATTCTGGGCCTGGTCTGTAATCTGATGGGAGACCTCCAACAAGCACCAGAAGCTGCAATACATGGAGTTGGTAGCTCTGCAGTGGGCACCCTCCCCTTGGTTAGAAGCAACCATACCAAAGCCTTGGCATGGTCTTGGGGGTACAGTTTGCTACTGTGAGGTGCCATCTTTCAGATGAGACTTTAAAGCGAAGTCCCATCTGCCTGTCCTGGTGGCTGTTTAGGTGGATATAAAAGTTCCTGAGGAAGATCCCGTGGAGACCAAAGCACTGAGGTGATGCAGTAGATGCCCTTGTTCCTAACTGCACTGATGATGGGTACTTATTTGTGAAAATGTTATGCAGATATCTGCCCTTTTAAAAATCACAGATGTTTTCCAGTAAAATTATTTGGGCTTAGCAGTGTATCAGCCTAAAGGCTTTTGTTTGTCTGTGCTATCACAATTTGTATTCTGGATATACAAGATCCCATGGTACTTCTCAGAAATAGTAGGATCTTGTCTGAAAAACAGCCTTGGCCCAGTACACTTACCGGGTTGACCAATGAACTAATCACTGCTATACATAGGGTCTCAGGAATGTTCCATTCTGATTGACTGTCAGTCAGCATTCCGACAGCCTTGCATTAATTAAGCAGTATGAAATAAGACATGACAGGGTGTGTGTTGTTGTGGGATAAAGGCACACCTTGATGTGCTGTGAGACACGAGGCATTGCTGAGTGCCTTCAGCCACCCAAGAAGTGCTGGGGTACCCTGCACCAAATGCAACTTGTGCAGAATGCGGCGGCTAGACTCTTGATAGGACAGTCGTAAGTACTGTCACATCACCTGGTGCTGCATGAACTGCACTGGCTGCCAGTCAGGTGGAGGGTCCTCTTTAATGTGGGCTTGCTCGCCTTTAAGGCCCTACACGGCCTGGGCCCTGGTTACCTGAAGGACCTTCTTACACCTGCTGTCTCGGTCTGCTCCCTCTGCTCCTTTTCTAGGGGCCTCCTTGCGATTCCCAGAATGAGGCTAAAAACAGCAGGCGACAGAGCATTTAGTGTCACCGCCCCGTCCTGTAGAATTCGCTTTCTCCAGCTGTTAGGCCCCTTCTGTTGAGGTATTCAAAGCCCACCTCAAGGCCTTCCTGTATAATCAGGCCTTCCCAGACTTTGCTTTATAGCTTTATTTTGATTCCTGACTTTTACGCTTTAATTGGTCCACAGCTATTTTTTTAAGTTAGTAGTTATTGTTGAGGGTAATAATTATAAAATGTTATAATAATTAAGTTATAGCATCATATATTTATGTCTAATATTGTGTTATTTTGTGTATATATAATTTATTGAGTTTTGTATGTAATTTCGATATGTTTGACATCCAGAGCCCCTGGGATGGGTGTCTTTTTAAACAAAATTTGCCTTGCCCTATTACCACACTACAAAGCTCACCCTGGAATGTCTTACTGGAATTATAAAATGGGTCTAATATTTTTTATTTTTCGGGGGGGGGGTGAAAAAAATACACAAAAATACAATAAAGTTGCTGGCCCAGTGGCACTGAGGGTTGAGGTGCTGGACACCACACCTTGCATCACGCCAGCGACCCAGGTTCGAGAACAAGCCCAGGCCATCTGGGGTCGGCAGGTGAGGTAGTGGATTGAGCATCCGGAGGACAGCTCTCCTCTCCCAGGAGGGAGGGGGTTCACACTCGGCACTTGACTGGCCTCTGGTGGAAGTCGGAGGCATGGCAAGCACAGATCATACTCCAAGGGGATGGGGAGTGGTGACAGCGGTGATGCCATGACATCAAGGTATGTGCCGCTCCCCCTAGAACAAGGGAAAATGTTCTCCAGGTTCTGGGAAGATGGAGCACCGGAGCAGACCCCTCATAGCTCGCACCTACCTGGCCTTCCGGTTCCTGATGAGATTTGAATTGTTTGGGGTGCAGCCACCTCACCTCGTCTCCGCCCAGGGGGGAAGAACTGTGGCTCCATGGGGTGAATCGGAGGGTCCAGGTAAGGTGGCAGAAGCGGGGCAGATTCCACTGGTGCTCCTGATTGGTCGAAGCCGGGAGAGGTGGATAAAAACTATGATTTCCAAAACAAAAAATAGAATAATGTCAAGATTTTAATGATTTTTATAGATGCCATCCAGCCTAGAAACATAGAAACATAGAAGTTGATGGCAGATAAGGACCGCAAGGCCCATCCAGTCTGCCCATTTCTTTTTCTACCTTATAAATGTGCCATCGGCCTTTGCTCTGTCAGTGACCTATCTATTCATAGTCATTTGTATTGCTCCCTTATGCCTATCCCATGCCTGTTTGAAGCCCTGCACTGTATTCATAGCCACCACTTCTTGTGGTAAGCTATTCCATGCATCTACCACCCTTTCTGTGAAAAGAATTTCCTCACATTCCCCTTAATCGCCTCCCTCTAATCTCATGCTGTGTCCTCTTGTCCTGCTATTTTTCTTATATTTAAACATGTTAGACTCTTTCACCTTGTTTATGCCCTTAAGGTGTTTAAATGTCTCGATCATATCACCTCTCTCCCTCCTTTGCTCAAGGGTATACATATTGAGCTCCGTTAATCTGTCCTCATATGTCTTCTGATGCAGTCCCTGCACCATTTTGGTTGCCCTTCTCTGGACTGCCTCAATTTGTTAATGTCCTTGTGAAGGTGTGGCCTCCAATGCTGCACTTACTCCAGATGGGGCCTAACCAGTATCTTGTACAGAGGATTGTACCTCCCTCGACTTGTGATACCCTACTAATACACCTAACACCCCTAGCCTTACCTACTGCTTTGAGGGTCTGCTTGGATGATTTTAGGTCATCAGTGATGATGATGCCCAAGTCTCTTTCTTCCTTTGTGACTGCTAGCAACTCCCCTCCCAGCCTATAAGTGGCTTCAGGGTTTCTCTTCCCTATGTGCATGATTTTGCACTTCTTTGCATTAAATCCCAGTTGCTACTCTTCTGACCATTTTGCTAGTTTATCCAGATCTCTTCTCATTCTGCCCACCCCATCTGGATCATCTACTCTGTTGCAGATCTTGGTGTCATCTGCAAACAGACAAGCCTTACCCTCTAGTCCATCTGCAAGGTCACTAATGAAGATGTTGAATAGGACTGCCCAGGACTGATCCCAGAAGTACCCACTTGTGACTTGCATCTCTTCTGACTGTATACCATTTACCACCACTCTCTGTTTTCTGCCAGTCAACCAGTTTGCCACCCAGTTGACCAACTTCTGACCACCCGAGCCTACCTAGCTTATTTATCAATCTTCTATGTGGAACAGTGTCAAAAGCTTTGCTGAAGTCAAGGTAGGCGACATCAACTGCTCCCCCTTGGTCCACCACTCTGGTTACCCAGTCAAAGAAATCTATGAGATTAGTTTGACAGGACCTTCCTTTTGTAAACCCATGCTGTCTTGGATCCTGTGCCCCTATGGATTCCAGGTGTTGCAACTATCCTTTCCTTAAGGAGTGCCTCCATAATCTTGCCCACTACTGAGGTAAGACTGACTGGTCTGTAGTTCCCGCCTCCTCCCTGCTACCACTCTTGTGGAGCGGGATCACATGAGCCCTTCTCCAGTCTTCTGGGACCTCTCCTGTGCTCAGAGACTCACTAAACAATTCTGCTAATGGCTCTGCTAGTTCCTCCTTTAGCTCCTAAGTACCCTGGGATGTATGCCATCAGGTCCCATTGCCTTATCCACCTGAGCTTAGCAGCTCTTGTAGGACCCTTTCTTTTGTGAAGGGAGTAGTGCTCACCTCCTCCCCTGTGTCCATGATGCTGAGCTGTGGGCCCTGCCCTACCTTCTCTTCAGTAAATACTGAGCAAAGTATCTATTGGGATAGATGCCTTACAGGGTCCTCCTCCTCACATGCTCCCTTTTCTCCATTAACAGCAATACCCCTCTGGACTTTCTCCTTTCACTAATGTATCTATAGAAAGTCTTGTCACCTTCTTTTACTGTTACGTGCCTAGTGTTTCCTCAGTTTGGGACTTTGCCTGCCTTACTGCCTTACCTGCTTCCCTTAGGGTAGTTTGGTATGCCTCCCTATCTTCATCCCGCTGTGTTCCTTATATTTCCTGAAGGCCAGCCTTTTGGCTCTGACCTTTTCTGCTACTGTATTTGAGAACCAAAGTGGTTTCCTTCTTCTTTTGCACTTCTTTTCTGTCTAACACAATGGGATGTTGCTTCAAGTATTGTATCCTTAATGCTTGCCCACTTTGCCTGTACCTCCTCACCTGTGTTTCTTTTGCCAGGGCTAGCTTAACTCTGTTGGCCATCTTATCAAAGTCAGCTCCTCTGAAGTCCCATATTTTGCCTTGGAATGGGATGATTTAGATGTAGTAGCCAAATTGAACCATACCATGTGATGGTCACTGGCCCCAGGTGACCTTCTACCTGGAGATCTGTGATCCCTTCTTTGTTAGTCAGTACTAGATCTAGGATAGCCCTGTCTCTTGTGGGTTGCTGTACCAGTTGTTTGAGGCCCTCCCTGCAGGAATCCACTATGAGTCTAGTTCTGGCAGATGTTCCTGCTGGTATTGACCAATCTGTATCTGGCATGTTGAAGTCTCCCATTATCAGAACCTCCCTTTAGCTGTCATGTTTTGTATATCTTCTAACAGTAATGTGTCTATGTCCTCCCTCTGGTCTGGGGGCCTGTAGACAACCCCAGTTCTTATGGCTGTCCCATTTCCTGTTTCCAGGGTGACCCACAGTTCTTCTGGCTCCTTATGTGTATTCTGAATTTCTGTAGCTTTGATATTTTCATTAACATACAGGGCCACTCCTCCCCCCCCTAACAAAATAATCCCAGCACATCTCAACATTTGATATCAGGGCTACCCCCAGACTTGTTAAAATGATGCACAAGATGCACAAGTCCCGTCCCGGCCCCGTTTGAAGCCTAGATGTCTTCTGCCTGATAGGCCAGCCCTTATTTTCAATACATGCCTGACAGAGTACACAGGGTGCATACTTGAGTATGCCTGGAGGCAACCTTGTTTGGCATACCATTTCAGGTCCAAATATAATTCACAGTTAAATACATTTTTTTTTAATTAGCCCTTAAACCTTCTATTTTCCCAGACTCACCCCCCGCCCCATTTACCTGTTTCCTTACCTTTCCTCCTTTATATTCTTTCCTCCCTTTCTCCACCCTTTTTCCCACCTTGTTTCTGTTTTATCCTTCCTGCTGTACACTCAGTAGAAGTAATTTTACTATGGATAGAATACAAGAATTAAAATCTCTGCTCATTTCTGCTGGCAGAATGTTCACCCCCTCACTCACACAACAGAAGGCCTCTGATGAAACCAGGATGTCTGTTTTATCTGTAGCAGGTTAAACAGCAGAGATTTCCCTGGTAAGCAGGTAAAGATAGGAGGGAGATTGTTCATGATCAGTAAAGAAACGACAGAAATTAAAACTTAAGTATTGTGGTTCTTCATTAAGTTTATGTATGGGAGCGTAAGAAGATGATTATGAGGGCAAATAACATAATTTTTTTTTTTAATTTAAGGCAGTTTTATAGATTTTAAGTGAGTAAGGTGGCAACCATGTTTGCGATGGCAGTGGAGGGATGTGTGGTTAGTACTGATTTTATTGTGAAGCGGCTGCTGAATCTTTATCCAGAGCTGTTGTGCTAAGATAACAGCACGGTTAAAGATGGCCCTCAGCCAATCAGGTTTCACAGTTTTTCAAACATATTTTATAATCTCCATACACTGTCATGTACAGCCTGATCACCTGGCACATGAAGTCTTCCTGTCATTATTCCGTTCTGTTGCCTTGCTAAATGACTGGAATGATGCATTCAGATTCTGAACCAGCATTCTTGGTGGTGGCTAAACTATTGTATCAAAAATCTCCCTCTCAATGAAGAAAACAATCAAATAGTACACTTCTAACACATTTATTTTGAAATCATTTTTTTATAATAGCAGTAAGGCACTCCCAGGGGTTGGATTAACAGTCAGTTAATCAACCCCTGGGACGATGTGGCACTCTGCTGTGCCTCCTGCCATATTACGCCTCTAGGGGGATTAACAGACTGTTACTCTAACCCCTGGTCATGCCTTACTGCTTCATTCTATGAGCATTTTGACCTGGTTCAGTATCATTCAGTACTTCCTGCATCTCCAACCCCCCACCCCCACCCCTCGAACAAGATCGAAAACCGGGAAATATTTCTGAACTGAGCAGGAAATAGCAGACAACCTTCAATTCAGCCATCCCTAGTTCTATGACTTTAAGAAGATTTTCTGTTTCACAGTCACCAAAGTGTAAGGCCCAAGGCCCAGTTACTGACTGACTTTTTTGTCTTCCCTCTGCAGTGATGGTAAGAATATGGCTAAAGATGTGCACTTTACTCTGCTGGAGATTTTCTTGAAGCACAAGGGAGGCGACCGATTGGATGCCATGGAATTTCTAGCAAGACTAAAATCAGAAGGCCGTTATCTGGAGGACGTTTGGTCTTAAATTTCACATACTATCTGTACATAGTTACAATAACAAAACTGATGACTGTGTGTTTTCTTCAGGACAATGAACATTTCTTATCCCTGTCAGCTATTCTGCGGGTTTTGCTGCTACTTAAGATTGTTCTCCTGTGTAAAATGCCCGGTGGGGATACTCTGTGGCCATTGAGGTACACATCCTCCTCTGCCAAATCAAGGAAAAGGGGTATTTTTTAAAGTTCAGATCTGGATGCTTGCATCTGTGTTTTTTTTTTTTAATTTGTGTACAGTGTGGCTTCTCGTTTTCTGAGGGTAAGGGGTGACAGGGTGGTTGAATCAGCCTTTTTTTTTTTTTCGTGGTTTTGCTGTTGTGGGTGCTGTTGTTTCTATTCCCCCATTAATTTCCTGCTTTTTGGGAGATCGAGCTGGCAGGGCCCAGTGAACCCAACAAAGGGGGGCAACCCTGTAACTTTAATCCAGTCCCGGCTCCCCATCCCAGCATTATTGTTACCTCACCTTGACACTACACCTATCGCTGGTGTTGAAATCCTTACCAATGAAACATTCTCTCCCCCCACCCCTGTGCCATATAATAGTATAGGAGTGCCAGATCCTTCACTGCAGTGTGCACACAGAACGTGTGCCACCCGAGGTGTGCCAGCAACCCAGTAACAAGGGACCAGCTCCCAACTGGAGAAACAGCCAAACCTGAGACCTGAATCAACCGTGAACTGGGCTACAAGTGCTCTGGGGAGTACCCAAGTGTAGGCACCTGTGTCAGAGCATCAGCTTGGTGCCAGAACTGACCGACGGGGCACAGACTTTTAACAGGGCCTCTGGCATCTGGGCAGGGCCTTTAGCAGTGCACCCCCTGAACATGCCTCCAGAAGACCCCTAGCAAGCATCCAGCTGAGCAGCTCACCCCTGAGGTTGCCTTGGATTTCACCCTTTGGAGCCTAGAGCTGACCGAATCCTGGGCCCGAACCTAGCAGTGTGATCAGTGTCTGCCAGCCACGCCACCAAGACTATTGCCGAATGTCCACGTGAAAGTACCAGCTTGAGCAGTTAAGTTGAGTGAAGCCAACAGAACTGGACCCAGGCCTGGATGCACCTGACAGTCCCAGATGCGGGGCCAAACAGCAGGAAATGCCAGATTGGTAATAGTGGGCTGTCCATCCCGCAGGCCCACCAGGCAGGGTGCACAGTAGGACCTGGGTTAAAGACCATCGGCCCATGTGGGACGATCAGCAACCCTGTACCTGGGCCCTGGCCACCTAATATTGGTATGTACCAGGTGTGCTTAGGGTGGTGGGGGTGTAGGCCCAAGGATGGGTGGTGGGAACTCGGCTGGGGCAAACAGCTCACAAGAAAACCTAAATAGGAGATTAAACTTTCCTTAAAGTTAGTGACTGAAGTAAAATGGTATTAACAATGACTTCAGCATTCTTGAGTAGAGTGAGCTAAACACTGTTTGCAAGCTACAGTTTATATAGAACTGAACTTCTGTCTAAACAGGAGTGCTCAGGAAAAAGGTTTCTGGTGAGAGTGAGGTCACAATGAAAAGCAATGCAGAAGATAAAAAAAAAAAAAAATTTTCTGGTGAGATAATGAGGTTTAAACATCATTGTATAAATTAAAACTAGTAATATAGAATAGAAACCTGTAAGTGAATACATTTTTTCACTGTAAGTCACTGATTTACCCATTGTGAATGGGATGTGGGAATGGGAATAACTGTTTATATTATGGCTGTGATGACTGATGGTCTTGAATATTTAAAGTTTATTAAGAAGAAGTATGATCTTAGAATGAGGTAAAAAAAGATATGGTTTATGGTCCCAGTTTAAGATATGATTTTTGGTGGTTAACATCCACCTCGAGTCTGGTAGGTCCCCTGTAGACCCGAGGCCTGGGTCTCAGGATATCATCCACAGCCAGAATAGTGGCTTTAATATTGCCTGCCTGGGCAGGGATACCTCTCAACCTGGGGTCTGGGCTGGGCTCCCAACCCAGCACAAGCTAGCTAGCCCCATAACTTAACATGCCATGATACCAGACTTATAGAGGCTTTATGCCCATGGCTGCCAGAGGGTGGCTGTCTCTGAAAGGATAAAAACCTGGGATAAAAGGGAACCAAATGGAGCAACATATGTTTTTACAGTCTGATTTTGTTGTTTAAAATAAACATTTTATGAATGTGGTTGGCATGGGTAAACCAAGCATTAAGGTGGCTTGCCCGGGTTCTTTGTATGTTTGCATGGCATACGCGCAAAAAATGTTTTTACAGTACACTTAAAATGTTACTTTTTTAGCAAATAGTCCTGACTGGGAATCCTGAATGCTGGGCCTGAATGACCAAGATGTGATCCAAGGATTTGATGTGTGTCCTATTGAGAAATGTTGTTTTTCACATGAGCTCTTTTAACCTGGCCTATAAACCAGATGTTTCTCATGAACTACTGTATCCTTGGGAACTACCACTCCTGGGAGTGAACTCCTAAGATTTTTTGCATGAAGCCGGGGTCTGAAGCCACTTGTTGTGCTGCACGGACTGGGATCTATAATAAAAGTATGACTTTGGGGATCTTGAATAAGGTAGTGTAAAATATTTGTGAAATAACTGCATGCAAAGGCTGTTTTAAAATTATATTGATTTATGTTGTTAATACTGTGTATAGAGGAACGTGTGCAATCTGGGTGTGGACCGTAAGGAAGTACAGCATGGAATTATAGGTAGCTGTACTGTCATATCTCCTTTCCCCACCATATATCCCACTCAAGCATATAACTTATGTTGGCATGGGGGTAGGGACTCTGGTGGCTTGGTGCAGGTTGTTTCAGCAGATGCTGTATCCCCAGCTTCTGCTGGTGGCTAGGCTAGACCCCAGGTCTTTCTCAGGGGAGTGGGGAGATGGGTCCGGTCTGATAGATTGTTTCAGGGTTTGGGGGGCCTTCAACCCAGGCTCTGAGCCTGGCAAAAGGGTGCCTGGCTTTCAGTCCCCACTTCAGCAGACATTGTGTCTGTTGTGGTAGGCCTGGTCTGGTGACTCGGTGCAGTTTTTTTTTTTTTAATTATTATTATTTTGGTAACAGGGTACGGCCCACTAGGCACAAGGCCTGTTTTCAGGTGTGACCTGGGAGCACTGGGGAGGTTAAATGACTTGCTCATGGTCACACAGTATGCAAATGGCGGTTGTGGGACTCAGAGCTGGTCTGCTGGATGTACCACACTCATTCACAGCTTGTCACTGTAACCTCTAGGCTATACTGACAGCTCATTGTGGAAGGGAAAGTGGTTTTCAACCATGGCTTCAGGCTTGGGCCCTGGAGCCTGGCTTTCAGTCCCCCCACCGCCTTGGCAGTCACAGTTTTAATAGATACTGCATCCCAGCCAGGCATCCCCAGTTGCATCCCCAGCCCAGGCTGCTTGTCTGGCAGGGTGGACAGGCCTGGCCTGGTGGCTATATGCTGGTCTGGGGTGGCTAGTTTTCAGTCCTGGCTTTCAACCCCTGCTAGCAAATGCATCCAGGCTGGGAATTCCTAGCCCAGATTTTGGGCTGGGCTGTATCCCATATTATCCTGGTGTCTGGTGGGTTTGTGTCGTTCTGTCAGAAAAGTGTTCCAGTGTGTTATACGTTGGAAACAACATTCTCTATACATTTGCTGCAAACCCATAACGGGGTTCCTGTCTTTATGCTAAAAAAGGGAGGGGGGGTTGTGGCCATAATTGACTCCTTGCATTTATATTTAAGGGGTGCATTTTTTTAGATCAAATCCAGCAAGAAAAGGGGTCATTTCTAAAATGTGCCGATGAGCATGGGTGCCAATTTTTATAGTGTCCCCACCGTGGTAACATGTAGCCAAGTAGGAAACTATTTTCCACATAGAGCAGAGAATCTTTAATATCCTGGTATTACAGTTGGTAGTTTTTATTTTATTTATGCAGATTTTAAATCACTTAATTTCTCAGTGCAATAGTTTCATGTTACAGGGAAGGGATGTAGTTTTGTGCAATCCGTTGTATGACAAGCTAGATTGTGCAGAACAATGATAATAAAGCATTCTTTAATGAAAGTAAATGGTGTGAACTAATCCTTTAATTTCCATATCCCTGTGTCCGTGGATTAGCATGACTTTTCTTATTCCCCAAGAGGAGCTGTCTGGGCTGCCAACATAGCAGGTTCATCACCCCAGCAGAAGTTTTTATTTATCTATTGAATTTTGTTAACCAGATGGGCCTACTGGAACCCCAATTCCCTTTTTCAGTGGTGACCTGAAGTTAATTACACAGGATGCCAACCACTGTAGATTTTACAGAGTAAGACAATTCATGGGATAATGAACTATGTATTTGTAGTAGCACAACTACAAATACATAACAAGAAACAGTATACACAAGGGTACAGGAGATTAGTTCACAGGCTAGAACATATTACACATCAAGGCAGTAACACAGTGTTAAACAGGTCAGATATCCATTCCATAAGAAGTGCAAAAAGGAGTACAACGGAAAAGCAAAGTGCCACTACATGCAATGCCAGATGCAATGAGGAGTGCCAGCAGCAGCTCCAGGTCAGCAATTACAGGAGCACAGACTGCATTCAAACAGGTATGCCTTGAGGCATTTTTTAAAACCTCCAAGTGAGGTGCAGTTTTGTAGGGAGGCCAGAAGCATGTTCCACCTAGAAGGCACTGAGCTGGTAAAGGATCTCCCTCCTGCGCTTCATCTGACCCTGTGTACTTCTAGTAGAGTGCATCCAGTGGACCTGAGCACTCTCTATTCTGGCTTGAGGAACAGGGCATCTTGGAGGCAGGGTGGAATTGGGCCTTTTAGGATTTTATAAGTGAGACAGACGAGGGGTAACTCTAGTCTACCCTGTACTAGTTTACCCTCCAAAGATGAACAGTTAAGAGAGAGGAAGATGTTACAGTGGTGTGTCTGAGGAGGGGTGCCCAAGATAAATCAGCCAATTTTGTTGTAAAGGATTCTGAATTTGTTAAGCTCTGTTTTTCTCACAGAGTGAAGAGCAGGGGTCCCATACTGTAACATTGGGAGCAGTATACTCCTGGCAATAGCCAGGTGAGATTCCTTGGTGATGTCATTACCTAGACAGTATAGCAAACCAATTTATTAGTCTAGGGATTTAGTGAGAGAACCAATATGTGCTCTGAAGGAGACTTCCTGATCTAGGTAAACCCCTAGGTATTTAGTAGCCTCAGCCAAATCTATTTGGTTACCCCCTGATGTGGACAAGTTTAGGAGGTGTTACCCGTCAGCACCTAGGTGCCTGGGGCTGAAAAGGATGGCTTTAGTCATTTTTGGGATTGAGAATCGGCTCATTTGATGAGACCCACCTTTTCAGGAGTCCTCGTCGAGGAATTTGTCGATGAGGGTGACATCATTCGAGCTCCTATACAGTACTGCATCTTCAGTATAGAGCCGAAGATGTACCCCTCCACAATGACCAGGTAGGTCGTCAAGTTCATTTAGAAATAAGGGGAATAGCACTGGGCCCAGGATGGACCCTTGAGGGACGCTGTCGATTGTAGTTCATAATGCAGATTGCATACCTTTCCATTTCACTTTCTGAGACCTGTTGTTCAAGTAATGAGTGACCCACTGCATGAGTCACTAGATCAGATGCTTTTGTGAGTTCTATGAAGATTGCCCCAGTCATGTACCCCCTGTCCATATCACCCATGATATCTGCAGTGAGCCTAACCAGAGCAGTGTCAATACCTTGGGATTTTCTGAAACTGTGTTGCCAGTTGGTCAAGATATGATACTGCTCAAGATACTCCTGGAGCTGGTTATATATTAACCTTTCCTGAATTTTGGCAAGGGAGCTGAGTAGAGAGATGGGGCAGTAATTTTCTATAGGCTTCATGGGGCCATCGTTGCGGACAGGCATTACAATGGCCACCTTCCAGCAATCAAGGATTCTTCCTTCCATGAGATACTTGTTGTATAACATAACAGGAGAGGCAATTTCATGAGAAGCTAACTTTAACAGCTAGGGCTCCAGATTATCAAAGTCCACTAAGGCTTTCGCTTTTAGATTTTTTAGTAAAGTTGTCACTTCCTTTATGGTTACACGTCTGAAATCAAATTTGGGCTTGGGTACTTCAGCTTAATGCAAATCTGGGGTGTCCAGGGTGGGGCCCGTAAAGGGAAATTTGTACCTGTCTAGATCTGTGAAGAATCTGTTAAATGCACTGGCAGTTTTCAGGTGGTCGTAAAGTATCTTACCCTCAACTAGGACGTCAGACTCAAAATAGGTAGGTCGGCCCTCTAGAAGGGTGCTTATATGGGTCCAAAACATTTTGGGGTTGAACAGATTAGTGTCTTGCAGATTCCTGTCATACTTTTGCTTGGCCACTTTGATGCTAGTTTTACAGAGATTCCTTTACTCCCTGTATTTATCCCAATCATTTTTGAGATCTGTATTTTTAAATACTCCCCACACCTTGTGTTAATCCCAATATTAACACTGTAGTGCAGCATGAGGGGGGTGCTGCACTTCTGAGGTGCATTCTTTTGGATGAGACATTAAACCGAGGTCCCGTCTGCCTGTTCTGGTGGTAGTTCAGGTGGACATTAAAGATCCCATGGCACTTCTCAAAGAGTAGGGGAAATTCCCTGATGCCCTGGCCAAATTTCCCTCCATTCACTAAAAATACCACTAACAGCTTAATCTGGTTCAAGGTCAGTTGGCATTCATCTGTATCCCCCTCCCCCGGGTGGTGCCTGAAAATAGGCAGAATTTGTCTAGTGCACTTACCCGTTCAATAAAAACTAAATAAAATAAAAATTGTCTCTCTTCCTCAGTAGCTAAGATCAGCATCAAGCCATTCAGACCTTTGTTCTTTTACTTTAATTTGTTTATAAGGGACATGTAGGTTAACAGCAGATAGGAAGTTGTTGATAAAGAAGTCAAAGGCAGCATTAATATCTGGGAAAGATTTGATTATTGCCTATTGTACGTTGGACAAGGTTGCCTGGAAGGCAGCTTCAGTTGTGGGGCCCCAAGGACAGAGATCCACATGCCGTGAGTGAGACCTGGACTGATGTGCACTCCAGCCAGCAGAAAATGCACTTTTGCTGTGTGTGTGTGCGCTTAATTTACTTAACATTTTTTCTTTATCCAAGCAAGCACATGGAGCTGCGGATAGTTTGTTTCTAGGTACGTCACGACAAAATGGAAGATGCTACAATACAAAAGCATAAGGGGGTAAAATAGAGCAGTAAATAAATGGAATATATAATGCCCGAGAACAATTACAATTTAGAGCAAAAAAAATTACAATGTGTGTTACAGAATATAAGAATTAAATAAAAATAAAACCTAGTTACAGCAAACATTACAAGACCACAAATTGTAGTACAGCTTATAATGGTGAGGGAGATGCAAGTGGGGGACTGTTAACAGCAGGAACATACATGGGTGGTATATTCTTGGAGAAGTTTCAGAGCAGAAGGGGACAGGACAGCGCAAAGTGGGAAAGGAAATTTTAAACTAGAGTCTGGGAAGTCTTAAAGTTTGTTTACACGGACACATTGGCATCATAGCAACCTGAACTCATGGGCTGCTGTGGTGCAAATGCAGTCATGTGGACACTTCTGATCAAGGTAATCCATTTGTTGATCTCTCCCTCAGCCATTGCATTTTTAGGATGTGTTAAGGAGCGACCAGTGTAATCAACCATGTGAACAGGATGCACCACTCACTCCAGCACAAGGGATGCTCCCATCCTCCTCCTCTGTCCTCCAGATGTCCTCTTCTGCCCTCCCATGATCTCTTTGCCCACAACACTGTATTATTTAATCTTCTTCAAGGATGTCTCCCACCATTGAGCCACATCAAGGAACTGTAAGCTGCTGGTGTCACAATCTACCAGGAACTTTTGCCAGCTATGGTCGCACACGTCGACATGAATCGTCAGTGCCTATATAATATGGGCAGCCTCAGTTTTTTCTCCTGCTGTCAACAATTTAACAGCCTGCTGCTGCTGAAGAACACCATTGAACTTTGCAAATATTGGTAACACTTCATTTTTTGTTTTAATTAACTTTTATGGCACCTACAAAAGAAATGTAACCGCTTTTCCACTATTGTCATTGTAGTCAAGTTAAGTTTCTTAAGGACGATAGTCACAACATGTGTATCCACTGCCTAGGTCTCTCACATGACCTGAAGGTCTGCATGATTTGCTAGGGTTTTAACCAGGCTACACTGAGATGTTGGGAGAAAGGCTTGGAAGTTTATTTTAAAGTTAAAGCAGTAGAAGGACAAACTGTGGTATGCGTGTCAGTATTATTGTTATCACGCCTCCCTTCTTCACACAGCTCACCACCAACACACTGCTCCCCCACGGTCAGTGGTGCTGGCTGTAGGATCGTTGAACAAAGACAAGAATGAGAAAGCTGCTCAGTTGGCAAAAAAACACTGCCATGCTGATAGACAAGCAGCAGCATCACGAAAAAGATGTCTCTCCTGCCAGGTCTCACTTTCCTCTTAACAGAGAGGTACATGGAAACATAGAATTTGACGGCAGATAGGGACCGCTTGACCCAGCTAGTCTGCCCATTTCCCTACCTGATGGATAAGCTGCAGATTCTAGTTAATCAACAGCTTACTTCCTCCTACCCCAGCAATAGAATTGCCTTATGCCTGTCCCATGCATTCTTGAATTCTCCCACTGTTCCTGACTCCACAACCTCCTCAGGAAGGCTGTTCCATGCATCCACAACCCTCTTGTGAAAAATACTTAACATTACTTTTGAGCCATCCTCTCTATCTTCAAATTGTGCTCCTTGTTCTTGCACATCTCTTTCTTCTGAAAGATGCTACCTCTTTGTACTTTGTTAATTCCCTTAACATACTTGAAAGTTTCTATCATGTCCCCCTCTCCTCCTTTCCTCAAGGGTATACACTATATATAAGCTGCTTTAGTCTTTCCTCATATGTCTTGTGGTGCAGACCCTGCACCATTTTGGTTGCCCTCCTCTGAACAGCCTCCACTCTGTCTGTGTGTCTTTAGTGAGATGGGGTCTCAGAATTGCACGTGAGTACTCCAGATGGGGTCTCACCAACTGTCTGTACAGAGGGATAACAACTTCCTGTTTTCTACTGTTGATGCCTCTCCTATGCATCCCAGTGTCCCCAGCCCTCCTTACTGCCTTCTCACATTGCTTGCCCACCTTTAGGTCATCTGATATAATTACTCCTAGGTCTTTTCTCGATTTTTGTTGTTATTAACTCACCCCCATTGTGTACTCTTCCCCTGGGTTTTTGTTTCCTAGATGTATTACCTTGCACTTCTTTGCATTGAATCTGAGCTGCCACATATTTGACCATTCCTCCAATCTTGCCAAGTCCCTTTTCATCCTTTCCACCCCACCTTGTGTATCAACCCTGTTGCAGGTCTTTGTGTCACCTGCAAAGAGACATAGCTTTCCTTCCAGGTGCTCTCCAATGTCACGACTACTGAAAAAGATCCCAGGCTATGTCCTGGAGTTGTGCTGTTCCCCCACCCCCAACAGTCTCTCAGACACCAAAGTCTGGGTCTGATACTGACTGTAGTCCCCTTATAGGGGATTCACAGCGGATTCTGCTGTCAGGCACTGTCCAATTAACAAATTCATCACCAGCAACCCTGTTGGGAACTGCTGATGCACAGATTCTGTTTCAGACTGTCTGAACTATTTCAGTGGCAGCTATCCCTGGCTCCATCTTCAGTGCTAACACCATCACCAGGTTCACCAATGTCAGCTTCGTTGATGCCACTGGCACTCCATATGCAAGTTACTACACGTTGCCAGAAGCTTACTTCGTCGATGTCTGTTCCATCGATGATGCCTCCAATGTGATCTCCTCCTACCATCTATCTGCTGCATGTTATAGTCAACAAGGAAGAGAAGCCGAAATATAATCCAGACCTGATGGAGGAAGAAGGCATGACAACCCCCCCCCCCGATGTGGTAAGCTACACTTTATCCTCTTGTATGGAGGATAGTGTGCATTATACTCCTAAGTCCTGTCCCGAGAGTGCTTTGTTTCAGGCTTTTCTCAGGTAGGTCCTGTACATACTGGGCTTTACTGCTTAGGAGGAAGATTCCTCCAAGAAGACCATCTATGACTTTCTGGAGGTTTCTGTACTGTCTACAATTACTGTTCTATTCATTCAGCTTTGGAGGATGCCACTAGCTCTGCTTGGCACAGGCCTAGTACTCTGTCTGCCAGATAAACAGTATCCTTCCCGTTCAGACAAGCCCTATTATTCTACACAACCTGAAATGGATTCTGTGGTTATTACGGCTGCACATGACTGTTCTACAGCTCTGAAACACATGACTTGCCTTCATCCTGATAAAAGAATCGAGGAAGTTGGATGTCATGGCAAGATGACATATGCTTCTGCATCCCTTGGCCTCAGGATTGCCAACTACCAGGTTTATATTAAATATCAGAATAGCCTGTATGGATGCCATGGCCTGCCTGCTGCCTGCCTGATGTACCATACAAAACTGAAGTCCAACAGACTGTTGCAAAGAAACTTAGAATTTATCGGCAGATAAGGATTGCTTAGCCCACCTGGTCATCCCAGTTTGTCCCTGCCTATACTGTCACATCAGAACCTGACCGATCTCTGGCTACTCTTTCCCCCTCTTTGTTGCCCATGGTCTGGAGTCCGGTAAGTGCCTCTTAGGTTGGCTTATGGTGCTTCTGATGCTGCAGCTCATGCAGCTGCTTCTGGCATTTGCTGATGCTGCAACTTACAGTTACACATGGCTGGCTTTGCTTTCTAGCAGTTGATCCTTAGTGCACCCTTTAGAGGTAAGCAGCTGTTTGATTCCAATGTTGAGTCTGCTGTGCAGGACATACAGATGTCCAAAATTACCTTGAGGTCCCTTCATACCCTTAACCCAAAGCCTTGGGGTCAGAGCAGGGGTTCTGTTCATAGGCCCAATGCCCATCCTGGTAGAGACTATTCCAGGGGACCCAGCCATGACTCCAAGCAGACCCAGGCTGCCCCTCAGGCCCCTTTGTCTTGTGGTGCCCATGCCAGGGTCACCAGAGGTGTTGATGGCACACCAGCCGCCCATGGAGCCTTCTGACTCCCTTTTGCCTCCTCAGACCCCTGCAGATCAGGGCATCCTCGTGAGAGGCCACATCTCCCTCTTCTTCCAAAGTGGAGGGAGATCACAACACATACTTGGGTTCTGAAGATGGTTCAGTGAGAACGTGCCCTAGAACTCTTCTCTGTTGCTTCTGTATATCCTACAATGCTGAACCGTTACCCTCTGGGACATCTCATCCTCCTGCTGGAGGCAGTTCAATCCCTCCTCCTCAAGAAGATCATAGAGCCCGTCCCAATTGCAGAAATGCATCAGGGCTACTCTTCTCGGTACTTCCTTGTACCAAAGTGGACAGGAGATTTATGTCCCTCCTGGACCTTCGGGGTCTCAACCTGTTATTAGGATACGAAAGGTTCTGCATGGTCTCTACAGTCCCTTGCCCCCTGCTGCTGCAAGAGGATTGGATGTGCGCCCTGGATCTGATGGACACTTAACTTCATATCAAGATCCGCAAATGCCATGGAAACTACCCATGGTTTATGCCCCAGGGCTCTCTCTGTCAGTTTCATGTGTTGCCCTTTGGATTATCCTCTGCACCACATGTCTTTATTAAAGGTTTTGCAGTGGTTGCAGATGCCCTCAGAAGGGGAGGGTCTTTATGTTTTCCCATACATTGCTGATTGGCTTCTGAAAGCCCTATCACAGGAGGCGATAATTTACACACTCTTCTGCACCCAGCAGATCGTCAAGCAGTTGGGCATTCTGGTGAACAAGCCAAAGTCAGTGCTTTCTCCATGCCACTGTCTCCAGCACACAGTAGACACGGGGGTGGGCCAGGCTTTTATTCCCTCGAATCGTGATACGGCATTGGTTGTCCATGCTCGTCTGATCTCTTCCAGTGACTGTGTCTCAGACATATGTTTCCTCAGAGTGATAAGACTCATGGCTGCTGCTTTTCTCATAGTCCTGCTGGCACATCTGCATATGAGGATTCCACAGTGTTTCCTCCGTGCCCGGTAAGTTCAACATTCAGACAGACTGGAGTGTCTCATACAGGTGACTCCTCCACTTCATCGCTTCCTGCTCTGGTCATTGGACAGCTCCAACCAGGAGACGGGATTCCCCCTTTCTCCACCTCTAGTGATAATGAATGCGTCTGGTTCTGGGTGGAGTGCCCATATAGGCCCCTTCTGAACTCAGGGTTAGGGTCCCCCTTAGATATGATTCTGTACAACAGCACCCTGGAGATAAAGGCTGCTGCTTGGCCTGCAGGCCTTTGCTATCCTCTTTCTTCACCTGCTGTTGAACCGTACAGACAACATTTAGGTGGTGTACTATATCAGCCGATAAGGCAGAGTCCACTCATCTCTCTGCAGAGAGGCAATGAGAGTCTGGCACTGGGCTGTGAAGCACATCTTCCTGTTGACTGTCTTTTTGCCAGGTATCCTGAAAACCCTAGCTGATCATCTCAGCAGATCCAAAACAATGCCACAAATGAGAGTTGTGGGTGACCTTTTCATAAAGTGGGGTCATCTGGATATCAGCTTCTTTGTGTCTCCATACAATGCAAAACTGCCCGTTCTAGGAGCGTGGATATGTTGTTCTATCCACACTTCTTGGCATGTCCCTTTCCCCTTTAAATCTTACTGGAAGTCTTCAAGCTGGCTCCTCCCACCCATCCGGGTGGTATATACCTCGGCTCTGCCCTGTGACGCCAGATCTTTCATTCCACTGGAAGATACAGTGCCTTCCTCGTGCTCTGCATTTCGTAGGCCCTAGCTTCAAATACTTCGGTTTTACTGAAATGAAAACTTGTTCGAGTTAGCGATCGCGCTTTTGCGTCTTCGATTATGAAAGAGAAATCTTCTCCCCGATTTCGCTGTGTCCTTAGCTGCTAAAATGCTGCGCACCGATCCCCACCTCACGTGCGTCTACTGCCTAGGTGTTGGCCTTGACACCTCGTCCTGCAGCTTCTGCTTGGCCTTCCATCCCTATGTTCCGGACGACTGCTTGGCATGACTAAAGTTGGGGAGACATGAGAAAAGGAATGCTCCAGTGAAATCTAAGGAGGCTAGGTGGGTGGTTTCCTCGGCCGCGGGCTCCGCTGAGCAACTAAAACAAATGAAGGCGTTCGAGGAAGAAGCCACCTGCGCTTTGGCCAATCAAAGCTTTTTTGTTCCCCTCAACCTAGGCTCCACCTTCATAGGTTCCTTCAAGGAGCTGTGCCAGTCTCTCCCCACTCGGGAAGAGGGACCTGCGGGCTCACACTCCTCCCGCCCTCACAAGAGGGATAAGGAGACCAGTTTGTCTTCATCTAAGTGAAGGTGCTCTTGGGACCCAGAGCGGTCTCAGTCCCAGGAGCATGTGGTCTCGACCTTGGTTGAGATCGCTTCTTCGGCCGCCAGCTTCACGGGTCTTCCGTCAGGCCACGCGACCAAAGAAAATGCCGCTGTGGCCGATGACTCCTTGGAAAGGACTTCGGTCCTTGTCTTTCCCAATGAGGAGACCCAGCCTGCTGGTGTTCCCATCGAGGATTCAGTTCTGGACCCTCGGGTTTCACCGGCCCCAGTGTCTCCCGATCGACCGAGTCGACCCCCTCGATCTCGATCGAGGTCCAGAACTCCCTCGGCCGAACGACTGAGGAAGAGCCATAAGCACTCTAAAAAGAGGCATTGCCACAGGTCGTCCTCTTCTTCCTCGGACGAGGAAAGGCTCCGACGGAAACTGTCGGCACTATGAGGACCTTATGTGGCAACAGCTGATTCTGACCGGGCAGAAGCTGGCTCCACCGTCTACCCTGGCCATTACTTGGCTCTCGCCTCCTAGGCCAAAGCCGACCCCCTTGGAACCGACTCCCTTGGTTCTTCTGCCCACGGGGCTGGCCCGTCCACTGGTTCGCCCTCTGCCAGTCTCTCCACCAATTTTGGTGGAACCACCACCCAAGCAGACTGTGGGAGGGGCGCCTGCTAAGGGGGACCATGCAGACTCTGGGCTTCCCAAGCGTCTGTCGGTAACGGTCAGCCCTGACCATCCTCAACACATCAAGGGTGACTTGGGCGGTAGACCGCTGTATCCCGACTCTTCGGACTCGGACGTCACTGGGCTCCACTCTCATCTGGGAGATGACGAGTCATCCCTCGGTGTTGAAATGGAGGAAGGTCCTTCCTCCTTCCAAGGGATCCTTCACCTCATCTCTGTTTTACAGGGATGCCCCTGGAACCCATCCAGAAAAAGGTGGAGTACCCTCTCACGGATATCCTCAAGAGAGGGGATACTCCGACGGAGGCCTTTCCAGTGGGCAAGGCTATTGTTGGCCTGGCACTTGAACTATGGCAGCATCCTGCCTCATGCCCAGCACCATCTGCCCACAAGTACGCTGTACCCATGGGGTCCCTGGCAGGGTTCACAGAGCACCCTTCGGCCAAGAGCCTGGTGACCGCCTCTGTGTTCAGGCATACGGGCAGTTCAGCCAACACTGATCATCCTCCCGACAAGGAGTCCAAGAACTTGGACCATTTGGCGAGGAAGGTCTATGTGGCCTCTTCCTTGGGCCTTCGTCAGGCAAGTTTGGCTGTCATCATGGCACACTTCTCTCATGCCCTGCTAGGGTCATTAGATGAAGTCCTCCCACACCTCCCCGCGGACATGCAGACTACTGTTAAGCAGGTCCGGGACCAGGGCCATACTGTTGCCAAACAGCAGTTCCAGACGGCCTTGGACATCGGCGATTCTTGTGCCTGCTCGATGGCTGCTGCAGTCGCCTCTCACCACAGGGCCTGGCTGAGGCTTTCCTTCTTCCCGGCGGATACTCAGCACAAGCTAGCTGATGTGCCCTTCCTTGGGACCGACCTGTTCAGCCCAGTGGCTGGTCACCTACAGCGCATAGAGCAGTCCAGTGCCACCTTGGATGCCACTTCTGCTAAGGGCTGTTCAGGCAAGAACCAGGAGAAGAAAAAGAAGAAGCCCTTTTGGCACTCTTCCCCTACGGCCCAGCAGTCCTCCTTCCAAGGAGGACAGCAGCATCAATAGCAGCAGGCTCAAGCTTGGCGTCTCGGCCCAAGCCTGGACCCCAACAGGCCCGCAAAGGAGCCAAGGCTCAGGTCCTGGAGCCTCCTCCTCCTCCAAGCCTGCTCAGTGACGGGATGGAGGTGGCCACCCCTATCCCCGTCATGCCAGCTCTGGGTCTTCCCGTGGGGGGCCGGCTCCGCACTTCATTTCCACTTGGTCCGCTATCACTACAGACAGGTGGGTTCTAGAAGTGGTTGGTCAGGACTGCCTCTAGAATTCGAGCAGTACCCTCCCAGCCGAGCCCGCGCCCCTTGGGAAGAACGGATCTTTGCAAACATCCAGTCAGCTCTTCGGGCTGACGTTGCTCAGCTCCTCCTCAAGAAGGCAGTAGCTCCAGTTGCGGATCCGTCTGCAGACCCAGGCTTCGTCTCCAGGTATTTCCTGGTGCCCAAGTGGACAGGGGGCTGGTGCCCCATCCTAGATCTCCATGACATGAATCAATGTCTCAGGTCACGTGCCTTTTGAATGGTCACTCTGAACCAGATCGTACCATCCTTGGAGCGCAACGTGGTTTTGTTCAGTGGATCTGCAGGACATGTTCTTTCACATCCCAATCCGTCCATCACATCAGTGGTTCCTCCGCTTCAGGGTTGAGGAGACCCTGTACAAGTTCCAAGCTATGCCGTTCAGCGGGTCTTCACCAAATGCATTGCAGTGGTGGCAGCCCATCTACAGCATTGGGGAGTCAGAATCTACCCTTACCTCAACGATTGGCTCCTAGCAGGTTCCACCCAGCAAGAGGTGGAAAGATCCAGGGATCTGGCCCTTCTGACGTGCGCCCAACTTGGCCTCCTGATCAACGAGGCCAAGTCGGAACTCCTGCCTTCTCAGGTGATGGGCTTCATCGAGGCAGAGCTCGACTCTTGTCAAGTCAGAACTTGGCTCCCGTGGACAGGGCGGAGGTTCTCTCCTCCTTTGCCCAATCATTTCTGGTTGGGCACTTGCACCCTGCCCGGGGCTTTCTACGCCTTCTGGGTTACATGGCGGCGTGCACCTCGGTGGTCCATTGGGTCCGGTTGCACATGCGCCCCCTCCAGTGGGAGCTGGCTGCCCAGTGGACTCAGCGCCATGGTCACTTCGACCAGCTGATCACTGTAACCCAGAAGATGTGGGACGCTCTCCAATGGTGGACCGCACCAGACCGGTTGCAGGAAGGGATCCTGTTTGTCCATGCCAAGCTGACGGTCATCCTTATAACCGATGCCTCTCTTATGGGCTGGGGAGCCCACATGGGGGACAACAGGGCCCACGGGTTCTGAACCCTCAAGGAGTCCCGATGCCACAGCAACCTGTTGGAGCTCAGAGCAGTCAGACTGGCACTGTCAGCTTTCGCTCCTCAGCTCCGGGGTCAAGTGATTCAAGTCCAGACGGACAGTACTACTACCATGTACTACCTCAACAAACAGGGTGGCACGCACTCCCGTTTGCTGTGCAAGGAGGCGCTCTGCATCTGGACACTCATAAGCAGGATGGAGGTGGATCTCCTAGCCATCCATGTGGCAGGAGCCTCGAGCCAGCTGGCGGATGCTCTCAGCCGCATAAGCCAGACATCCCACAAGTGGTTTCTCCATCCAGAGGTAGCTTACAGCCTGTTCTCCCATTGGGGCAAACCGATGGTGGACCTGTTTGCCTCCAGGGAAAACACCAAGCTGAGGCTGTATCATGCCCACCCCCCTCAGCAGAGCTCGCTGCAGGGGATGCCTTTTCGAGGCTGTGGACCCCAGGCCTCCTCTACACCTTCCCTCCATTTCCCTTGATCCACAAGGTATTATTCAAGGTGAGGAGGGACAAGGTGAAGGTGATTCAGGGTAGTCCCAGACTGGCCACGCCAGTTCTGGTATCCAGATCTCCTCAGCCTCAGCTGCAGGCCCCTGGAGCGGCTTTGTACACACCCGGACCTGATATCTCTCAACCAGGGGAAGGTCTTCTATCTGGACCTTCAATCCCTGCACCTCACAGCCTGGTATCTGAGCGGCTAGAGTTCCAGGCTTTGGGACTTTTCGAAGATGTCTACACCATGGTGGAGGCATCTCGAAAGGAATCGACCAGGAAATGTTATGCCTTCAAATGGAAAAGATTTTCCATTTGGTGTCAGGGTAAGGGTCTGAACCCCTTATCCTGTTCTGTGGCTAACATTCTCGACTACCTTGGTCTCTCTCTCCATAGGGGGTCTACTTTCATCGACTTTTAGGGTGCACCTGGCAGCCATCTCTGCTTAAGGGGCACGGGCCGGTCAGCCGACGGCGCAGGAGACAGTGGTCTGGTGCTTTTTCAAATGCCTGGATCACATATCCCCTCCGGTGCGTGAACCTCCGTCTCCATGGGATCTACTGCTGGTACTGGCAAAGCTCATGGGCAAGCCATTTGAACCCATGCACAAGTGTACGTTGTCACACTTGTGGAAGATGGCCTTCCTGGTGGCCATCACGTCAGCCAGAAGGACAGGGGCGCTCCAGGCGCTTTCGGTGGACTTCCCTTATCTGGTCTTCCACAGGGACAAAGTTGTCCAGTGCCCCCACCCAAAATTCCTTCCAAAGGTGGTGTCAGAGTTTCACCTTAACCAGGTGTTGACTCTGCCAGTATACTACCCTAATTAAACCTCGGACACTGAGTACAGGCTCCATACCTTGGACCTGAGGCGTGCTCTCTCCTATTATAAGGAGAGGACGGCGGAAATTCGGGGAGAGGTTTGCCAGCTGTTTGTCACCTACGCTGAAGCCGGTTCTGGCAGACCTGCAGCCAAATGGACCATAGCAAGATGGATTATATCATGCATAGGTCTGTGCTATGAGTAGGTGGGCAAGGAGCCTCCCAGAGGGATAAGAGCTCATTCTACCCACCATACTGCTGCATTGGTGGCTGCTTCCAGGGACATCCCTATCCAGGAAATCTGTTGGGCTGCTACCTGAAAGTCAGCAAACACCTTTATCACCCACTACCACATCGACCTTGAATCACACCGGGATGCTGGCTTTGGGGCCTCGGTTCTCCAATCTCTCTTTCCTAAGTAGGGGGTGTGCGCCTTGCCTCCCTCCTCCCGGAGAACTGCTTGGAGTCTGCCAAGAAGTGTGGATAGAACAACATATCCACGCTCCTAGAAGAACAGGTTACTCACCTGTAACAGTAGTTCTAGGAGTGGTATATGTTGTTCACACGCACCCACCCACCTCCCCGGCTTCGGGCGCACAACCTTGCTTCCAGCGGGCTACGATCTGGCTTCACTGGGCAGAGCCGAGGCATATACCACCCGGGTGGGTGGGAGGAGCCAGCTTGAAGACTTCTGGCAAGATTTAAAGGGGAAAGGGACATGCCAAGAAGTGTGAATGAACAACATATACCACTCCTAGAACTACTGTTACAGGTGAGTAACCTGTTCCTTTCTATTCAGTCACTCCAGGACCAGGAGTTTTTTGGTGAGATGCCTTGTCTTTCTCTTGGAAAGGGAGGTTCGTGTATGCATTTCATCAGTTCTCTGTGATGCAGAGGGTTCTGATCAAGTTGCAGATCAAGTCAGCCTGGCTCTCTACTGGCCCAGACAAATCTGGATCTTCTTCAAGGATCTCTCCTGCAGCAGGTTACTCCTTAGGAACTATAGTCCTCAGGCACCAGGACCACATGTAAAAATTTTTGCTAGCAGTCTAACTGGGGCCGCCCATGGTGACATCATCACATCGACGTCCTCTCTGTATAGCCATGGGCAGCCACACACCCTTCTCAGTTATATTCCCGCCGTCGACCATCGTACTTCGAACTCCACAGAGCACTGTTGCTTCAGTCGACTGCCATTTTTGGGGATTATTCTGTTTTTCTTAACCGAGTTCTTTAATCACTTTATTTCCTAATGTGATTCTCCCTTTTTCTTTTTGTTTATGCCTGGGTCTGGCAATCTTTTCTGTCATTGCAGCTGTGGACAGAAAATATACAGTAAAGACTTCCATGAGGCCCGCATCCACTGCCTCGACACTGACCACGATGTTCAGGCCTGCAAGATCTGCCGCTGCTTCAATCAAGCTACCAGGCAGCATTGCCAGAAAGAGCTAAAATCCTTCCTTATGGAGTAGAAGGTCACCACCTTGGAAAAGGAGCTTCAGGCTAGGAGCTCCTCTGCTTCCCCAGCCCCATCCTTGAGTTCTCATGCCGCCAAGGCCTGGGACAAATCATTGGGGAAGCATCGTCACTGGGAGAAAGGCAAGTCCTCCCTGGACTGTTCTCAGTCACCACACCCAGTGCCGACCGTTACGGGGTTGTCGACTAGACCTGTGGTGACCCCACTGCCATCCACACCTGTCTGCTATAGTCGGCCTTGGCAACCTTTCTTGCCAGAGCGCTTCGCCCAGCAGTCCGTCATCAGCAGCCCCTCCCAACCTTCTCCCGCAGATGATTCCCACTGTCTCCCTCACCCTGTCTGCCACTGCAGTGGACTTTAGCAGTGCAGCCCGTTGATTCATCTTCTGCCAATGCTGGCCCATTGTCACTGGGGTTTTACCTACCCCCCCAAAATATCTATCCCTGCTGAATGCCCCTCCACTTGCTGAGGGGCAGCAGTCCTGGAGCACTGCTGGCCCGTTTGTGGCCAGTGACGGTCATGCGTCGAGCTTTAGGCCTCTCCAGCCGACACCCCTAGCTGTTCCTGCGATGTCAGGGATGCAGGTCCCCCAGCTGGTCCCTCAACCTACCCCCATCTTGTTACTGCTTCAGCCCTCAATGCCCCCGTCAATGCCACAGGGCCCCCCATCAACACCAGTGATCATCGACATCCCGGCCCTGCTCTCCTTCATCAGGGGCTTCATGCAGAGAGTTTCCCCACTTCAAGGCCCATCACTGGTAGGGCCTTATCTGCCACCATCGGTGCCATCGCACCATGCGTCGTCGCAACCTGCCTCTTCATGATCCTTAGTGTCCGTCTCTGAATCAGGGGAATGAAGATGATTATTACCCTGTCTTTTTGTTGCCTAATGACGAAGATGAGGAGGATGAGGATGCCAGGGCCTGAACCCCCTCTGTCACCTCCACTGTTTCCTCAGTGAGGGAGGACTCCTCAAAATACACAACACGGTCCTCCCCGGGTGACCCCTCCTTCATTGCAGTGATGCGGCAACTGCAGTCCGCTATGAGGTTTGATGCTGTGGAGCTGGACATTACTCGTCGGAATCTGGTGGACTATCTGGACCTGTCAGATTCACCTCCCCTCATCATTTCTTCTATGATCAGTGCTTACGAGGATGCCACTATGGCCACTTGGTACACACCTAGCTTGATTTCCCCATGTCCAGAAAGGCAAACAAGCTGTACCAGGCCCCCTCTGAGAAGCCCCTTTTTGCAGGGCCCCCAGAGGTTTATTTCATGGTGATTAATGTGGTTCATGATAGATTCAAGAGGCCACAGCACCTCATCTCTCTCCCTCTAGACAAGGAGACCAGGAATTTGGACCTCATGGGTAAAGAGAGTATTTGCCTCTTCCACTTTGGCTATAAAGATCATTAATTACTTTGGCCATATGCTCAAATTCCAGAATGAACTCTGGAAAGTGGCCAGGTCTGTAACCCAGTCCCTTCCAGAGGGCCCCCAAAAGCAGATGCTCAAGACCCTCCATACATGCACAGATGTGGGCAAGCACCTCTTGTGGGCCGCCTGTGGTGCCCTAGATGACTCTGCCAGAGCCTCCACCGTTGGAGTTTGCCTGAGGCAGTAATCCTGCCTCAGGGTGTCCTGTTTTGCCTCTGACGTCCAATATTCCATCCTGAATGCTCCCGTCAGGGGCTATAAGCTCTTTGGGGTGGACGTACAAGATATCCTCAATGACCTCCAGGCCTCGGAGAGAACCCTGTGGTCATTTCACTCCCTCTACCACACCTGCCAGAAAAGTGGGCAGAGGGTACCCTTTTGGCATGCCATCCATTGTCCTAGGTCTGGTACCAGACAGCCTAACAAGTATAAAGCTGCAGCGGCTCTGTGTACCCCTTCCTCCACCACAGGGAAGTCCACAAGGGGTGGAGGAGCAGCCCCAGCCATGGGCTGAGCCTCAGCCTGCCTTCTTGCCCTACTCCCTCCATCCAGTTTCCCAGGATGTGGTGGTGGGGGGTTGTTTCTCCCTCCAGCTGGACGAGTGGCTGGAGATTACAACCGATGCCTGGGTGCTGTGACTCATAGAATAAGGACATGCTCTAGAATTCATGGAAATGCCTCCAGATCTCCCTCCAGTCTCTTATACTTACACTTACCCTCCAGACCACGTACTTGTGTTACTGGAGGCGATTCAGATGCTGCTATGGAAAAGGGCCATAGAACCGGTACCTGAGAATCAATGGAAGGCGGGGTTCTACTCCCACTTCTTCCTCATTCCTAAGTCCACGGGGAACTTGAGACCCATCTTGGACTTACGGAACCTGAACTACTACATCCGCTACAAGAAGTTCATGGTGGTCATCCTCCCAGGCATGTTGCCTTTGCTTCAACCTGCACCAGAGCCGTAGGAAGGCATTTCGGTGCTCTGGGCAAGAGACTAATTTAGTGCCCCCCATGGCCCCCAGAAGTCCTGTGGGGTTTACATGCTCTGTGGTGAGTTTTGGGGCTTTTCATGAGGTAAAAACATAGTTTTGGTATATGTTCCCTACCCCTGATTGTAGGGAAAATGTTGCTCCCATGGAACTTGAAGTGTGTGAGACTCAGGCTGGCTGGCATCAGAGTGTGAGCTGTAAAATGAAGTTCTCTTTTGCTGATCAACCAACAAATAAAATGTACTAGTCTACACTTGCCTGATGCCAGCTAAGGTGGCAGAGGGAGGCTAACTGAATAAGAAGAAACAAATCTTGATTGATTTAGTTGTATTGTTATGTATTGGGTATTGTATGTCTATGATCGTCTTAAATACAACTGACTGCAGTACCTATAAGTGCTACTTCCCAGTGCTGGCTGCCTGACCTGCTGCAGCTGATTCTTCATTCGGTAGCAGCCTAGCAGGTACTGAGTACTAGGGTAGTAGTAGGGGTCCCTGGTTGAGGGGGAGTCAGGGCAGTGGAGTCAGAATGAAGAACTGTCTCAGGTCTGGAGGCTCTGTCTGCCCTGGGACTGGGATGAGGAAAGGTCCATGCCAACAGCCACCCACCTGAAGTATTAGGAAAGCAGTACGGGAGCCTGCGTGCCCTGTAACTGGAGCAGCCAGAGCCAGGCCTGCCAGCAGGCCAACTAACAACTTCCATCCAAGGCAAGGCAATGCTTCATTTTCTACAGCAAGACTGGTGTGGGTGGGGTGGGGATAACGGAAAACATGGAAAAAAAAAAACAATGGCAATGGAATGGGAGTGCAAGGGATGGGTCAAGAGGAGAAGAAAAATTAAAAGGTATAACATGTGGGTGGGAGGATGGTGCCCCATGGCCCGCGCCATGGAAGTCAGCCCAATTTAGGAAGGCAATGACTTCTGTTCTTCACTCCCAGTCACTCCCAAAAGAAACTCACGAGTAAGCACTGTATGGGAGTGTGATTATAAAACTTAGCTTAACCACATGCTGAGCAAAAAAATTCACTGTGGACAGTACAAGTTAGAACTTCTTTCACACAGTCGGTCACAAAAGTGAACTGAACGCTCTCCACGATCATGAAATAATACACAGCAGCCACCAGCCAGTCAGCTGAGCCAGCCCAGTAATCAAATTCAAAGCAGATTTCCTGAGTTTGCATTTTTTCCAATCTAGTACCCCCCACCTGGCGCCACTGCTGCCACATACACCATAATTCATCTCACTGACACACAATATGACACAAGTTCTCATTTTAAAAAAAATAATTTGGGGTCACACACAGGATGGACGTGGATGGAAATGAAAAAAACAGTCCAGTCAGACTACTACATTGTAGACATCACAGAAGACAGTAGTGCATTACTTACACAAATCCAATATCTCTCTGTCTCTTGGTCTCGTCTCTCCTCTCTACACTCTATAGTTTATTGCCGTTTTTTGCTGCTAGTCTCTTTCTGTCTCATCTCAACAAACTACTGTATCTCCAGCCTCTATTTAACCGCCTCTCAGTGCCACGTACTCGCGGCGCTCCACCCAGTACCTTTTATACTAATGGGTTGGGTGGCAGTGGCCCACCCACAGTTTCTCTTTCTCTGTACCACCACCACGATTATATTGTCTGCAGCAGATGGCGCAACCATGTGACCCCCCGATTTGCTGATCTTTGGTCCACAGATGCGCCCCTGCTGACAGCCAGTTGTAGTTACAAAACCAAAATATATATATTATAAAAAAAAAAAAAAGAAACCTTAAAGCGACAGCGCAAGTGAATTAAAAAGTGAGCTTTAGACTTGAAAACTGTGCCCCTCAGAGGCTTGCGCCCGGGGCGGGAGCACCACCTGCCCCACCCTTCCTACAGCACTGACCTGCACATCAAGGTCTGCCTTTCCCACAGGAACTACCTCAGGTTCTTGTTTCAAAAGGAGCACTACCATTTCAGAGTCCTCCCTTTTGGCTTGTCTTCGGCGCCTCTGGTCTTCACCAAGTGACTAGTTGTAGTGGCAGTGACCCTCAGGAGGGAGGGACTGTACATCTTCCCCTATCTGGATGATTGGTGGCTTAAAGCTCAGTCCAGAGAGCAACTGTCTTTGACCCTGGCACATACCTTGCAACTATTCAGCCAGTTAGGTGTCATAGTTTATATTTTTATGTTTAGTCAACCTGTCCAAGTCCGTGTTGACTCTGGGCCAGCGTCTCCAACATATAAGGCTACGTTGGACACGCCCATGGCTCCACCTTTTTGCCCCCAGACAGAGCAGACCACCTGATAGCACAGGCCCAGGAACTCTATCACAGTCGGTATGTCACAGCCAGGGCAAGACTATTGGGCCTTATGGCTGTGGTCATTGCCTCGGTTCTCCTGTGAGGCTGCACGTGCGCATCCCTCAGTGGACTTTAAGTGTACAGTGGGATCAGCGAACCGACAATCTGCAGCAGCTGGTTTATGTCTCTTCATAGGTAAAGAAGGTTCTCCTGTGGCTGATGGATCCCAGCCATTTGCTCAAGGGTGTTGCTTTCCTCATACTCTCCCTTACCAAATCCTCTCCATAGATACCTCAAGGATGGGCTGGGGTGCTCATCTGGGTCCTTACCAGACTTGGGGAGGGATGTAGACTCCGCTCAAGGATTTGCTCCATGTCAGTGTCATCGATATAAGAGCTGTCCTGTATGGCCTGCAGGCCTTCCAGTGCCACCTGTCTCGGGGCCATCTGCAAGTGCAGATGGACAGTATCAGTGTGGTGCACTGCATCAGCAAGCAAGGGGCTTGCACTCCTACAACCTTGAGTTAGGAGGTGATAAAAGGGTTTGGTACTGGGCTCTGGAACATGGCCTTGAACTATCAGCCGTCCATGTTCCAGGTGCCCAACATACCCTGGCAGATAAGCTAAGCAGGTCACAGTCCAGAAAGCTTGAATGGGAACTGCTCACCTCAGTGGTAGAAGGCTTGCTTGACAGATGGGGTCGCCCAGAGTTGGACCTTTTTGCATCCCCTCTCTGTGCAAAACTGCTGCTTTTCTGCTTGCTCGATCCAAGGCCTACCATCTGTAACCCAGTCGCAGCCTGGGACTTGAATTTTGTTTCGGAGAAACTTACTGTGGCTCCTTTTGTGCCTGCCATGACTTGCGAGCTACGCTTTCTATTGTGGAAAGCATTATGTTTTGTTGCTATTACCTCTGCTCATAGGATTTCTCAGCTGCAGGCGCCCATGTATGACCAGCCTTTTTTTATTTTCCACGAAGACTTTGCATACTAACCCTATGTTTTTGCCTAAGATAGTGTCTGAGTTTACTTTGAATCAGACAATCCACCTACCTGTTTATTATCCGTAGCATGCCAATCCAGGGGAAGTATTGCTGCGTACTTCTAGATATACACAGAACACTCGGATAACATAGAAACATAGAAGTTGATGGCAGATAAGGACCGCTAGGCCAATCCAGTCTGCTGCAAGAGATATTATGCTCATTGCACGAAGAACTGCAGGAAGTCCTCGCAGCTGTTTGTTTTTTTCGCCCCTGGGACAGAGGATGTCCTAGTTTCTAAACAGTGTCCGTCCAAATGGTTGGCCAACTGTATTATTTTCTGTTATAAGAAATACGGTAAGAAACTTCCTAGGGCTGTCAAGGGCCACTCTACCAGAGGCATGGCCACTTCCACTGCCTGTTTCCGAGGCGTTTCAGCAGTGGAGATTTGTGCTGTTGCCACTTGCAGCACTGTCCACACTTTCCAAGGCACTGTAGTCTGGACATCACCTCTAGAAGGAGGGCAAGTTTTGGCCTAGCATTGCTGCAGGGCCTCCTTCCGTAGGCCATTGTCTGCCAGCCGCCCAGACTGTTGTCTCTTGAAGTACTACTTGAGACTTTTTCCTAAGGTGTGACCTGTTGCAAAAGATATTTTCGAAGAAGATAGAACAGTTACTTAAAAACTTACCATAACAGTAGCTCTTCAAGGGAATCTTTTGCAGCAGGTCATGCCATCCCACCCTCCTTCCCCCTTGCTTGAGTTCCTCCTTTCCTGTCCTCTCCTTTCTAGGATGGTCAGCCTTCGACCTTCCATGTTCCTTCTAGCGGGTCTCTTTGTCTCTCCCTCGGTTTTCTTGGGAGCATGTCCTTAGTGGATGGTCTCTGGCGGGGAACTGAAGAGGGTTTGGGGCCGCCCATCTCTGTGTAGGGAGGATGTCAACATAATGATGTCGCCATGGGCAGTCCCAGTTACACTGCTAGGAAAAATGTTTCCGTGTGGTTCTGGTGCCTGACAGCTATATTTCTCACGGTATGAACTGCTGTAAGAGATTCTTTTGAAGATCTACTGTTACGGTAAGTTCTTACATAACTGCTCTTTCCCTTTGCTTCAGCACTTGGCATGGAACACCCTATCCCACTCCCTCAACAAGCGTGATTCCTGTCATAGGAGCCAGGCTCTCTGGCACATCTGGACCTTCTTCAAGGACATCTCTTTCATCAGGCCATAGCTCTGGAACTATAGTCACCAGGCACTAGAACCACATGGAAACTTTTTTGCTAGCAGTTTTCTAGGGGCCACCCACAATGGCGTCATACAGTGATGTCCTCACCACATAAAAGTGGGCAGCCTTGTGTCCTCCTCAGTTCTTTTCCTGCCATTGACCATACACATTGGGACTCCACAGGGACACTGCCACTTCAGTCGACTGCCAAATCTTCAGTTTTCACTTATTTTTTCTCACCCCCGTTTATTACTTTATTTTTTAAAGTCATCTTCATCGTCATTTATGCTGACTGACTAGAAACTCTTCCGATATTGCAAGTGCGGCGGAAAGATCTACCACCATGATGACCACGTCTGCGTCTGCTGTCTTGGTGAGGCCCAGGATGTCAAGGCCTGTGAAATTTTCTGTGGCTTCAGCCAGGCTGCCAGGCGGTGCTGTCAGAAAGCCCTGCAGTTTTTCCTCCTTGCACAGAAGGTATCCAGAATGGAGAGGGAGCTCCAGGAGATAAGTTTCTCTGCATCGCCCGGCACCATCCACAGGCTTCCATTCTTCCAAGGACCAGACCAAATCTTCTGGGATACACAAGCACCTGGAGAGGAGCAAGGATCAGTCCCCCTGCTGGCACACTCTCGGTCCCTGCTATAGGTGCTGGCCACTGCAACGCCATTGTCCACTTCAGCGGTGCCACCTCCTGCACCCCACACCCTCACTACCACAGCGTCAACTTTGGCAGTGAGTTCCGCTGGGCCTTCCATGGCCGTGACAGTTCGTCAACGTCAGACTTTTTGACATCTCCACCGATGCTGCAACCCTTGCCACTCTGAGCCCTGCTTTCTCATGGGCAGCTGGAAGTGGGCTCTACCAGTCCTACTTTGGCTGTCAATGCCCCGTCAATGTCAGTGTTCTTGCCTTCCCCCTCAACACCACAGGCCGTTCTTTTGATGCCAGGAATGCAGCCTTCCCTGTTGATGCCACAAGGTGCCCTGACAAGGCCAACTTCCATTGACATCCTGCCATATTCTCCTCCTTTATGGAGGTTATTCAGCACCTTGCTCTTCCTCTGGGCCCAAAGATGCTGGGGCCTACAATACCAGTCTTTACATCAATGCCTGTCACATCAACGCGCCCTTCTCCCTGCAGGGTGTCAATGTCCTTGTTGCCTTCTCTGCATTACTCAGCCCGTCGAGGAGGATGTAGAGTACAATCCTGACCTCATCCCACAAGAGGAGGAGGAGGAAGATGGGGATAGGAGCCCACCTAGGTCTATCTCCATTGTTTCCTCAGGAGATGAGGACTCCACCAGGTATATCCCGAGGTCCTGTCTTGATGACCTCTCCTTCATCTCATTGATGAAGCAGCTCCAAACAGCTGCAGGGTTAGTGCTGAGAATCAAAATATTACCAGGAGAAAGCTGGTTGAGTTTCTGGAATTACCAGATTCTCCCCATCTAATCACTCCTCCTCTGCTGGCTGCATCAGAAGATGCCACCATAGCTACATGGTACAGGCCAAGTATGATCCCTGCCATGCCTAGAAAGGTGGTGGGACTGTACCAGGCTCCCTTGGAGAAGCCTTTTTTTTTTGCAAGGCAACCACAGGCGGATTCAGTGGTGATAAATGCAACCCATGATAGATATAAGACCTCAACACCAGTTCTCTTCCTCCTGACAAGGAGTTGAGAAAATTGGATCTCATGGGCAAAAGGACCTTCATCTGTGCCACACTGGGCCTCGGAATAACCAGCTACCAGGTCCATATGGTAAAATTCAAGAATGCCCTCTGGAAAAAGGCCAAAGCAGCAGCCCAGGCATTTCCAGAGGGTCCCCTGAAGCAGGAGATGCCTAAAGCCCTCCAGACTGGGGTTGATGTAGGTAAGCACCTCTTGAGGTCTACCAGTGATATTTCAGATGCCTCAGCCTGGGCAGCTGCAGCTAGCATCTGCCTCAGAAGGCATTCTTGGCTTCGGGTGTCTGGATTCATTAGTGATGTCCAGCAGTCCATTTTGAATGCCCCCTTCAGAGGTTACAGACTTTTTGGGGAAGATGTGCAGGATATATATATATATTTTTTAGTTAGGTGGGTCATCTCCTGGCTTGAAAATAAACAGCAATGAGTTGCCATTAGGGGGCATATACCTCCGTGGCGACAGATCACAAGTGGGGTCCCACAGGGCTCTATCCTGGGGCCCACTCTTTTTAATATAATGGTTTCCACAATGCAGTCATCCAATAATGTGTGGTTGTGTAAGTACGCAGATGACTGAAGGTTGGTGGTATAGTTAATGACCAGCTTACAACCCAAAAATTCCAGGATAACTTGACTCACTTAGAAAAGTGGGCTACTGAAAATAAGATGACTTTCAATGAAACCAAATGCAAGGTCATACATCTGGGTCATAATAATCCAGGTACCACATATAAACTAAACAATATAATTTTACAAGAAGCCACTAATGAAAAAGACCTGAGTGTAAACATCACACAGAATCTAACTTTTGATAATCACAAAAAAATACAGTAAAAAAATGCCAAAGAATCCTAGAATGCATTTTTGAAAATATAAAAAGTAGAGAACCAGAGATCTTTATCCCATTATACTCTAGTCTAGTTAGGCCACATCTGGAATATTGTTCCCCCTTTTGCACCCCAAACATGATTGGAGGGAAAAAAATGATAGAAAGAGTTCAGAGACGAGCAACCAAAAGAGTTAAAAATATGAAAGACCTTAATTATAGTGAAAGATTAAGCAAGTTAGGTCTATAATCTATGGATTATAGAAGACTAAGGGGAGACCTGTGTTTAACCTTCAAACCCCTACAGGAAGATTCAACCAGGGAGACAATGGGTCTGGTCAGACACAAGAACAGTAATACTAGATCCCATGGGTTCAAACTAATGGGTGAAATAAAAATCTAAAAGAAGCCAGTGGTATACTCAAAGAATAATCAATACTTGGACTACTCTCCCAGAGAATATGGCTGAGAGTGACAATATGAATATGTTTAACAAAAAGACTAGATGAATGTATGGGTATCAAAAAATTTTCTTTCCACCATTAGAATTCTGAATGGTGGCAAGTTCACAAAAGGCCTGTGGCCTCCTGAAGTTGTATTTCCCTGTGAACGTGTATCTTGTCTGACCTACAGGCCTTAGGCAGGACTCTGCGGTCAGTCCATTCCCTTTATCACACCCACCAAAAAGTGGGCAGAGGGTGACCTTTCATCGTGCCATCCATAGACCCAAGTTGGGAGCCCGACCGCAGGGCAAGAGCAGAATGGGTGCAGCCTTACCTGCCCCTACCTTCACCACAGTAGAAGCCCCTAGAGGTGGAAGTGTGACCACTAGTTCTGCTTCAGCATGACTCCTTGCTAGACTCCCACCCTCCAATACTCCAGGAGGTGGCAGTAGGGGGTCGCGTCTCCTTCCACCTAGACAGGTGGCGAGAGATCACCACAGATGCGCTTGGGTCTTGCAGCTCAAAGAGCAAGGTCACACTCTAAACTTTCTGGAGTGGCCTCCAGACCTACCATCAGTTCATTCAAGCTACCCTCCATACCACATACCAGAGTTATTGTAGGAAGTTCGCACACTGCTGCAGAAGAGGGCTATAGAGCCAATTCCCAGGGATCAGAGGAACAGAGGGTTCTATTACAACTTCTTTGTATTCCACGATCGAACTTCGAGAGGGTTCCTTCAGTAGGTTATTACATGTAGGACTAGCATCACCTGGGTCACATGGCAGACTTTTCTAGCAATATCTGACAGGGTCCTCCCGCCTCAGGTCAGCGTGGCCGTATATAGTGGACAGTCCCCACGCCCGCCCTCCAGTTCTTTCTCACTGTCTCCTCATGTCAGTCACATTGCAGACTTCCATTAGCGATCGTTGTGTTAGTTCTTGCATCAGATTTTTCCTTCGCTTAATCTTTTTCCACAAATTCTACTTTCCTTATGTCTTCACCCAAGAAAAAGTGCTTGTCTTGCAGCACACAAACTCCTCATAAAGACGCTCACCTTAAATGCGTGATCTGTCTAGGCCCAGATCCCCCTGTCTCATCCTGCCTGGAGTGCCAACTGTTCAGTCAGGCCACCAGAAAGCGGAGACAGCAGGCTTTGGAGGCCCACCTTCTAAAAGTCCGTCTTCATTAGAAAAGCAGACGGACCGGATCCACAAATCTTCTTCTGAGAACTCTTCTCCCTCAAAGAAAGAGCATCACAAGGAGAAATCTAGGGAGCGGGAGTGCTCCACGGAGACCCAGCCGGAGGCCTCTCTGCCCTCGATGAGCAAGGCCATTTCCCAACTGCCTAAGGTGAAGATGTCAGATGGTAAGTCAGACAAAACTTCGTGGATAAGTCGTCCGTTGGCTCCTTCGACTGCTGCACTGCTCCTGCCACTAAGTCGGCCCCTGGCTCCTCCAGGGACCACCCAGCCACCAGTAAGTCAGCTCCCCAGGCCTTGGGGATCTGCCTAGTTCCAGCCGATAAGTTGGCTGGGGGGGTCCTCCCCCGCCCATCCGGCTCCGTCTGGTAAGATGTCCGTCTCCAATGGCTACTGTCACAGAGTGGCTCTGTGAGAGTTGGGGGCTTCAGAATATTGGTTTAAACATTCATTTTTTCCTTGCCTTTAGTTAGAAAATCGCATGGATAATCTCCAAAATAAATAAATGGGTGAAGGATTTATTGTTAAAAATGATTCACAAATTAAAAATGCTTCTGTGCCTTGATCCGTTGCTTTAAATATGTAAAATTAAGCAAGGATTGTGTTATAAATAAATGGCATTCCCTGTTGATTTGCTGCTTCTTAGACCCCCCTCCCCCCCTTCTTGGATTAAAAAGTATTCTGGCCGTTGACTTTAAGCAAGATAGCTTGCTGTATGAAAAACATAACATATAATTAATCCACAAGGGCGAGTTAGTCTCCCGGGAAGAGCAGAGCTGTATTTAAGTTATTTGGATTGCTCTACTCCATGCTCTCTGTGGAGTTTTCAGTTCTAGAGAAAGTAGGAAGACTAAGAGAGATTATGTTAAAGCGGGAGCGTGTCTTCTCCTTCTTGTTTTACCCTCTTAGTTTACAGCTGGGAACCGAGTATGGGAAAGTTAAAGTTGTCGCTTGTTGCTTTGAAACGGTGAGCTCTTTGTTTAATGCTGAATGTTTGAAGTAGCTTAATTAAAAAGTGGTAAATGGACTGGAAGGGGATAATTAAAATGCTAAGAGGCTACAAATGAAATATATGCTGATGGACTGAAATATCAGCCATTGGGAAATGGACTTGCTTAGGTATTGCAAGTTGTACAATAATGATGAGAACCCTCGCTGTCCTGTCCTCTTTGTTTATGTGCTTGGAGCTTGTGTTATGCTCCTTATAGTATAAAGCATTTGTTTTCCCTACTAGACGAGGGCATAGAGTTGTTTCCAGCTCTTCAGGCTTTCCCCTCTGTTAAATCCCTGCCTGTATGTGAAGGTCTTTGTGAGGAAACAGCCCTCCGTGAAATCCATTGCAGGGTGCTGTTTAAATGTTCGGTCTAAGCCCTGTTTCTTTTCCTGCTGTACCTTTGAGGGCTTGTTTATGCCCTGTATAGTTTAAAAATCTTAGAGGACCTCCTGGTTCTCTCCCCTGTTCCCCGTTCTGCCCTTCTGAGAAGAGCTTTTAGAAAATGCAGCTTTCCCTGCATAAAATTGCCACTGAGCTCCTGCGGGACCGTGCATAGACGAGCGGCTGTTCCTGCTCGAATGTGCGCACAGTCATGAAGGCATTTAGCCTTCTAGTACTGTTTAAATTTAACATTGTCTGTTGGACAATAATGAGGATAGCTCTACATATCCTCTGAAGATGAATTGCTCTGGTTTGGTGCTGTTTCTGAACCTATTGCGAAACGAGGGTTTTTTGGTATCTTTGGGCATTTCAGAGCCCTACAGTCCATTCATCTTCTGTTGCAGCTCGCTCTTAAGAGCTGGCCGGCCGTTTCCTCAGTCTTTTATGCTGTGCAAAAAGGGGTGGTGCTTCCTGGGGCCAGAGAGTGTATTAAAACCCCACAGACAGAGTGTAATTCACTGTTCTCAATGTAATTAGGACATTATGTTAATTGTAAGATGTTTAGATATGCTAAATGAAATAAAACTGTTGTAAATAAAGATGTACTATTTGAAATAAAGTATAAGGGTGGGGTTATGAAGTCACCTGACCCCTGCATTGTATATAAGCTGAACATTTAGCTCAGGTAATCAGATCGATTCTGGGTCTGGAGGTGAACTCCAGGGAGCTGTGATAAAGTGCTCTAAGGAGTGAGACAGTGTTTATGTTCTGTGCTAAAATTAAGAATAAGCTGTCGAACTTGGTCCGTTGTATTGAATCTGTCCTGCTGCAAACAACTGTAGATGAAACGGAAATAAAAATGGAATTTTAATATTAACTGCTTATGTGTCATGCTATCTGATTTGCCCATGTGCACCTGCGCCATACCCCAGCCATCCAGACATGGTTCTCCCATTGGGGCCTAATGGCACCTCTCCCAACGTCCAGCAGAACCAGGGGGAGACTGCCCCTCTGCCCCTTTCTCCCCCGCTGGTACCCTCCTCTTCTCCGATGGGTACTTCTGGCAAGGACAGTGCGGAACCCCTCGACATAGAAAACCCTTCCTTGGGGTCCGTTCCACATTCCCCTGATAGGGTCACGGGGAAGGAGGCCCCTCCTCAGCCATCTGGCCTTCCAGTGGAGGTCCCTCCTCTCCCCTCAGGTGGGATCCCCCCAGATCCAGCTAATGTCCTGGTCCCAATCCCACTATCGGATCCAGCTAAACCTAACCCAATGCTGGATCCTCCGACAACAACCTCCGAGCCTGGGCCCAGTCATCTGCCCCAGCCCTCAGCTCTAGTGCCAGACATGGTTCCTCTGTCGGGTCCCATTCGTCCGGCCCTGACACCAGTCCCTCCAACACCAGATCCTTTTCTGGCACCGGATCGGTTGGTGCCAGTCCTGATGTCGGTACTCCTGACGTTGTCTCTTCCGACGCCGGATCCACCACCAGTTTTCACTACGGCAGGCCTGATATGGGTCCCCCCCTCCGTTGGACCCCCTGATGTTGGGGATTTATTCTAGACCCCGGACTGTCCCTCATTACCCCCCTGAGGTATCCTGGAGACCACTACCCGGCTGGTCCCCCTCTTGACTGGAGTTCTTTGAGACAATATTACCCTGGCTGTAATACGTACCAGGGTTATTTCCAGGGTTAACAGAGGTAACATTACCCACCTTCCCTGGTAAACTCATCCCCTCCTCCTCTCCCCCATCAACCTCAACCTCCTCCACCGCCCCCCCCACTGGTTTCGGCCACACTGGACTTTAAGACTTTAATTCAGTCTTGGTGGCAGGGGAACATTCAGAACTGGTGTCAGATATGGAAAGCAGGCTCCCATCCCAACGCTCTTCCAGATCTCCGTCCCTGAGGTGCTCATCTCCTCCATCCATGGTCCACATCTCAGGGGTGGTCGGTCGTATCGTGGTTCTCCCGGACATTTGCGACCTTCCGGACAAGGGACGGATGACGATGATGAGGAGGAGGATGCCGTTGAGTCAGCGGAGGAGATTCTGGATGAATCTGGAGGTCAGAAGGGCAAGGTTTCCCCAAAATCCCCCCTGGAGGACCCTGCCTTTTCAGACCTCTTGAAGTCCATGAAAGATTTTTTTCAATTGGGAGTCTGAGGAACAAGACCCCATGCAACAGAGACTCGCTGAACATCTGGATTTGGAGTCTCTGTCGCCAGTCCCAGTTCCTGCTTGGATCGGACCTCACCAAGACCTCACCACTACGGTCTGGCAGATGCCTCATTCTCTTCCGGCTGTCCCCAATAGGGTAGACAGAGTGTACTGGATGCCTAAGGATGCCCCTTTTCTTAAGGCACATCCAAAGGCTAACTCTGTCATTTCAGCTGCTCATGAACGCTCCTCTGCACCCAAACACATGAGCACCTCTCCTCCAGACAAGGAGTTGAGGCAGATGGTCCAGTTCAACAGGAAGGTTTACTCTTCAGCCTCATGTGCCCTTTGGTCCCTGAATTATGTGGCCCATATGGTGTCACACCAAAAAACACCTTGACCAGGCTAGAGGCTCGGGTCCAGGCTAAGGAAACCCTCAAGCTTCAAGGAGGAGCTCACCAAGGATCTCCACCTCTCACGAGTCTCCTGTAGGCATGCTCTGTGGGCTACATATGACTCTGTTGACTCTGTAGCACATGCCTCAGCGATTGCCATCTCTCTTAGAAGGTATGCCTCGCTTCACATTTCTGGCCTCGCTAACGAGGTACAGTCTGCAATCCATGATGCCCCCTTTAGAGGTTTGGTGCTTTTTGCTGATGATACCAAAGATATCATCACAGATCTTCAGAACAGAGGCCTCACCCTGTGATCAGTGCAGTCTATGTACTGATTGGGCACTCAACAACAGCAGCAGCCCATTTGGAGAATGGCCTGGAGGCAGAGGAAACAGACCCCGGCTTGACACCAGGGCAAACATAAGGCCACAGGCTCTGCCACTCCTCCTGCCTCCAAGAACCAGAGACGCTCAGGAGGCCCTCCTCCTGAACACCCTGCCACCTCCTGACTCCCTACCCCCACCAAACCCTCAGCCTCAAGGCGAGGAGCTGGTGGGGGGGGAGGTTCACCTGCCACTCGCAGAACTGGCAGGACGTAACCTCCGATGCATGGGTCCTGCAACTAGTGTCCGTCGGACACACTATAGAGTTTCTGGATATCCCTCCAGAAACCACACCAAAAAGGTCTTCCTACTCCAGATATCAGGCTCTTCTCGTTTGAGAGGAAATTCAAAGCCTCTTGCTCAAGAAAGCAATAGAGTGCGTTCCCCTCTGGCAAAGGGGAAGAGGATTTTACTCCCATTTTTTCCTGGTTCCAAAAAAGATGAGAGACTTGAGACCCATCCTCGACTTGAGCAGTCTCAATCAATTCGTCGAATACAAAAAGTTCAGGATGCTGACGCTCCAGAGCCTCCTTCCTCTTCTTTTGGAAAATCATTGGCTGTGTGCTCTGGACATGCAGGATGCTTACCTGCACATCCCGATCTTCCCCAGCCACCACTGTTTCCTGTGGTTCTTATTCCAGGGGGAGCACTTCCAGTTTCAGACTATCCCCTTTGGTCTGTCTTCGGCACCTTGGGTATTCACCAAATGCATGGTGGTGGCGGCGGCCTTTTTTATGCCGCCAGGGTATTGCAGTTTTCCCTTACTTGGACAATTGGCTGATCTCAGCCCCTTCCAGGGACTCTTTGCTGGATGCTCTGTTTTTCACCTTGGACCTTTTCGGCAAATTGGGGATTACTATCAATCTTCCAAAGTCATCCCTTATTCTGTCACAGAGACACCAATTCATTGGGGCATTCTTGGACATGGTCCAATGCAGAGCCTTCCTTCCTCCAGACAAGATGGAGACCCTAGTCCGTTAGACCTCCTTGGTGGCCTTGTCCAGGACCATCCCGACCCGGGAGGTCCTCCACCTTCTTGGCCTGATGGCAGCCTCCATCAGTACTGTTCCCCTTGTGAGATGCCACATAAGAGTCATTCAGTGGTCCTTGTGGGTGCAGTGGGATCAACTCCAGGACAACGTGGACCACCCGGTGCTGGTGTTGTCTGCAGTTCAGAAAGAATTGCTGCAGTGGAGGAATCCTTGCAACCTTTCCTTGGGTCTTCCTTTCAGAATCCTGATCCCCTCTGCATCTCTGACTACAGATGCATCAAATATGGGATGGGGAGCACACTTAGGGGAGTGTCAAGCGCAAGGACTGTGGTCCAGCTTGGAAGCATCGTTACACATCAATATTCTGGAGATGAGGGCAGTTCTGTATGCCTTACAGGCTTTTCAGACCCTCCTTCCCAAGGGATCACTGCTGGTCCAGACGGACAATATGTCAGTAGTTTGGTACCTCAACCAACAAGGAGGAATGCGCTTGTACTCCCTTTGCAGAGAGGCGATCTGGGTGTGGAACTGGGCAGTCCAGCACAATCTGGCCCTAGTGGCCGTGCATGTTTCAGGCATTCAAAATGTCCTGTCGGATAGTCTCTGCAGATCTTGGACCCTAAATCACGAATGGGAGCTAAATCAGGACATGGCAGAGTCTCTCTTCCTAAAGTGGGGACCTTTTCGCCTCTCACTCCAATGCAAAACTTCCCGGTTTTTGCTCACTCATTTCAGGGCATGGTGCTTTCTGGCACGACACGCTGTCTGTCACTTGGACAGGAAAATTTTTGTATGCCTTCCCTCTGTTTCCCATTCTCCAGAGGGTTCTTCTCAAGTTTCAGGCAGAGAAGGTGAGGATGATCCTCATTGCCCCCCTCTCTGGCCGAGACAAATTTGGTTCCTACTGCTACAACAGCTAACGAGAGAACCACCGCCTCCACTTCCAGTGACTCACAACCTCCTGACCCAGGATCAAGGTAGGCTTGTTCATCTGGGGCTCAGGACACTGCATCCTTCATGCGTGGCTCCTGCAGACATAGCGATTTCCCGCTTAAGGGTCTTCTCTCGAGTCGCTCAAGTCTTAGTAGAGGCTCGAAAACCCTCCACACATTCCACTTATGCCATGAAGTGAAAACATTTTTCCATTTGGATGACTTCCAAGAATTGGAACACATTTTCTTGTTCTGCCCTGCAAGTCATGGAATACAGCCTCCATCTTTCAGACTCAGGTCTGTCGTATTCTTCCTTAAAAGTCCACCTTTCGGCAATCTCAGCGTACCACGAGCTGGTGGATAGTAAACCCATGGCTCAGCTAGAGGTCTAAAGAACCTTTCTGAAAGGGATTCTCCATCTGAAACCCCTGATCCACAGCCCGACACCCCCTTGGGATTTTAAACTTTGTGTTGGAGAAACTTACTCTCCCCCCATTTGAACCAGCGATGAGCTGTGATTTATACTTCCTGTCTTGGAAGATGTTATTTTTGGTTGCTATTACTTCAGCTCAAAGGATTTTGGAGCTACAGGCTCTAGTTTGTAAAGAGCCTTATCTTATTTTTCAGAAGGACCGGGCAGTCCTCAGGACAAATCCTAAGTTTTTATCCAAGGTGGTGTCAGAAGCCACACTGAAGCATTCAGTAGAGCTTCCAGTTTTCTTTCCATCCTCTGTGAACAGAGGTGAGGCACTCCTGCACACCATGGACGTCCATCAGATCCTCCGGTGTTATACACATCAGACAAAAGATATCCGTAGCTGTGATCAGCTTTTTGTCTCCTTGGCCCCCAGATCTGCAGGCAAAGCTGTTTCTAATCAGTGCCTTTCCAACTGGTTAGGCAACTATTCGTTACTGTTACTAAATGTACAACAAACCTTTGCCGGGTCCCATCAGAGGTCATTCTACCAGGGGCATGGCTGCTTCCGCTGCCTTTTTACAGAATGTTTCTGTGGCTGATATCTGCACCACAGCCACTTGGAGTTCTGTCCATACCTTTACTAAACACTACAGTCTGGACATTGCTTCTAGGCAGAGGGCAGGTTTCAGCCTAGCCATCTTGCAGGGCCTTCTGTCCTGGGCTGGGTCCATTTCTGTTCCTAGTTTTCCTGGAGTTTGTTTTCTCCTCCTCCCTTGTTTCTCTCGGTCTCTTTCATGAGGGACTGCTTGGGATTCAGTCCTATATGTAATGACCTACTAAATGAACCCTCTCGAAGTAAGATTGTACAGTTACGTAGGAACTTACCGTAACAGTAGATCTTCGAGAGAGGTTCCTTCAGCAGGTCATATTTTTCCCTCCTTCTTTCCCCTCATTTAATTTCTTACACAAGGATTCCAAATCCTGTTTTCTTCTGCTATCAGGCCTTCTTCCAGGCTCCAGCAGGAGAACTGGAGGGTGGGGACCGTCCACTATGTATGGTCACGCTGACGTCTGTCGCGTGACGTTGGGTGGGTGGTCCCCTGTCAGGTATTGCTAGAAAAGTCTGCTGTGGGGCCCAGATGCCAGGTTGCGCTAGTCCTGTATGTGATGACCTACTGAAGGAACCTCTCTCGAAGATCTACTGTTACAGTAAGTTCCTACGTAACTGTACTGTCCACAGGGAATTTGAGGCCCATCCTGGACCTGAGAAATCTGAACTTTTATATCTAGTACAAGAAGTTCAGAATGGTAACCCTGCAAGGCCTGTTGCCTCTACTGCAACAGGGAGACTGGTTATGCTCCCTAGACATACAGGATGCATACCTGCACATAAAGGTCTGCACACCCCACAGGAAGTACCTCAGGTTCCTGTTCTTGGGGGAGCACTACCAATTCAGGGTATTGCCCTTTGGCTTGTAATCTGTGCCACGGGTCTTTACCAAATGCTTAGAGGTGGTGACAGCAGCCCTCGAGGGGGGGTGTGCTGTACATTTTCCCCTATCTGGATGACTGGTTGCTCAAAGCTCAGTCCAAGGAGTAATTGTTTCACACTGTAGCACACTCAAGATGACTCTTCAACACTCTAGGGAGCACTTTTAATCTGCCCGAGTCAGTCCTGACTCCTTGCCAGCGTCTCCAGCACCATTGGAGCTATATTAGACACTGCCCAGGGAGCAGCCTGCCTACCACAAGACAGGGCAGAATGCCTCATTGCACAGGCCCAGCTACTTTACAGCAACCGGCATGTCACAGCTTAGGCATTCCAGTGGCTACTAGGCCTGATGGCGGCAGTCATTGTCATGGTTCCCCTGGCAAGTCTACACATGTGGATCCCCCAGTGGACATTATGTGTCCAATGAGACCAGTGCACCGATGATCTATCACAGAGGGTTCTAGTCTCTTTGCCAGTAAAAGTGATGCTTCAGTGGTGGATGGAACCCAGCAACTTACTCAAGGGGTTCCCTTCCTGATCCCCTCTCCTCATCAGATCCTCACCACAGATGCTTCATGTTGGGTTGTGGAGCACATCTGGGGCCTCACCAGACCTAAGGTACATGGACCACAGTGGAGAGATCCCTCCACATAAACATCCTAGAGATGAGGGACATTCTGTATGGCCCACAAGCCTTCCAGAATTACCTGTCCTCAGGTCCTCTACTGGTGCAGATGGACAACAGTGTAGTGCACTACATAAGCAAGGGGAACCCATCATAACCCTTTGTGCAGGAAGGCAATGAGGGTCTGGTACTGGGCTCTAGACCATGATTTAGAACTGTCAGCAGTCCATGCCCCAGGCATCCAAAATGCCTTGTCAGACAGACTAAGCAGGTCACAGTGTGGAATGCATGAGTAGAGCTGCTGACCTCAGTTTTTGAAGACCTATTTGACAGGTGGGGTCATCCAGAGTTGGAACTTTTTGCATCCACACTCAATGCAAAACTGCTGCTTTTCTGCTCACTCGCTCCAGGGCCTGGAGTTTTCTAGTGAGAGATGTCCCTGTCTTGGAAAAGGAGGTTGCTCTACACTTTTCTTCCCTTCCCTCTTATTCAGAGAGTGCCGATCAAGCTCCAGATGGAAGGAATGACTATGATACTCATTGCTTCCTTCTGGCCTCATCATATCTGTTTCCCCTTACTGCAGCAGTTGACGGTGGAACCTCCAGTACTCCCTGCTCCTGTGCAAAGGTTTGCTATCACAGGAACAGGGTACCCGAGGTCCGCCTGGACCTCAAGTCACTCCATCTTTATGCCTGGCTCCTGGAGACATAGCCATTGCTAGATTTGGGGTATCAAAAAAGGTGGCTGATGTCCTGGTGGCTGCTAGGAAGCCCTCCACCAGGGCCACTTATTCCATGAAGTGAAAATGATTTGCCCTGTGCGCTGCTTTCTATCACTTAGATTGTCCAGGGAATCAGATCCTGGAGTACTTGCTGTCCCTCTTAGACCCTGGACTGCAATATTCTTCCATTAAAATGCACCTGGCTACCATTTCAGCATTCCACGAACCCATTGAGGGCCATACGGTGGCACAACTGGAGGTGTCCGTACCTTTTTGAGATAGTCTTCTTTTGAAGCCTCCCATCCATAATCCAGTCCCACTTTGTGACTTAAATTTTGTGCTAGAGAAACTTACTTTGGCTCTTTTTTAGCCGGCTGTGACATGTGAGCTATGCTTTCTGTCATGGAAAGTGTTATTTTTAGTTGTCATTACTTCTGCTCAGAGGATTTCTGAGCTTCAGGCTCTGATGTGTAAGCCTCCTTATTCGGTTTTCTACAAAGACCGGGTGTCTTTGTGCACTAACCCTAAGTTCTTGCCAAAGGTTGTGTGTGAGTTTACCCTGAACCAAACCATCCTCCTCCCTGTTTATTTTTCTGAAGCATGCCAGTCTAGGGGAAGCATTGCTCCATACGTTAGATGTACAAAGAATATTCAGATATTATGTTCACTGTTCAAACGACTGCAGGAAGTCATTACAGCTTTTTGTTTCTTCACCCCTGGTAAAGAGGGCATACCAGTTTCCAAACAGTGCCTTTCCAAATGTTGGGCAGCTGTATTACTTTTTGTTATAGGAAATACTGTAAGGAACTTCCTGGGGTTATGCGTGGACATTCAACCAGAGATATGGTCACTTCTGTTGCCTGTTTCAGGAAAGTATCAGCTGCAGAAATTTGTGCTACTGCAACTTAGAGTACTGTCCACACTTTCACTAAACACTACAGTCTGGACATTGCCTCTAGATGAAGGGCAGGTTTCAGCCTGGCTGTGCTTCAGTATCTCCTTTCTTAAGGCTCTAGCCTCCAGTCACCCAGACTGTTTCACTATCAGTACTGCTTGGGACTCATTCCATAGGTGTGGCCTGTTGAAAGAGACATCCTAAAAGAAGGAAGTACAGTTATGTAAGAACTTACTGTAACAGTAGATCTTCAAGAGTTTCTTTCATCAGACCATGCCATCCCACCCTCTTTCCCCCTTGGTCTTGGGGCTTCTCAGTTCCTGTCTCTCTCGCTGTCCAGGACAGTCTGCCTTCTGTTTCACCTTGCCTAGTGGTGGGAACCTCTAGCTCTCCCTTGGTTCTTCAAGAGGAGGTCCTCTGTGTATGATCTCTGGTGGGGGAACTGAGGAGGGTATAGGACCACCCATGTTTATATTGTGAGGTAATCGACATCATGGGATGGCCCCTAGAAGACTGCTAGCAAAAAAGTTTCCATGTGGTCCTAGTACCTGGCAGTTATAGTTCCATAGGTGCAGCCTGATGAATGAGATTCTCTTGAAGATCTACTATTACGGTGAGTTCTTACTATTGTACTGTCTTTGATTGCAGCACCTCCACACCTGGCTTCTGAGGTTGTAGAACTCTCCCGTTTTGGGGTATCTCAGTGGTGCTGCTGTTCTGTTGGTGGCTCATAAGCTGTCTGCTAGCTACACCTACTTGCAAAACATGGAAATGTTTTATGGTTTGGTGTACTACCTATCAGCTGTACCCCTTTACGTGTCTAGTCAGTCAAGCTTTGGACTACCTCCTGCATCTTACAGATGTATGCCTTGGGTGTTCATTAATGAAGGTTCACTTTGCTGCAGTGTAGACCTTTTACGCCCTCACTGATGGAAATTCAGTGGTCCATCTCGAGGTTTTCCATCCATGCTGCCTGGTTATAGTGCTTTCCTAACTCAAGAGCAGATTGCTTGCACATGCACAGCAAACATTTCAAGATTACAGGCCTTCAAAGGCATGTCGCTGTTGCATCCAATGCAGTTCAGGCTTCCGTTGGCTTGACAGTGGCTGGCAAGTGATCAGCAAGGCTGATCATGACCGTTTTGCTGGTTTATGGGTGGAAACCTTTTTGAAAGGTGTAACCTGCTGCTATCACACAGTGACTGAATCTCTCATCTACCTGACACCACCCAGCAACCAGCTGAGTGGCATCATTATTGGATGATCCCATACTGCACTCCCTTTCATTTTTCTTTGCTCCTGCCTGTTCCATCCCTCTGCTCATTACCACCCTCCAACCTTGTTCTGCCCTGCTGTTTTTCTCTGTCCATGCCAACTACATCCCTCTGCTCAGTACTGCCCTTCAACCCTGTTCTGCCCTGTGGTTTTTCTTTGTTCCCATCTGCTCCACCCCTCTGTTCAGTACCCCCTGCCAACCCCGTTTTGCCATGCCCAGCCATTTCTTTGTTCCTCTGTGCTCCATCTGTCTACTTAATACCACCTGCCAACCTCATTCTGACCTGAGTCATGTGGAGGTGAGGTGTTTGTATACTGTTACACCATTATTTTTGCAACGAAGCCAAAAAACTTTTTGGATTCAACTTCGTGGTGGGCAGTATTTTATTTATAGAGCTTGCAGTACAGGTGAAATTTCTGATCTGTGTGCTCATTCTGCCCTGCCCTTTTTTTATGTTTAACCTGAAAAGCAGAAAACCATTCAGTGATTTCTTTTGTGGCAGACCCCTACTAATCCCCTGCCTGAACCCCCTTCTCAGCAACCCCTCCCCACCTAAAAAGAGTCAAGCGCCAAGAATCCTCGCTACGAAGAAAACACATCCTAATGCTGACCAGGAACTGAGGAAACAAGGTAAGTGTGGGTAAGGTAAGTGAGTTTTGAACATTTACTCATAACTGTCATTTTTTTCCACCAGATTTTCAACTTGACCTTTCTTGGACCCCACCTCATGAACAAGATAGGTGAAATTTTTCAACTCCAACATGAAAGATGATTTCAGTCATGCTGCAGAATTACCTTTCAGGCAGGATTTGAAAAAATTCACCTACTAAGTTCATGAAGTGGGGTCATAAAAAGACTATGTTGAAAATCTGAGATCAAAATCTTTTAAAAAACACCAACATTATAAAGGTACATTGAAACTGTGTGACATTCACCCATTTTGTAGTTTACAATATGTTGACCCCAAGTATTTAAGACATTTTTCACACCAGCTCATGAAAGTGACAGGTGTTGTTTTTCAAATTTCGCTAGAAAGATGATTTTGCAGTTACTCCACAAAATCACCTTAATGTCTGGATTTGAAAAAATTGTATCCACCAGATTTATAAAGTGGGGTCATAAAAAGACTGTTTTGAATATTTGAGGTAAAAAATCTTAAAAATGAATATCAAAGTTATGAAGGTACGCTGGGGTTCCATGTTGTTACGCCTACAGGAGTGGTTAGTAGGGGTTGCTATCTTTGATGCACTCATGTGCATTTCTATTGGTTGATTTTCTGCGGCTGCTGTACATTTTTTTTTTTTACAATGTCATGGGGCCTATCGACGTGTGAGAAGGCAGGCAGTCTGACTGCGGCTTAGATTTGTTGGTGCGGTCGTGGTTCAGAGAATTAATTTGAGTGCTCATTCTATCTTTAAACTTTTTTTGCTGGTGGACCACGTTGAGTGAGCAAGCAAGCGTGCTGGCCAGATTTTGGATATGGTATAGGAGTGAGGAGTGAGTGAAGGTCCCGGGGAGAAAAGTACTGCAGTTGTCGAGGTAATAAATAAAAAGTCCAGAACTATGAGTGCTCCAGACAGCACTGACATGTGTTGCAACAACACTAAGAAAATTGCAGTTGTCTATTAATGTAGATAAATCCAAGATCGTAATATAAATAAATAAAAATAAAATAACTATAACTGGACAGTAGACTAAAATAGAGTTACAGAGCAGATAGATAGCTATTCTTATTTAGGGATTCTAATACATAACAAAATGCTTTGGAAGTCACATGTAGTAGAATGTAAAAAAAGAGGAAGATAATTAGTATTAGCTATAAATTGTTTTTCTAAACATTATATTAATAACTCAGCTACAACATTATTAGATATTTATCATGCAAAGGTGGAGTCAACAATTTTGTATAGCTTGGAGGTCTGGGGAAGACAAAATAAAAACCTTAGAACCAATGCAAAATGTATGTATTAGAGTAACACTAAATCTACCACAGTTCATCTCATTATTAGAGCTGAAACAGGAGTTCTATCCCTGTGGTCTAAGGTAAATATATGTAGAATAAAGCACTTTTTTAAAATTTATCAAAATAAATCCTTACGAATGTTGGAAGGATAGTCAAATGGCTATGGGTAGAAGTAGTCTTCAGTTAAAAGACTGGATATGAATAAAGGAGGTAGATAATTTTATAAGGAGAATTGGATTACCATCTATTGCAACTGTCGGATATTTGGAGAATTTAAATATGGTTCAAAATGTAACAGTAGAAAGAATATCAGATATTGCAAAGCAAGGTGATATTGAAAGAATTTAATTAACTACAAACTTCCTGAGTTATACAAAATAGAAGACTTTACATAGGAAGGAAGACTACATTTATAAATGTGAAAAGAAGTTACACTACAAAACCATAGCTAATTTAAGGTTTGATGTTAATGCAGGATTTTTTTATGGGATTTATGGGATGGAATGTTTTTAAAATAGGGTTAGTCTGTAAGAGTGAATGCTTAGAGAAATGGAATTGAGGTCATACTTTATTAGATTGTCCTAACTTAGTAGCCTTAGAGAAAGATGGCTTCTACCATATTTGACTAAACTGGAAAATAGTAATAGGGAAGAAAAATTAAGGTATTTATTGAACTTAAGTGACACACAATTTTGCATAGCACAGCACCATTTACAATTGCCTCTATTAGACTACTAAAAATGTGAGGGGATGAGAATGTTTTTAAGTATATGCAATGATCTGTATGTGTAGATTATATGTTTATTGATGTTTTTAATTATGTAACACATTTTTTTATGTGTTATTCTGTATTGTAATACACATTGTACAAATAAACTTGAAACTTGAAAAGGGCAGTGGGAGACAGAGCTTATTTGTTTCCAGTTTTTCAGGGCACAAAGTTGTGCTGACAGGCTGGAGTTTGCTTGTTCATCAGAAACCCAAGTTAAGGTTTTACTTTTTTTTGTTTGTTTGTTTTGACAGCGCTGGGCTGGGTTGCTTAGTGTTGCTGGCCTCCATAGCCAGTGTGTTGCTCTACTCGACTTCCTTCCTGGTACCAGGTTTAGAGGCAGGGCTGAAATGAAGTGAGAACTCACTCAAACTCTACATCTTTTGTGGAAGGAGACCTAGAAAAAGTCTCAGTACTGAACAAATACTTTAGTTCAGTGTTCACAGAAGGGAAGGGAGAGGGACCGCAGCTAGGCATCAGAAAACAAAGTGGGGGGAGGTGAACACCAGTCCATTTACAGAAGAGAGGGTCCTAGAAGAACTCACAAAATTGTGGGTGGACATAGCAGTGGGACCAGATGGCATACACCCTAGGATATTGAAGGAACTACGGGCAGTGCTGGCAGCACCACTGGCAGACCTGTTTTGTAAGTCGCTCAATACAGGAGTGGTTCTGGAGGACTGGAGAAGGGCACATGTGGTCCCTCTTCACAAAAGTGGGAACAGAGAGGAGACTGGTAACTATAGATGAATCAGCCTCACCTCTGTAGTGGGGAAGACTATGGAAGCACTGCTAAAGGAAAGGATAGTGGAACACTTGGAATCCAACAAAGCACAGAATCTGAGGCAGCATGGACTCACTGCAGGAAGGTCTTGTCAAACAAATCTGATAGATTCTGAGCACAGCTGATCCATCTGCTGAACTGGGAGCCTGCCTCGAGTAAACTGCTCTGAAGACCATGCTTTAATTAGCTTTTGTACGTGCTGCTGTTATCAGAGTGAGGCGGCTGAAGTTTTTAGACTGTCCTGCACTGTATGTTTCAGTTTTGGGAGCCTACAGAGTGAGAGACTGTGTGCTACCCTGAACGGAGGATATGGTTTGCATTTCTTACCCACATCTGAATGGAGCCAACAGAATGAGAGTCTGGACTGCTACACAAGTGTGAGAGACTGGTTTGCTTTGATTCATTTTGCACTGCACAATTAACTGCACTAAGTGACTTGGGGGGCCTGTGAGAGCACACAATTTAGATCTTCAGAGGGGGGGCTTGTCCTGTTAAATCTCCCATGCCACTCACAGTTTTCAGTGTTCTGAGCACAGCTGATCCATCTGCTGAACTGGGAGTCTGCCTTGAGTTAACTGCTCTGAAAACCCTGCTTTAATTAGCTTTTGTATGTGCTGCTGTTATCGGAGGGAGGTGGCTGAAGTTTTAGACTGTTCTGCATTATATGTTTCAGTTTTGGGAGCCTACAGAGTGAGCGACTGTGTGCTGCCCTGAACAAAGGAACTGGTTTGCCTTTCTCACCAACATCTGAACAGAGCTGACAGAGTGAGAGTCTGTACTGATGCACAAGTGTGAGAGACTGGTTCACTTTTATTTTACACTGCACAATTGTTAGCTGCATTAAGTGACTTGGGTGCCTGTGAGAGCACACAGCTTAGGTCATCAGAGAGGTGGGGCTTGTCCTGTTAAATTTCCTGTGCAGCTCGCAAGCGCGATCATTGTGAGTGGCGCAAGCACCACTCGGTGTGGAGGAGAAAAAAAAGTTTGTTTATAAGAACTGCTGTTCAACAATTATGCATCTCTCTCTTCTACTGAGAGGTTGGGCTTTGATGGGTATGTAGTTAGTAAATGTACAGGTACCAGAGCCAAACTGTAATAGTGTTTGTAAAGGTATTGCCTTTATGGCCACGAGTGGACAAACCCATACTAACCAGCTTGTGTCTGTTAAAAGACAGAATCCCTTTACAAATATGAAGAAATTATTCCTTGGGCCCCTTGTTAATAAGAGTTGTGTGTTTGGAGAAGTAAATCGTAAGGCAAAGGTTTATTTTGTTTTATTTTATTAGCTCAGTGTGGAGATGTTGAAAATAATCCAGGGCCCAAGGGAAATGAGGGAATTACAATCACACACAAGAATCTTAGAAGCATTATACACAAGATTGATCAGTTTAGAGTGTGGGCAGCTGAACTGAGTCAGGACATTTTGGCAATCTCTGAGACCTGGCTCTATTCAGGAATTCGTAACAATGAGTTAGAATCTGCAGGGTACAGTTTGCAGAGGCAAGACATCGAAAAAAAAGGGGGGGGCAGGGGTCATGTTATATATGAAAGAGAGCTTAGGATCCCATCGAGTGTTGTTAGCAACTAATGTGGAAGGAGTGGATTGTTAATTGAATTGCTAAAAATGAAACTATTAAGCAGTGTTTTTTATGCCCCTCCCCAAAACTAAAATAAGAACGTTTGATGTCCTAGCTGACATATTGCTGGAGATAGTAGGAGACCAGAGTATATTATTAATGGGTTATTTTAATGCTAACTGTGGACAAGATAGAGGGGAAAAAGGGAAAAATCAGCCTGGAGATCATGGGCTTACGACAAGTAATTCAACAACCCACGAGAAGTTTAATAGAACGCAGGGCTCAATTTTGGACCTGTTCTTTGTCTCCCAGGATCTTAGAGTGGAGGGTTGTAGGATCCTTCCATTGAACTTGGAGTATCATAACCCAATTTATTGCACATTACTTTTGCATGGAATCCCGGGAGGCAAGAAACAGGACCATGGGGTGAGATATTTTAAAAGAGTTAGTGATAAATCTTTTAGGAATAGTCTTATTAATTTTAATTGGAACAGATTGTATTTAATCCCTGATTTAAATTTAGCTATTCGAGAATTTATGGATTCCAGTTTACATATTGTACAACAACATGCCCCACAAATAAAAAAAAGTAATAGTGAAAAAGGTGTACCTTGGTTAAAGGAGCATTCAAAAACACAGTTACTCATAAGAAATAGGGTATGGAAAAAAGCTAAAAGAACAAAAACAGCAGAGGATTGGAATGCATTTAAATGTTGGAGAAATAGGTGCAAAAGGGAAGTAGCTTTAGCCAAAAAAAGGTATTATCAGAATACTTTTAACAAGATGCAGGATCCAAATAAGTTTTGGAAAAATATTTCAGAACTCAGAAATCTGGTAAAACCAAAAAATCCAATTAATTTACTAAATGGGGATAAGTTGGTCGATGATCCAAAAAGGTTACAAATTTATTTAATTCTTTTTTTAAGGAACTACCTGATTTAAAAATATCTAGATTGAAACGTATAGTAATTGCTCCTATATTACTGAATTTAGTTGCTTCCCATTCTAATACTGTGGGATTTAAATTTAGGGAGATCGATATAAAAGAAACAGTTAAAGAATTAAAAAGTTTGAAAGTAAAAGTGGAGGAATGGATGGCATTGAGGCAAGGTTTTTAAAGATTAGTGCTGGCATAATTGCCACAATGATCACACCTTGTTTAAGTGGAGTATAAATTCTTCATCGATGCCTGAACTTATAAAATTAGGGAAATTATTTCCATATATAAAGGTGGAGACAGCACAGTCCCTTCAAATTATCGACCAATAACTTTACTCCCCATCCTTTTGAAGGTGCTGGAGAAATTGGTTAATCACCAGCTTGGCCAGTACCTTGAACAGGAGGGGTCTATAACAAGGTATCAGCATGGGTTTAGGAAGGGGAGGTCCACGAACACCACCCTAATTGACTTCAACAACCTGGTAGCAACATCTTTAAACCAGAGTAGGAGCAAAAAAAAAACACAGTGTATGATATTTTCTGTAGGTTTCAGAGAAAATAAAACTTCTGATTTGCAGATAAGATTCTCTGACGGATCAACGGTTCAGAATGTGACAACCTGTAGATATTTAGGAGTCCTTGTAGATACTCAATTGACCTTTTCAGAGCATATTCAGTCACGAACCAAGAAAGTTAACCAAAGGATGGGAGCCCTTCGAATGGTATCTGGGTGTTTGTCTAGAGACATTAGAGCTAGACTGGTGAAGCAATTACTGTTACCCATACTAGAATATGCATCTTCTCTATATATGTATTCAAACCAGAAATTATTGGTCAAAATGGATCAACTGTATTATAGGATGGGGGAATTTTATTTTAAGAAAAGGATATGGGGTACACCATTGTATAGTCTTTCAAGAACTTGACTGGCTTCAACCTGCAGCATGGAGAGAATACCTGTGGTCTCTAGTATGCCGTGGATTAATCCATCAGAAAAATAAATTACATTCACTGACATATTTAGTTCAATTGGAAATAAACCATATGTGTATATCCAAATTAAGGAAATCTTCTGTGAAGGTACCCTATGAATAGAACTCTGAATAAGATGGGGGATATTGACACTCCAGAACAGTCTGGCTAGACACTGTAATAACTTACCCATGAATTAACTGCGATTACTGATTTGCATAAGTTTAAACTTATGTTGCACAATTATTCGATGGTTCAATGCCAATCTTTTAGATAATTGTTTAATGTATTTAGTAACGTTGTTATATGTTGGTTGCATGTTAATAAATTTGTAATACATATATTTTTTTTTACGAGGCAGTGTTTATGTTCGTGTTGTAATTTTTTTATGTTAAGAAATTTGTAACCTTAAACAAACCACAGGAATTTATTGTAAATGGGGATTATTTTCTCCAATAAAAGATCCTGTATAAGAATAACATTTTTATCAGTCAATCAATCAAAGATTTCTTTGACTGGGTGACAAAGCAAGTGAATCGGGGGAGGGGGGCAGTGGACGTTGCCTACCTCAATTTCAGCAAGGCCTTTGACACTGTTCCACATAAAAGATTGGTAAACAAGCTGGGTCGCCTGAGTGTGAGTCATAAGATAGTTAACTGGGTTAGAAATTGGTTGAGGGACAGAAAACAGAGGGTTGTGGTGAAAGGGATTCAGTCTGAGGAAAAGGGGGTGACCAGTGGGGTTCTACAAGGTTCTCAGTCCTGGAGCCAGTCCTTTTTAATGTCTTCATTAGTGACTGTGCTGAAGGACTGAAAGGGAATGTTTGCCTTTTTGGAGATTACACCAAGATGTGCAACAGGGTAGACACTCCAGTGGGGGTGGAGAGAATGAGAAGTGACCTAGAAAAACTGGAAAAATGGTCTGAAGTGTGGCAGCTAAGATTCAATGTGAAGAAATGCAAAGTCATGACCTGGGGCGCAGAAACCCAAGGGAGGGTTACAGGATGGGGGGTTAGTTCTTGATGGTCACCAAGGAAGAAAGGGATTTGGAAATAATCATTTCAGATGACCTAAAGGTGGCCAGGCAGTGTCCTAAGGTGGAGGGGAGGGCCAGTGGCATGCTGGGGTGCATAGGAAGGGGTATCACTAGTGCAAGAAGGGAGGTGGTAATACCACTGTACAGAGCAACAGTGAGGACTCATTTGGAGTACTGTGTACAGTTCTGGAGGCCGCATCTCTGTAGGGACATAGACAGGGTGGAGGCAGTCCAGACCTAAAATGGTGTAGGGCTTGCACCAGGAGATGTATGAGGAAAGATTAAAGGAACTCAGTATGTATACGTTGGAAGAGAAGAGAGAATGGGGAGATACGATAGAAATCTTCAAGCATCTTAAGGGCATTAACAAGGTTCAGCTGGGCAATATCTCTCAGTTTAGGAGATGTTCAAAAATGAGGGGGCATGATATGCTATTAAAGGGGGACAGGCTAAGGGGCAATATGAGGACGTTTTTCTTCACAGAAAGTGCAGTGGATGCATGGAATAGCCTACCAAGGGGGGTAGTGGGAGCAAACACAGTGGGGGAATTCAAAAATGCATGGGACAGATATATGGGTACCCTACAGGGGAGAAAAAGAGGCTAAGCTGAGGACCAAGTAGGGTTAGCGGCTACTGATACTGGTAGGGAAATAGGCAGGCTCAATGGGCCTAGCGGTCCTTATCTGCTGGCATTGTTCAATGTTTCTGTGTTTTGCTGAACTCGTGCAATCCACCCAACTCACCCCAAGCCTCTCCCCTGAACCTTCTGTCAGCATTGTCAGCAAGGGAAAGCTGTTGCCTTTTGCTGAGCAGCAGCTGCTGGACTGTCCAGACCTGCTATGACCAGACCAACCAGCTTGTTCTCCTAATTTTCCAGTCCTGCTCCGACCCAGAATTCTGTGTGTCCACACTGCTGCAGGAGGGTGGTGGCTGCTTGTGGTCATCAGACACAGAATTGGTTACTTCAGGAGTCTCAGGAAATTCACCGGGTGTAGTGGTCAATGGAAGTCAGAAGGATGCATTTGTTATACTGCTACTGGGGCTGCAGGGCCAGCTCCAAAGAGGGAACTGAAAATTTATAAAAACTACTAACTAATGATCACTAAGTCTGTCAGCCAGGCCTGTCCAGTCAGAAAGAACTCAATGAGAGACTTGCAGCCTCTCTGAGGAGTTGAGCACTGCTATCTGTGCCCTACAACTACAGAGCGAATATAACCAAGCAAACATTTGGCATTGACCTATGCTTCTTTTTCTGCCAAGATGCAACTTTATACTTATTAGCATTTAATATAGGCTGCCATACTTTGGACCACCTCTCCAGCTTTTCTAGGTCTCTTCTCATTCCCCTTCCTCCCTCTTCTGGGTTCACTCTTTCAAACACCTTAGTGTAGTCTGCAAAGAGACAGATATTGTGCTGGATACCCACCTTTGTGTCACTGATAAAAATATTGAACAGACCCCAGGACTGATCCCTGTGGCACCCCACTTGTGGTTTTCCTGACCCCAGGGAATTTGTCATTAACTATCACTCCATAAATTTAACCTTCCCAACCATTTCCTTGTCTGTCTGTTGTATTTGTCCCCAACCCCCAGCTCATTCAGCTTTTAACCAGCCTTCTGTTTAGTACAGAATCAAAGTCCTTGCCGAAGTCTAGATACAACACATCTGCTGCATGGCCCCTGTTCACTATTTTTATAGTGCTCTATGGCCCCTGTTCACCGCCTTGATAGCCTAGTCCAAAATATTTTTTAGGTTAGTCTAGCATGAGCCCATACTGCCTCTTGTCATGCAGCCCATTTTCCCCAAGGAATTTTGCAAGATGCTACGTTATGATGTTTCCCCGTAGCTTTCCAACAGTCGAGATAAGACTGACAGGCATGTAGTTACCAGGATCATCTTTGTCCCACTTGTGTGGAGTTGCACTGCATTAGCCACCCGCCAGTCCACTGGCATCACCCCTGTTGCTGGGGAGAAGATAAATAGGCTGTCTGATGGCCCAGCAGGTAGCTCATTGCACTTCTGGTCTAGTGTCCAGGGAGTGAACTTGGGAGATGGTCCGAGCAGGCCCAAGGGATGGGAAGGTGCTGCCACATGGCAGCACTCCTAGCTCTTGGAGGGCATTAGGTTCTGCAGCTCTGATGATCCTTTACAGTGGGTTGGGGAGCTTACTACTGTGCAGGAGACGTGAGCAGTATGATGAAGCCAGAGGGCTGCACCTGATATCAGGGGAGGTGGGCGGGGAGAAACCACAGAGGGAAAAACCCTGACCAAGCAGTAGGGGCTAGGGTACACTACACGCCATGCATCTGCTGACCAGGCACCTCTTCCTGATTTTGGATAGTGCTCCAGGGGGTGAGGGACCACCACTTCCCTGGTCTCATCATGAGTGGTAATTCATGGGAGGCCCTTGGAGTAGCAAGGTAAGTCTTGGGTATGGCAGGGTGACAGGGCTGGGCAAACTGAAGCCTAGTCAGGATTTATTATATCTGTGATTCTATATTCTTGAATATAATAGAAAAGAAGTAATCCAGATTTATTTAAATTGTACATGTCAACTAGCTTAAATAGAAATTTTTCTTTGATTTTTCTAAAAGATTTTGAATGACATTTTGTGATAATTGATTGTTAGACACTATGGCCCAGATATTCAAAAGGGTTGCGCATGGCTCAACAGTGTTACGCCATGCACAACCCACTGATGCGCCCCGGCGCGATATTCAAAAGGGAAAAGTGCACTGCACAAATCCCGCTGCGCCAGAGTGCATCAGTGATGTATGCAGGCACAGGGGGCGACCATGCATAACCTGCACAGCCCGATATTCAGCCCGGGATGTGCAGAGCCATGCATGCTAACCCCTACCCGCGCCAGCACAAGTTAAGCCAAAAAAGGCAACCTGATGGCCACCCACAGGTGAGCTGCCGCATTGCAGGGCACAACACGGTAGCTGCCACCTGTGGGTGGCCACCAGTTCGCCGCACCCCCATGCCCCATCACAGGCATCTGTTTAATAAACTCCCCTCCAATATCTCTGGTGGTCCAGTGGATGCGCTCTCTATCGCGGGCATCTGTTATGAAGAAGACCCCCCCGCCAATATCCCTGGTGGTCCAGTGGACTGAGTGCTGCCCGATTGCGGACATCTGTTATAAGAAGAAACACCCCCGCCAATATCCCTTGTGGTCCAGTGGACTGAGTGCTGCCCGATCGCGGGCATCTGTTATATAAGAAAACCCCGCAAATATCCCTGGTGGTCCAGTGGACCAAGTGCTGCCTGATCGCGGGCATCTGTAACACAGAAAACATCCTATTACCCTGGTGGTCTGGTACCCCCTCCCCACCTGCCCACTGAGCCCCACCACCCCCCCACCCCACCCCGGTCAGCTGCCGGCGGCCGCATCCACCCGCCTGCTGCCCGCCTGCCAACTGACACCTCTGAAGGCTGCGCCCATTGGTTCTAGTGTGAGCCAATGGTGCAACTCCTCTACTACACATTCCAGATATGCAAATGATCACATATCTGAATGTAGTAATAGTATGGGCTGCACGCCCATTGGCTGATGTTATGAACCAATGGACGCGGCAGCCTACTGAGGTGTCAGTTGGCAGGCGGCAGGTGGGTGGTGCTGCTGCCGCCGGCTGACGGGGGAGTGAGGCTGTGGGGCCTGGTGGGCGGTGGGGAGGGGGTACCTTAGACCACCAGGATAATAGGATGTTTTTGTGTTACAGATGCCCACGATCAAGCAGCACTCACTCCATTGGAGCACCAGGGATATTGGCGGGGGTGTTTTCTTCTTATAACAGATGCCACGCGATTGGGCAGCTTTCGGTCCACTGGACCACCAGGGATATTGGCCGGGGGTTTGATTTAACAGATGCCGCAATCAGGTGGAGGCGGTCCACAGGACCACCAGGGATATTTGCTGGGGGTTATTTAAACAGATGCCTGCAATTGGGCAGAGTGCGGTCCACTGGACCACCAGGGATATAGGATCATTCTATTTTTGGACAGATGCCCGAGATCAGGCTGCAGGGGGCATCGGTCCCGATGGCTGCTGAATGGCAGGGAGCCAGGCTCAAGTCGTCGGGGATCAGCGCGCCCTGCATGCAAATGGAATGCAATTGGGGCCATAATGACATGCAAATGGCCCCATGTGTGCCTTGCATAAATTATGGCCCCATTTGCATGTCACCTTTTGTATATCGCGGGTGCTGTGAATGGCGCAATGGCACATCTCCATGCTGCACTCTGGCCACTTGTGCTGGCACAGTGCCACTGCGCCATGCACACTGGGGGTGGCCAGGGTGCAATATTCAAAGCTGCTGAGCCATGGCACAGCTCCTTTCAATATCGCCCAGGCCACACCCCTGTGCAGCCAAGTTGAGCTGCGCCCAAGCTTGCACCACAGCCTGGCGCAGTTTGAATATCCGGGCCTATTTGTGCACTGTTTCTTTAAGAAATTTATGTTTAAATATTGATTGTGTGTCAACTCCTTAGATCCTCCCCTAAGGAAGACCCGCTTGAGGGTTGAAGTGTAGGGCTAGGTCTCCTCTGGCACCCTGCTGAAATAAACTTGCACTTGCTTTTCACAGTAAAAGTTGTTCTTGTGCTAAGCTTTCTTCTTTTTGTTTCAAACTGAAGAGTTGGCTACTTTGTTCATGCACCACCAACGTTCCTGAGTGCACCTGAATTTCTGTTGAACTTTAATGAAGCCTAGTGTGGTCTGATTGGACATAGCAGGATAAACTCCTAGATCAGCCAATGGTGCTACCAAAGTCTGACTCCTCTCCCTCAACACCCTAGGATGCACTCCATCTGGGCCAAGCGATTTACTCACTTTCAAGGTATTGAGTCCCTTGAGCACATCTCCTCATACCAAACCCTTCTCCGGCTTTTTTGCCTTCACTCCTAAGCTTGAACCCCACACTCTAAGAGTAACTCACCTTCTTCTGCTGTAAAGACTGAACAAATATGTTTGTTCAGGATATTCCCCCTTTCTCTTTCCTGTTGTCCTTAATATAACGAAAGAAGACTTTTTCTCCCTCCTTGACCTCTTCTGCAGTTTTCAGCCCTGTGCCCACCTTAGACTTCCTGACTATTCTGTTGGCCTCTTTTAGATTTTCTAGATAGCTGTGCCTGTTTATTTCATTCTGATCCCCTTTGAACTTATGGGATACTGCTCTTTTGTGCTCATTCCACCTCCCCTGCCTCTTTTGGAGAATCACATTTTTATTTATGCTTTCCTACCTGCCTCATACAGGTATCAGTTACTTCTGTTATCCCCCCTTTAATTATGTCCCTTTTGGTGTCTAGCCTTCTGTTCTCACTACCTCTGCTAATCTTTCCTCAAGCAATTCCCCCATCTTCCCAGAGTCCACCTGGCTGAAGTGTAGGATCCATGTTTTGAAGTTGGAGTGGTGGGCCTTTAGAGCTGCGTGAAACTACACTTAATTGTATTCACTGAACCCCTGAGGTTCTATCACCCTGACATCCCTGATAGTATCTCTGCTGGAGAGTACCAGATCTAGGATAACCCCCTCTCTGGCAGGTTCCCAGACCTACTGCCTGAGAAAATCTTGTAGCACCTTTACAAATGCCTGATGCCTATCACACTTGAGTGCCAGGATCTCCCAGTCCATGCCTAGCAGGTGAAGGTCTTCCATAAGCACCACATCAGTCTTTTGTGATACCTTTCCGATTTTGTCCTCCAATGCATTGTCTTTGTCCGCGTTCTGATTTGGCAGTTTATACACTACTACCCTAGTTTTCTTCCTTTCCACTGTCATTTGCACCCAGACTGATTCCAGTTCATTCTACTCACTCATTGATCTATCTTTGGTGTTGTCTATGCCTTCTCTAATGAACAAGTAATTTCCTCCCTTTGCCCTGCCTATCCTGTTTATCTCATTCTGCTCCCCTTGTACTTACAGAATGCTGCTCATTTTGCTGTAACTGCCTCCCCTACCCCTTTTGGAGAACCACAGTTTTTATACATCTTTTTCTACCTGTCTCGTACATGTATCACTTCTTGATAATGGCATAGCCTGGAACAATAAGGTCCTTGTCATTGTTATGAGACACCCAGTTATTGGTTACAGCCAGTAAGTCCAGGTGGGCCTCTGCCATTACTACCTGAAGCGCCCCTGTTTTGTTGACTGGCCTCTGTCATTCAGCCACTGTTTTCCATGACCCCTGTTTGTCCACTGTCTTCTGCCTTCATCCAGGTCCCTTATTGCCCTAACCCACAGTCTTGCCTTCATCTTCTTGCTGAACTTCCCCCCCATGCCTTTCACTGCCCTGTTACTTACCCTGTCCTTTTAAATAACTGCCCTACAACTATCCTTCCTTCTCGACTTATTCCCAGCCTGCCCCCACCTACATACCCACCCAACAGATTTGCTATCTCCTTCTGTTTTCATCCCTCTTTACTTGGCTGGGGCAGTGATAGTCAAGTCGCCCACTGGTGAGATGCTGCCTGTAGCTTTGTTGGTCCTAGCTTTCCCCCAACTAGTATAAATGCTTGTTTATAAATGCACTGAACCTCTGCCCTAATTCCGAGATCCTTTTTCCATTCAGGTGCAGTCCATCCTTCCTGAAGAGCTTAAAGGCATACCAAAATGTGTCCCAATCCCCAATGCATTTGACGCCGCTCCCCCCTTACACCAGTCCTTTAACCATTTGTCAGAGGTAAAAGATTTTAAGCTGCCTGCCTTCACCATTCATCTGTCTGGAAGTACCTCTGAAGAGGTCATAAAGAATATGTTCTCCATCAGAATTCTGTCTGATACACAAAAATTAGCTTTCATCTCCTCTGCTTTGTGGTTTACCCCATTGTTTGTCCCAAGGTGAGCAGTTATATTGAGTTTATCCCACTCCTCATGAACTAACCTCCCAGCTCACCATAAATGGCACTGCCTCCACAGACACACTCACCATAGCAAACTGTCTAAACACCACCTTCTCAGATCTCAGCACTGTTCTCCCTAGCAGTTTCTTTGACCCTGTGCCCCAATCCCCGCCTCCAATCCTGCAGCATCCCTGTTTCCTCCTGCACAAAATATCCCCACACGAAGCTCATCCTTACCTACAAAAAGCACTAAACATCAATAACCCTATAAATGATCCCCTAGATGCCAGGCTCCTTCGACTAGTCCTCGACGTGGTCCTAGTCCCCCTAACAGACCTGCTCAACAAATCCCTATGCCTAGGGCAATTCCCTAGTGCCTGGAAAACAGCTGTCATTACCCCCATCCATAAAAGTGGTGACAAAGCCTCCCCTAATAACTATCGACCCATCTCCATTCTTCCCCACCTCTCTAAAGTGCTAGAAAAAGTGGTGGCCACCCAACTTACTGAATACCTAGCCAAGTATAACATCCTATGCCCAGAGCAACATGGCTTCCGTTCAGGTCATAGCACCACCACAGCCCTCCTAGAATTCACCAACTTCCTGCACTCCTCCCTAGACGCCAGTAACATTGCAGGAGCTGTGTTCATAGACCTATCCAAGGCCTTCGACACAGTCTGCCACCCTCTCCTTCTCAACTCACTCCACCAACTTGGTTTCTCCACAGACCCCCTGGCCTGGTGCTCCAGATACTTTTCCGCCCAGTTCCAATGTGTCGAAATTAACGGAACTCTATCCGACACCCTACCCGTCCGCTCCGGGGTGCCCCAGGGCTCTATCCTGGGACCACTTCTTTTCTCCCTCTACCTAAACTCCTTACCAAAGGCCTTCTCCACAAAAATCTTGCTATATGCAGATGATGCAGTGCTCTTCACCTCGCATCATAAACCTACACCCCTTCAGGACTCCCTCCAACTTGCCTTCTCCCAGGTCGAAACCTGGTTTAAGGACCATAGACTGGTCCTCAACTTAAAAAAGACAAAGTCAATGATCTTCTCTCACTGCCAAAACAGAGCTACGAACGCACCGCTCAGCATCGTCCCCAGCACCCAGCACCCCCTTGAGCAGGTATCCAATTACAAATATCTTGGACTTACCCTCAATTCGGCCCTTACCTTCCATGACCACATAAACACCCTTGCTGCCACAACAAACACCCAGATTGGACTCCTTTAGTAACACAGGGACTGACTTCCCCCCCACGCCCTTAGGCTTACCATCACCTCATCGATACTGTCCCTAGTGGACTATGGGCTCCCTGTATACGGTGCAGCAAATAACACCACACTCCAGAAAATCCAGGCCACACTAAACAAGGCCTGCAGGCTCTTTACAGGTGCACCTAGGCTCACTCACACCTGCTCACTCTATACCTCTGCCAATATTCTCAACCTTAATGAAAGGCTCCGATACCAGACCTGCTTACTCTCCAAGAAAATACTCCTCGGACTCTCCCCCTCGGGGTCACCTCCTCTCTTCAGCCTGCAACCCCCACTATCTTCACCCGCAATTCAGAGAAAGCTCCTCTGGTTGTGCCCAGGGTAAAAACCTCCCTTGCCCAGAGATCTCTCCACCATAGGGCACCTACATGGTTTAATGCACTCCCAAGCACCATCACTAGTGCACCCAAGATCGCCCATTTCAAAACCACTCTTCGCAACCACCTCTTCAATATCCGCTCCTGTAACTGCTTCTAATTCTTTCACTCTCTTACCCACTCTGATCCAATGTTCTCTGACAAAGTCCATTATGGATTGCAACCTCCATCTTTAACGCCAAACCCATGATTAGGTCTGACTACTTTGCTTAGATGCCTTCTCAAGCTTATAATATCTCTCCCCAATCTAATTCCCATACTCACTCCACTAGGAGGAGCTACCTTCACACGTCACCAGCTCAACACTCTTCAAGCCACGCTAGTCTGCTACGACTTACTGTCGTGTTTCTCCCTGGCTCTCTCTACTCCTGCTGCGGCCAGGGATTTTGGTGTGTGCCCTGCTTTTTCCCCCGATATTCAACCTCTCAAATAAGCGCTAGACATTCCTCGAAGTAACTTCCTCATGCCAGGCACATCGGAGTGCGCCCGGTCTCCCCCCTGTGACTGAGCTCTCTCAAATTAGCGCTAGTCTAACCTCTAAGTAGTGTTCTCCTGCTGGACAATTTTGCCTGACTTTTTGCTACAATCTCCTAAGGTAGCAAACTTAACTTGACTCTTTCTGTCTCCTACTGTCACGGTGCCTAAGGACTCTATGTACTGTTAACCTTGGTTAGTTTTATACTTGCTGCAACAAATCTAATCTTCTGCCTACTGTCTACCACTGTCACTGTAGCCTTCGTGCTTCTCATAACGTAGCCTAAGGACTTATAACAGAAGCCTGTGGAAAATATTACATAATAATTTAGCTCTGTATTTGCTGCCTAACTGTTAGTCATTGATATTGCTGACCCTACACATTCTAGGTGGTACTGTGTTGTAAGTTTTAATCCTGCTTTCTTCTGTTACAAGACAAAGTGCTGCCATAGGTTTGCAAGCAACCTAGCCACCAAGTGACTCCTGCCAGTTTTTGCTCTTCCCCCCCGAGGCAGGAATTGCTTGTTGTACCCCTGCTGGTGTGCCTGACTTAGTGGTTTCTTCACCTAAGGACCTACGGCTAGTACTTTCTTTCTGGGATCCTGTTAATTAGGGCGTGAACTGCTCTTGCTTTAGTTGCTCTATGAATCAGACTGCTGAACTTGCTTCTGCGCACTAGCAGTGGAAGTGCTGTACTTGGGAATTTGACATAGGCTCTACCGCCTGTAACAAACCCTAGGCCTCCAGGCCCTGCACTTGCTATCAAGGCGAGAAGCACAGATAAGCCAAGTCATGCCTCCTCCCTACTGGAACAGGGCATTATCCTGCGCAACATACATACTGGGGCAACTTGGGACCGACTCCTCCAAAAATTGCCTTCTGCCACCACGACACCCGTGGGGGGTGGAGAGAGTGGATGATCGGACACTTTGCGTGTCCCTCCCCAAGGTGCAACTTCCTTCTCTTGGCAGCACATGAATTCTCTAAGATATGGGTCCTCTACAGGGTCCTTCTCTTTAGTAGGAGCCCAACCCCTTGTCAGGTCGTCCTGTCCATACCTCCTCCAACCCTCACTCTCCTGAGCTCACTAGCTGCCCTTCTACTAATGGCAGGAGATAACCAACCAAACCCTGGCCCAGAGACAGCTAATGTCTCTATCTCCTCCCCCCTTGATAAGGCTTGGGATGGAGCCAAGGGTCTGAGGTTGGTGCATGAATATCTGCAGCCTGAGACCGAAGATCTCAGAGGTACAGGCATGGCTGGCAGTCTATAATCCGGATCTATTAGCGGTCTCAGAGACTTGGCTAAAACCCCACATTCTGGATCACGAAGTAGCAATCTCCGGATACGTCCTTTTCAGAAAGGATAGACCCTCCAAAAGAGGGGCGGTGTGCTAATTTATGTTATGGACACTATCTCTTCCTCCCTCGTCAGGCAGCCCCTTGACTTGTCCCTGGAAGCTGAAGCTATATTCGTTCTGCTCAAAATAGGTGGGGCTAAACACCTCACTATTGGCTGCGTATACAGCCCACCATCCAATGCTCTCGGCTCTCTGGATGAACTCCTAAAGAGCCCAGTGGTTGACACTGCATCCGAGATTATCCTATTAGGTGACTTCAATTTAAACTGGGGACTGGAAGTGAAGTCTGCCATCAACGAAATTTTACACGACTCACCTCCTCACTCAATTATTACCCTACCGACCAGAATGAACCATAAATCAGGTAGGCACTCTACAATAGACTGGGTCCTGACCTCATCCCCAAGTAATGTAAAGCTGGCCGGGATCCTGGGAGATGCCTTGAGCGACCATTCGCCTATATTTGTCATTTGGAAGAATAATGCCATTAAAGTCCCTCCTAGATCTTTCACTACCAGGGACTACTCCAACTTCCACCCTGACCAGTTCATAGGCTACCTAAATAGCACTGACTGGAACCCCATTAGACACCTACCTAATCTGGAGGAAGCTGTAAAATTTTTCCAAACCACCTCACTAGAGTCACTGACCTCGTTGCCCTATGAAAACCTATAGGGTCAAAGGTAGCTGTTATAAGTGGATCTCACCCCGAAAGCCCTGATGTCTACTCGGGACAAAGCATGGAAAAGTTCAGGAAAACTAAGTTTCCAGTGGACTTTGCTAGCTACAGGGCCCTCAGAAACCAATGCAAACTGGCCATAAAGCACAGAAAGAAATATCACCAATCTCCAAAAAGCTAACCTGAAAACCCTAGATACTTCTGGTCACACATTAACAAACTCCAAAAGGAGGTATGAAATCAACAACCGGCCCTATCCTGGTGAACGGGCAAGCACTCGAAGAGGCGCCTCTCATCGCAGAGGCCCTAAACGGTTTCTTCACAAACCTGGATGCGTACAAGATGGGTCCCTTAGATAACAAGAACGAACCTATCAGTCATCTGCCCCTTGAACTAGACCGCCCTCTGTTTCATCTGTGGCTGGTTAGGGAAAGGGAAGTTCTGCTCATCCTTAAATCCCTGCGGGCGAGAGGCACCGGGGGCCCCGATGGGATCCAGACTCGAATCCTCAAGGAGGGTGCCCCAGCATTAGCCAAGCCCCTAACTTGGCTGATAAACCGGTCCTTTATGGAGGGGTCTGTCCCTGAGCCTTGGAAGCTGGCCCTAGTGATCCCCATTCACAAGGGAGGGTCTACTGAGCCTATTGGGAACTACAGGCCTATCTCCTTGTTGTCCGCAATAGTGAAATTACAAGAGAAGCTTGTCTACTCTCAACTACGCGAATATCTGGAAACACACCAGGTAATCTCTTCGTCGCAGCATGGCTTCAGAGCCAAGCATGGGATGGACACTGCACTAACCAAATTTTCAGCTGAAATCCTGGGCAATAATGACTCAGGGGTCAGCACAGGCGCGGTCTTCATGGACCTGTCTAAAGCATTTGACCTGGTAAACCACAACTTCCTTTTACAAAAAATGTGCACTCTTGGCATGGACGCACATGCCCTAGGATGGTTTGCTAGTTACCTCACGGGCCAGACCCAGAGGGTCAAGTGGAAGGACTATGTCTCCCAGTCTGCACTGCTCAAAGTAGGAGTACCTCAGGGGTCAATACTTGGTCCCCTTCTCTTCACTTTTTTTATAAATGATCTGCACTTACATTGTGGGAGCAGCAGCTGCCATCCAATCAGGACGATGCTGTCATTTACTGAGCCTCCCTCAACTTAGGAGAACTGGGGAATGCCTCCAAGAGGACATACTTCAGATGGAGGACTGGCTCACTCGGAACAAAATGGTATTAAATACCAGTAAAACTAAGCGATGTTGTTCGGGCCCAGATCCTGGGGAACCAGAGGTCGCTGCTCCTTCAGCTGCAGTCCAGAGGGGGTGATAAACTTGAGGTGGTTACCTCCACTAAATACCTAGGGCTAACCTTGGACCAAGGCTTCACCTTAAAAAATCATGTTGACCAACTCACCAAAGCCATACATGGAAAACTCGGTATCCTCTACAGAATAAAGGACCAGATTATCCCTGAAGCCAGAGTTGCCATCGCAACTAGTGTCCTTCTCCCCAAGCTCACTTATGCGGCACCTGTTCTCCAAGGTGTGACCTCTACGGAACTTGGCAGGCTCCAGACCTTATACAATAAGATTGTCCGATTTGCCACATTATCACACCCTAGGACACACCACTGCGAGGCTCAATCCAAGCTCAGCTGGCCGTCATTGGAAGTCCGCCTCATCTACCCAACACTATGTCTCGCTTTTAAGCTTCTGGGGCCCTCACCTCCCCCTAGTCTCAAAGGACTAGTTAGGGTCAAAACCAATTTGAGGAGTCTCCATTCCTCAGGTCAAACCCTCCTTGTGGTCCCCAAAACAAAGACTAAAGCTGGGTCCAGGTCCTTTGCTTTTACAGCCCCTTCCTACTGGAAGAAACTCCCACTGGAGGTACGGGAGGCAGGGTCGGGCCCTTGCTTCCAGTCTAAGCTCAAAGCACACCTGCTCACCAGGAGCACTTGCCAATGCATAAGGAACTGACCTTATGTCACGGCCCCTCCTCCCTCTCCACCTTTCGTATTGTAAATGCCATTTAGTCTTTCACAGTTATACAGTATGGAATTTGCCTTATGTGTGTTTTCACTGTTAAACCATTTGGAATTTACGCAAGTTTACAGCTCTGCTTACCTGCTTGTACTGTCTGTTTACCTGTATGTTATTTTTTACCCCCGGGTGGCCCCTGAATAAGGGACCTCCGGGGCCCAGTGGGCCTACCCGGTCAACAAAATTCAATAAATAAATAAATAAATAATACCTCACTGCTGTTATGTTGTAAATATCATCATCCAAAGGTTATAAATAATGTCAGAAAATACCTACTTCCAAATCTTGTAAATATTGTCTGTGACAAATGTCTGTAACACATGCTTAATGTAACCACTGTTATACCATGTATCTCATGTTTAATGTAATTGTTGTTATACCTACTCTGTGTTTCCATCTGTCTTACATGTGACGAGATACCTTTGCAAATGATCCTCTGGCTCAAAGGTTGTAAACTGATATATCAAATAAAATAGTAAAAAAAAAAACTTGCCCTGAGGATAACCCTTCCAGACATTGCTCCAGGAATGCAACACAGAAGTCTCCCCTCCTTCCTACCAACTTCTGCTACCTTTTCTATCCCCTCACTGTTGAGTCCCCCACTATCTGAGTTCCCGTTCCTGGACTACTTTATGTGGGGCCTTCCCCACCCACAGGCTTTGCAGTTCTTAAAGCCTTTTGGGGCCTCTTTGAAACTGATGGGTCCTCCATAACTGGAGCTGCCATGTGAACACCCTCACTCAAGGGAACAAACACTTCCCTGTTTCAGTAATTGGGTGTCCTTCACCCTGGTGCACTATTCCACCTCCCCCACGCCACAACCCTCCCCCTTTCAGGGCTCCGGGGCCTTTTGAGGAGGGGCTGCCTGTAACACCCCCAGCACCCACTTGGATCTACATTGCAGCATCCCAGTATCCACCCTTGCTGCAGCTAGCTTAATAGTGAGTTCTACCAGTCATACAATTCAGCATTCAGCTCATATAACCACAGTCCTGAAGACAGCTGTCCTGCGCCCCCTACAACTTACTAACTCCCAACAACCACCAGAACCCAGGGCCTGCATACTTGCTCCTTTGTGTATTTGCTCAGTTTCTTAGTTTTATCTCTTCCCAACCTTCACTCCCAGACTACTGAATCCCTTGTTTTGAATGTTTCAGTTAGCATAGTTGGGATAGGGATTAATACCACTAGCCTGATACTGCTGTTGTCAAGATCCTCTTCCTGTAAGGCTCCTGCCCACCCTACCAGGCTCCCATTGTCCTACATTTCCCCTCCACTTGGTTCTGTCAATATACCCCATACAGGGTTTAAGCACTGGTAACCTACATTGGCTAGCTGAAGTTCCCCCCACAATAGTTCTGATACATATTCGAGTATTGTAATAAATACAAATATTATTTGTAAGCTCTTTACTGATCCACTCAAAAAATTATTTTCTGACTGACAGAGGCACTTAATATTCTAGAATTTTTTTCTTAATATTCTGGAATTCAGTGAGCTGAGTGAACTTAGTGGGCTGCTACTTCTGATTCTAACAACACAAGTCCAGTAGTGATGTCAGACAGTGTGCATCAACTCCAGCTCAAGGTGTTGCCCACGCAGACAGAATGGAATTTAGAATTACATTCAAACTCAGCAGTGAGATCATGCTGCCCCAAGCATTCCAATGTCAAATTTGTTTCTCTGTTGAAAAGAGCAATCACCCCTGAGTCCTCACCCAGTCCTCCTGGCTAAGTCCTTTGATTTCTTATAGTTTAATAAGCTTGGCTTAAACCCTGAAGAGATGGGAGCCCTTAACCAAGACCTTACAATGTGGGGTTGGGGGGGGTATGACTGTCCCAGATAGAGGCAAATTTGTTATGGAAAACCCTGATGACAACATCAGTGACAAAGGCAGATAAGACAATGGACCTGCCAGGGCTGGGCATATCAGCTAGAAGGGCAGACAGATCCAGGTAGCTGTAAAATCAATGAAATGACAGACTTCTGGTGATGTCATGAAAGGGAAAGCAGACTGAATGAACAGATCCATCACCCAAGCTCAGCAAAACCTGTAAAATACTTCTATTTTTAAACAAAACAAACTCTACAGACAGCATGGAGGTGGGAAACACCAAAGGGAAACCTAATCATGCCAGATCTCTCACTGACTCCTACGATAGTGATGGATTTGATGAGGCTGTGTGTGACAGTGAGAGATCCCAGTCCCAGACCTCTTCGACATTACACCTCTGAAATAGGCCTCAGTCTGTGGCCAGCCAGAACCCACCAATTGTACAGAAGCAGCTGAAAGCGATCCTATGAGAGCTACAAGACTTCAAAAAATTAAAATTTATGGTAAAAGTTCTTCAGACAGACACTGACAAGATCAAGTAACCAAAAAAAAAAAAGGCAGTGGAAGCTCACAGAAACTGACCAGAGGATGGATATTACAGAATGGGCAATAGTACACTTGAATTCAGATGTCCAAGGCCTCCAAGAGAAGTTAGAGGATGCAGAGTGCAGAAACTGATGTAATAACCTCAGGATTTGCAGTCTCCCAGAGGGTGCTGAAGGCATGACATCAAACAGTTCCTGGAGACCTTCTGTATCAAAGCTCTGGATTTTCCTGCAGAGAGTAACAGAAATAGAAAGGGCATACTACGCCCAGGGCCTAAACCTAATGGCTAAAGCCAGACCAAGATCAATGATTCTTAAACTTCTTTGATACCTAGACCAACAAATGCTGCTCCACGAAGCATGGAAAAAAGACATTGTTTATATAATGGATCATGGATATAATTTGATAATGACTACCTTCCGCCCCCCAGGAAGCCAGACGATGTGCATTACCACCCATAATGAGAGCCGTAAAAGAAAAGAACATTAACTTCAGAACCCCATACCCACCGAAAATCACCATCTTTTCAGAAGAGGAGCCCATGCATTTTCAGCAGAATGGAAGCAGCATGGAGTGAACTCAAGTTCAGGGGTATCTCAGTTTCCACCGGGATGGAGAAAGTGGAATCAACAACTCTAGCAGCAATACTGTCCCTTAAAACATGGTAGACAGGAGTTTTGGCAGAAGCATGATGCCAGCACACTCAACTCATCAATCACCTGAGAGGACCACAGGAGGCAGGAGCAGTAGCAGACACCAAACCAACTCAAGGACTGAAGAGCTTTAAAGAGGATTCCCTCCACAGACATGAGGTGAGACCTATGTTTTTTACTTTGTAGTTCCCTGGTCTTCCCCAGTCAGTCATCCCAGAAGACCCAGTGCAAGCACAGATCCCTCCCATTCATCACAAAAGCAGATGCTAGAGGGTGAGGTGCATACAGACTAGAATACCCAAGTAAGCCACTGATACAGTCAGAGTGGTCAAATGGCACTGCCCCTCATGTTGAAAGCCACTGCTAAGTTCAGAGCATGACAAGTAGAATGCACATCCTGAGGACATGTAGTACAGGCCAAGTGGAGGGAGTGGCCCCAGCAGGCCATGTCCCTTTGTGACATCATACAGCCCATAGGAGGAGTGCACCATGAGATAAAGTCCAGCAGCATGGAGATGGAGCCGATGGTAGGGAGTAGCTACTGAAGGCTGCAACTGTCCCGACTGTTAACAAGGCAGCTTTCTGTTGGGAGGCTAACAAACTCAAACACACAGAAAATCAGTGTTCAGGCGAAAAAGCAAGTCACAGAATCCCGAAAACATGTAACTGTAAAGGCTTCTCAGAGGCGGCGGGGGGCACTGCCCAGACTCAGACCAGGGACTGTGCAGAAAGCTGGGATGGTGTGACTCCAGGCTTCCAGCAGTGTCCAGTTAATAGAAACTCACAGTACCTTAGACCCTATTAGTCCCAGACTGCTATCAGACGCTCAAAGAAGATAACTCGTATGTAGGAACTCCAGGGAACTTTAGAACCAGCAGCTAACTCCACTGAACTAACCATGACTTGAAGTTGGAAACTCACTTGTTAGCAATAAAATTGCCTGACAGTGTTGATGCTGTACTATGTTTACAGTAGTGGAGAAATTCATATAAATGGACTTCACAGAGTTTGTAATAGATGCAGACCATGTAAAGACAATTCAGCTCACTCAAAGGAGGTGGGAGGAAGACCCCACTTTGGGGGGGGACACAACGTCCAGTAAAAGCATAGAATAAATAAACTGGTGAAAACGTGTATCATGTTCGGTCAGTGTTAAAGCCAATGTTAATGGCTTGAATAATCCAGTGAAGAGGTCTCAGACAATGGCACACATCAAGAGGGCCAAGCCAGATATAATATTTCTCCAGGGAAATTCACCTAAATAAAACAGAGCATGACAAACTTCAGAAGTATGTGTTCTCCCAGGTATACTCATCCTCACTGCCAGAGGGCAAACATAGGGGAGTAGCCAAACTGATCCCAAGAACCCCACCTTTCACAGAGCAGAAAGTAATCACAGACAGAGTGCTTGGTTATAGTGCAAGGGACCATGAGTGAGATGCCGGTGAAACTTACTAACCTCTATATATTCCCAGAGTCTGGTACACCAAGGATCCATAGGCTACTAGACCTCACAGTCATCAACACCAGGGTAACACTCTTGCTAATGGGGGACCTAAACCTAATGTCCATGAGACTGGTCACCACAAAATATTTCACTAAGTGAGCGAACCATCTGGGGTGGATAGATATCTGGAGAAAGCTCAGGGGGAAACCAGACTATAAACATTACTCAGTGGTACACCGCATGTATTCACAAATAGATTACTGCCTCACTCCCATGGGAGGACCTCTGCAGGGTCCCCAGTTACCAGATAGGGACAATGTCTACCACTGATCTCTCCCTGATGCTTACCAGAATAAATCTTGGTGAGGAGAAATGTAGCACCCAGTGGCTGTTGAGCACATTTTACTTGAAATCCATGACAAACTCAAGGAGACAACAAGACAGAAGGGGTGGCTGCAGGACTGCTCTGGGACATGATCTGATCTTATACACAGCTGGAAATATTTAAAAAAGAGGGGAAAGATGACAGTCACTGAAGCAAACACTTCAGTTTCTCCAGCTGGTCCATAAACAGAGAGATGCCTCTGTTAGACCACCTGAAAAAACAAAACAAGAATGGGATGACCTCTGTAGGCACAAAACAGAGATCTCTCACCTATCCACAACAAAGGTATTATGAAGTAGGGCCCAGAGCCACCGAACTACTGGTGTCACAACTTCAACAGCAAACAAAAGCAATGGTCCCAGAAATGATCACCTCTGAGTGGAATATTGACCCAAAGTGCCTCCTGAGATTTCAAAAGTATTTCAGAAATTTTATACGTAACTGTACACACCTGAAGAATAAGCATCCATAGAGGCAATCCAAGGCTTTTTAAGCCCTCTGCAACTGCCAAAACTTCAGCAGTACCAAGAAATACTGCCTCAGCCCAGTTACCTTGGTAGACATCCTTAAAGTTCTCCAAATATTGGACTCAGAAAGCCCCAGGCCCAGATGGGTACCCAGTGAAGTACTATAAAACAGTCTGAGAGGAGTACCTCCCCATATTTAGTATCCATCTTCATTGAAATCCTAGGTGGAGCAGCCATACTAGACACCTGAAGGACACCAGATGCCATGGGTTGTACCACCCAATCTCTGTCCTGAATGCCAGCTACAAACTGTTCATGGTGGTACTGGCACAGAGAATAGACATGGTGTCATGGCTGCTGGTCCACAATGACCAAACAGGCTTTGTAAGGTTCATGCAGACACTGGGTAACATACGAAAGATATTGCAGGTCATAACTCACACACAGGAACACATATCAGCCTTATCAGGCTGGATGCTGAAAAAGCATTTGATAGGGTGTCTTGGCCCTTTCTGTTTCAGACTCTTAAAACATTCAGTTTCCCAATACCCTCTGTAAGCGTTATTCAGGATCTAAATGACTCACCCAGAGCATCGATAAAAGCAAATAGTTATAACTCTGTACTTTTCACGCTCGGCAGAGCAATGAGGCAGTAATGCCTCTTGTCTCTTTACTCTCTCTCTCTCTCTCTCTCTATATATATATATATATATATATACATACATATATATATATATATATATATACACTGTATCTATATCTATATATATAGATACACACACACACATATAATCTATATAGCTGTATTCATTGCAGAAAACTTAGTTAATGCACCATTAGGGCTGAAGCATCAAAAGTGGGAAGTACAACCTTGACTCCCAAGCCAAAGACTCTACCCCCACTGTGCATGCAGGAACAGGCATGATGGATGTGTTTTGGGGTTGTGAACCCTAGTGCTCACCCCATTCCATGAGTAAATAAGGTAAGATGGATACAGCATAGGAGAATGGGGTGAGCATTAGGGTTCACAACCCCAAAAACATACCCAGCCCCCAACCCCACCCTCCACACACCAACAGGCATTGGGGTGTGCCTTGGAGTTGTCAGGCCCAACTCTTACCCAATTCCATGTGTAAACAAGCTGACATGGTACAGTATAGGAGAATAGGGTGAGAGTTAGGCCTGATGATCCCATGGCACACCCCAACACCTGTTGGTGTGTGGAGGGTAAGAGGTAGGGGTGAGAACCCTAACATCAAACTTCCAAACTTTTGTTGCTGTACTATCAACCCTGACTGATACACTAGCAGAGTCTTTTTTTGCAATGAATTTCCCTTCTCTTTGAGAAAGTGTAATGTAACTGGTATGTGGAGGGCCCAGCGCTCCCTTCATGCTACCCAGTTTTGCATAATGGTATGCATATGTGGAAGTGCGGGCACTCTGGGCCCTGCACTCTCACTTACACATAAGTACAGGGACATACTGCAGCCCTAGAGTCATGAAAAGGAACCTTTGCAACACTAATTTGACAATATCTCAGTAACCATAGCAACTACGAAAAAAATTTCACCGCAGTTGTAATCATGACTTGGGAAACCTCCATATGTGTTTAGTCCACCTAAGCTACCCAGAGCAAAAAATCCGTATCTCGAATAGCTTCCAAGATACAGGTACTGAAAGGTGCTATTGGTGCCAGAGTGTTACCCTGTGGGAAATTTCTCAACTTTGGAAAGCTGTAACTACGAAACTGGTATACATTTTTTCACCAAACCAGCAAAAGCCACATCTGTTTGGCAAGGGCTTGCCACCCTGCAAATTTCAGCCCCAAAGCCCTAACCATTTCGTTGCAGTGAAGTGACAAAGAAATGGTGTTTTGTGGTGCATTAGTATTGCAAATTGTGACATTTTAGCAAAATTTGCGAAAGAACGGGTGCGAAAGTGTCGCAAATTGCGAAAGTGTTGCATCCGTTCTTTCACAATTTGCAACAGCACCAGGGGTCCGATGCTGGAAAACATATTTCCAAGGGGAATTTTAAAATTCTGATGCCAGCATTGTGTTCCTCAGGCCGCGATTAGGTAAACACAACTGTCAGTGTTTACCTAGGGGCAGTCAACATTGAACTACAGCCATTTTTCCTCTGCCACTAACTGAAAAGAAGATGGCAGTGGCACAACACTACTGAGGGCATTTGCGACAGTAAAATGTACTGCCGGAAGCTTTTGAGAGGCACATATATTTTTTTTTCCCATTGACTACTATGGTAAAACTTTAAAATTGAATAACTTTTGGACTAATATTTCTTCACCAAATCTTCAAAAGGCACATCAGTGATGCAAACTACATGTTCCATGAGAATTTCAGACTAGACAGACAAACTGTTTGGGCTGTAGACCCAAGCAAAGAAATAGCCCCAAAAGTGGGTTTTTACATGTTTTTTAGGACTCTGCAGGTCCGCAACCGCATATCCTGGTTAAATAAAGTGATTGATTGATTGATTGACATCCGACTGGAACTAAACTTGCCAGATCCAGAGTTCTGTGGTGCCTGACCGCACATACAAACTTTCTGGCAAATCCATCACATGGTTGCAAAATTATTAAAGTGCAAAACTTTGGGTTTATCATAGAAGTGACCAGGCAACCCTAACTATAGTACCACTACTGTGGCTATATATATATATAATATATATATATATAAAACAGTGGTAAACTGTCAGATAAATGATTTATCTACACAAGTGCTGTTTGACTTCAGGTAACCTCATGAGTGGCGTAAGCCACGAGTGAGGTGTCCGAAGTCAAACAGCACAAGTGTAGATAAATCATTTATCTGACAGCTCACCGTTGTATATTTCATTTATGAAATAGGGATGATTTCTATCAGTGCAGGAACATTTGGTTTTGACTGTTTATCTTTATTTTAAATGATAATTTCTGGGAGTTTTGGTTAACTTTCCTATAGTATGTGTGCCTAGCATAGTGGTTGCTATAAAATGAAACACCACTCATTTTGTAGAAAACTTCTTGGTGAACAAATGTCATGCTCACAGTACTATGCTACCTTTTTCATTTTAAAGTTATTCACGTTTGTTTGTCAAAAAAGTGAACAAAAAATTTAATTTTCTTCTGCTTTTTTGCTAATTGTAAAAAATCTATAAGGTATCTATACATGAAACACCACTCATTTTGTAGATAATTTTGTGCTGAACAATTTTCATGCTCACAGTACCATGCTATCTTTTTTCGTTTTAAAGTTATTTCCATTTGAATATGGTTAGTACTCCTTCTGAGGCCAAACATTCTAAATGAATTCTAAAGGGATTTGTGACATAGTAACTGTGTGTATAAATGGTCACTGTATGTATAAATTTATTTATACATACAGTGACAGATAAACGCATTTATCACACCAAATATATGTCCACCCCATTGCATAAATATATACATATATAGATACACATATATATATATAGGTGTGTGCGTGTGTGTGTATATATATATATATCACTGAGCATAGGTCATTAGTGAAGCCCAACACAAGAGGAATAGAGACAGAGGGCAGAGAGTGCTAATTATCTCTATACGCAGATGACATCATACTGTACCTCTGCAGTCTGGAACAATCACTTCAGCATTAAGCAATATTCTGAGTGCATACAGTGCAGTATCAGGATATTGAAATTAACGAGGATAAATTAGAAGTACTGACACTCCACTTTACCACTTCGGAGGAATTAAAGAGGAGATTAAAGGTTTGCTTTATAGAACCACAATTCTGAGCCACTGAGTAGGCAAATGGAGGCAGGCCTATCCAGATGGACCACGCTTCTTCTTGGATTGGTGAGAAGAGTAGACTTGGTATGAACGGTAGTACTCCCATGGGTGCTATACTTGTTCCAGAACCTTCCACTCAAAATTAAACCATGAAACTGGACTATATGGAAGAGGAACATACCCAGATACATATGGGATAGGAAAAGACCCAAAATAAATTTCAAAACCCTGACTGTAGCCAGGGACACAAAGGGCTTGGCCCTACCAGATCTGAAATTCTACTGCACAGTGGCTCAGATTAAGGCATTCTGGCTCTGGCATAAAGAGACAACAGACTCACAGTGGATGGAAATGGAAAGATCAATGATACCAACAGCTGGTAGATCACGGCTGCTACAAGGAAGCTACAGAGGCTCAGGAAGAAAGCCACAGAGGCCCAGAAGGGAACCAACATCCTTACTTCTGGATTGTGTACGCCATACACACATGGAAGGGATGATGAACCACCTAGGAATCAAACTGGCTAGTCCTTACCTTCACAATTGCAAATCTGGAGCACTTTCCACCAACCAGAGTGGATGATACATTTCAGATCGAGGCCAGAGTGGGATTAGAATATCCATTCCAGCTGATTACTGGAGGGCAGGTCTTGTCCTTGTAAGAACTCCAGCAGACCTATGGGTTAAGACAATCATATTTTTTTCCATTACCTACGAATCTGCAGTTACTACTTGCCCTTCGGAGGGAGGTCAAATACCAAGAGCATAGACCATTTATACTGGCCGCCATACAATTTTTAAGGAAGCGGGAAGGGAACATCTGATCTCAGTCCTCTACTGAGCCCTACAATACACATAAATAGTAGACATAATGGGCATTTCATGCAAGTGGGAGAGTAAGCTGCACATAGAAATCGGAGAAGATGCATGGTAAGAGGCTTGTGAACAAAATTCTAGGGTCACATTCTCTCACGTATGGATGGAGTTTGCTTGGAAAGAATTGATAGATTTTTTCAAGACCCACGTCATAACAGCCACCCCCTCCCACCACAGCAAAGTATTGGAGGGAGTGTGGGGAACTCAGAGCCACACATATCCATATAATGTAAGCCTGCTTCACCATTTAACCATTTCTGAGGAAGATGGAGAAAGAGATGCAAGCAATAATAGGGCAAAATCTACAACTGACTCCTCAACTCTATCTCCTCCTCCGATACCCTCTGGGATGTCACACCAGGCACATGAGACACCTTCTTGGATTCTTAATTATACCATTAAAGAAGGCCCTTACCAAAAAAATGGCTGACATATGACATCCCGATGAAGGGAAAGTGGAGAGGAACTGTTAATCAGATATACAGGATGTAGCATATAACATAATCCCTTTGGACCAGATGGACCACCTGGCTACTCCACATGTTGGCTAAGGATACTACCTTTGTTCCATGAGTGAATAGCCCTTAATCAGAGGACCTACCCTGAACAAGAATGGACCACGAATAGAAAAGACGTGCATTTGCCTAGCAATCCCTTGCTGTCAATGAGAGTGCACTACAGAGCCCTCTGACAAAATGGATTGATCTCAAGAACATCAAGGGAGTGGCTCCCATAGGGGCCCATGAGAAGCTGGAATAGGACACCTATAGGGGAAGAACTTACTTACCTTGCTAAAGGAAAGGATGAGAGCCAGGTGACCACGGGGCATCCTCCTCCCCCCCACCCAAGACTATGAGCTGAAACAAACACCAATAAGAAACAATCAACAAGCTAAAGACAGACAGACTGCAGTTGTTCAATGGTGTTATGTCATGTTTTATTAGTTTTTCAGTGTTAAGTTTCTAAAGAAAAGGAAAAAAGCAAAGCAGAGATGCTATGGTTATGGGACAAGAAGTTGAACAATCCAGCAGAAACACTGTACTCCGGACCCCAAAGGACATTACCTAATAGGTCTGGAACTACAGTAGGTTGTGCCTATGCTTATGGTTGTGTCTGCGCAACCACCAGTAATACAGACAGAATAAACATAGGGGGTGCAGCATTAATGCAGAGGGGTAGAAGAGGCCAGGGACTGAAACTAGGTTGATTTAGCAAATAATGGGATGGGAAGAATAATGTGCAGTATGCAGCCAAAGTCACATAACTAGTGAAAGTACAGTGTCCCCCATACTCCCGACAGGTAATACAGCTAACCACGCATCACACAGAGGCTGGGGTAGGTACTGGCATGCTTTTAGGGGAACCAAAATGAACTTATGACACTTCTGTGCAGCAGTCCCACAACCATACCATGAGGATGGTGGTAAATGATTATAGTCAACATAAGATGACAGCATGATGTATAATGAGTCGAGAGGTAGACAGATACAAAGCATTAATTCAGTATGCATCCTAAGTACCAGTTATGACATCTGTGGAACAAGTACACAAGATGGGTCAAGCTTCTCGGAAACAGCTTTATTTAAAGGCATGAGACAAGCAAGAGGATGTTTTAATTAAAATATAGCCACAGTATACCTGCTTAACATGTACTATGATTAGGAAATGATAGTTTTTTATTGTATTGTAAAATACATTTTTCAATAAAAAAAAGATTTACAAAAAATTAAATCTTGGCCCAGTGGCGCCGAGGGTTGAGGAGCTGGACGCTTTATCTCGTGCTATGCCAGCAACCCAGGTTTGGGAACAACATCAGGTCATCGGGAGGGCTGGCGCATGGTAGGGACCAGGATTGACCAAGCTGGTGGGCAGCTCTCCCCTCCTGGGGGTGGGTTGTCACCCCCACTGTAGTTCCGCTCCCATCAAGTGGAGGTCCGGTGGGTAGCATAAGCGGGAGGGGGTGGCATCATTACAGGTTTGTGGAAGGGGCTGAGCTGACGCCACAGTGTGCATGCGTGCCTCCACACACATGCATGGCTGTTTGCAGGGCCTTGAGCTGGGAACGGGAGAAAACCTACAAAATAACACAAAAATCTATATAGAAAAAAAAAATATTTTCTTAATAATTTTTTTGGGGGGAGGGGGGCCTTGGGGCTATGGATTTTGTGCATACACTAGACCAGCTTGTGATTGCTGAGTACATCAGGGAGTGTTCCTGCTTCCAAGATACTATGAAGGTGGGAGGACAGTCCAACCAATAAGGGAGTGATTATCAGATGGGGCAAAGTTGGGCTGGAGATGTACTTTGTAAGCTGGAAAGCCTGAATGCTGTGTACTAATTCAAATGACCAATTACAGTTAGTCATCAAGCAACAGGAGTTCACCAGAGATTAAACAGGAAGAGAAGATCAAGGATGGAATCTGGTTTGAGGCTGGAGTGGCAGTAGGCATCAGCCACAAAGATGAGAAGGGAAAGGAGAGCTTTCCAGCAAGGATCTCATAGGATGGGACGGAGGGGGCAAATATCACTTCAGACCAGAGGCTGGGGGAGCTATACACAACTACACCGCTCTCTCTTTTGCTCTGGTCCTGCCTGTGGAGGAGTATGTGGTCATGGAGACGGACAAGTCACTGATCCTGCAAGTAAGTCAGGGATTCTGAGACCACTGGCACATCTAGGATGTATTGGAGGGCCTAAGGTCAGTTTTAGGTGGATGGCTGTGGGCATTTACATGGAAAACTCTCTAAGCCTTGGGAGGAGAAGAAGTGGGGCCTGGGTTAAGCTTGACCTTGTCTGTCAGCAGGACTAAGAAGATTATGAGGAACTTAATGGAGTGTCTAGAAGTGTGAGATGAGTGAGAAGAGGTATAGGGAATGGATATGGGGTAAATGCCCACCACAGAGCTTCAAGTAGACAGAGTGAGTTTGCAGAAGAGAAGAGATAGGCCAAGGAAAGGAAGGGTAGTTGGGATAGAGCAGGGGAGGTGATAGAAGAGAGGAGACAGGATGAAAGATGATGCAACAGAGATGGTGGGGAGACAGGATGGGTGGGGGAAGGAGAAGGGGGAGGGAACAAAAAAGGAGCAAGGAAAGAAGCATGGCTAGCAGAGGGGAGACTAGGCTAGGGTGAGGTGAAAAATTTGCTGAATGAAAGTGAAGCAGGGGAGAGAATGTAAACAGGAGGATAGAGTAGAGAGGAGCTGAAAATGAGTAGGCCACATAGTAGCCTCTGAAGGCTGTGCACCATTGAAATAATGCTGGGGTTTCCAGCAGTTAATGTGCAGTAATAAAAAGGTAAAACAAAGCCAAGTGCAAATGAAATTTAAATGTGAGGCAGAAAGTGAGAAAGTAATTCAGTGTAGCCAAAGGTCCACTAGAAGCATATTTTAACACAATAGATGCAAGCAGAGCAGTGATACAATATATAATACATTATAAGAGAGCTACAGTACAATAAGAGATGGGGCAGGTAGGTTGGCAATTAGGCAAACTTGAAGAGAGCAGAAATACCTACAGTGGTGGCCATCGCCATTTTCAAAGATTATGTGCTATGGCTGTGGGCATCAGACTCGCTTTTTTTTTGTTCATTCCAAAATTGGAAATTTTCAGACACAGAAGTTGCTGTGGTGGTCTGCAGATGTAGCTGTTCAGCGTTTATACTGTGTATACATCACTCTCAAGCATGGTCTGGAGACCACAGTTCAGCGGTACAACTAACAGGTGATCTAGAGCAATAAATACTCTAATACACACTTTGTAACACTTTGGAATATCCAGGGAAATGGTGTCTTTTCCTCTGCAAATGCTCTGCGCCATTCACATCTCAGTACTTATGATTCAGCAGCCCAGTGGATAACAGCTTCATCTAAGGAGAGGTGCATACTGTTCTTCTCAACCTTTTAGGTTCCCAGTTAAGAAGACGGGAGGGGCACTTTGCAAACACTGTGTCACATAAGGAGACGGTGCCCTTGTAAACACTAAGTCACATTCTCAGTTTAAGAGAGGGTACCCTTGTGAACACTAAGTCACATTCTCAGTTTAGGAGAGGGGGCCCTTGGAAGCACTATATGACATTCTCAGTTTAAGAGAGGGTGCCCTTGTAAACACTAAGTCACATTCTCAGTTTAGGAGAGGGGCCCTTGGAAGCACCATGTCACATTCTCAGTTTAGGAGAGGGTGCCCTTGTAAATACTAAGTCACATTCTCAGTCTAGGAGAGGGGGCCCTTACAGGGCAGATTTTGCAAAGTTGGGGACGTGTCTCAGGAAGGCCCTAGCAGGGAGAAGGACCGTGGGGAGGGGGACGGGCAGTGGGCCCATCTGAAATGAGCCGTAATGGAGGCAATAAACCTTTACATTAACATAGAAACATAGAAACATAGAATTTGACGGCAGATAAGGACCGCTTGGCCCACCCAGTCTGCTCATCTCCCTACCTGATGGATAAGCTGCAGATCCTAGTTAATCAGCAGCCTACTTCTTCCTACCCCCACCCCCTAGAATTGCCTTATGACTGTCCCATGCATGCTTGAATTCCACCACTGTTTTTGACTCCACAACCTCCTCTGGAAGGCCGTTCCATACATCCACAACCCTCTCTGTGAAAAAATACTTCCTTAAATTGCCTCTGAGCCGCCCTTCTGTCTTCAAATTGTGCCCCCTTGTTCTTGCACACCTCTTTTTTGAAAGATGCTACCCTCTTGGACTTTATTGATTCCCTTGAGGTACTTAAAAGTTTCTATCATGTCCCTCCTTTCCTCAAGGCTATACATATTAAGTTCCTTAAGTCTCTCTTCATATGTTTTCCAGTGCAGACCCTGCACCATTTTAGTTGCCCTCCTCTGGACAGCTTCCATCCTGTCTATGTCTTTGCGGAGATTGGGTCTCCAGAACTGCACGCAGTACTCCAGATGGGGTCTCACCAGCTGTCTGTACAGAGGGATGATAACTTCCTGTTTTCTACTGGTGATGCCTCTCCCTATGCATCCCAGTATCCCCCCAGCCCTACTTGCTGCCCTCTCACATTGCTTGCCCACCTTTAGGTCATCTGATATGACTACCCCCAGGTCCCTTTCCATTTTTGTTGTTGTTAGTATCTCACCCCCCATTGTGTACTCTTCCCCTGGGTTTTGTTTCCCAGGTGCATTACCTTGCACTTCTTAGCATTGAATCTAAGCTGCCATACATTTGACCATTCCTCTAACCTTGTCAAGTCCCTTCTCATCCTTTCCACCCCACCTTGTGCATCAACTCTGTTGCAGATCTTTGTGTCATCTGCAAAGAGACATACTTTTCCTTCCAGTCCCTCTGCAATGTCGCTTATAAAGACATTGAAGAGGACCGGTCCTAATACTGAACCCTGCGGTACCCAACTACTAACCCCCTTTTTCAGAGTGGGCTCCATTTACTATTACTCTGTGTCCTATTCTCCAGCCAACTTTACCCAGGCTGTCATCTTGGGACCCACTCCCAGGCTGGCTAATTTGTATATTAATCTTTTGTGTGGGACTGTGTCAAATGCCTTGCTAAAGTCTAGGTAGGCCATGTCCACAGCCCCTCCCTGATCAACTACTTTGGTCACCCAGTCAAAGAAATCTATCAGATTTGTCTGGCATGACCTTCCCGCTGTGAATCCATGCTGCCTTGGGTCCTGTGCCCCTCTGGCCTCTAGATACTCAACAATTCTTTCCTTCAGAAGTGATTCCATCATTTTCCCTACCACTGAGGTTAAACTAACAGGTCTGTAGTTTCCTGCTTCTGCCTTGCTCCCACTTTGTGAAGGGGAATCACATCTGCCCTCCTCCAGTCCTCAGGTACCACCCCATCCTCCCGTGATTTGTTAAAGAGGGTAGTCAGTGGTGTCACTAGTTCTACCCTTAGTTCTTTTAGAATTCTGGGATAAATCCCATCAGGTCCCATTGCTTTGTCCACCTTCAGTTTTAAGAGCTCTTTCAGAAACCTTTCTTCTGTAAATGGGCTGGTATCAACTTCTGTATCCGGAGTGTTTCTACTGTTTGTTTTAGGTACCTCCCCCTCTTCCTTTGTAAATACTAAGCAAAAATATTTGTTTAGTATCTCTGCCTTTTCACAGTCACCCTCTGCCCCTCCCCTTTATTAAGCCTCACTATCCCTACCTTGGTTTTCCTTCGCTCCCTGATGTACCTATAAAAGGTTTTATCCCCCTTCTTAACTGAGTTGGCTATCTTTTCCTCGGTTTGGGCCTTTGCTGTTCTGACTGCCTTTCCAGCTTCCTTTTGCTTTAACTGACACAGTTCTCTGTCCTGTTCCTTCTGTGATTCCTTGTACTTCCTGAATGCTTTCTTTCTCTCTTGAACCTTAACTGCCACTTCCTTTGAGAACCATAGTGGTTTCTTACCTTGTTTCATTTTGTTTATTTGCTTTACACAAAGGCTTGTTACCTCTGTGATGACAGTTTTTATTATTCCCCATTGTTCTTCCACCCCTCCTTCGTGCCCATTTGCTAGTGCATTCCTTAGGCACTCACCCATTTTGGCAAAATCAGCCCTCCTAAAATCCAGTACCTTTGTCTTTGTATGGCTTGACTCTATTGCTGTGTTTATTGTGAACCATACTGTTCGATGGTCGCTAGTTCTCAGATGGCTACCCACTTCTACATCTGTGATCCTCTCTTCATCTGCATTTGAGAGAACAAGATCTAAGATTGCTCCCTCTCGAGTGGGCTCCAGTACTAGCTGTCTAAGGCATGCCCCCTGTAGGGCATCTAAAATAACCCCACTCTTAGAAGTGGCTGCTGCAACTGCACTCCAGTTAACATCTGGCATATTCAGATCACCCATCAGCAATATCTCCCCTTTATCTGCCATTCTAAGTATACTTTCTATCATTTCCTTGTCCATTTCCTCCCTGAGAAGGGTCTGTATCAACCCCTGTGCGGATTGTGGTGCCATTGCCTGCCTCCAAATTGACCCACAGTGCTTCTTCTCCTCCTCCCTGTTTACCCTTTTGTTCTGTTGCTTTGATTTTTTCTCTTACGTAGAGAGCTACTCCTCCTCCCCTTTTACCCTCCCTGTCCCTCCTGTAGATAGTGTATCCTGGTATGTTTACATTCCAGTCATGGTTCTGTGTGTACCATGTTTCTGTGACTGCCATGATATCCAGATCTTCCTCTTCCATCAAGGCCACTAATTCAGGAAGCTTGTTACCCAGACTACGGGCATTGGTACTCATTGCTCTCCATTTTTTGATGGCTTTACCTTTTGTAGCGGCATCCCCCACTGACCTTTCTACCTTGGTCTTTTTCTCATTTAGTACCCTGTTTTGTAGGGGGAGGCTGGGATTTTCCTGCTGCTTATCAGTGCCTCCCCTTGACTAGTTTAAAGGCTTGCCAATGAAGCATTTAAACCGATTGCTCAAAAGACTTGTTCCTTCCTGGACAGATGCAGACCATCCTGCCAGTATAGGCTGGTGTCCCTCAGGTGGAACCACAGTCCCCAATGAAGCCAAACCCTGTGCTCCACCATTTTTTCAACCATTTGTTAAACTGCATGTTACAAAGTACCCTCGCCTCACCCATGCCACTGACAGGCAGTACCTCTGAGAAGGATACTGTGTGTGCTACTTGTCTTAAGCCCCTCCCCAACTCTACAAAGTACTTCTGCACTGCTCTAATCTCATGATGAGCTAAGTCATTTGTCCCTAGGTGGACAATGATGTCCAGCTCAGACTCCTGTGCAACTGTTCTCATGATCCTAAGGATGTGCCTCCTGTCCCTCCAAGCCATGGCACCAGGCAGGCACCTTACTTCAGTTTTCCCTGCTCCCCCCAGTTCTATCCCCCTAATAACTGAGTCCCCCACTAGGAGCTGCTTTCTTTCCCTGTGGTGCCCTCTGCCTCCTTCCTGAGGGCCTCCCTTGTGACAGTTGTCTGCACCCTCCTTAGTCTCCCTCTCGGGTGCATCCATAGGGGAACTATGCTCCCCCAGAATGGTGTATGGATTGTGAAGTGGAACAACTGACTGGGTGTGCCTCTGTTCCACCACCCTTACCCTCCCTGAGCCCACTGTGGTCCAACTGCTGTGCTTTCTTCATAACCTCCAAGGTAGTGGTGGTGGCTCTGGTGCTCCCTGGATGGGGAAGGTTCTCTTGCCACTGTCCAGTGCGGCCTGAAGACAGGCAACTTCCTCCCTCAGGGCAGATAACCTCATAGTCTTCAGGTGAAGCTACCTCTGGCTACAAGCTGCAACACTGGACTTAAGATTTGCAAGAAAGTGAGTAGTGCTCACAACAGAGGGAGGTGAACCTTACAATTTACAATTGTCTTTGGTTTGAAGCAGATTCCTTAGGAAAGTTAATATTCTTCAGGTGGAGGATACTTCTAACTGAAGGGTGAAATGAGGAACTTAGAATTATTATAAAAGGCAGTCTTTCAATCAACAGAGGGAGGTGGAATTTGCTTTACTTGTTAGAATTGTTAAGATTTTACTGTTTTCTGTGTTTCTGCCCTTCTGACTTGATTGGAGTTAGTGATTGACTGTTTGCATTGCAATATTTGTAATACTGTGAGTATTCACTGGGCTAAGAATTTGTCATAAGCCCTGAATTGAAAGCAGGTTACAGGGTGTGTATTGGACCCAGACAGTGCCTAGGGGGTGGAAACTGGTTTTTCTTTTATTTACCTCAGTGTGTCTTATAAGGCCAAGCCAGACTGTGTCAGGAAGTGCTTACGTCACAGCTACTTAACAGCCAATAGCTCTGGAAGAATCTTACAGACCTTGATAAAAGTACTAATTTTAGCAGGCTCATCAGATAAACTCATAGCCTTCAGGTGAAGCTACCTCTGGCTGCAAGCTGCAATACTGGACTTAAGATTTGCAAGAAAGTGAGTAGTGCTCACAACAGAGGGAGGTGAACCTTACAATTTACAATTGTCTTTGGTTTGAGGCAGATTCCTTAGGAAAGTTAATATTCTTCAGGTGGAGGATACTTCTAACTGAAGGGTGAAATAAGGAACTTAGAACTATCAGAAAAGGCAGTCTTTCAATCAACAGAGGGAGGTGGAGTTTGCTTTACTTTTGTTACAAGTGTTAAGGTTTTCAGTGCAGGAAGAGTTTAAACCCACATAGGCTGAATACTGTTTTCTGTGTCTGCCCTTCTGCACAGCTGACGTATTGTGGGGGCTGATTGTTTTCAGAGCACAAGTCACCAGGCTCTTTTGGGGCTGGGGAGGTTTACCTGTGTCTGACTTGGATGTTTGGATTTTTCTCTGTTTGATTAGCAGGGTATTTTCTCTGTCAAATTGGTTTGAAGCAGTATTACAAATTGTCGTGTATGGCATCTTGCTGACAGGAAGGTACTCATCGCATCGGTAGGTCAGAGCGTTTAGCTGATTGTTTCACGAGGGCACAGTTTAGGCCCAACCCTTCCACCCTCACCCCACCCACCCTGGAAATAGTTCATTTATACCTGGGGTTCTGACATCATTCCTCAAGAGGCAAAGGTACATATCACTGTCATATCCTGTCTAGCACCTGCACTGACACTATAGCATACACGTTATATAAATACATATATTTCTATATAAGCACACACACACACACACACACACACACACACACACACACACACACAACTAAACAAGGTAGACAGTTATGTGGGGAGTCATACAATGTAATGGCTGTGGGGCAGCAGGCTTCTGGGAGTCTTTCTGGAGGCTGAGATGCTGCCCTGTTTGCAGACAACTATCTGTTATTAGGTAAATAAACAAATGTAAGAGAAAAAGGAAACCACTGTGGTTCTCAAGGGAAGTGACCAGGAAGGTAAGAGCAAAAAAGCTGGCTTTCAGGAAGTAAGGAGGCACAGAAGGAGGAGAACAGGGTAGTGTATCTGGACAAGCAGAGGGAGGCAGGGAGGGCAGTCAAGAGTGCAAAGGTGCAAATAGAGGAAAAAATAGCCCAGACAGTAAAGAAAGGTGACAAGACATTTTATAGGTATGTTAGTGAAAGGAGGAAGACAAGGGGTGGGATTGTAAGGCTTAAGGGGAAATACAGGGAGTGTGTGGAAGAGGACTTGGAAAAAGCATCAATCCTGAGCAAATATTTTGGTCAATGTTCACAGAAGAGGGGGAAGGTGAGGGACCATGACTAAGTGGCGGCAGCAATAAGGGCAGGGAGGTGGACACTGGTCCATTTACGAGGAGAGAGTTCTAAAGGAACTCGCAAAACTGAAGGTGGACCAAGCAATCGGACTAGACAGGATACATCCTAGAATTTTAGAGGAGCTTAGGGAGAAGCTGGCAGCACCATTGACAGTCCTGTTCAACAAATCGATAGAAATAGGAGTGGTTCCAGAGGACTGAAGGAGAGCTGATGTAGCCCCTCTACACAAAAGTGGGAACAGGGAGGAGGCTGGAAATTAGAGACCAGTCAGCCTGACATCGGTGGTGGGGAAAATAATGGAATCATTGCTAAAAGAAAGGATTGTGGAATATCTTGAATCCAGTCTAGCACAGGATTCGAGGCAGCATGGATTCATAGTGGGAAGGTCATGTCGAACAAATCTGATAGATTTCTTTGACTGGCTGACTAGGAAAGTGGATTGGGAAGGGGCAGCTGTGTATGTGGCCTACTTGAATTTCAGCAAGACCTTTGACACCGTTACATGTAAATGGCTAATAAGCAAGTTAGGCAGCTTGGGAATGGGCCTCAAGGTGGTAAACTGGGTTAGAAACTGGTTGAGGAATAGAACATAGAGGGTGGTGGTAAATGGAGCTCGTTCCGAGGAAAGGAGGGTAACCAGTGGGGTGCCACAGGGGTCAGTTCTGGGGCCAGTCCTATTCAATGTCTTCATAAGTGACATTGCAGAGGGTCTAGAAGGAAGGGTATGCCTATTTGCAGATGATACTATGATCTGCAGTAGGGTAGACATTCCGGGAAGGGTGGAAAAAATGAAGCGGGACCTAGGTAAACTTGAGGAATGGTCAAGAGTGTGGCAGCTAAGATTCAGTGCAAAAAAGTGCAAAATCATGCATTTGTGGCAGAAGAACCCATGGGAGGCTTACATGATGAGGGAGAGATACTGATGTGTACTGGGGTGCATAGGGAGAGGTATCACCAGCAGAAGAAAGGAGAGGGTGATGCCTCTATATAAAACATTCATGAGATCTCATCTGGAGTATTGTGTCCAGTTCTGGAAGCCACATCTATGTAAAGACATAGATAGGGTTGAGGCAGTTCAGAGAAGAGCAGCAACAATTGTGTAGGGCCTGCACCAAAAGGCATATGAGGAGAGATTGGAGGACCTCAATTTGAACACCCTGGAGGAGAGGAGAGGAGAGGAGAAGAGATAGAGAGAGAGAGAGAGAGAGAGTCTTCAAAATCTTAAGGGCATAAATAAGGCACAGAAGGGTGGCACCTTTCAGAAAAAGAGATGTCCTAGAACAAGGGGTCATAATATGAGGCTGGAAAGGGGTAGACTAAGGGGTAATGTAAGAAGTATTTCTTCACAGAAATGGTGGTGGATGTATGGAACAACCTTCTAGCAGAGGTGGTGTGCGTAAATTCAGTAGGGGAATTCAAAACTGCATGGGATTTGCATACAGGTACCCTAGCGATAGGTAGGAGAACAAAGCCAAAGATCAAGTAGGGTCTTAGTTTTTTGCATCAGGTAGGGAAAATGTGCAGACTAGGTGGGCCTGGTGCACCTTATCTGCTGTCAAATTCTATCTATATGTATGACACTAGTGACATTCTCAGTTTAGGAGAGGGTTCCCTTGTAAACACTGTCACATTCTCAATTTAAGAGAGGATGCCCTTGTAAACACTGTCACATTCTCAGTTTTGGAGATGATGCCTCTATAAACTCTATGTCACATTCTTAGTTTAGTAGAGGGGGCCATTGGAAACACTTTGTCCATTCTCAGTTTATTAGTGGGGGAACTTGGAAACACTCTGTCACATTCTCAGTTTAAGATAGGGGTCCAGGAGAGAGTGCCCTTGTAAACATGTTGTCACATTCTCAGTTTAGGAGAGGGATCCCTTGGAAACACTATGTGACATTCCCAGTTTAGCAGAGGGTCCCTTTTATTTATTCTTTGCTAACCGAGTAAGGCCCACTAGGCACAGTTGCCTGTTTACTGAGGGGTGACCTGGGAGCACTTGGGAGGTAAAGTGACTTGCTTGGAGTCATGCAGTATGCAAGTGGAGGTTGTATAAATCAAATCCAGGTCTGTTTTCTGGATGTACCAAACTTATTACTCTATCCTCTAGGCTATGCTGCCAGTAGTCCCTTGGAAACACAATGTCACATTCTCAGTTTAGGAGATTGGTCCCTTGGAGACACTATGTCACATTCTCAGTTTAGGAGAGGGGTCCCTTGGAAACACACATATTCTCAGTTAAGGAGAAGGGTCCCGTGGAAATGCTATGTCACATTTTCAGTTTAGGAGATGGGTCCCTTGGAGACACTATGTGACATGTGACATTCTCAGTTTAGGAGAGGGGTCCCTTGAAAACACTATGTGACATTCTCAGTTTTGGAGAGGGGTCTCTTGGAAACACTCTGTGACATTCTCAGTTTAGGAGAGGGGTTCCTTGGAAACCCTATGTGACATTCTCAGTTTAGGAGAGGGGTCCCTTGGAAACACTACGTGACATTCTCAGTTTAGGAGAGGGATCCCTTGGAAACACGACATGGCATTCTCAGGTTTGGAGAGGGGTCCCTTGGAAACCCTACATGACATTCTCAATTTTGGAGAAGGGTCCCTTGGAAAGACCATGTCACATTCTCAGTTTAGGAGAGGGGTCCCTTGGAAACACTACGTGACATTCTCAGTTTAGGAGTGGGGTCCCTTGACAACCCTACATGACATTCTCAGTTTTGGAGAGGGGTCCCTTGGAAACACTACATGACATTCTCAGTTTAGGAGAGGGGTCCCTTGGAAACACTACATGACATTCTCAGTTTTGGAGAGGGGGTCCCTTGGAAACACTATGTGACATTCTCAGTTTTGGAGAGGGGTATCTTGGAAACACCATGTTGCATTCTCAGTTTAGCAGAGGAGTCCCTTGGAAACACTATGTGACATTCTCAGTTTTGGAGAGGGATCCCTTGGAAACACTATGTGACATTCTCAGTTTTGGAGAGGGGTCCCTTGGAAACACCATGTCACATTCTCAGTTTAGGAGAGGAGTCCCTTGGAAACACCACATCACATTCTCAGTTTAAAAGAGGGGTCCCTTGGAAACACCATATCACATTCTCAGTTTAGGAGAGGGGTCCCTTGGAAACACTACGTGACATTCTCAGTTTAGGAGAGGTTTCCCTTGGAAACACTACATGACATTCTCAGTTTAGGAGAGGTTTCCCTTGGAAACACTACATGACATTCTCAGTTTTGGAGAGGGGTCTCTTGGAAACACTATGTGACATTCTCAGCTTTGGAGAGGGGTCCCTTGGAAACACCATGTCACATTCTCAGTTTAAGAGAGGGGTCCCTTGGAAACACCATGTCACATTCTCAGTTTAGGAGAGGGGTGTCCCTTGGAAACACTACATGACATTTTCAGTTTAAGAGAGGGGTCCCTCAGAAACACCATGTCACATTCTGAGTTCAGGAGAGGGGTCCCTTGGAAACACCATGTCACATTCTTAGTTTAGGAGAGGGATCCCTTGGAAACACCATGTCATATTCTCAGTTTAGGAGAGTGATTCCCTTGGAAACACTATGTCACATTCTCAGTTTAGGAGCGGGGTCCCTTGTAAATACTCTCTCACATTCTCAGTTTAGAAGAGGGTGCTCTTGGAAACACTAATTGACATTCTCAGTTTAGGAGAAGTTGCCGTTGGAAACACTCTGTCACTTTCCCAGTTTTTGAGAGGGGTCCTTTGGAAACACTGTGTCACATTCTAAGTTTATTACATGGGTCCCTTGTAAACACTGTCACATTCTCAGTTTAGTAGAGGGTTTCTTGTAAACATTCTGTCACAGTTTCAGTTTAGGAGAAGGTCCCTTGGAAATGCTATGTCACATTCCTAGTTTGGGAGAAGGGGACCCTTGGAAACACTGTGGGACATTCTCAGTTTCAGAGAGGGTGCCCTTGTAAACATTATGTCCCATTTTCAGTTTAGGAAAGGGGTCCTTGGAAACACTATGTAATATGCTCAGTTTATGAATGACCTAGCAGGTGGCATGACATCACCTGCTGGAATAAAATAAAAATGAGACAAATACAGTAGTGTCTATATATATATATATATATATAATAGATAATCCACTCTAGGGTGTGCAGTGGCGTTCTGATATCATGCTTGTGGTATGCGTTCAACCACCAAAGGCGTGCATATATCAGGCGTGACCACTACATGAATATCTATCTTATAAAGTGGAAATAAATATTTTTGTGGGAGAGCAAAAAAGTAGTCCCTGTGTGGCATAAGAATTGAAAAAAAAAAAAAAAGAGGTTTGTATTTCTTTTTATTTTGATTTAGTATTCCTAGAATAAAACCGTCATCTCTAAAGGGAGGAGAATGAGTGGGGAACACTTTCACTTTTATCAGTGAGATGTAGCATGACCGAGTGTAGTCAATAATGGTAGCTAATATGCAGGCAGACACTGAAAGCAAGTCCGTCGGTGTGAAAAAGCAAAGTAACTGCATTTTACCTTATTTTTGAGAATTGTCTAAAAGAAGCGAGCTGAAGCTAGTGGTAGACAGGACTTTCACTTTTATAAGTGACATGTAGTGTGACCGAGCATGGTCAAAAGTGATTCATAATGTGCAGCCAAACAGTGAAACTAAGTCACACTCTGTAGCAGAAAAGCAAAGAAACTGTGCACTTCAGCTTATTTCAATTCAAAATCATGTAAAAAAGCTGCTGTGTGAAGCAGTCGGAGAGCTAGCGCAGAGCGAGAGTGTTGGTAGCATCAGAGACGTAATGCAGGGCAGAGCAAGTGTTGCTCTAGAAACAGTTGCTAGAGGAACACTCGCTCGTTCCTATGCTTATGCCTCCGACGCTGCCAACACTCTTGCTTGTGCTAGCTCTCCGACTGCTTCACACGGCAGCTTTTTTACATGATTTTGAATTGAAATAAGCTGAAGTGCACAGTTTCTTTGCTTTTCTGCTACAGAGTGTGACTTAGTTTCACTGTTTGGCTGCACATTACGTATCACTTTTGACCACGCTCGGTCATGCTACACGTCACTTATAAAAGTGAAAGTCCTGTCTACCACTAGCTTCAGCTCGCTTCTTCTTTTAGACAGTTCTCAATAAAAATAAGGTAAAATGCAGTTACTTTGCTTTTTCACACAGAGGGACTTGCTTTCAGTGTCTGCCTGCTTATTAGGTACCATTATTGACCAAGCTCAGTCACGCTACATGTCACTAATAAAAGTGAAAGTGGTCCCCACTCATTTTCCTCCCTGTAAAGAGGACGGCCTCTATTATAAGAATAGTAAATGAAAAGAAATACGAATACAAACCTCTTTTTTTTTTCTAGTGAGTGTTAGTTTGAACTTTGGCATGTGGGTGCCTATCTGTGGTAGATGTGGAATGATCTCACTACTGGTGAGAAGGTTTTGGAGGATAAAAAGTAGTTCAGGCGTACGGTCATGCTGGGAGGTGTGCAGTCATTGGGAAATAATGCACGGTCATGTGATGCATTCTGTCCAATCATGTTAGTGGAATTTCTATGATTTTACCACCCCATTTTATAAATATATATATATATATATATATATATACACACACACACACACACTAAATGAAAGTGTCCCATATTGATGGACAGAAAAAATACAGCTGGACAAAGGGGTCCTAGCTCTCTTCCTCCTCCTAGAAGTCTTTTCTGGAGCCCTTGGGGTTGGTGGATGTGTACTCCCATCCACCAGCACCATCTTTCTAAGCAGCCCATGATAGCACTAAAATGAGAAGAACACAGATGACAGTTATGAGGTGGCTGAACATGCAAGCCACAGTTGTATACAGCTGGCACGCAGTGCCCACCACCTCCACCACACACATTCCTTTGATGGCTCCTGAGGGCTTACATTTCCCTGAAATCATCTTTATAGTGGGCATCCTGGCTGCCCATCCTCTGGGACAGAAAGTCCAGAATAAGGTGTGGCCATTGCCACTGGTGCCTCCAAATCACCACCTCTGAGATTGCCCCATTGAGTTTGTCCCTCCTCTCTAGAACTATCCATCCCAGACGTCCATGGAAGTTCTGTGGAGACATAAAGATGAAGGCAACATCAGTGACAATGCACACACACACAAACAGGTAATGCATGCACCATCAACCCATTAAAAGTGTGTACTCTACTTACCTCTGCAGGTTGGTCACTTGCCAGATGCCCCCCCCAGGAGTTCTGATATTTGGAGAGGGACACCCTCTTGCACTTTCAGTAGTATATCATTAGCCTTCTCACACTCAGCACTGACACAATACACACTTGTATAGCCATTTTGATGCAAAGTGCTGGACTTAACTGGGACAGCACGCTCACAGTCAAAGGTCATTCCGGTGAGATGTTCTGTAGAATTCATATTACAGGGGTGACACTTTGGGGGAAATTGTTTTATCTAAGTTAAACACAAGCATCCAAGAGACTATTACAATAGAGGAGCAGTTAAATGTCTTTACCTCTACTGAAGTGATTGTACAAATATTAGCACCTGTTCCAACATCCCCATCCCAAATACAGTAGGAGGAACTGGACTTGGCATCAGCAGCCAACAAGTACTACAATACATCACTGGGGATGGTGGTGCCCGATTGTATAGTGTGCAAATGTGGACACTACTTACACATCACAGTCAGAGTTACATCACCCCTGGGGCTGGATTCAGAGATTAAACTTCACCTTGTGTATGTGAAGCAGATTGCTCTGTATTCACATAGTACATTTAGCTGCTGTACACTGCCCCATAGACCCCATTTAATTAGAAATTTACATGATAAATGTATAGAATTTCAAAGTTTAAATGAGTTTAAATTGATGCCAGAGTTTTTCGCGAGACCCCACCCCCGCAGACAGTATTAGCAAAGCTGAAATCACACTTTGGGATGCTGCCTGGCTAGTGTTAGAACTTGACACCACAACACAATCTGGATTACTATTCCATTGCTCTTCAGAATTTGAAAAACATTTATCAAAGAATGTACCTTCCAAGTCTCCCTATTTTCAGGGATTCTCCTTGATTTTGCCATCTTTTGGACATTCCCCTGCTTTTTATAGCATCAGTCCCTGTCCCTAAACCCATCAGAATTAAAAAGAAATGGTTCCCCCTGTCTTTAAATGACTTTAGGAATGCATATCTCGCATGTTAGATTCAGTTAGGAATGTACAATAGGGCCCTGTGAACATTTTCCTGTATGTGTGATACATTTTAGAAACAAGATATTGGATAAAAAGCACCCTGTACCTGTGCATGTTTACCACCTTATGAATTTCTGTAGAAATATCAAAAACAGGGGTGTGATATCATGGGCTAATGTTAGTTAAAAAACAGTGGCTAGATTCACAAAAAATCACAAAGCACAGCACAAAATTTTGCGTTGCACTTTGCATTTGCCCAGGTGTCCAAAATTGCTGTTCACAGTCGGATAGTGCACCACACCATCTGAACGTTAATAGGGCTGGGTCGGGGCAGTGGTAATGCCAGTACCGCTAATGCTACCCCACTAGTGCCGCCCCAACATCATTCCCGGAGAATGGCCCCATCAGCAGCAAATGCAAACTCTAAAGCATCTTAAGCTTCAGGTAACAAGAATCGTCTGGTTGCTGCTGATGTTATCAGGCAACATCCACTCTAATCCAGGCCCTAAATTCATAGATGCTAAACCCCCGAGAAAGTCTGGTGCCATCTCTGTTGCCTCTATTAATATATGTTGCATCCTGTCAAAACTGGACTTGCTGCAAGCATGAGTAGCACATCATAACCTGGATGTCTTGCCAGTGGTAGAGACCTGGCTTATGCCAAGAACCTCTGATAATGAAATCCAACTCTCTGGCTACACCATATTCCGGCTTGATAGACTGGGAAAATGGGGGGAAGCGGATGTATCATCTACATTAAAAACCATCTAAGAGGTACTGTTCTGCCGCACCTAAAAACTGGGAAAATGTACAATTTCTACCAGTGAAGCTACTTCTGGGTTCTCAAGGCAAGGGAATAACCCCCATTTCTGCATACATCCCCCCGAAGGAGCAGGCTGAGGGCTTCAAAGTGCTTCATGACTACCAGTCGGACCTCCGCTCTGACTCGGAGGTAATAGCGCTGGGCGACTTTAACATAAACTAGTTGTCGCATGACTCAGCTCCCTATAAAGACTCACTCTTAGCAATTGACATACACCAACTGGTGACCTCATTGACTCACACAAACTACAGAACTGGGTCCTGTACCCTTTTAGACTGGCTGCTTACAAACCATCCAGACTGATTCATAAGTGTAAACATACTCTCGGACTCTTATCAGTGACCACTCGCCCATCCTCTGCACGTGGACCAATAGGTTGCCAAGACTGCCAGCAAAAGTGATGATGTCCTATATACTCAGGAAAGGGCAACCAGATCACCTGAAACTACATCTCTTGCAGCAGAATTGGTCCCCTGTCTTTGCAACCACGGATGTTGACATAGCACTTGAGACCTTCGTCAGAACCTTTAACGCTGCCTGCAACATTTTTGCTCCTCTTACCAAAAGAAAAGTCAAGGGCATCAATAAACCATGGGTTTCCCCTCACCTCTTCAGCCAACTACGAAATTGGGACCACCTCTGGTTTAAGTTTAGAAGCACCCTGGCACCTTCTGACCTCCTAAACTACAGAAAGGCCAGGAATCAATGCACAGGTGCCATCCGCCAAGCTAAGGCCGACCACTTTTGTTCAGAGCCCAACTCCTCCTGGGAGGACAGCCACAAATTTTGACAAAACATACAAACCCTTACCAGTAAGGCAGACAAGTCAGCCCCGACCATGCTGAACCTAGGCAGGAACATTACTCAGGACCAGTTTACCCTAGCCAATGCATTTAATAAGGCGTTCGCTGACCTAAGTGGTGTGCTCCCCCCGAATACTTTAACTCAGCCACAGATGAAACCTGGAATGTACCATCTTCTGCACCACCAAACCAAGCTCCTCCGTTCTACCTAAAAATAATCTGAAAAACAGAAGCAAAAAAATGCCCCTTGAAAGCAATCAGCAAATCCAGGTTCAGTGGTGACGGGATTGACCTGAAACTTCATTCCCTTATGCTCAATGTGCTACTGGTACCACTCGAAAGACTACTCAACCTCCCCCTAGTCTCTGGTAAATTCCTTAAGCTCTGGAAGGCCGCAGTTGTTACCCTTGTGTTCAAAGGTGGTGATAAGTCTATCCACACAAACTACTGACCCATATCTATTCTACCACCCATCTCTAAAGCACTTGAGAGAATCATATATGATCAGCTTGTTGACCATCTCGCAAAGTATCAACTGCAATGTAGGCAGCAACATGGCTTCTGAAGGTCCCATAGTACTGTAACTGCATTACTTGAATTCACTGGTTACATTCATGAGGCCTTTGATCATTGGAACTTGTCGGGAGCAACCTTCGTAGACCTCACCAAGGCCTTCAACACAGTCAACCATTATTCTTTCTGTCCCATCTAGGAGCCTTAGACATCTCATCAGACTCTCTTTGCTGGTTCAGGAGTTACCTCTCTGATCAGGTACAGCAGGTTAAAATTGACAACGCCCTCTCAGATACGCTACCTATTATTACAGGAGTCCCCCAGGGGTCTATCTTGGGACCTCTGTTGTTCAGCCTCTTTATAAATCAACTCCCCCAAACATGTCACCAAATACTCTTTTACATGGACGAAGCCGTCATTTATACAAGCCACCCAAACCCTGTCACCCTAAATTGACAGCTTCAGATTGATTTTAAAAATATTAAAAACTGGTTCTGCAATGCCAAGCTACTTCTAGATCATAAAAAAATGAAGACCATTCTCTTTGCCACAACCCATAGTCGGCACAAATCATCCCAGTTAACTTTTATGAACAAACTTTATGAACTGTTTGAGATGGTCAAAAATTTTAAGTATCTTGACGTCACTCTGGATAGTTCCCTCTCCTACTCCACCCACATTAACTGGGTCGCCAGGTCTGCAAATCGCAAACTTGGGCAGCTGTATCAACACCGTCACTGTCTCACTAGTGATGCCCCTGACTTGCTATAACTAGCTCAGTCTTCTCCAGTATAGACTATGGCCTTGCTATTTACAGCTCAGCCCCCAACGCTTCCCTTAAGTGCATAGCTACCACCCTGAACAAGGCCTGTAGGTTAGCACTAGGTGCTCTTCACCTAACCCGCACCTGTCGTCTCTATAATCATACAGGTTGGCTTGACCTGGAAAAAAGAACGCAATACCAGGTCTGTCTACTGGCCAAAAAAGCAGCTCTTGGCCTGTTGCCATCAGGAACAAGTGCCATGCTCAGGCCTTCAGAAACTGTCAAGCTGACCAGAGCCTCAAACAACAATTTATTCAAGGTTCCTTTCTGACACACCATGCAAGGCCAGAGAGCCTTTGGTTATAGAGCGCTGCTCTGGTTAAACTCCCTGCCAGCTGAGCTCATCTCTGAACCCAAGATTGGGCCCTTTAAATCAAGATTACAGACCCACCTCATTAATCACATGTCTTGCCTCTGATTTCCATAACCTGTCTCTCTTGCCACCCCCCACTCTCCCCTCAGATTAAAGCACTTCTACTCATCGCCAGATTTCTGCAGTTACACCCGTCCTTTACTGCCACCTTCCCCCTTAAACCTGCTTCCCCATCTCTCCCCTTTCTCCCCTCCAAGCCAATCCCTTATTCTTTCCTTCCCCCTCCCTTCCTCCATCATTCCACCCTTCCCTTTTTGCCTATCCCCCTCCTCCAATTTCATAACCTTCCATGGATACCCCTCCTCCTACTTCCAGTTGTCTCTGCTCTGGTATCTTTACTCCCCTCCCTCACCTCACCTCACCTCACCTCTGACTGACAAAGATAGCCCTTGTTGTCTTCCTGCACTATCTCATATTTGGAAACTTCATGTTCCTCATTTACTATGCTGTGTTAAACCCCCAGAGGGAATGTCATTTTGAATTTGACTCGTGTATTGTGGGTGTGCCTTCTATGTATGAGACTCACTGCTGTGCCAAACACTACCTGCCCCCACTCTAGATCATGAAGCCCAAGCCCTCTCGCTATGACTCACCCCTGACCCCACCAGGGCCCCACTAATTATCACGTTGCCTATGTCCCACCTAGAAACCAAGCTTCTGCTATTCAATCACTCTCAGACTACCTCGCAAAGCATACCCCACTAAGTGGAACAAATCCTTGTTGGGGATCTCAACGTAAACTGGCTTGCCAGCTTAGCAGCCTTTGTCAAGGACACCTTTGCAGCACTTGACTTAACCCAAACACCCTGTTAGATATCCTATTAACTAACCGTCCTCATAGAATCTCTGAGCGGGTGGTCCTTCCCAACTCTCTGAGTGACCACTCCCCACTCCTCTTCTTCTGGTCCTGTCAGATACCCAAACCACAGCCCAACCCTATCTCCCATTGCTGTTTATGGCCTAGAGGCCTCGCCAAGCTCAGACAATACCTGGCACACTGGGACCGGTCTCCCTTAGCACAGGCCCAGAACATAGATGATGCCCTAAACTATTTCACCAGCTCCTTCAGCAGAGCGTGTGAAATCTATGCCCCACTTACCAAAATGCTTACCAAAAAGCATAATGCATCTTGGATCACCCCTGCACTGCTGCAGCAACTAAAACAAAGAGATAATCTTTGGCACAGAGCCATTGCCTCTGGCTTACAGGCAGACAGGCAGGAGTGCAATGCCGCATACAACAAGTGTACATGGACCATATGGAAGGCCAAGGCTGAGTTCTATAGGACCACCCTGACCTCCTCCTGGGGAAGTGCATGAAAGTTTTGGGACTACATTAAAGAACTTAATGGAAAATCCCGCTCCACTCCGTCCCAGCTTTGCAATAATAACGTCACCGCCACAGATCTGCAATCCATCGCTTCCTGCCTCAATTTCACCTTTTCCAACCTTAGCGCAGTCCTCCCAAGCAACTTCTTTGACCCTGTACCGCCTATCCCTGAGTCTCATTTTCAATGCCCTCCTTTCTACCTTAGGGTCGTCACCATGCGGGAAGTCAAATCTTACCTGTCTAAAGCACTAAGCGGCTCCAGTTACTGTAAAGACTCCTTTGACATGAGGATCCTTCGTCTGGTACTTGACACCGTCCTCTCCCCACTAACAGATCTCCTTAACCGCTGTCTGTGCCCAGGACAGTTCCCAACTGCTTGGAAAACAGCTGTCATAACCCCAATCCTGAAAAGTGGAGACTGCACCTCCCTCAACAACTACTGACCCATCTCCATCCTCCACCTGCTCTCAAAACCCATTGAGAAAATCATGTCAGATCAACTCACGGAGTATCTACTTGCACACAATCTATTATGCGGGGAGCAACATGGCTTCAGATCTGGTCACAGCACAACCATCACCCTTTTGGAATTTTCTAATTTTCTTCACTCTGTCCTGGAAAAAAGACACCTTGCTGGAGTCATTTTCATTGACCTCTCTAAGACATTCGACACGGTCTCCCACTCCCTCCTCCTGAACACACTCCAGCACATTGGTGTTTTGTAAAGGCCCCCTCTTCTGGTTCTCCAGATATCTCACCTCCATATCCCAATGTCCAGGATAACTCAGTCGAGATGCAATATAATATTTTTTGGGCATTTAGTCAGGATAGCACAACTCAGATGTTATCTGGTTTTAAGTGGGATCCTGTTTTTCCCAGTTTTTACTCTGTATTTGCTGGAATATGGAGCCTGGTTTGGGGCTCAATTTATTACAGAAAAAAAAACTGTACTAGTTGCTTGTCCTAAAGGAACACTGCACTAAAACCGTATATATTTTAAATAATGGTTCAAATTTTTTGCTGAGGCATGCAGACTACAGAGAAGCTGTCAGTGAGGTGTGCCTTGAGAAACAAGTGTAACCCCCCCTGTTATCCGGGGTTACTAGAATCCCAGTAAGACCTAGTGGTAGGCAGGGAAGGCAGCTTGTGAACCTCCAGTTAAATGGATTTCATACTGTCTCACTCTGTTCTCAGTCTCAGCTGAGACTGAGGGATGACATCACCATAGAACTTTCTCAGCTGCATAAGCCACACTGGAATGCTGCAGTTAGAGGTTAGTGTAGAATGTTGGGGATTTTGAATTCAGTCTGTGTGCAGTCTGAGTGAGAGACAGTAGTACAGCTGAGTGTGTGCAGGCTCTCAGAGCTTTAAGCTCTGTTTTAGAGCTACTTTTGGAAGGTGTGTGTTTCCACCTGAAGAGGAACACAGGAACTGGTAATTGAAGTGGTGGAGATCGCTTTCAATGGTTCAGGTGCCCCATCTCTGAGGGGATGGGGGGAAGGTTTTTGACTGTTTTCCAGGGGCAACTCTCCTGTGTCCGGCTAAGGGAAAGAAGCTGCCTATTCAAGTTGTGCTGAGGCACCGGAAGCTCTGACAGAGAAATTCCTTGTGGAGGAATCGCCTGTGGGGCGCCTGCAACCAAAGGGTGAGTTCACTCTGAAAAAGGGCCAAGTGTTTTTTCACCTGAACAGTTGGAAAGTGGGGATTGGACTGCTTAACTCAGTTTGGGGTCTAGAGAACTGGACAATGCCACTTAAAAGTATGTTCAAGTCCAGCACAAATGGGAAGCAAGACAAGTAAATGGAATGTGATATACATTTAGCAAGAATCTACATTGCAAAGCTTTACAGGATGAGGTGTTTACTGTCCAGAGAAATGGCTGGGTATGAATTGTGGGAGTGAGAGGTGGGAGACCCCCCATCAGTAGTAACTAAATTCACCTCTACGGATTTACTCTGAGACACTTTTTACTTTCTCTCAGGCACGTGGCCAGTGCCTGAGGAAAGTACCCAGACGTGGGATTAAGAGGAAGAATTCCCTGATGGAACTGAAGTGCTCTTAGGTGATTTAGGGAGCCACCAGAAAATGTTTTCATGAAGTATGGAAGGTGTCTGAGTGGCCGGCAAGGGAGCTGAGCCAGGGAAAACCCAGAATAGGGTACAAGTTCGGGCTGTGTAACCCAAAGCAGTGTGCAAGTCCGGGCTGTGTGCCTGTTGGGTTCAGAGCCTGAGGGCTAAAGTGTTGAGGAAGTGTTCTTGTTTCTTTTAATCTGCATTACCAGGAGTGTAGCCTCAAGGGGGTCAATCTATGCTTTGTTTATTCTGTTTGGATGTGAATAAAGCCACACTTTAGAATCCCACTTCTGGTATTGGACATCACAGTTATTGCTTCCTGTGTTCGGAATTACTTGGGTGCCCCTGTGCAGAGTAGCCAAACCTAGCCTTTGTGCCGAGTGACCTATTCCTCCTTGAACCCAGCCCACCTGGTATTGCTGTCAGATTCAAACGGCATACCGGCCCTGGGTTACACAAGCATTAGATTTTCCTGGGAAAATAAAGTATTTTTTTTTAAATTTATTATTACATGAACTTAGCAATGGCCATTTGTATTCAAATGACAAAGAATACATGTTTTAAAATAAAAACAGTTACTAAAGAATACATGTTTTAAAATAAAAAGTTATCAGTCATTCCTTTAAGTCTGTTAAATGTAATGCAGGTTACTGTTGGTTTTTGTACAGCTTGTCTTATTGTGATCATATATGTATGGCAGACATGTTTTTGTTTTGATCATTAGGTAAAAAATACACAAGATAAATCCTGTAATATACTGTTGTTGAATACATGATGAGAGTGGGAGAGTCAGATAATTTTGTCTGATGCACTTATGAACAGAAACAATGCTTCTCTATTTGAACGTCTGACAGTTTCCATAGCTTGTGACTTCCTAGTGTGAAAATGTCAGGCTGCAAAGTTCAAACTGACAAATATCCTTTACTTTAACCAGCAGTACAATCTGTCTCTCTACTATGCAACTGATTGCAAGTGGGTTGTATGCTCTGGTCCCTGAATGATTGGTATAAACAGAGTACAGAAAGGAAGCATCTTCCAAAGTAAAAGATTTTCCAATACAAAGGGGCACAGTATAAAGTTGGGGGGACAGCTCAGGGGTAACATGAGAAACATTTTTTCACAGAGAGGGTGGTGGATGCTTGGAATGGCCTACCAGAGGAGGTGGTGGGGGCTAAAACAGTCACATAATTCAAAAAGGAGTGGGACAGACACAAGAATATCCTCGAGATAAGGTGACGGTGCTCTAAAGTTCAGTCTGTGCATCAGACCTTACTAGGTAGGGATAAATAGGACAGACTGGGTGGGTCAAGAGGTCCTTATCTGCCACCAACTTCTATGTATCTATGTATGTATGATGCTGAAGTCAACTATGGGATCATTGTATATTAATAAAACTACATTATATTCATTCAGTCGTCTACTGGTTCTACAGTAGTTGCATTTATTCAGAAGCCGGATGCTGTGGGATTTGAATCAGTGATTCATGGAAATTTATGCCTGCTGATGTTAGATTACAATATGCGTTCATCGAATGTTTTAGGTTGGTAGGTGAAAGGGGTTGTGGCAACTTGATTGCACATGTTTTTATTTATTTCAATTTCTTTTCTAAAACAAATGGTTTCAGGAGATGTTGATGTATGGTGCCGATGTGTATTCATTCATACTTCACAGTGTGTTTACTGACATGCATGTTTTGTTGATTTTATTTCCATTTTGCCTCATTTCACTAATTGTAAACCCTCAAACTTCTTTCTCTCACATCCCATGCTGCTTGACTCATGTTTACCCCTCCACTCCCAATACCCACCACAATACCTATGTCATTGCCCTTCTTCATTGGTAATTACAATTATTAAGCATTCCAGCACCACTGCTTTATTATATGTTACTCATTGGCTAGTAGCACATACAATACCATCCTCCCATCTCCACAGCCAGCCGCCAAATGTCAGTTTACCATCACCTACATACTGCATCAACTGTTTCAATATGCAGATGACAGTAAACTGTCACTTAGCAGCTGACTAAGGAGGTGAAAATAGTGTATGTGCATGGAAGGCTGCAGTCAAATTGGGTAGCATCTTATAATAATACCATTTTTTATATTAGTATAAGTGGATACTTGTGCTAGCTGCATGTGTTCTTTTGCCAGTAGTGGTGGGATCTGAACAAGCTATTTCTGGAAATATATTCCCTATGTAGTAGGGTTTGAAAATACATTTAGTAATTGTTATGGTTGGATGTTGGGTGAGGGATTGGCAATTGGACAGCATTGTTTACTTTTTTATTTACCTTTTCTAACTCAATAGCCACTGTGATTATTTAACTTGTAATGAATATAAAGTATTTTTATTGCTCATAGTGTGACTCTGTATTTTTTATATAATGCAGTAATTGTTATGCCCTTATTCTGGTATTGATCTTTCAATCTTTGTAAACTAATTATGTTCCTGCTTCTTTTTAATAATTGCTGTGATTTTCTGGGGATCGAGTGTGCTCGTGTGTTTGTATGTTGGGGGTGATTGTGGTGTATATAGGGATGTAAGCCTTTTTTATTATGTTTTTTAAAACACAAGTGTGGGGAGCACTTGGGGTAGGCTGGGCGAATAATAAAATTACTGGCCTGTGACCATACAGTTCAACTGGGTAATTAAATGCAAAAATGCAAATCCACAATGAAAGCTACATTTCAAAAACATTTACTTTCAACTCATAGCCATTTGCTAGTTGTTGACAGTAAGTTGTGCAAGTAATTATTTTTTTTAAATACAGCCTTCGTTGTGGATTTGCATTTATGCATTAAATTACCCAGAAATGTATGGTCACAATTTATCCTGAATGCTCTCCACACCTGGATTTTTGTGACTATTTCAAGTCTTAGCCAGACTTCAAGGAGCATCTCCCCTGCACCACAGTGCAAAAGCCTTCCTTGCTTTTTTGGTGGGACATGACACTATCTATGTAAAAGTACTCTGTTTTAGAACACACACTGACAAAATCAAAAAGAAAAACATCAGTAGAATCAGTGTATGATAGGGGGCACAGTGACAACTGATGATTCTCTCAGAGGCATGCCAGTGTGAGTGAACAAGTTTTGTAAGCTAAAAAAAAAGCAGCAGTCCCTATTTATTTTATTGTGTTTGTTTGTGTTCGTGAAACAAAGTATTTTTACATACAGTATATAGCCCACGTTCCAACAGTTGTAGTGCACTCCAGTAAATGGTGTTAAAGTAAGGATATCCTCCAGACAATGTTCAAATAATCAAGAGTTTTTCTTTCCAAGCCAGAAAAAAAAATCGCAAATGACATACATGGTAAGAATCCTTTCATTTTGACAATGTGTTCATAGCCCCAGCGCTTCGACGTTAGCCTTCCTCAGGGGGTGTGGCCATTGTAAGGTCTTATGGTGGTCACACCCCATGAGGAAGGCTGACGCCAAAGCGCTGGGGCTATGAATACATTGGTGAAATGAAGGGATTCTTACCATGTATGTCATTTGTGATTTTTTTCTGACTTGGGAAGAAAAACTCTTGATTATTTGAACATTGTCTGGAGGATATCCTTTACTTTAACACAGTTTACTGGAGTGCACTGCAGCTGTTGGAACTGTTGGAAATTTGCAGGTTAGCCGCCTGCTCTGTAGTGCAGCCCATTGTTTGTGATCGCAGGCATTAAACCTTTCTAGATTTGTGTTACATATATAGCCCACATGGCTATACAAGGAGCAGGGGAAGTCATCTCCTGGAAATCTCAACTAATCTTCTTGGCTGATCTCACACATGTTTACCTGACAGTGATATGTGCAGCCGTGCTCAACAATCTAACATGTGGATACCACTTTTTGTTAGGAAGTGAAATCATGAATCAATGTGTCATTTTTTTATTTTAAAAAACTGCAGATATTATCACAGCCTTTTATAAGTGATTCAGCTGTCCTACAGAGAGAACACTTTCTCACGCTCCAGTGAGAGTGCCACCTGTGCAGAACAGCTAATTGTTTTTGCCCATGTTTATGTAAAGCCAAACAGAGAAGAAATTTCCTTTCTAGTCTTGATTATGTCTGTGTTTGACTACACATTAACCCTTATGCAGAAGTACAGATGTCTATGCCCCATAGCTGCACATTAATCTAGAACTGGGACTGGACTTGGTAACAGGTAGGAGAACTGACCTCAGAAGAGGTGTCCATCTCTAAGCTCAGCCCCTCTGATCAACACTCACGGTTATCCTTAGCAGGGCACCCAGCTCAGCCTTTCCAGAATTAATTTTATCAGTGGTCTACTTTCCACTGACCATTCTGTTCAATGGGCTCAGCAGATTCCTTGGGGTAGTTCCTTGCTTCCCCCTGCAGTTTTGAACAGAGACTACTTTGATAGGGTATATACAGAAGCATAGGGAAAATACAAAATATACAAACTTATGACATTTTTAATCATGTGTGCACCCAGTGTGTGCCTAGCATGCCATTAGAGGATTGGAAGTCTCTGTAAAATTTATCTATTGCTGTTTTTGAGGATTTTTAGCATCCTGTGTTGGTGATACATTTGCATATTTTTCCCATGCACCTGTCTTCTGGTTGAAATTCAAGATTGGCCTGGGTTGTCACCCTGTTGTTGCTCATCTTCTCCTCCTCATTTGAGAAGAAATAGGTAACCCTGACCCAGAGCTCATCCTTCTCAATGCCGGCAGGGTCCCCTGTGGGCAGCTCACTATAATTTAGGTGGGTGATCTGATCCAGTTGATTTCTCATCAATGGCACAAGGGAGATCAGGAGGAGGCAGCCCATCTACAATCATAATGTACAAATGCTTCATGCCTGAAACACTGGATTGTTGTGTTTGGTTTATCAACTGCAGCCAGAGCACTTACAACTTCAAAGAGTCACAACTCCTAGGATTATTACTATAAGGACCATGTGGGGAAGGACAAGGAGGTCAAATTACCAATGCATGCACAAAGCAGGGCAAACCTTGGAAACCTGGGCACCGATTTTTGTGACACCCCTGCACATAGAACTGTTATAGGCAGGTGATAGGTGATGGGGTGTCTCAGAAGCAGTCACTTAGAACAGAGGAACTGGTGGGGGTAGTGATATCATCGCCAGGGACAATGAACCATCCTTTTATAAAGAGTGTGAAAATCTCATGTCAGAGTCCCAGGAGAAGGCAGAACCCAAGCAGCAGGCCAGTCCAGAGGACACAGAAGTACCACAGCAGCTGGTCCATCCAGAGGATACGGAAGTACCACAGCAACTGGTCCATCCGGAGGATATGGAAGCACCTGAGCAGCTGGCCCATCTGGAGGACACAGAAGCACCAGAGCAGTGGGCCTGTAGAGAGGATAAGGAATTGCCTGAGCAGCAGGCCATCCCAGAAGGCCAGGAATCAACAGAGCAGCATGTGGAGGGTACATGAGGGAAAAAGGCAGCTACATCACACAGGGAACAGGGGCTGATGTGAAAACAGCTACATGTGGAATATGGAACAGAGTGAGAGAGAGAGAGAGAGAGAGAGTCAAATCTGAGTGTTTCATGTGGAGAAGCATAAAAGAATGGAAGCAGGAACACAAATGGCTGAGGGAGACCATGTAACATCTGAAAGTAGGGCAACCACATCTGCAGGCAATGATTTAAGACCTGGAAAGGTGAACAAGGGAGATGCCATAGCAAATGTCAACGCCACGGACATCAACACCACTGGAGAGTCACAGTACAGGTAGTCCTTTAGAGTACACTATCAATACAGAGGCAACAAAAGACTCACTTCAAGACAGTGACACAGTGCCGGAGGCAGTGGCATATGAAAGGGAACCTGCCTCGTTTTCACTGAGAGCTGTCCACGGTCATATCACAGGTGCAACGGACATTCAGCTGGATATGGATATTTCAGGTTCTGGAGCTCAAACAAACCTGATTGCTTTGCAGCCCTAATTTTTCATGCTCTTGTTGCTGTACAACATATATGTGCAATGGGCAAAAAATATAAACTATGACAGTACATTGGGAAAAAAAGGGCTGGCCAGAAACCTGATCAATGTTATCCCACCCCATGTCAGGTGGCACATTGATTTAACACCACCAGTTCTTACGAAAATAAGGGACAGAATAAATGTACAGCTATGAATGGTGAGGAAAGGTGAAACGCTGATAAAGTACTGCCCCATCTGCTCATGAAATGACTGTTTTCATATTACTGACTTCTAAATATTTTGTTCTAGTTGTATTTACCTTGAAATATGTGTGTGTGTGTGTGTGTGTGTAGAAAGTGCTGTACTATGCGGTGTAACAGCTTGCTGTACTATACGGTGTAACAGTTTGCTGTGCTATGCGGTGTAATAGCTTGATAGGGGTATTGGTGCATGGTATTTGTGTGTTTTTATTTTTGCTTGCACAATACTGTTTGGTTGTGTGAAAAAAAAAGTCTTTGAAGGAATCAGACTTCTCGGTTACTCTGTGAACAAAAAGAGCTTTTTTCAAGATAATAATGGTTTGACATACCACAACCTTAGAGGGGGTAGAAATTTAGCTATAGCAAAAACAGGAATGGTATAACATGGGCTAATGTTAGTTAAAGAGCTGGGGCCTGATTCTCAAAAGTCGGTGCAAGCCACGCCAAAGGCGGCTTGTGCCGATTGCCAGTGCACCAGGGACCTTGTTTCTGATTCACTATTGGGTTGGGTTCCAGTGGCAAAGTCCCACAGCTTGTGGCAAATCTGGCCCTGTGCCAAGAAAATGGCACATCAGGAAGGTTTGCTACAAGCCATGGGTTGGCCATGTGGCAACAGTACCACGAACAGGTGCTTGGCGGCTAACGCATCCAGTCCCAATCCCTGATCGTACAAAAAGTGATAGTCTTGTGCCCACCCAAAGCCCCAATCACCTGTCATTATTTTTACAAAATCCCTGGTAGTCTAGTGGCCCCACCCACCCAAGCCCTGATCTCCCATTATAAAAATTAAAAATATCCCTGGTGATCTGCTCCAGCACCGATCCCCCATTAAGTGACATTCCCCAATTCCTGGTGGTCTAGTGGACCCCTCACTCCACAGTGCCCTACCACCCCACTCCCCCATCCCCAAACTGAGCTGGCGACTGGCACAGCCTACCGCTTACCACCACAGCCAACCGCCAACTGAGCTTTGAATGAGCATATGCTGTATATAGTGCACCCTCAGTGATTTACAGCTGCTGTATGTTAGTTATTTAATAAATTTAATAAATGTTCAGGGACTGACACAGCCCTCCTCTCACCTTCTTGCCTGGCCGCTGACTAAGAAATGCAAACCACAAAGCAGAAAGCGCAGTTGGCATTAGTCAGTCGGTGGCCGACTGAGGAAGTAAGAAGAGGGCTGTGTCAGTTGCTGATCATTTATTGGGAATACAGTATGAACATTTTTTTGGTGAATCTACTCTACTGTGACCTCCCTCCCTCCTAAGGTCAAATACTTTACCCCGGCCTCTGCCTGGGACCCAGCAACACCATCAGCCTCCCCAAACTCCATTCTTTAGCTGCTGACAGCAGCTAATATCTTCACTCCACTGACCCTTTCCTGAACTGCATCAGGGTCAGCGAGCACATGAAAAGGCTTGTCACCTCAAAGTGCCCATTTCATTTTCAGCCGACAAGCTGCTCAAGAGGTCCATTCTCCCAGCCCCCCATGCACTTGGCAAACTTGGGCCGGGGAACAAAACCACATAGCCTCTTACTGGCAGCCAGAAAAGCCATGTTTTCTCACTTCTCCACCCCTAAAGTCATTCTAGAAATAGGGTGGGGAGCAAGCACCACCCATTCTTCTGATGCCTCAAGCTCCCACCCTATGGCACCCACAGATCTGCAGGCACTCAAGATCTGTGCTCCTCTGCCCCAAAACTGCACAGCGGGGGGGGCACAACAAACCAGTGCAGCAAACGCTCTGCTGGTGCTAATGAATGGCTGCATATTTTTCCTGTGCTCCCCGGCCCTAATGCAGTTCAGGAGTGGGCTGGGGAGCACAGGAGAAGGACTTTTCATTTACAGTTACACATACCTGACTGGGGTCTGGGGGACACACTGACTTAGGCTATTAATTTTGTTCCTGGAACTGAGTTCCCTGGAGTCAGCACCCCCCCCCCCCCATTTACTCCACAACAAGCTATGAACAAACAAAACAGAAAAAATAAAAGTACATGCAGACACAAAATTCAACTCAAATGAAAGCTTAGTGTTTCAAAAAACGTTATATTGTAAGCATTTACTTGTATCAAAGTGGGGAGAAAACGGTGACAGGAACATCAAGTAGCAGCTCCACTAACAAGGGTCCACTGTATTTTGCCTACATAAGACAGATTTTCAAATATTTTTCATATTACTACTAATTAAATTGCTAAAATGAAACACGCGCTAACAAAACCCATTTTATAAGCATAGTAAGAAACTCCTGGGTATTGGTTGTTATGTGATAAACACACTTCTAAGGGGCTGAAGGCACTTAGCTTACAACATACTAGGACACGCATTTATCACACAACAACCAGCACCCTGTTGTCTTATTGCTTTACAGACTTACTGCCTTTCTATGATCATGCACACAATCAGTCCCTGGATTTTAGCCTTATTAGTCATCCCATAGTTTGCCACCGTGGTTATAGATTTTCTTGATTGTTAAAAAAAAGTTGTGCCTGGTATGTTCTCCTGTGTTACATTTTAGTTGAACAGACCTAAGCCATTTGACCTTATTTTCAATATTTCATCACTTGCATCACAAGCAATGTATTTTTGCTTGCATTTCCTTATTCTAATTGTAAGCCATGTAAGCCCCCCAAAATGGATTTACCTGATGGGATAAAGTGAAAGAGCAGCTCTACCCCCCCACAAAAAAAAAAGCAAGAGAAGAGGAAGACTGCCTGTTGGAAGGGAGGCTCTGGCTACCCCTCCCCTGCGGCAGGAAGAAGAAAGGAGTGGAGAAAAGCAGAGCTGGTGGGAGAGAGAGAGAGGAAGAGTTTTTCCTGAGGGGACTGGGGGCTAAGGGACTAGAAGGGCCAGTTAAAGTGAGCCTCTGGCTTTGGGGACTGCTCCACGCAGGGGCCCTTGAGTTCCAGCCAGGGGAGAGCCCTGCAAGCTGAGTGGCCACTAGCCCAGGTCTGGCTGAGGGGAAGCTGATCCACCCTGTGTTTTCAGTGTGAATCCACTGCTACAGTAGAAACCAGAGAGATAGAAGGACGAACATGCCTGCCTGGTGAATACTGTATACAAAGGCCCTCGGGCGAAGCTGGAAAGGCCAGGCAGGTGAAGAACAGTGCCTTCTTCACCCTCTGTGCATATCCTTGAATCAGGGAGACCATCACTCTCCTGAGGAAGCCGTGAGTACCCCCAGCTGAAGCTCTGGGGATTCTTTGTTTACATCAGCTAGGAGGGTTGGGGAAGAGCCCCACCCACCCCCAATGACAGACTGATTTTTCTCGAACCTGTGTTGCTCTGCAAGGCCCTCAACGAGAGACTGCAAGCCTGCAACTGAGAATGGTGAGGTACACACCATCTGGGCTTGTTCTGGGTGCACCCAGGGGAGGGAGGAGAGCTCATACTGGGTTGTGTGCCTGATTATGTGGAGTCTCAAGGGAGTAGCCCTCACCTCTTCTGTCTTAGATAATTTTAAATAAAAAGGGATTATTGTTTTCCATCTTACATAAGTGTTTGTGCTTTGTTATCGTTGTTGCGGGGTGGAAGTGTTGATCTAACTGTGCCAGAGGGGTCAGTCACTAAGGGGATATATCATTGTTCCTGGGGGATGGTAACTTGTCTTGCCCACAGGAGGTCGTACCATTGCCCCAGGTGGAGGCACCAAGTCACCAATGGCGATCCAGCCAGGATTTAGGCCCAACCCCATTGGGGAAGTACGTTGAGGACCCCGAGGGCTCCAGGGCAGCCCAGGTGAGTGAGACAAGAGGGGCTGTTACAAATGGAGGCACTGCTGAGATTCTAAATTATTCACCCTGTGATTGCCCAAACATGACTGTAGTTGACCTTCCTACCCCCACGTCTAGGTGTATTCCTCTAGTATTCTTATAATCCTGTGGTTGGGTGATAGTTTTGTACTGAGTTAATGGGGAAAGCCAGGAAAATGGCATTCCAGGATGTAGAGGACTGGTGCGACTTTGAGGGGCTGTACTCCCGTAAGATACTGCTCGTGCATAACGTGGCAATGGGGTGACAGAAGGAGGACATATTAAACATCGAAGAGGGGGCCCTGTCCAACTGTGGGGGGTTGAAGATCCAGAGGGTGGCCACCGACGGGTTTGGGGGTGTAGAGATATAACTGTGGAGGCGGGAAAGGATTTGGGCTCTGTGGAGGTACCCCTCGAAGTCACCCAGAGGCATCCAATGAGACCTGAGCCCTATTAAAAAAGGGGTCACCCAACGGCCTGCCCCTCAGGGACCCGGGCCCCTCGGGCCTCCCACCCAAGGAACAGAAGGGTTTCGAGACTCAGCTGGGGGAATGGCACAAGGAGGAAGGGGAGACCCTGCATGATATCCGGACTCTGCTCCTAGGAGGGGAGGCACCTCCGATGGGTCTGCCAGGTGGGTTGATCCCCTATATGGGGGTGGAGCATGAACAGTATAAGAGTTGTACACCTTCTCTGGTGCCCTCCCCATGCCCATGGGGAAGACGATTTCCACTCAGCTGCCCAGATGATCCAGGTCTGAGGGTGCTCAGAGGAGGAAAAGTAGAAGAGGGTCTTGGAGAGCCTCCGGCGTATGGCGCTAGATATGATCCGGTCCCTACAGGCCAGCCAGTCCCACTGCACCCTCCAGGACTATTTGGACATCCTTCGGAGCACCTTTGGGGTGGTCGAAAAGAGGGAGGCAGTGTTGAGCCAGCTATGGGGCACCACTCAAAAGGTGGGCGAGAAACTGTCCCAGTACATTACCTGAGTTGAGACTGTGGTGCGCATGCTGGCTGAGGCTGGGCACAACCCCCCTTCCGTGGTGGTGCAGATGCGGCTGGAGAAAATATTGAGTGGGGGCAGTGCACTCCCCCCCCCGGTAGTAGTTGACCTCAGGCTGCGGGGTCAGAAGAATGACCCCCCCCTTTCAAGCAGCTGCTGGACAAAGTCAAGGAGGAGGAGGAGACCCAACAGGAAGAGGGGGCTCTGCGGGCAGCATTCACCTCCACCAGCACCACCCTGCAGCCAAAGGAGTCAGCCCAGCCTGAACTGGTCGGGTCACCAGACCTGGGGGCGGTGTTGCAGGAGGTCCAGGGCATGAAGGACCTGGTGCGGACAATGCAGCTGGCCATAGAGTCCCCCTCTCTCTCCCAGCCAGGGAGGCATCTGACACTCAGCGCCACCCCAGAGCTATATGGTTCACCGGTCCAGACCTCGAGGGTCCCTAGGGCCCCAGGATGGGTGGATTTGCTTCAGGTGTGGGCAGAATGGCCATACCAGGCAGGGTTGCCGCAGGGAGGTGAACCCCCAGCTGGTAGCTGACAGGCACCTAGACCAGGAAAATGTCCAATGGGGGCCGGTAAAGGAGCAACCCTCACCCTCGAGATGGCTTTGCTGCACCTTCTGGACCGACCCACAAATGCCTACCAACCGGGGCATGCTGAAGGGTCTGATCGGCCTCGGGCTGACACTGAGGTCCTGGTGGAAGGGGTGGCCTGCTTCGCACTGCTTGACAGTGGGTCCCAGGTTACCATCATCCACAGGCCCTTTTATGTACAGTACCTAACTCACCTCTCTCTTCAACCCCTGTCAGGGCTGTCCCTGTGGGGTATTGGCAGCACTGATTACCCGTATGATGGGTATTGTGTAGTCAATATCTCCTTCCCAGCCAAGGGAGGGGAAGCCCTACCCACTATAGAGGCCTTAGTATTGGTCTGTCCAGAGCTGAAGAGCATGTCTGACACCCCGGTGCTTATTGGGACCAATGTCAACATGTTCAAGAGGTTGTCCCAGATGTGTCATGACCGGGGTGGAATCGGCAAGCTCGCTAGCCCTGTAGTTACCACTGCCATGAAGTGGTTGGGGCTTGAAGTGACTGGAGACCCCAGAGGGGCCAACGGAGGTGGGGTCGGAGTGGTCCGGCAGCTAAAGGAGGGAAAACTAACTCTTCACCCCAGGTGCCAAGTGCCGTGCGGTAGCCATCGCCCAGTTTGACCGATCCCCCTCTGGGGAGGTGCTCATTCTCGATGTCTATCCTCCTGGCAGCCTGCCACATGGACTTGTTAGTCCAGAGGGGGGGTACTGCCAGCCCCAGACAGTTCCCAGGCTCGGCGAGTTATGGTTAGAGTTCAGAACGAGTCGAAAAGGCTAGTGACCATCCAGAGGGATTGTGTGTTGGCGTCCTGTTTTTCAGTGTGCTGGAGCCATGTCCATCGCCCCGATGGAAGACCCAGGGGAGGAGATAGACCCATCATTGTTCAATTTCAGGAGCTGTCCTATCTCGGACTGCTGCAAGTAAACCTGAGCCTCAAGTTCACGAAACGCCGGCGGGTTTTCTCCTTGCACAAGTGGGAGATAGGGTGTATTATTGGGGAGAAACACTGCATCTGGTTACAAGATGACTACCCATTCTGGGAGTGATCATGTCAATTGGGCCCTGGGGATGTGGAGGATGTCAGGAAGCACCTGACTGAGTTGCTGAATGCTGGGGTCATCAAGGAATCCTGGAGCCTGTATGCCTCCCCCATAGTGGTGGCCCGGAAGACGAAAGGGGCATGAGGATGTGTATAGACTACTGCTCCCTAAACAGATGGACCATTCCTGACCAATACATGGTGCCCCGAGTGGCGGATGTGCTAGGTAGTCTGTCGGGGAGCTGGTGGTTCTTGGTGCTGGATCTCTGGAGCGGGTACTACCAGAGAGACATGTTGGCGTCGTAGGAGGTTTAGACTGACAAGGTGCAGTGAGCAGTTGGCCCCAACTCTTCAGGAGTATTTGGTTCTGGGGCATGCGACTTCACAGGGGACTGCAGCCTGACCTTGACGGGTAGCCGGTGGGCTAGGCTGGGGGTCCTCGAGGTTTTTCAGGAGGCCTACCAGTGGGTTGGCCCAGCAGGGTTCTGTAGTGGTGGCCGTGGCTCTTCAATTCCTTGACTTTTAAACTGGACTATATATTCATTTTTTCTATCTGATTTTATAACCTCCTTACAGTGAGAGTGCTTGAGTTTTTGGAAAAGTATTGGGATACATTTGCATTTTATTTCATCAAGGGAGTGAGAGTCCCTGTATGTCATTAGGCCCCCCTGGTTGTGAGAGGGTCTGGGGGGGCTTAAGATGTGCTTTCTTCTGCTATTTCACTTGACATCTACTGACTTAAATCTAAATTTCCATAGCAAGGAATCTACTGTTTATTACATGTTTGGTATCCTTATATTCTTCAGATTGTTTTCTTTGGACCTTTGAACTGTGCTGTTTTTATTTTATGTTTTATTTCATGTTATTTTAATGATTGGTTTTTAGAGTGTTTTATGTTATGGGGGTGTATTTAAGAGTTGTATTTACTGCTTAATTTAAGTGTTAGTTTAAGGGTGTCTGATTGGCAGGGGAGTTGTTTTGTTTTCTTCCTCTAGTGAGGGTAGAGGGAGTATTTTATTTCTTTTTATTTTATTATTGTGAGTTTAGGTTAGTTTAATTAGTTGGGTTTTTTGGTTTTTTTTTTAGTAAGATTTGTATGTTATTTTAGTTTACTTTATATTACTTTAGGTTTTGGTTATGTGGTACATAGTTGGATAGTAGTGGAGTATTGTTCGGATTACCAAAGTGTGTTGGGAGTCCTGCGCCTACGGTCGTGTGCTTTTCATCCTCTGCCCTTCATGCTCTCCGCCTTCCCCTCCAGTTTACAGCAGTACCAGCGATGTAGGGCACTGGGTATTGCGCAGAGTGGTAGGATGAGGGCAAAGGGTGTGAACAGTGGAGGATGAATGAGGGGGGGGCACCGCATTGGGGTAGTGAGATCCAGAAGATGCCCTGGGGCGAAATGGAACCCGGAACGTGGTCCTCCATGTGTGGTTTCCATACCCAAGGGCACTATAATTGGTAGTAGACAGATAGCCCGGGTGGCTTGAGAGGTTCATCCAACTCAGGTGGTGTTATGTAATGCTAGGTCCATTAAAAACAAGACTGCAATTATTGCAGATCTTGTTAGATCGGTGGACCTGGCTTGCATCACCGAGACCTGGCTGGATGAGAACTCTGGCCCCGTTTTGGAGGCTGCAACTCCAGCTGGTACTCGGTGATACACCGTCCGAGATTGGATCACATGGGGGGGTAGTGGTTTGTTTCAAGACCGAACTTAACCTCACGAATGTACCTGAGCCACTGCATGAAAAGGGGCTACCACTGGACTGACCAACTTCCGAAGCATGACAAACACAGGAAAATTGCTGCTGTGCAGTGGGTGATGTATTATGTTATTATGCCCCATGAAAGCTGATAAATAAAAACAAATGATGGTAATACATGCTTGGTGTGTCATGGAAACTTTACTTTTTCTGGACAAAATCCACCATTTTGGTTGGCCATTTTGTGACATTGCAAGGGAGGTTGCACAAAACTGTGATTATTGTGACTGAATTGTGATGTGGCCCTGAATAAACAGTTGTTATACACAGTCTGGTCTCCTGGTTTTATTTTACAAGCATTTTTTGTGTGCTGCAACAACCACCCCCACCCCCCAGGTAGCCCCAGACATTTGGACTTGAATGTAACCCATTATGTCTAACTATGTTACATTCATGTCTCCCCCTTTAAACTGGCAATTACTGTTTTTTTATTAAATGTTGCTGTCTGGCAGCCTTGTTTAATTTCTTTCAGAACCCACATTCCCCTCAGAATTCCTCCCTTTCCCATGCCACGCTCATTATATCATCAGTTAACACTGATGACCTCCTTATGTCTAACCCCTGGGACGTTCATATGAGTCTTGGGGGAATGGGTGAGCGGCCTCTTGTACCAGTGTGTTCCGGTGAAGTTGCTAAAAGTGGACTGAACTTGCAGATGCTTTAAAACAAGCAATCCCACAGTCGCAAGCCCCTTTCTTTTCCAGCCAACATTAGTGGAAGATTTTTTGTCCCCTGCAGAGCCCCGGTTACATGGCGATCCTTCATCCAGAGATTTACGTGGCGGATTACCTTCATCGCTGGGTAAGCCACACGACTCCTTTCTGTCACCGTGGCCACTGTATGGGAGCAGAGAAATTTATGTTTTATTTTTAATTTTTTGCTCCCGCTTAGAATGTTTGGCTCCCATTTAGATGTTCGCTCCAGATCAGGATCTTGTTTTTGGCAGGCTCGGCAACGGGTAGGGCAGAAAGTACTGTTTGCCCTTTGTTTGGTTGTTGCTTTGAGGGGTGTAACCCCCTGCAAATGGGGGTTCCCAAAGACTTCAGGAGCTTGCTTGAATGCTCCAAGCCTGAATGGTGTTTATGTTTAAGCCATTTATCAGTGAGTGTTTTTAGAACCTCTGGTACTGTCTCTTTAAGAGCTGTCTGCTTGCAGACATAATTAGTTTGTATGGGGACTGTGTGTTTCTTTGATTGAGTACCACTCGCTGCTGCCAATTCATCCATTTTGCAGTCACTAGAGTGCAAAGGGAACCTGTCTGAAAGATGTAACTGATTGCCAGAAATCATTTACAGTAATAATAAAATTACAGTTTGTCTAACCTGCTTTTGCAGTCAGAACTGTCTGCCTAGTTCCCATTCTGTTTTGAACTGCTGAACTGGACCAATCAGTGTGGGGTAAACTAGCTCTAAAATGATGCCTTGACGAATCAGAACTTGGGACTCATAATCTGAGCCAGCCACAAGAGGATTGTATGGCAGTGACTCTGGGAGATGGTAGTTTAGACTTCTGTGCCTTTTTGGACCAACAGCAGCAGTCTATTGTGAGTGACAGCCAATCCAGTCAAGAGCTGGGAGGAACTCAAAGGAAGTGCCCGGTTTTTGTCTGTTGGGAGTTTCAGTTTGAGATCTGAAAGTGAAGGGGAAAGAAACCCTTGTGTTCTCTTGCAGTGCACAGTTTCAGTCAAAAACGGTGCAAGGCCCAGAGTTCCGTCTACAACTTGTGTAACTGCTTGTTAGGACTGAATCCTGTCCTGTGAAAAGAATCAAAGGATCTCTGAAGAGTAGAACCAGGCTCACCCTGTAGAAGACTGAAGAAATTGTTGAATTACACGTGTCTGTCAGGAACTGAATCTGCTGTGTGTTCTGGTTATTGTGCAGTAATTAAGATTGGGATACAGATGCAGCCTGCCTGGTATAGTGCTTTCTTTTTTTTACCATATAAATGTGTGAGGAGTCTCTGGAGATCAAAAGTAGCCCTGCTGACATTGAAGGACCATATCTTCTTTGAGGTCGTGAGTACTAATTGGGTCGCTTCCCTGTTGAATTGCCACATTAAATCCAAATGGAATTACTGTACTGTTGACTGTTTAATTTTCCTTTTCTCTGTGTGAAAGGGCCCCTACCAGCTGCCACGGTTTGACTAGCCACTAGGGCTTGGGTACCCAGGGACAGTAACTGGATAGGGATAGGCCTGTGCACAGGAGCCATAGGTAGATTATTAGAGTGATAAGCTAATTAACCTGATTTCCCCCTGTCCTTGTTATATCCCCCTAAATAAATCAGAGCTGCTTGTTTCAGCAAAGTTGTACTGCCTGAGGTATTTGTCTATGTTAAAGTACTGTACTGTGATTGTTGCACTGTATCTCATTTCACAGGAGGTCCCAGTGCCGGAACCAGTCCTGGGGGGTAAGTGTATACTGTGAAGGTAATTTGATATATTGTGTGGGCCACTAGTGGGAAGAAAGGGGGGTTGCAGTGTCCCAGAGGGCTGTGACCGAGTTAGTTTAACTATTGCAAACCCTGACCTCTGGGTGGAGGCACCCGCCATTGGATCCAGGCCCCTCAACCTGTTAGTGGCAAATCAGGCAGGGGTAGTAGCCCTTGGATGGAGCCATCTAGGGGTTACATCTTGAGGCTCACCGCTGGATTGTGTGTCCCTAGTGGCCATATTTATTTAACCACTGTTAAGAAAAAATGGGTACCCGACAGAAGTGGCTGTGCACCGCTGGTGGTGGTGTGTACTGGGGAGGAGATCGACCCTCAAAATGCTATGTTTATCCTGGACATCCCCTGGGTATCAATACGGACACTGTGCAGGGAGTACTTTCCAAGGTGGAAGGTTTACAAACCCTGTGGTGGTGGGTCGGCATGCTAATCTGCTCACCCACACTTTCCTGGCCCTAGTAGAGTTTAAGGATCCCATAGATAGCTCCAAAGTGCCACAGACCATTACCCCAGAGGGAGCCCTCACTGCTTGGAGAGTGATAACTAAGGACAGTAAAGACCGGGGAATCAGCCCCACCACTATCTGAAACTTTTGAGGAGAAATTTGCTGAATGGTTGCTGGGAGAGGGGAAACTGTGGAGGACTTGAAAGAAACTATTCTTGCCACCTGGGGTGTTCCTCCCCAACACCCTCTCCTGCTCCAGTGCCCGTAATGGTGGCTGAACCAATGCAGACTCCTATTTCTGCACCTGCCATTAGTCACGACTTTACGAAGGTTGAGGATCTTCTCTGGCACCTCCCCACCCCCAAGGGAGGATGACTGGGAGACCTGGATAGACTATGTGGCTCCCAAGTGCTAGAATGGCAATGCTCGGAAGGCGAAAAGCGAAAGAGGGTTAGTGAGAGCCTCGAGGTCCGCCCTGGCTACCATCCGTGCTAAACGGGCCAGTAACCCTGAAGGACTGCACAGGCCTATCTTGAGGCCTTGAGAATGTGTATGGGAGCCCAGATTCTGATGAGGACCATGGTGGAGAGTAAGAAATGCACAACAGTACCAAGGGGTTGTTGTCTGTGTATGTCTCTCGCTGGAAAATTGTTGCAAGAATGCCTCAGAAAGGGTAGTTTGCCAGCGATTGAACTGGACCAACCAGACTGGACAGAATCCTTAAGTCTGCCTCTTCTCAGAACTGCTGTTGCTTCAGTTACGCCTGGCAAATCGACTGAATCCCCACCTCCCATGATGAGTTAATGAGAGAAATTCGAGGAGTTGAGAAAGGCGACTCGGAGGTACCTGCACCAACAGCTGTGGCTACTACTTGAGTGACTGAGGGTGACCCATCAAGTGAAGTTCAGGGCAGAGGTTGACAGTCAATGAGTGCTCTGACAAGGAAAAGATATGCCACAATGGGGCGTAACTGTTGAGAGAGATCCGGGAATTCAAAAAAAGTCCTTTATGAAGGCCACGCCTGCAAGTACGGGCCCTGACCTATATCCGACTGCATCTATATGGGGTGGGGGTACCCCACCATGTATCTCCTGCTGATAACAGCTCCAAACTCAATTCCTTGACCATGGAAGTGGAGAACTGACTGGATGTCTCCAATGCTTATCACGCCGCAGGACAGAGATGGCACCCAGGTTTCCAGTTAGTAATACCCCGCCCTGGCTCCCAGTGTGGCTACCGGCCAGCTCAAACTCCAGAAAAGTATGTTTTGCTATAATTGTGGGAAAGATGGGCACATGAAAGGGAATGCCAGTCCCCAAAAGACACTGGACAAAGTTGCATATAGGCTACAAGGAGAGCTTCGAGAAGAAATCAGTGGTTAAGAGGTGCACGACATGATCCCAGTGAGGGCACCAAAATGCTAATTCACGTCCCTTTTGTGGCAAGGTCAGTTGCCCAGGCCCCACTACCGCCTTCCAGACTGGTCCAGAATAGTGGGTCCCTCCATGGAGACCACTGTAAAGGTGAATGGAGTGTCTACAAGAGCTGTATTAGACAGTGGCTCCCCAGTGACAATTATGTTCCAGGATTGTATCAGAAGCATTTGTCAGACGTACCCTTACAACCATTAGAAGGACTGCATGTATGGGGGTTATGAGAAGGCCTACCCCTATTCCGGTTATATCCGAATTTGACTTGTCTTTCCCACCTCCGTGGCTGGAGTGGCGAACAAGTAGAGACCCTAGCCTTAGTGTGTCCCCCACTGGACTGTATGATGGTGTCCTTTGTTGATTGGAACAAATGCTCATATGTTCGAAGGCTGGCACAGTTGTGTTATGAAAACAGGGTCAAAGACTAGTAGAGCTTTAAGAGTTCCGGCTTTAATTAAGAAGGCCTATGAGGCACAGAGAGATGCTGAAAAACAGAACCAGAGGAACCGGTCGGAATTGTATGGAAGAAGGATCCTGAGTCTCTGATCCTGGCGCCTAAATGCCCAGTGTACCTTACAGGAGAGGTCCGTGATCAGAAAGGATGTTAAGAATAAAATATTAATGTTGGATGCACCAGGCGATGGAAAATTGCCAGAGGGACTGCTGGTCAAGCTTTAGTATTTTGCCTGCTAGAGCCCATGCTTATGCCAGAAGGGTAATGGTCCAAGTTCATAATGTGTCTGAAAGAGACATTCGAGTAAACAGAGGTTGCATCCTGGCTAATGTGCATTGTGCAGACATCGCAGTGCTACCCAGCAGCAAGAGTTCAAGGAAGAATGACAGGAGTAACGCCTGACTTGTTTGATTTCGCGACTCCCCGCTGCCAGCTGAATGGAAAGTGAGGATCAGTGAGAAGCTTGCCCAGAGAGACCAGGTGTTTTCTTTAAAGGAATGGGATGTAGATGCGTGCAAGGAGCTGAGCACAATATCCGGCTGCATGACGAAAGACCATTTCGTGAGAGGTCTCGACGCCTGGCACCTGCTGACATAGATGATGTGAGACGGCATCTGCAAGAGATGTTAGCTGCTGGTGTAATACAAGAATCCAGAAGCCCTTATGCTTCCCCCATTGTGGTAGTGAGGAAAAAGAATGGAACAGTAATGATGTGTGGATTATCGCACCTTTAAACCGGGCGGATCTATCCCTGATCAGTACAAATGCCCCGTATTCAGGATGCTTTGACTGCCTAAACGGGAGCAAGTGGTTCTCTGTGCTGGATCTCCGTGAGTGGTACTACTAGATCCCGGCGGCCCCAGAGGACCGTGAGAAGACTGCCTTTATCTGTCCGCTTGGCTTCTATGAATCTGCGAGGATGCCTCAAGGGATTTCAGGTGCCCCAGCCACTTTTCAACGATTGATGGAGCGCAGTGGGGACATGAACTTACTAGAGTGCCTGGTATACCTAGATGATGTTATTGTGTTTGCAGCTCACTGAGGAACATGAAAGCAGATTATTTAAGGTATTGGACCGACTGGAGGACTTTGGCCTTAAACTGTCCATTGATAAGTGTCAATTCTTTTCAAACATCAGTAAAGTATGTGGGACACATAGTATCCAACTGAGGGAATAGAGACCAATCTAAGTAAAGTTGAGGCCTTGACCACCTGGCCACAGCCCAAAATCTAAAAAGAACTGCAAAGATTCCTGGATTCTGTGGTTATTATCGGCGCTCATCAAGGACTATTCAAGAGTGATCCGCCTTTACTTAACCTTACTCAAGGGTATCCCCAACCCACAAAATACTAAAAGTCAGCGCCCTCAAGACTGAAAGAGTGTATTTTCATCCAAGTGAAGTATTTGGGGCCCGCTGGACTCCTGATTGTGAGACTGCTTTTCATGAGATCATATATCAACTTACCTATGCTCCAGTGCTGGCCTATGCCGATCCAAGAAAACCTTACGTCCTGCACACTGACGTTAGCTTGCAAGGGTTGTGGCCGTTGTACCAAGAGCACGCAGAATGGCCTTGAGACCAGTGGCTCTTTGCCAGTAGGAAGTTTGACCCCATCCGAAAAGAACTATCCTGTACATAAGTTAGAGTTCTAGCTTTGAAGTGGGCTATTGTTGACCAATTCCATGAGTACTTGTGGTGGGTCAAAATACTAGTAAAACTGACAATAATCCTTTGACCTATGTGCAGACCTCAGCTGTTGGATGCCACTGGCCATAGGTGGCTTTCTGCATTATCTACATATGACTATGCTCTCGAATCACTGAGCAGGTCTGAAACCACATAGATGCTGATGCCTTCCCGGAGGCCTGTTCCCCAGAATGATTGGGTCCGATTACAGAACCTGACATTCGGGCACTCTGCCGAAGTTTTGATAGGGAGGACAAATGTCCACGGACGAGTGGACTGTATGGTGGATTGCTTGGGAGCCTCTGAGAATTGCATACCTGCTGCTTATTGCCACTTTTCTGCAATAGACATTGGTGCACTGCCTCAGCTGGACAATGATAGTATTCGGGCGGCCTCAATCCCACATCCCATGACAAAGCAGCTTTAGAAGCCTCTATGCAGGAAAAGATGTGTCCAAATTACGCCCACTGATTTGAGAACTGCACTGTTATACAAAGAAGGTCCTAAGTTGAAACTGATCAATAAACTGTTATACAGAGAAACAGTAACAGAGGGGACAAGTAGACAAACAACCTAGTGCTGCCTACTGCCTTTCAGACTCAGTACTGAGGTCCTTGCACAACCACAGGTGGGGCACTTTGGTATAGACAGAACACTTGACTTGGTGAGATCCAGCATTCTATTGGCCTAAGATGGGGCTGATGTGGAGCAACACATTCAACCTTGTAGCTTGCCATAGAGGAAAGTTTATTCAGAGGGCTGCCCCTTTGTTAACATCGTCACCAAGTGCACCATGGAGCTGGTCTGTATTGATTTTCTGAGTTTGGAGTCAGATCAAAGAAATATCAGTAATGTGCTGGTGGTCACTGACCATTTCATTAGATATGCCCAAGCTTTCCCACCAAAGACCAGAAAGCATCCACTGTGGCCAAAGTACTTGTAGAAAACTTTTTGTTCACTATAGCTTCTACAAAGAATCCATTCTGACTATCAAGGAGAGACTTTGAGAGTCGTCTGACTGAAGAGAGATGCTTTCTGTGGGGAGGCGAAAGTCCAGAACCACTCCTCACCACCCCTAGGGGGACCCACAGCTCTGAACGTTTTCAACCGCACTTTTGCTAGATATGCTAGGGCACCCTGCACCTAAAGGACAAGCCTAGATGGAGCTAACAAATTAGCACCCTGGTACATGCTTATAACTGCACCAAAAGTGATGCCACTGGATTCTCCCCACCGCCTGATGTTTGGAAGAGAAGCTCACTACCAGTAGATGTGTGTTTTGGTGTCTCTCCTGATGGGGTCTAAGCTGACAACTATTTACAGTATGTGCAAAAGTTGAAGGCCCAGCTAACTCATGCGCACTAACCGCTCTAAACCATGGCTGTCACAAAGAAATTCCGGCCAACAAAGAAAGGTAAGTATAAAAAGGTGGAAAGCACAGAACTCCAGGAGGGAGATCTGGTATTGCTGAGAAATCTGACTGTATGGCAAGCACAAGATTGCTGACAGATGGTACCATCTCCCTCACATTGTAGTGAGCAAACTAGATGATCTGCCAGTGTACAAAGAGGCCTGAGAATAATTCAAAAGATGTAAAACAATGCATAGAAATCATTTACTGCCCATTGGACAAATCCTGATTGAGTCTGAGCCCCAGAAGATGCCCCTCTGGACCAGTGACCAGAGCTGCTAAGAAAAGATCAAGAAAGTCCGCACCCCAGAAGCAAAGTTAAAGTGTTCCCTCCACAAGTCCAAGTTGAGCATGACTGTCAGTCCATATCAGAAGAAAGGTGAGTGACTTGAATACTATCCTTCTTACTTAACTGAGTCAATTGTTTCGGGCAATCTTTAGTCAATACTGGAGAAAAGTTGGCCTTCTGGACTGTCTAAGCCCCCTAGTTTCATCCCTGGAGCCAATGTTCTAGAAAGTGAAGTGCAAAAAGCATCAGATCAGATGAAATGGAATCATTGTGCATGGTTGAACTGTTTGAGTTTAGGGAGGAAAATGATAGATTGGGGCAGACTGGTGATACACCAACAAGAAGAGTCTTGAGTGCCCTGACAGTCCACTGCCAGTGTGCTGAAAGCTCCTGCGAGCCAAATGTTGTGGACTCCAGAAACTGTAACTCCTGGAGCTGAAAGTGCCCCTAAGTTCTAGCCTCTGACCCCCATGGAGACTCCCTGACAAGTAGAGAACAATGCTGAAAATGAGGCTCAGAGTGCAGAGACTGTAACAGCTCCCCCTAGAAAGACTGGTTTGAGCTGTAAAGCCCGTGGTGTACCTCAGTTATGATTCTGGGCTGGCCAGTGGACTCCAGCCTCTCAATGTTGTCCATAAAGGAAGTGTATGTGTCCTCGGTGCTCATTCGCCCAAACTGAGCGTTAGTGCTTAACTCCAAGTTACTTGTGTTGTCTTCTAAGTATGGTGCCCTTGCCCCATTCAGCCCTAAGGTAACTGATAGGAAGGGTCCCTCTCTTCAGGTTCTCTATGTACAAGAGGTAATAACTTGAGTTATGGTACAATGTGTGTGTTATACTGTGTAAAGAGGTGACGTACTGCAAATGTTTCAGAAATGGTTCTTGGTAAAATGATGTATTGACTGATGATTACATGTGAGCTCAATGCAAATGCGTATGGTTGCAGTTGAAACTTATGGGGTACTTGCTTGACGCATGACCAAGCTTTCTCCCAGGCCAGAAGGTAACCCCTGCAAATGGGGGTTCAAAAGACTTCCAGGAGCTTGCTTGAATGCTCCAAGCCTGAATGGTGTTTTTAAGCCATTTATCAGTGAGTGTTTTAGAACCTCTGTACTGTCTCTTTAAGATCTGTGCTTGGCAGACATAATTAGTTTGTATGGGGACGTGTGTTTTTTGATTGAGTACCACCGTTGCTGCCAATCATTACCCCATTTTGCAGTCACTAGGAGTGCAAAGGAACCTGTCTGAAAGATGTTAATTGATTGCTAGAAATCATTTACAGTAATAATAAAATTACAGTTTGTCTAACCTGCTTGGTAGTCAGAATCAGTCTGCCCAGTTCCCATTCTGTTTTGAACCAACTGGACCAACCAGTGTGGGGTAAATCTAGCTCTAAACGATGCCTTGGACGATCAGAACTTGGGACTCATAATCTGAGCCAGCCACAAGAGGATTGTAGCGGCAGTGACTCTGGGAGATGTAGTTTAGACTTCGTGCCTTTTGGACCAACAGCAGTACAGTCTATTGTGAGTGACAGCCAATCCAGTCAAGAGCTGAGAGGAACTCAAAGGAAGTGCCCGGTTTTTGTCTGTTGGGAGTTTCCAGTTTGAGATCTGACAGTGAAGGGAAAGAAACCCTGTGCTCCTTCAGTGCACAGTTTCAGTCAAAAACGTGTGCAAGGCCCAGAGTCCTGTCCACAACTTGTGTAACTGCTTGTTAGGACTGAATCACGTCCCTGTGAAAAGAATCAAGGGATCTCTGGTAGAGTAGAAACCAGGCTCACCCCTGTAGAAGACTGAAGAAATTGTTGAATTACACTGGTCTGTCAGGAACTGAATCTGCTGCTGTGTGTTCTCCTGGTTATTGTGCAGTAATTATGGATTGGGATACAGATGCAGCCTGCCTGGTATAGTGCTTTCTTTTTTTTACCATATAAATGTGTGAGGAGTCTTCTGGAGATCAAAAGTAGCCCTGCTGACATTGAAGGACCATATCTTCTTTGGAGGTCGTGAGTACTAATTGGGTCGCTTCCTGTTGAATTGCCACATTAAATCTAAAATGGAATTACTGTACTGCTGACTGTTTAATTTTTCCTTTCTCTGTGTGAAAGGGCCCTACCAGCTGCCACGGGTTTGGACTAGCCACTAGGGCTTGGGTACCTAGGGACAGTAACTGATAGGGATAGGCCTGTACAGAGCCATAGGTAGATTATTAGAGTGGATACAATTAACCTGATTTCCCTTGTCCTGTTATATCCCCTAAAAATCAGAGCTGCTTGTTTCAGCAAAGTTGTACTGCCTGAGGTGTTTGGTTCATGTTAAAGTACTGTACTGTGATTGTTGCACTGTATCTCATTTCACAGGAGGTCCCAGTGCCGGAACTAAAGTCCTGGGGTAAGTGTATACTGTGAAGGTAATTCTGATATATTGTGTGGGCCAATAGTGTGGAAGAAAGGGGGTTGCAGTGTCCCAGAGGGCTGTGACCAAGTTAGTTTAACTATTGCAAACCCTGACCTCTGGGTGGAGGCACCCGCCATTGGATCCAGGCCCCTCAACCTGTTAGTGGCAAATCAGGCAGGGGTAGTAGCCCCTGGGATAGCGCCATCTAGGGGTTACAGGGGGACCAGTACACTTTAATAATTTGGTGTATTTGGGGCAGTGAACATTGGGCCAGAAATGCATGCAGTGCAGTATCATCTGTTCACTAAGTGAACTGCCCGAAACCTTTCCCTGGCAACGTACACCTGAAGAACCCAGACCCAAAGTAGGGAGTGAGCACAGCCGCAGTGACTTGAGTCTTTATGCGTGGCCTAATTTATTTATTTTTCACCCTGATGTAAAGGGGTTGGGGGCCAAAACTGTACTTTCTTAGGGAAGCTTAATTCAGTCGGTGCACAGTATTATGTGCTTGGTGCCATTTCAACCTGGGGGACATGGTTAATGTTGATGTCCATGAACACAGACCACAAAGTGGTCATTAGTTTGGCCAGCAGCATGGTCTGTGTTGGGGTATATGGCTTGGACTACAGATTGTGGCAGTTAAATGGTGCACATTAGAAATGCTTGCCATTTTCTGCATTGGGCACATGCTCCAGGTCCATGGCCTTGATCTCCGCAAGGCTGCATGGCTTGTGTCAGTCATTTTTGTTTAAAGTCTGAATGGCATGTCAGGTTTCTTGGTGCTTTTTTGGCTTTGGGACCTGATCCAGTGCATAGCTGTCTGATGCCAGGTCTTTGGTAGGGTAGGTGTGTCTTTTGTTGTTGGGGTGGGAGGGGGGCATACTGCATGGCCGGGGCCTTTGTTTGGAAGCCTGCTGTGGCGTGTCGGTCTCGATCAGACCATTTGAAAACCAAATGGTCTGACTGAGGCCTACACACAACAGCAGGCTGCGAAACAAAGGCACAAACCATGCGGCCTGGTGTTTTTGGGATCTGACTCTGTACAAGTTGTAGCAAACATTATGTTTCCACACATCTATGGCTCAGAATGTATTTTAAATTATGCTGCATTTCTTTTGTTGTTTGGGGATGGGGCATGCTGCATGGCCTGGGCCTTTGTTTGGAAGCCTGCTGTGGTGTGTCAGCCTTGATTAAACTATTTGGAATCCTAAAGATTCCCTTTTGGTTTCCAAATGGTCTGCTCGAGGCCAACACACCACAGCAGGCTTCCAAACAAAGACACACGCCATGTGGCCTAATGTTTGTTGATTTTTTTGTGGGGGAGCGTTGTTTCTTTGTTTGGAACTAACAAGCTATGCATACACTTTTAAAGTTTTATGTCCCCAGTTACATTCATATCCAGAATTTACGCCCCCAGTTACATGCACATCCAGACTTTTATGCCCCCTGTTACATGCACATCTCCAGTTTTATGTCCCTTTTACATATGCCTTTTTTAAAACATTTTTTCTCTGAACACGGAGAGTGATTTATCTCGCAACATAATAAATATTCATTAGGTAAATACCAGCATACAAAAACACATTTTTTTTTGATAAGTGAGTTATTTTAAAAACTATCACCAATGTCACAATTTGGTAGTCCTTTTTCATGCACTGACTCACCAGTTGGGGAGACTGAATTGTTTGAGTGTACCGTAGTAGCAGGTGTAGGCTGTAGGATCGTCCTCATCTACCATCCACCAGGAGATGAGAAACTATTCCTTCAGGAAGTTGCAGACTTCGTCGTTGACATGGTGTTTGAGTCGCCCAGGCTGATAGTCCTGGGTGACTTCAACGCCTGGGTCAACGATGAACTCTCAAAATTTGGACAACACTTCCTCCAGTTGATGACATCTCTGGGCCTTACACAGGTAGTTACGACTGCTACTCATAGTCAAGGTCACTCTCTTGACTTAGTCTTTCTTCTGGGGATAGAGGCCTCCAGCCTGGAGGTGAAACCGGTTGGATGGTCTGATCACTACACCGTGGGGTTTAGTTTTAGTGCCCCCCTACGTAGGCCTTCCCCTGTAGAGATGACTCGGTATCGCCCTTTGCAAGATATAAATTCTCAAGGCCTTAAGGCGGTGCTAGATCTCTTGTCCCTCTCAGAGGCAAACAGTGACCCAGAGGCCCTCGTGATGGCTTATAATTCAGCCATTGTGACGGCCCTGGATGTCATTGTTCCTGTCTGGGTTTGTCCTCTCTCCCTTCACCCTCGATCCCCATGGTTTGATGGGACTTTGAGGGAGATGTGGCAACTAGGACGAAGGTTAGAGCACTGCTGGCAGAAATCTGCTCTTGATGCCGACCACCTTAAATTGATGGACCATTATCAAGTCTATCAATCTGCAATCTCCCGTAAGAAGGCAGAGTTCCTGTCTGGGGAGATTGCGGCTGCTCAAAATTGACCAGCTCAGCTGTTCTGAACTGTGGACAGACTGTGCAACCCAGCCTGTCTACAAGTCTGGAAAGCTTTTTCGCAAGAGGAGTGCGATGAGCTTGTGTGATTTTTTGCGACTAAGGTGGCTGACATCAGGGCGGTGTTTCATCCAGCACACTCTATGGGTGTTGCTGTGGATCAATATGGGGTCACTGATTCCCCGGCTTTCTTGGAGTACCTTTGTCCGACCGGCTTTCATGGATGTCATGCGGATCATCCAGAGTGTGCGCCCTACATGCTGTAGTTTGGATCCAGGACCAACTTCCCTGATTGTGGGTAGTATTGATTCCATCAGCCCAGTCCTAGCTTGGATAGTCTGGTGCTCCTTGGAGAAAGGTGAGTTTCCAAGCTCACTGAAAGAGGCGGTGGTGACACCACTCTTGAAGAAAGCTTCTTTGGACCCAGACTGGCTTGCAAACTACAGACCTATCTCTAACCTTCCCTTTTTAGGAAAGGTGATTGAGATAGTAGTGGCCACTCAGCTGGAGGACCATTTGACCATCCATGACATCTATGAACCCCTCCAGTCCAGATTTCAAAAGAGGCATAGTACTGAGACGGTACTGGTTCAGGAGCTCAAGTGATCTCCTGATGGTTACAGATCAGAGCCGTTCCATTCTGCTCCTCCTGGATCTCTCAGCAGCGTTCAACACTGTGTACCATGGGGTTCTACTTGATCGTCTGAGGTTCATCTGTGGGCCATCAGGTACAGTCCTCGGGTGGTTTACATCATTCCTCATGGAAAGATCTCAGAGAGTGGTGTCCGGGGTTTATTCCTCGGGCCCAGTCTCTCTATCATGTGGGGATCCTCAGGGCTCAGTGCTGTTCCCATGTTGTTAGCAGTGTATATGCTGCCCCTCGGAGACATTGTAAGAAGGTATGGGCTGAGGTTTCACTGCTATGCTGATGATACCCAGCTCTATCTTTCTTTTGCACCTGACCAGGATGGAGCTGTCTCGGTCTTTAATAGCTGCCCCACTGAAATCCGGGAGTGGAAGGTTGTCAGTTGGTTGAAGTTGAACTCTGATAAGACTGAGGTATTGGTTGTAGATCAGGGCCGCCCGGATGGGGGAGGCGGGTGTGGGTTCGCCCTCTGGACTTTTTCTCGGGCTACACTCCTGACCTCTGAATGGGTGTGAAACCTGGGGCTAATCTTTGACGAAGGGCTGACTCTGCATTCGCAGGTGTCGTCTGTCATCAAATCCTCGTTTTACCATCTGAGGAATATCTCCAGGATCAAGCACCTTGTTCCATCTGGTGACCTTCCTACACTGATCCACGCCTTTGTGACCTCTCGTTTGGACTACTGCAACTCACTCTGTCTAGGGCTACCAGGGGTGGAAATACGCCACCTGCAGCTGGTGCAGAACGCGGTAGCCTGGCTTTTGATGGGATCATCCCGGTCCTGTCATATTGCGCTGGTGCTGCATGGACTGCACTGGATGCCAGTTTAGTGGCAGATCACCTTTAAAGTCAGTCCTCTGACTTTTAAAACCCTACATGGACTGGGCCCGGACTATCTGAAAGAGTTTCTGGTCCCTAATGCCCTGGGCGATTGCTCCGCTCTGCCGACGAGGGGTTACTAGAGATTCCAAGGGTGAGTTTGAAATCTTCTGGGGCGAGAGCATTGATGTATGTCATCCCTACCCTTTGGAATTCTCTACACCATTGGTTATGTGACTGCACGACCGTGGAGGGGTTTAAATTAGCATTAAAACCTTTTTGTGGCACCATGCTTTTGGTGATTAAAGGGACACTGCCAACCTGTTTTTTATCATACTATTTCTAGTGGAAATCTCACATTTTATGATTGCTTACTCTCTCTAAAATTCACTGATGTTGCTGTTGGTTTTGTCTGTCTCCTTCTTTAGCAGAATTGAAATGCATGGCAATGTATATTTATAAACAACCTTGTTTTTGTTTACAATCCTGGTTCTGTTCTTACTGCATGCTTTCTGAGCATAAGAAACACACCCAAACAGTTCAGTCACTCATAAGGCAGTAGCCTCCTAAACTCCCACTGCATCACGAGGGGCTAGACTATTTTGTGGGTGTTCCCAAGTCCAGGAAAGATGTATTTGGAGCGGAACAGGGAAAGTAAACAAACCTGTTTTTGTGTGATAACACCAGTATGCTGGGCAGTCTGTTTCTTTACTTTTTAAAGAAGATATGAGTCAGAATCAAACTACCAGCTACATCAACAATCCTTACAGAATTTTAGCAATCATAAAATATGTTTTCTAAATTAGGGACACTTTGAGACCTAAGGAGGTCGACAGTGTCCCTTTAACTATGAATGATACCAGTTTGATTATATTGTTTGCTGCTGAGATGTTTGTTTGTTAATATTGTGATTTTAATATTGTTAAGGCGCCTTGGTTTTTGAAAGGTGCCATAAAAATAAAGTCTATTATTATTATTATCATCCCCATGGCAGAGAAGGATAAGGAGAAGACCACTTTCATCTGCCCACTGGGGTTCTACCTGTTCGAATCAATGCCCCAGTGCATATCTGGAGCCCCTGCCATCTTCCAGCACCTGATGGAAAAGGCCGTGGGAGACATGAACCTGCTTGAGGTCATAGTCTATCTGGATGACCTCATCATCTTCGATGCACATTAGAAGAGCACGAGGCCCGACTGATGAAGGTGCTGTACTGGCTGGAGGAATTTGGCCTGAAGGTCTCCATAAACAAATGCCAGTTCTGTCAGCCTGCAGTCAAGTATGTGGGGCACATCGTCTCTGCTGAAGGGATGCAGACAGACCTGGATAAGGTGGAGGCCCTGAAGTGCTGGCCCTGGCCCATCCACTTGCGCACCCTGCAGTCCTTCTTGGGGTTCTGTGGGTATTATCAGGGGTTCGTGAAGGACTACTCCCTGGTAGTATGTCCCCTGAATGACCTGATGCAGGGTTATCCTCCGATGAACTGGAAGAAGGGTCAACCCCCCCCCCTGCAAGGATTACCTGTGCACTGGGGAACCTTTTGGGGCCCGTTGGATGCCGGAGTGCAAGGAAGCTTTCCAGGAGATCATCCGGAGGTTGGAGGAGGCTCCAGTCCTCACTTTTGTGGACCTGCTTAAGCCCCTATGTCCTGCACACTGACACCAGCCTGACTGGGCTAGGGGCCATCCTGCATCAGGAGTACCCTGAGGGGTTCTGCCCCGTGGCATTTGCTAGCCATGGCTTGATCTTCTCTGAGAAGAACTACCCAGTGCATAAACTGGAGTTTTTGGCACTAAAGTGGGTGGTCACGGAGAAGTTGCACGAATACCTGTACGGGGTCCTGTTCACTGTGTGCATGGACAACAACCTGCTGACTTATGTCACCACCATGACTAAGTTGGATGCTGTGGGGAATCAACGGTTGTTGGCCCTCTCCACATATAACTTTAGCCTGGAGTATCGGAGTGGGCGGGACAACATGGACGTGGACTTCCTGTCTCGACGTCCATACAACAACACCCCAGACCCCCAGTCTGGGTTGAACTGGCTCTGGTGCAGGTGCTCTGCTCCCAGGTGGGGCCCCCTAGCAATGCTGCTGACTGTTCCACCCAGAGCATAGAGGTACTGGGAGCCCCCCCCCCAAATCAATCCTTTCAGCTTATCTAAATTTCGTGGGCCTGGACCTCTCGTCTAGTAAGGCCGATTTGCAGCAGGAGCAAGGGGCGGACCCTGGCATCCGAGATCTGCTTCGGGCCCTCTCTGAGGGGATGTCACCCCAGCAGGTGGGGAGCAACCACCCTGATGCTCGGCGGCTGCTCAGGGAATGGGACAAGTTGGTGCTGCAGGATGGGTTGTTAATGCGGGCGGTGCAGTATCGGGAATTCTCGGGCCATTTGAAACAGCCGTTGGTATTGCCAGGTGTCTACCGGGAGGTGGTCCTCAAGTCACTGCACAATGATATGGGGCACCTAGGCTATGACTGCACCTTGGATGCCTGCCGGGCCAGGTTCTATTGGCCCCAGATGAAGGCAGATGTGGAGACCTACTGCAAGCGCTGCCTGCAGTGCATCCAGCGGAAGACCTTGCCCCAATGGGCCTCGCCCTTGGTCAACATCCACACCAGTGGGCCCCTGGAATTGGTGTGCATGGACTTCCTGTCCTTGGAGCTGGACCAGAAGAACACGACCAACATACTGGTCATCATGGACCACTACACCCAGTATGCTCAAGCCTTCCTCACTACGGATCAAAAGGTGAGCACCGTGGTTAAGATCCTGCAACAGTATGTCCAACACTATGGCCTCCCCAAATGGATCCATTCTGACCAGGGCCAGAATTTTGAGAGCTGTCTGGTGAAGGAGTTTCTGTCGTCCTATGGCATACAGAAATCCCACACCACCCCTTACCACCCACAGGGGGATCTGCAGCCCGAATGCTTCAACAGAACTCTGCCAAACATGTTGGGCACCCTGGACCCCGCCAACAAGGTGAACTGGAGTCAAAAGGTGGAGCAGTTGGTGCATGCATACGAAAAATGATGTATGAAAAATGATGCGACCCAGAGCTCCCCCTTTTACCTCACGTTTGGTCGGGAGGCCCGGCTGCCAGTGGACCTTTGCTTCGGGGTATCCGCTGATGGGACCTCCCATAAGTCATACCTCGAGTATACCGGGTGACTGAGGGAACAGCTCTGGGCAGCCTACAAGCTCGCCTCCAAGGTGGCAGCTCATAGCTGTCAGGGAAACTAGAGGAGGCAGCTCAGAGGTAATTGAAGGAAGCATTTTTTCACAGAAAGGGTTATGGATGCATGGAACGGCCTTCTGGAGGAGGTCATGGAGTCAAAAACAGTGGTGGAATTCAAGCATGCATGGGACAGTCATAAGGCAATTCTAGGGGATGGGGGTAGGAAGAAGTAGGCTGCTGCTTAACTAGGATCTGCAGCTTATCCAGTAGGCAGGAAAATGGGCAGACTGGGTGGGCCAAGCGGTCCTTATCTGCCATCAAATTCTATGTTTCTATGTACAATGCCAGAGAATGCAGTCAGGAGCTGGGAAGTGGGGTCTTGCTACATAATCTGGGACTCCAGGGGAAGCACAAACTCCAGAACTGGTGGGCCCCAGACAGTTACTTTGTAGTAGAAAAACTGTCTGGCCTGCCGGTGTACTGTATAAAGCAGAAGCATTGTTGTGGGCTCAAAAAAATGGTGCACCGAAACCATTTGCTCCCCATAGGGGAGATCATGCCACCCCCTGGCCCTGGGACCCAACCCACCGGTGGCACGACGGCCCATAACCTGAGGAAAGCTTAGGCAGCAAGGACCGGTTTCTTCTTCCCCTCTGGGACACCCCACCGGGGACACTGACACCGACCCCTTGTCACCCCAGGAGGTGCAGAGGGACCAGTCCGGCAATGAGAGCGAGGAGGGGGACTCTCCCTGTTCTCAGTGGAGGGCAGATCTGGACAGCTCCCTCACCCAGTGGGAGTGGTATGGCTGAAACTCTGCCCCTTCCCCGAGTACCAGCCATCCAGATCCTGCATTCTACTTGAACCCTGAGGCCCAGCCTTTCATCCCAGGGAGCCCATCCTGCTGTTCCTGTGTTGGAGCCCAATCTAGGCAGTGTTTTGGATAGTCAAGGAGGCCACCTGGCATGCTGTTCCTCCACCAGACAGTGAGTTAGCTGCAGCTCCAGCCTCCACCCCTGCTCCTGATCTAACCCCAGATAGCGTAGAGGTACCGGGTCAGCCCCAGGGGGGACGGTAGACTATAATCCTAAGGTAAAAACACCCACCAGTGAACTGGTGCCAGTGTCTGATGATGCCCTGCCTAGATGATCAGGCTGCCCTCAATGGCCAACTATAAAGCTCACGTACCACACTCTGGGTGAGTCCACAAACCTGCCCATCCATGTCATCCACAAGTCACTGGCTCCTGTTCTCTATCCCCCATTGTGTTGCCCTAGGGAGGCCATGGGGAAGTGTAGGTGCACACCCTCTCTTAACTGTATATAGTCCATTGATGCGGCTGGACCTGATACAAGCCTAACTGTGAATGCGATTATTGTTGGTGCTGGTTAGGAACCAGGTGTCTAGCTAGAAAAGTGCATGCTACTTGTTATGGGTTCCTAAAAAGAGAAAAGGGGGCTTGTCGGGATGCCAAGTTTCCAGACAGGGGAGTGTGTAAGCCCCCCAAAATGGGCTTACCTGCTGTGACAAAGAGAAAAGGCAGCTCTATCCCCCCTCCAAAAAGCAAGAGAGGAGGAAGACTGCCTGCTGGGAGGGAGGCTCTGGCTACCCTTCCTCTGTGGCAGGAAGAAGAAAGGAGTGGAGAAAAGCAGAGCTGGTGGGGGGGGAGAGAGAGAGAGAGAGAAGAGTTTTTCCCAGAGGGGACGGGGGGCTAAGGGACTGGACTGGAAGGGACAGTTAAAGTGAGCCTCTGGCTTTAGGGACTGCTCCAAACAGGGGCCCTTGAATTCCAGCCAGGGGAGAGCCCTACAAGCTGAGTGGCCACTAGCCCAGGTCTGACTCAGGGGAACCTGATCCACCCTGTTTTTTCAGTGTGAATCCACTGCTGCAGTAGAAATCAGAGAGATAAAAGGATGAACAGACCTGGCTGGTGAATACTGTATACAAAGACCCTTGGGTGAAGCTGAAAAGTCCAGGCAGGTGAAGAACAGTGCCTCCTTCACCCTTCGTGCATATCCTTGAATCAGGGAGACCATCATCCTCCTGGGGAAGCCATGAGTACCCCGAGCTGCAGCTCTGGGGATTCTTTGTTTGCATCAGCTAGGAGGGTTGGGGTAGAGCCCCACCCCCAATGATAGACTGATTTTTCTTGAACCTGTGTTGCTCTGCAAGGGCCCCAACGAGAGACTGCAAGCCTGCAACTGAGAACGGTGAGGTACACACCATCTGGGATTGTTCTGGGTGCACCCAGGGGAGGGAGGAGAGCTCATACTGGGCTGTGTGCCTGATTATGGCGAGTCTTGAGGAAGTAGCCTTCACCTCTTCTGTCTTAGATAATTTTAAATAAAGAGTGATTATTGTTTGCCATCTTACAAAACTGTTTGTAATTTGTTATCATTGTTGTGGGGTGGGATTGTTGATCTAACTGTGCCAGAGGGGTCAGTCACTAAGAGGATATATCATTGTTCCTGGGGGTGGTAACCTGTCTTGCCCACAGGAGGCTGTACCATTGCCCCAGGTGGAGGCATCAAGTCACCACTGGCGATCCAGCCAGGACTCAGGCCTGGCCCCCTTGGGGAAGTACACTGAGGATCCCAAGGGCTCTGGGGCAGCCCAGGTGAATGAGACAAGAGGGGCTGTTACATAATGAAATGAATTGCTGGTCGTTTATGTTCTTTCATAACAGGTATGTACATATCACATTTTCCAATGCGTGCAAGTAAGGGGTCTACTGAGAAATATAGGATATTCTTGTCTTAGAACAGGACAATCAGGAGCTTAAAGGGCACACAGGCAGAAAGTAGGTAGAGAGAGAAGAGAAAAAAAAAACAGAGGAAAGAGTAAGGATTCCAAACAGTTAAGGGGCCGGAAATAAGACACGGTGGGAGTGGTGCAGTACAGTGGCTGTGGAGCAGCAGTCTTCTGGGAGACGTTCTGGAGGATGCAGTGTTGTCCCATCTGCAGGCTCATCTCCAGGCTGAGTTGGCCAGGATTTGTGGGACCTCCTCTTCCATCCAGGGACCACCAGTGCCACTGCCGTTGCCTCAGAGGTTGCCAAGAAAGAAGAGCGGTTGGACCAAAGTGGGCTCAGGGAGGGTGAGGGTGGTGGATCAGAGGCACATCCCTCAAGTTGTACCTCTCCACAGTTCCTATGCCATTCTGGCAAAGTGTGGTTCCTCTATGGAGGCAACTGCAGTGGAGACCAAGGAGGATGCTGGAAACCTCCACAAAGGAGACCCACAGGAGGGTGGCAAGGGACCCCACAGGGGAAGGAAATAACTCCTGGTGGGGGACTCCATTGTTAGGAAGGTAGAACTGGGGGAGGAAGGGGAGAGGGAGGTAAGGTGCCTGCCTGGCGCCATGCTTGGAGGGACAGAAAGCGAATCCTCAGGATTGCCAGAGCAGCTGCACAGGGGAGGGAGCTGGATGTCATTGTCCACCTAGGGACAAATGACCTAGCTAAGAAAGGGATTAGAGAAGTGCAGGAAGAGTTTGTGGAATTGGGGAGGGGCCTTAGACAAGTAGCACGCATGGTAACCTTCTTGGAGGTGCTACCCATCTATGGCGTAGGAGAGGCTAGGGTGTTCCACATCATGGGATTCAATCAGTGGTTTAAAAACTGGTGTGGAGCTCAGGGATTTGGCTTCACTGGGGACTGGGGGTTCACTTGGAGTAATGCAAGCCTATACTGGCATGATGGGTTGCATCTGTCCAGGAGGGGAACCAGGATCCTAGGTGATAGGTTTAAATGCTTCATTGGCAAGCATTTAAACTAGCCAAGGGGGAGGCACTGGAAAGGAGCAGGGAAATCCTAGCCCCCCCCAAAAAATCATGGTAGTAAGTGCGGTAAAACCAACATAGAGGTGTTGATAGAGAGAAGGGGGGGTAAATGGAGAAAGTGACAAAGGCATGAAGGACAGGGATGGGGCAAAAGAGTAAGGCCAATCAGGAAATGGAGTGTATGAGTACCAATGCCATAGTCTGGGCAACAAGCTCCCTGAGCTGGTGGCCTTGATGGAAGAGGATGCCTGGATATCATAGCAGTCACAGAAACATGGTACACAGAGAACCGTGACTGGGATGTTAACATGCCAGGTATATAACCTACAGGAGACAGGCAGGGAGAAGAGGGAGAAGAGGGAGGAGTAGCTCTGTATGTAAAGGAAGGGATAAAAGCAACTGAACAAAGAGTAAACAGGGAGGAGAGGAGGCACTGTGGGTCACCTTGGAGACTGGAAAGGGCACCACAATCCGCACAGGGTTGTGTACAGACCCCCATGTCAGGGAGGAATGGACAAGGATATGATAGAAGGCATTCTTAGGATGGCAGAGAAGGGAGATACCGTTGATGGGAGACCTGAATATGCCAGACGTTAACTGGGCACATTTGCTGCAGCCACATCCAAGAGCAGGGCCATTCTCGATGCCCTACAGGTGTGAGCCTCAGACAGCTAGTTTTGGAACCCACTCATGAGGGCAATCTTAGATCTCATACTCTCAAATGGGGGCAGTGAGAGGATCTCAGATCTAGAAGTGGGTTGCCATCTGGGAACAAGTGACCATCAAACAGTGTGGTTCACGTTCAACTCAGCTACAGAGTCAAGCCATACAAAGTGAGGGTACTGGACTTCAGGAGGGCCAGACTTTGGCAAGAATGGGAGAGTGCCTCAGAAAAGCACCAGCAAACAGGCTAGAAGGAGGGTGGAGCAACAATGGGGAATCATCAAAACTGCCATCACACAGGCAACAAGCCTTTGTGTGAAGCAAATAAACAAATCAAAATGAAAAAAAAAGCCACTATGGTTCTCAAAGGGTGGCTGGGAAAGTCAGGGAGAAAAGATAGCATTCGGAAGTATAAGAAACACAGAAGGAGTAGGACAGACAGCTGTACCAGTTAAGGCAGAAGGAAGCAGGAGGGAAGTCAGAATAGCAAAGGCCCAAACTGAGAAAAGATAGCCAACTCAGTTAAGAAGGGGGATAAAACCTTTTATAGGTACATCAGAGAGTGTAGAAAGACAAAGGGACGTATAGTGAGGCTGAATAGAATGAACGGTGGGTGGGCAGAGGGGGACAGTGAAAAAGCAGGGATACTGAATGAATATTTCTGCTCAGTATTCACAAAAGAGGAGGGGGAAGTGCCTAATCCAATTAACAGAAGCACTCTTGATAGGGTGGTTGATCCTAGTCCTTTCACAGAAGAAAGGGTTCTGCAAGAACTCCTAAAACTGAAGGTGGACAAAGCAATGGGGCCTGATGGAATTCACCCCAGAATTCTAAAAGAATTAAGGGGGGAATTAGTGAAACCACTGGCTACTCTTTTTAATAAATCATGGGAGGATGGTGTGGTACCCGAGGACTGGAGGAAGGCAGATGTGATTCCCCTTCTCAAAAGTGGGACCAAGACAGAGGCAGAAAACTACAGACCTGTCAGTTTGACCTCTGTGGTAGGGAAAGTGATGGAGTCACTTCTGAAGGAAAGAATAGTTGAGTACCTAGAGGCCAGTGGGGCATAGGATCCAAGGCAGCACGGGTTCACAGTGGGAAGGTCATGTCAGACGAATCTAATAGACTTCTTTGACTGGGTGACCAAAGTAGTAGACCAGGGAGGGGTGTGACATGGCCTACCTAGACTTTAGCAAGGCATTTGACACAGTCCCACACAAAGATTAATAGTCAGATTAACCAGCCTGGGAGTGGGTCCCAGGGTGGTAGCCTGGGTAAAACATTGGCTGGACAACAGGACACAGAAGGTAATTGTAAATGGAGTCCACTCTGAAGAAAGAGGGGTTACTAGTGGGGTACCGCAGGGTTCAGTACTGGGTCCAGTCCTTCTTAATGTATTTATATGTGACATTGAAGAGGGACTGGAAGGAAAAGTATGCCTCTTTGCAGATGACACAAAGATCTGCAACAGGGTTGATACACAAGGAGGCGTGGAAAGGATGAAAAGGGACTTGGCAAGGTTGGAGGAATGGTCAGAAGTATGGCAGCTAGGATTCAATGCAAAGAAGTGCAAATTAATGCACCTGGGAAACAAGAACCCAGGGGAAGATTACACAATGGGGGGGGGAAGGTAGTAACAACAATAAAAAAGAAACGGACCTGGGGTAATCATATCAGATGACCTTAAGGTTAGCAAGCAATGTGAGAAGGGAGTAGGAAGGGCTGGGGGTATACTGGGATGCATAGGCAGAGGCATCACCAGCAGAAAACAGGAAGTTGTTATCCCTCTCTACAGACAGTTGGTGAGACCCCATCTGGAGTACTGCATCCAGTTCTGGAGACCCCATCTCTGCAAGGACATAGACAGGATAGAGGCAGTCCAGAGGAGGGCAACTAAAATGGTGCAGGGTCTGCAAGAGAAGCTGTACGAGGAGAGACTAAAGGAGCTTAATATGTATACCCTTGAGGAAAGAAGGGAGAGGGGGGACATGATAGAAACTTTTAAGTACCTCAGTGGAATCAACAAAGTCCAAGAGGGTAGAATCTTTCAGAAAAAGTGACGTGCACGAACAAGGGGACACAATTTAAAGATAGAGGGGGGTGGTTCAGGGGCAGTGTGAGGAAGTATTTTTTCACAGAGAGGGTAGTGGATACATGGAACAGCCTTTCTGAGGCGGTTGTGGGGTCTAAAACTGTGGGAGAATTCAAGAATGCATGGGACAGTCATAACGCAATTCTTGTTGGGGGGGTAGGAAGAAATAGGCTGTTGGTTAACTAGGATCTGCGGCCTATCCTGTAGGTAGGGAAATGGGCAGACTAGATGGGCCAAGCGGTCCTTATCTGCTGTCAAAGTCTATGTTTCTATGTGCACCCTAATATATGTATGTGTGTGTTTAGCTTTCATGGCCCTCCCTGAATCTTGTTTGTTATTATCTACCTGTTTTTAGGCTGCCAACAAAGCTACTTGAGATATTATAATACTCACAGTTTGTAATTTCACATTCAGTGTAATGCATACACTTTTAAGTTTTGTTATTGACTGCATTGTACTTTTAAGGCACTTTCATATGGTGCTTACCTGGAGCATTGCCATCTGAATTGGCTGCCTCTGGTATTGTCACACCACTGCCTTGTTTTAATTACATGTTGCAGATGTGCAGTATTCCTGATGGCCTTCCTATGTTATGGGGCATTTCCAGCGGAGGGGTTAATGAATGGGAGTGGCAATGGTGCAGTTGAAGCAACATTTTTTACACCATTGGAAAAAAATGCCCGTACCAGTGCACACTGGTCTGTGTTCCCAAAAAACAGGGAACTCTGTGTGCCATAATGGAATGGCTTGCAGTGTTCTGGAAGCTCTTTACACTCCTAGATCTGCACCACTGGCACCGGTGCAGATCTAGTAGTGTAAAAGCCCCTATACTTGTATCACTGAGCACCTTCAAGGCCTAATATATGACTTGCTAATTTAATTATGCATTCTGCCGTAATGTTTGCTAATGTTTTCAAATGACCATAACATTTTAAATACAGATCATTTGCCATGCTTCTGCCAGTATATACTTAGTACTGTATGATTACTATCTGTGCTAAATCATTTTTAATTCTCTTTTTAAACACTTTTTATTCAGTTCCTTTTGGTGGGAGAGCCTCTGAATACTGCTGCTGTCTGACCACTAGTTGTATTTATACATATTTTTGATGTACACATGACAAAGGAAGCATGGAGAGTATTTGGCAGCTAAATGGGAAATAAACCTAATACATATTTCATTACAGAATAACATTATGCACTATTATCTATCAGTTAAGCTAATTTCCTCTACGCATATCCAGTGCTCTGTCCTTTGTAACTTCACCTCCCACTCCTACAGCTGATTCCACTCCTCTAGCCCCATTCTCCCTTCAGACATACACTGAATTCCTCCTTGCGTCACACTTGTAATCCTTGTTTACTGTATGCTGCCTTGTTTGGACTGTTTGCACTGGTTACCTTTGTTTTACCAGGTGAGACACACTAAGCTGAAAGCTTGTTTGCAGGTGCAACAGGTGCATTGTATTGTTGTTTGTACCCAGAGGTGTGCATAGAGGGGGGCCGACCCTGGCCTTGCTCCCCATTAAGATGCTATCAATAGAAAAAAAAAAGAAGCCCTTTGATTTTTTATTCTGTTGTTTACATTGTCTGACCTCAGAGTCCAGAGCTGCTGCAGTTAAGAAAAATTCCTTTCTCAGACAGTGTTTTCATAACCTTCTAGCTGGAATTTATTACTCTGGCAGCAGAACTCACAGATGTTACCTTTCCCACATTGAAACATCCCTTTGTGGGATGGGAGTAACCATAGTCTATAAGTTGCTTTAGGTTTGATTTCAACATAATGCATATGTACAGTACTAGTCTGTCTGTAAGATTATCTGCTCTTGAAAATGTAGTTCTCAGGCTCACTGTTAATTCTGTTGATAAAATAGAATCATTAAGAAATATTGGCCAATATTTTTTAATGATGTTCCCAGGGCTCCAGATAAGGAAAGTACCAACCTATTTTACTCGCCCCATTTTAGGAAATACTCATCAGAATTATTTTAATGAGTACCAATACTCACCCAACATTTGAAATGTTACTTCACACTCCAAAGAATAGTGCTTCATAACATACTGGCTATTCAAAATAAGCATTTTGTTTTCCAGATTTACAGCACCCGTATGCATCCCAGTTTTGTTTTACTCACTATATTTTAAAACTGGTGAGTAAATTACTCCTACCTGCCAACATTATCTGGAACATTGTTGGCACTTGATCAATTCTTATCTAGAAAAAAAACTACATTGATTTTTAAGAATGTACTCTTCACTCCACTCTGTCCAGTCAATGTCATCAGAATTTGGTTTTACTCACCTCACTTTCAAAATGAAACATAGAAACATAGACTTTTATGGCAGATAAGGACCACTTGGCCCACCTAGTCTGCCCATTTCCCTACCTATTGGATAAGCTGCAGATCCTAGTTAACCAACAGCCTACTTTTGCTACTCCTACCAGAATTGCCTTATGTCTGTCCCATGCATTCTTGAATTCCCCCACTACTTTTGACCCCACGACCTCCGCAGGAAGGCCGTTCCTTGCCCCTGAGCCGTCCCCTCCATCTTAAAATTGTGTCCCCTTGTTCTTGCACATCTTTTTTTCTGAAAGATGCTATCCTCTTGGACTTTGTTGATTCCCTTGAGGTACTTGAAAGTTTCTATCATGTCCCCCCACTTCTTTCCTCAAGGAAATACATATTAAGTTCCTTTAGTCTCTCTTTGTATGGCTTCTGTTGCAGACACTGCACCATTTTAGTTGTCCTCCTCTGGACTGCCTCCATCCTGTCTATGTCCTTGTGGAGATGGGGTCTCTAGAACTGCATGCAGTACTCCAGGTGAGGTCTCACCAACTGTCTGTACAGAGGGATGATAACTTCCTATTTTCTACTGGTGATGCCTCTCCCTATACATTTCAGTATCCCCAGCCATCCTTACTGCCTTCTCACATTTGCTTACTTTTTAGAGTAGTCCGATATGACGCTACAGGTCCCTTTCCATTTTTGTTGTTGTTAATACCCCCATATTGTGTACTCTTCCCTGGTTTTTGTTTCCCAGGTGCATTACTCTGCACTTCTTTGCACTGAATCTAGGATCCGAAGAGTAAAATACTCTACCCAAAAAATCTTATCTGGGGTCCTGGATATTTCCCACTGTATGTCCCCTGGTGCCCTAATGTATTGTGTGATGAAACAGACAAATCTTTTATCACCTTGTTCTTGATTCTTTGTTTCTAACAAGAAGTCGATTTCCATGTTTAAGCTGTCTCAAGAGCATTGTCAAATGCCAGCTTATTTCATAGCTCCTTTGTATGAATCTGTTTTACAGTTCCTGAGATTCTTTTTCAAACTCATCTTCCCTAGTGCAATACTGCCTGATTTGTATACATTTTTCTATATTCATTAGTTTTTTATTTTTTATGTTCCATTGTGTTTCATTTTGTCTATCACTGTTCGAATCCCACCACAGCCGCTTAAATCTAAATAATGAATGAACATGTCTATATGTATTTAAAACAGCAGGAGGCAGACAGGATGTTGGTTCAGGAAACTGTATAAAAGGGATTATTGTGGCACAGTAAAACTAATCCCCTCAGGAAGACTTTTGTCAAAGTGCTTGGGTTTTGGTGTGGCGGTGAGCCCACACCGTATGCATCTGTTAACTACCTGCAATAAAAGCGGAGAAATTTTTTATGTATTTACTGACTCCTGCACTTCTTATTGTGGAAGACTGGTGAATGCTCTGCTACCTTGAACTTTTTCTCTTCTGATTTACAGTGGCTAGCTACTATCCCCTGCAGAGCACCAGGCTCCGTTCCAAATGTGCACACCTGTCCATGCTTTTGGGCTGTAATGTATCTTGCCTAACTGTAAAATGCAGGAAAATGCATGATTTACAGTGATTTAGTTCAAACACTTCCCGGGGGGACATGCCCCCAGATCCCCCAAGCTTTGTTAGGACTTTGGGCCCCCTTGTTCAATGCTTCTGCGCATGCCACGGTTTGTGCCTTGTATTTCATTACCATGTATATTGTTGATTGATACCATGTTATTCTTGCTCTGTCCCTTCCCCTTACTCCCTAGGATGCATCTGGAAATGAGCAACACTGCTTAGTATACTTTTCCTGGTGAAACTTTTAAATAAATAAAAAAATAAATATACACACTCAAAACCAGGGTGGTTGGGCGGCAGGGCAGAGATTTTCCAAAAGAGGGGAACTTTACTAGAAAGGAAAAGGGAGGGCATTTAGATGCTGGGTGGGTATTTCAAAGTAAATATAAGTCCTAATTTTTTGTTTACATGTACAGCAGATAAATATATTCTAAAATGTAGCAGGGAAACATGATGTAAAGTTGCTGACAGTGATCATGGGTGAAAATGGCTACTCATTTAGATTCTTGAACAGTGGTATAAGGATATCAATTATGTGCTGAGATCTGCCATGCCAGCACTATTTCTTACTGAGCCTGTATGGGAAATTGCTGCATGCCTATTACCCAATCATATTGGAGGATTTTCCCCACTCTTTATGAAATAAAAGTTTGTTTACACAGCTGGTCATATGTAGTTGGGTTCATGGTCATGTGATACATTTCAGTCAATCACAGACCACAATTTCTTAAGCACATTTCATAGCTGTGTATATAAGTAAGGAAAAAGACATGACAGAGGGGTCATTATATAAGAATTAACCCACAACAGAGCGTGGATGTACTGGGGATTAATATATGGCTGGGGAGGGGTTGTCTAACCACCCAGCCATACATTAATCCCCAGTAGACCCACGCTCTGGAATGGGTTAATTCACTTGTAACATGCGGAAGAGAAAGGGTTCAGTGCTCTTTTTATATGTTTCTCTTCCTCATGTTACCTTTGTGTAAAAGTAATTTTAAAGTGCAAAACTGCAAAAGTTTCTGGGAGGATATTAAGGTTCCTGCCATGGGGAAGAGAAAGGGAGTTCATCTGACTGGAGAACCTACGTGTTGGACAGGCTGAATTTTTTTATGTTGTGAGTGCTATGGTGAACAATTACTGATTACATGCAGATGTGACCAACATTTCAGAATATGTGCTCATTTTGGCTGATTCAGTTTTGTAAACTGTGGAATCATCTCCGTTTTTCTGCTATGCTTGATGTTTGGGATTTGGCTGCTGTGCATTATGGGAAATGCATATGTTTAAATTAAATTGAGTCCTCTTTTTAGAAACAGGCTGGTATAGTACATAGTGGTTTAAACAGTCTTAGCCTGCAATTCACGGCCAACCAACAGGTGGCTGTCAAACAAGAATAGATATGGTTAAAGGGGCACTGTCAGCTTTGGCCCTTCGTTTTGATCTAACTGTGAAAAGTATACCTCCTGGCACACACCTATCAAGCATGTAATACAAAATGCCCCTACATGTTTAAAAGTGAAGGCTTTCTACCTTAAACAGATATTTTTTGTAAAATAGAGATTCCCTCGGTCTGGTTGTAAGGCACCCGCGTCCCGGAAGCACATCAAGGTCGGGAGCGGATCTACAATGAAACCCGGTCCCAAAGTCACGAGTTTACATACCACCAATATCAGAATGTTTATCATGTCCGGGGCTGTATTAAAAGCGCTGCTGATATGTCCCACAGTAAACCAAGCAAAGAAAAGTAACATTTCAGTTTAATGCAAGCTGAAATCTAGCACATGCGCACCAATGATACACTACTACCATCACGCGGGATCTTCATTCGTGACACAGGGGCGCATGCCTGGGATTTTAGCTCTGTGTTAAAACTGAAAATGTTACCTTTTTTTGTGCTTTACTTTGGGACATATCAGCAGCATTTTTTAATACAGCCACGGACATGATAAACATTCTGATATTGGTGGCATGTGTAAAACTCGCACTTTGGGACCGTGCTCATGGCAGATCCGCGATCCCGACCTGGATGTGCTTCCGGGACGTGGGTGCCTTACAACCGGACCGAGGGAATCTCTATTTTACAAAAAATATCTGTTTGAGGTAAAAAGCCTTCACTTTTAAACATGTAGGGGCATTTTGTATTACATGCTTGATAGGTGTGTGCCAGGAGGTATACTTTTCACAGTTAGATCAAAACGAAGGACCAAAGCTGACAGTGCCCCTTTAAGCGAAACTTCTAGTAGTTCCTGCAATTGCTTTTGAGTCTTCTTTAGAAACAGGCTGCTATAGTTAGAAATAGGCTGCTGTAGTATATAGTTAATTTTTAAGCAATCTGGTGTGTTTGCATTAATTGCTTTTGAGTACTCTTTTTAGAAACAGGCTGCTATAGTATATGTAAGGATTAACCCACTCCAGAGCGTGGGTCTGCTGGGGATTAATGTATGGTTGGAGGGTTGGAATCATTTGGCTAATAGTATATAGCAATTTTTTTAAAACAGTCTGGTGTACTCCTCTTTTTAGAAACAGGCTGCTATAGTATATAGTGGTTAAAACAGTCTTACCCTGCAATTCACAGCTGGCCAACAGATGGCTGTCAAACAAGAATAGATATGGTTATGTGAAACTTCTGGTAGTTCCTGCAATTGCATTTGAGTCTTCTTTAGAAATAGGCTGCTATAGTTAGAAATAGGCTGCTACAGTAACTAGTTACTTTTTAAGCAGTCTGGTGTGCTTGCATTAATTGCTTTTGAGTGCTCCTTTTAGAAACAGGCTGCTATAGTATATAGTGGTTTAAACAGTCTTAGCCTGCAATTCACGGCTGGCCAACAGATGGCTGTCAAACAAGAATTGATATTGTGGGCACGGGGGAAGAGAATAACTATGGACTCAGCCATATATTAATTCAGAATTAATGTATGGTCACCTGATGGTGCTCAGCCAATCCAACGCAACCCTTTCTCTTCCCCATATTACAAGATATGTTTTTTTTTCAACTCTCTTTATCGCCCCCAGAGCCAGAACTCTCTCAGGCCAGACCACTGGCCAATGTCACTCTACTGCACACTGTGAGCCCCGCCATCCTCAAGGATGTTACTTTCTCCCCGGGCCCCCCGGGGACATAGGGCCTGAGGATATTGAAGGTGCAGTGGAGGGGCTTCAATGTTGGGCGTGTGGCAGTATGGCTCAAGGGAGGGCTGTTGCCTATCCAGACCAAAGTTTTTTTTTTTTGCCGTAGTGTTTACGCCCCCGACTTGGGATGTGCAATGCTGCCCTAGCCTGAGACATGGGTGCTCCCACCCACGTCCGGAAGGCAGCTGCCTGACATCTACCCCTAGCTTGCTAGCAAGCCCATGTGCATAGCAGTGCTGCTGGTCTCCACCGGGGGGCGCTGCTGCACTGGGCTACCCCTGGATCCCTCCCCGAGAGAGGAGAGCAGTCCTACGGATGCTCGATCCTCTCTCTCTCCCCTGCTGATCCCTGGCGGTCCGGGCTCATTCCCGAACCCGGGTCGCTGGCGTAGCACGAGGTATGGCATCCAGTGCTTCAACCCTCCGTGCCACTGGGCCGGCTATTACAAGATATATTAATGCATCGACTAGTGGGTTTGAGCCAAAGGTGAAGCTGAGGTCTTAAATCACCAGCAGGTACAAAGACATAACATAATGCCCCCTTCTGCAATGTCTTATTACACTTACAAAATGACTGAGTATGTGCAAGAAGTAACAAGTCCTGCTCTACTTAATCACAATGTTTTAGTTATATTCCTTTTAGGTTAACTCATTTTTAAGGGGTGTTTCAGGTGTGTGGCCAATTCTTGCAAATTAAACAGAACGTAGTGCTGCCCCCCAACCTTGCTTATCAAAATGTCTGCAATTCTTAAAATGTATTATCTATCTTAATTACTGTGTTCTCAATTCGTGACATTCTAATGGGGTTTATTTATTTTTTTTTTTATCTTACTTCTATTTTTCCTCCTTCGGCAGAGTGACCCTATGATCTCCGGCTGCCGGTCCTGCACCCCCAGAGCCGGTCGTGTGTGCAGGCCACAGGAACCAGTTCCCCCAGTGGGCCGGCATTTATCGCTCTCGCACTCACTGGGTACGTGCCCCTCTCAGGTCTCTCCTGGGGTGCAAGGCACGGCCATTAGCTGAGAAGATCGCCCTCTGCATTTTCCACTTTTTTCTCCCTATGGAGAGCCGGACATGCAATGACGTCCTGAGCACATAGTGCTGATGCCCACTTTGCTCTCCCCCCACTTTGGCATGCCACTGTAGTGTGGCCGGCCTCCGCCAGTCACCGCTGCAGGGTGATGCAAGCCCAACTACCCACCCCAGAGAGAGGAGAGCAGTTGTTGGATGCTCAATCCTCCCTCTCCCCTGCCAGCCCCTGGCGGCCTGAGTCTGTTCCCGAACCTGGGTCGCCAGCGTGGTGCGAGGTGTGGCATCCAGCGCCTCAACCCTCAGTGCCACCAGGCCGGCAAATGGAGTTTATATGTTGCAATTTTTAGCTGAAAGTTGACAAATTCCAGCAACTAACACCACATAGAAACAGAGGTTCTAATAAAAGCTGATTGGATAAATGGACCCTACAGTTCAATTATAGATGGGCTTAAATCTGAAAGGGGCAATGACTTTTCAACTACACTTAGATAAATTAATCCATTTCTCATTTTAAAAACATTTTAGTCATATTATAAGTAAATAAAACAGAATCCAGCTCTGCTCCCACCTTGCTGCTCAAAATGCCCACAATTCCTAAAATGAATTATCTATCTGAATTACTGCATTGTAATATACGAATACTGAAAGTAATACAATCAAAAATCATCCCAGAAATGTCCCATAATACTGTAGTAAAAATCCTCTAATACCATCATTGAAGTCCCATAATGCTGTCATTCAGAGCTCATAATACTCTCATTCTGAGCTCTCAACAATAGTATTGCAACACAAATCCAAGACTGCGCGCTGATGCAGAAGCCAGCTTTTATGATAACTGCCAGAACAGTAAAAGCTGACTTATTGCAATAGCCAAAAATACATTTTGTTTTCCATTTCCTACCCTCCACTAGTCTCCTCACTTTAAACCGATACTCCTACCACTTGAACTCGGGAACTGCTGCTATGGGACAGAGAAAAAATTTTCAATCTGCTCCACGTAATGCAATTTCAGACTGCACACCCACACCCACACACAAAATGGTTACCATAGTTATCAGAGGAACTGGATGGGAGTAACGAAACACGATGGGATCTCTAAGCATTTTTAAACTACTGCTGTCACCCACTTGGCTGACTCGCTCCTTCATCATGGTAATCGTGCTGGGGGAAGTGAAGAAGCAGAACAGGATTTCATGCTTTTTTAATTCAGTCTATGCTTGATCACAAAACATAAATACTATAATTAAAAAAATTTGCTTTATTGCTTGATTTAACGCAAACATTCCACCACCCTGAATGACAGATTTACATCATATTTGGGTGAATACTTGGAACTCCTTGGATCCATGTATTACAAAAAATAACAAATAGGGTACTGTGTTCAAGTTCAAGTTTATTGCAGGAAAACTCTATTGAGCAAGCTCATTCACAAGGAGGTCCTGTGACATAAACACTTAAAGTACAAACACAGATAGGTAATAACAGTATATACATGAAATGCACGTTACATGATACAGGCTGGATATACATACAAGGGTACCACATAAGGTGACCGCAGGTGGTAAACATTGATATGAAACAGGGAAGCGACTTATAGGTTGCATACTGATAAATGAAACATGATGACTGGTGTGTGCAATACATATATTTTGGCAGCTAGAACAAACAACAGACTACAACTGATATGGGGGGGGTGATTTGATAGAGTAGCAGTGGAGCGTAAGCATAGATAAAGCCAGGAGTAGAAGGGGAAAGGAAAGCAGTTAATATGACAAATCAATTATACCTTACCAGTGGATAAATATGGCACACATGGGGAAGGAAGAGACTTAATGACAGTTACAGGTGTCTTTTATTTTGGCTGAACTTAGCGATTTGTATCTGTGTATAATACCATCTAGAGATACTGGTGACATGTTGGAGCCTCTTGATGGTAATATAGCCTCGTAATACATAGTCCCCTTTCTAGTACTCTATTTTTAATTCTTGACATTTTATTGGGGTTTTAATATTGCACTTTTCAGGTAAAAAGTGACTAAGCCCAGCCACTTAATTCCATGGTGAACCTCTTAGCTGAGTTCTACACTAACATTTTAATTGTTATCTTGCTTATCTGAGTTGAAATCTCACTGCTTCTGTCTTCTTGTGTGAGATGACCCTGAAGCTTCCAGTTTTCATTTTTACATATATTATATGCACCCAGAGGCTCACAGGAAGCCAGTGGGGAACATGCTAGAAAGACAGTCAACAGGTCCTCAATCATTAGGTAATGGAGGAAGTAGAAAGTCCTGTTCTGCTCAGTCACAAAACTGCAATTATATTTCTTATATATTTATTCATTTTCAAGGGGTGCACAAGATTCTGTTTATTGGCCACATACCAGAAGTACCCCTTGAAAATGAGTTAACCTATGAGAAATATAATACCACTTCCTTGCATAGGAAAAATACAGCTTTGTATGTCTTCATCCCTTGAAATGTTTGTGCTGCATATTCGCAAATAACTTGTGTATGACTCTAGAGCCTTTCAAAATAGGTTCTTGCTTAATGGATTTCCTGTGCAATGAAGACTGAAATGTTTTGAGAAAAGTTGCACTCGGGAAGCCACCGCAACTCACCCGCGACCCCCCCAGGGCTCAGCCTGCAGCAGACAAGCTCACTCCTCCGTTGAGAAGCCAGCACAACTCACCCGCAACCCCCCTAGGGCTCAGCCCTGCAGCACACAAGCCCACTGTTCCCTCAAGAAGCCAGCACAACTCACCAGTGACAACCAGGGATCAGCCTGCAGCAGACAAGCCCACTTCTCCCTCAGGAAACCAGCACAACTCACCCACCCACAATTCCCCAGGGCTCAGCCTGCAGCAGATAAGCCCACTCGTCCCTCAGGAAGCCAGCACAATTTACCCGCATCCCCCCCAGGGCTCAGCAGGCATCAGACAAGCACACTCCTCCCTCAGGAAGTCAGCACAATTCACCCGCAACCTCCCAGAGCTCAGACTGCAGCAGACAAGATACGGTGCTCCAGTCGGGTCTTCTGCAGTAGGGCTAGCTGTGTTTGCACCATTTTCAAACAGACCAGCTCCAGCTCTCTCTATTTTCAGCCTGTTACAGCTCTATGATTTTAAGTCAATATTTAATTGTAACATTTTCAGGCAGCTCTTTAATTTATTGCATTTTATGTGAAACGCTAGCCTTTTTATGTATTTATTTTCTGTTCTGTGCAAAACGCTAGCCTTTGCCTTTTTACTGTTGGTAAACTAATTGTTTAAAGAAGCACTAATTTGCACTCTCTTCCTCCCCTTTTTGCCCTCCCACTTCTTGCTCTTTCATAACTCCTCTACCCTTCTCTTACAGCCCACTCCTCTCTCAGGAAGCTAGCACAACTCACCCCAACCCCCAGTACCTGACGCCACTTTGCGACATCTCCCTGCCCACCCTGTCTGAACACTTACTTTTATAGGCACTGTGCTATTTTCTGATTGGACGACAGTGAAATTTCTACCTACTCGTTTTGCCATTGGCTTCTCATACCACTTGACCACTAGAGGGCCACTATAGCTATACACATCAACCAAGCCCAGTTATTACTGTCAAGTACTCACTACCTGAGTGCTAAGAGTGTACCACATCCTTTCCTAGCAGCTCACCATCTCTCTCCCCCATCCAACAAACTTTCCATTTTCTCTACTCCTTCGCCTCGAGTGAGAATTAAACTAAATGTCACACCTCACATCTCACATTTTACCTCGTACCCAACCCCTTGTCCAGTACTAAAAGAACATCAGACTATCTAGCCTGTTACCTCTCCTGAATAATGCTTTATCTAGAACATGTAATTGCTACAATATATATTTTTATCTTCGTGTCCTGTGACCTCCTCATCTCCTCCTGCAAGCCGAAGCATCATAACTGCAACCAAGAACAGTGCTTCTGCATCCTACCACAGAAAATCTCACAGAAGCCCCCTCAGGGGCTCGTCCCACTTTCCTGCCTGGCAAAAAAGGATGCCATCAATCTTGGGTCCTGGCTACATGGCAACCTATGTGTGCTTACCTTCAAAATCAGAAAAATCAATAATCTCACCCCCCCCACCGGCGTACACTACTCTACTTACTCTGTCACCTCATACTAGCTGGTGACATGGAGACCAATCCAGGACCCCCTTTGCACCTCCTATTCCACCCCTGCCCCCCCAACCACTAACTGGATTAATACTAAGGGCCTCAAAATAGTGCACTTGAATTATCAAAGCCTGCATCCCAAAATGGCAGAACTTGAAGCCTGGGTCACTACCTTCAAACAAACAATCCTTGGAATTTCTAAAACATGGTTAAAACCATCTATCCTCCCACACACAGTGGCCTTAACTGGTTACACTACCTTCAGGCATGACAGGGTTGGTAAAAGAGGTGACGGTGTTCTCTTACATATCAAATCCAACCTGGCAGCTACTGAAATTCCACCTCAGCTTCCTTAACATCAGCAGCAGAATCCATCTTTGTCTCCTTAATCCTTGGCAACACCAAAAAACTAATAGTAGGATGTACCTACTTTGCCACCCATGTCTGCCACTGCTGCACTACCCAAATTCATTACCTCCCTCTCTGCCCCCCAAGAATTAATAATGTGTGGGGATTTCATCATTGACTGATTAACTAATAACAAAAACACTGCTCTCTCCACCTTGGCTGACACCAACCTAACTCTGTACATCGGTGACCCTACTGGAAGGAATAACAGAATGGAAGACCACTCCCTCATCAACTGGATCCTCTCTAACTGTGCTCATAGCAAAATTGCCTTGGGAGTATTACCTGACAGCATCAGTGATCACTCACCAGTCTATTGTGTCTGGAGGAATAATTCCCCAAACCCTCCTCCTAAAATTGTAGAATCTCATAATTTGCCCTCCTTTGATCTTGCATCCTTCCTCAACTCTCTCAACAATGCAAACTGGGACCCCATACATACCCTGCCTACTGTTGACCAAGCCCTGGAATTCCTAATTGACACTGTCACTGTCATCATAAACATTTATGTCCCACTCACCCGACGTAGATCCAAAGGTGCTAAAGCCCCATGGCTGACAAAAGATATAAGGAACCACATGTCCAAATGCAATGCAGCCTGGAAAACGTACAAGAAGACTGGACTCCCCTCAGATTGGCAGTTATACAGACAGCTCAGAAATACCTGCAAGTTTAAAATAACTAACGCTAAGAAGACTTATTACCATTCAATCCAAACAGAAAAACTTAGTAACCCCAAATAATTCTGGGCCCTAATAAATTCCCTCCTCAAAGGCAAAACCTCCACCTGCCCAGACTCACTTTCTATGAAGGACAAAGTACTATCAGAGCCATCATCAATAGCAGACGGTCTTAATAATTTCTTTACAGACCTTAGCAACTATGTATCCCATTTCACTTCAAGCCAAGACAACCAGCCCTATCCAGTCACAAATCTCTCTAGGACCACATCCTCGCAATTCCACATCAAACTAGCTACTTGTAAAGAGGTTCTCAAGCTACTTCAAAATCTCAAGGAACGTGGCTCGCCTGGCCATGACTCACATGAGCATAGATTCTTAAAATGGGGAGCACCGGCACTTGCAATACCAGTTTGAATCCTGATTAATACATCCTTTCTCAAAGGAACTGTACCCTCAAAATGGAAAATGGCACTAGTAATCCATAAAGGGGGGTCGGCCACCCCTGCTGAAAACTACAGGCCAATCTCAATTCTCTGCCACTTTGCAAAGGTACAAGAAAGAATTCTATACAATTTACAAGACTACCTTGAACATCACCAACTCCTATCACCCTGCTAACATGGCTTTTGCAGAAATCATAGCACTCTCTCTGCGCTCATCAAAGTTACCTCAGACATTCACCATGCCTTTGATCTTGGCCTAGCCATGGGGGGTCTGTCTTCATTGATCTCACCAAGGCTTTCGACCTGGTGAACCACATGCTGCTGACACTGAAGTTAGAATCCTTAGGTTTCGATCAAACATCCACCTTATGGCTCCAAAACTAACTACCTATCCTACTGCACCCAAAGTGTCAAATGGGCTAAATGACAATCCCCATTCAGACAGATTACCCATGGAGTTCCTGAGGGATCCATCCTGGGCCCTCTGCTCTTCTCATTATTCATTAATGAGCTGCCAGGCATCCATTCAGCTTTACGTGGATGACACCATATTATATTGATCCTCAGCTGACAACCAATGGATTAATCAGCACCTGGAATCAGACTTCCATCAATTAGAAGCATGGTTCTTTGAAAATAACTTACTTCTAAACACCAAAATAACTAAAGCTATGTTTTTCCATCCCCTCTCCTATAAAACCACTCTTAACCCTCAGCTCTCCATCCGCTCCTGTAATGGGGAGCCCCGTGAATCGGTAGAATCATTTAAATACATGGGCATCCTGCTAGACCCAAACCTCTCTTTTGAAGACCATGTCAACAAAACCACCAACACCTTACACCAAAAGATTGGTTTGCTATGCCATCTTCGTCCACTGTTAATGCATTCTGCCAAAAAATTGCTACAGTCTCACTCCTGCTTTCACTTTCCTACAGAGCTCCACTATTCTTATCACTCAATGCCTCTCTCACGAACCAATTGAAACAGTTATATCTCAAGATAGGGCACTTTACTATCAGAGCAGCCCCCTGCCAATACCATTGCACAGTACTCACTTCTTTGGACTGGTTACAACTTGAACACAAAATCCAGTTCTCCTCTCTATACCTCACTTATAAGCTCACACATCTCCATAGTCTACCAAGCCTATCTGACATTATTATAAGAAAACAGACCAGGCTGTCTCTCCACTCTACCTCTCTTCCTCTACTAGCCATACTAAAGATACATCTATCCTCAGGCAGAAGATCCTTTGCTTTTGCCACCCCCTCAGCTTGGAACACCCTCCCCCTTCTATCCTCTCCTGCACTACCCTCCCTCAGTTCAAACTTGCTCTGCATAACTGCTTATCTGTTTCAGGAACCTGTACCTGCCTCACCTGACTTACAGGCCCCAACTGTTATCCTTGTTTTCCTAAAACTCCAAAGCTTATTTTTCCAACCTTCTGCTACTACTCACTGTAACCACATGAACACCTGCATTGTACATCGGTGTTTTACAATCTGAATACTTAAACACCCGTATAGCCATCCTCAAGATTGTACCCTATTTCGATCCTGTCAAAACAAAACTTTGTACTGCATTTTAGACACTGCCATAGATCATATACTGTACTGTGACTCTCTATATGTATTATAGTCCTGTCTGTTGTACAGCTTTGTGACATTAGCTTTTATTTTGATTTTGTACAATATTGTGTCTCTTTGCATGTTGTAAACTATTATCCTATGTACCCTCCCACCGGGTCGCCCCCGAAAAAGGGACTGCATGGTCTCAGTGGGCTTACATTGTTACCAAAATTCCAATAAATAATTATAACAACTGACACCTTTGACTTTCTTTTCATAGTCCCACTGAGCTATTGAGCATGGTGCCAAACCTGTAGCTTGCTTTGCGCAGAGCAAAAATAATATACAGCTTGTTTATTTTTATTAATTGTGAAGGAATTCACAGAGTCTTTAAAATAATGAAATATTAAAAATAATTTTATGTTAAAAAAAAACAGATATATAGTTGAACCCTTTCGTGAGGGCTACATAACTTTCATATTTTAGTACTTTAAAATTTTTGTGATAATAAGTTGCCACATTGTTTAATTTATCCTTGTGTGTGCACAATAGTTTTTAGTACTTGTGAAAGAATCTGCTAAGGATAAAAATCTAGGCATTTTTATTTTATACTGTGTACTCAACAGTTTATTGTACTCAACAAAGATGGCTGCTGAGAGACCTGTATGTTGAGAATCACTGTGTGGATGCTGAGAGGAGATGGAATTTTTTCTACAGACTGGCTTTTAAGCTTATATGCTTGGCAATCTTTTAACTATGGTGATTTCTGCCTTCTGCCCAGAAGGTCTCATGTTTATGGCCAGAATCCTGAACAAGGAGGAGTCGGAGATAGGAGGAGCTTTGAGTTTGGAGAATGGAATGGAGTATGAAACGGAAGAATGAAGGAAGGGAGAAGACCCAAGGGAAGAGCAAGGAAACTCAGGAAACATGACCGGAGCAGTGACCAGAGTAGCATGGAGACTGACATTTGTGGAGGTCATGGATTGGAGCTCAAGGTAGGCACCAGAGAATATAGAACTTTAATTCAGACCTAAGATTTTTTTTTTTGTAGCTAATTCTCTTGGTTCTCATGGTTCTAACTTCATAAGCTGTTGACAGCACTGATGGCAGATTAAGTTAAAATTAAGTGCATTAAAAGTGCATTAGAAATGCTGGGGTGAATCCTAGTTTATCTTTTTGCAAACTGGGTACTTGTCCATTCATTGCATGCTGCTGCCAACTTGTAATTATTTTTTTTTTCACTCGTTTTACATTGAGTAAAGTTTGGGGACGCTTTTTAATAATATTAGTTATTAATTATTCAAACATTTAAATAATTAATATCTGGTCATTTTTCTAATGAGCTTCTTCACAGATCATTTGAATATTCTGTGCCATTTAGTCAGGTGACCTCTGTGCCAGTAACTTTTTTAAGTGTGCCACCAAGAATGCCAATTTGACTGAACAACTCAGAGAAATGTAGCAGCACAACTCTGTTGGAATTAGAATTGATGACAGCTCTTTTGACTGGACAGATTAGAGTCAAGCATTATACAATGTTGTGTGAAAATCCTGTATCCTCATTGGCCAAAACATGTCACATGACCGTGGGTAAATCCTGCATAACCCACGGCTGAGGAATGGCATTTATAAAAAACATAAACACATTTTAAATTTATTTTACACATGGGTCCATTGTATAATAGCAATAAGGCACTCCAGGGTGTGAGTTATTGGGAGATTAACCCACTTTGGGTGTAGTTAAGTCACTCGGCTGCACCTCGTGACACACCACACAAGGAGTAAATCCCCAGTAACCCACACCCTGTTGTTCCTTACTGCTTAAATAATCCATGACAGGGTATGGGTTGCACTGGGATTTACTCATGCCTGGTATGGTTTGGACATGAGGCCACATGCCAAGTGACCAAATCTATATCAGAAGTGGGTAAATCCCAGCATAACCCACATCTTGGAGCGGATTATTGCGATTATACAATTTGTTCTAAATAATGGATTAAAAAATATTAAAAAGTTTATATTTTTTTATTTTAAATACTTTTTTGTTCATTTTTATTGTTATATCTTTCATCCCATCATAACATAGTCCTGTGTTACTAGGTACACTATGTTTGAATCACAGAGAATGGCACAAGCTGTGAGCGACTGCCAGAATTCAGTGAGTGAGAGAGCATGATGTGATTGGCTCCCATAATTGAGCTGCTGGCTGTGTTTTTGGAGCTCCACTGAGAAGTTTCCTCGGTAAGCATGACAAAGTAAAGAAGTAACAAAGTTGGGGGGAGAGAGAGAGAGAGACTGAGGCATGGATGACAGGTTCATGGAGGAGAATTAGCTGCTCAGACACAGAGAGTAGAAGAGTACAGGTGTGGCAGTACAGAGTGCTGAAGTTGGTAATGGAGCTGTAAATGTTGCTGACTAGCAACATGTAATGGTGAAACAATTGTGGTTGGGAAGGGAATAAAGATTTTAAGAACTTTAATGTGAAGGGGCTTTTAGACTGGTTCAATTTCACTTTTTTCTTGGTAACTCTGAGAATCAAGATGGTGGACAAAATGTTAAACTATTAGTGATTCATTTTTGCTTTATCGGCTATTAGTGATTCATTTTTTTTTTTTGCTAAAGCAGTCAGCTGGGACTTTCCCGTTGTGATCACTTGGGAGTGCCCAGATGTGAGAAGAGTTGCTGCACGCTACTCAGCAAGGGAGTGAGAAGCTGAGGAAGCAGGAGCTGTACAATACTTTTGTTCTACTAAAAACAGGTATGCCACCATTGCCTCTCCATACCTGCAGCAAGTGTACAGCCTTTCCAGACTAGCTTGTGCATCCGAATTTGTGTGCAGAATCTTCCCATTACTGGTTTAACTGAAAGTGCCTGGAGTTCTGAGTGGTTGAAGAGCCTGTCCTCTTGGAAGAAATCAGAGGGTGCTGCAGGGCACTAACTCGGGAAGTTCTGCATCATTGATGTATCTATTAGCCATCTCAACTGAGTTTCCCATGCTAACTGAAACTGCATGTGAATGATACAAAATGTGGCTTTTGTGAATGTGTTCAGCCTCAGTTGGCTTTGACTAGGCTGTGTCTGCCTGTCTGTCTTTGTTTATTTTAAAATATAGATTATTTTTTTAAATCCTGCACAAATCAGTATTTTTATTTAAGAGCCCTCTCCTAAATATGGATGTAAAACCTGCATATCTTAAAAATCAGGACATTTAAGGTGTTACATGTCCCTGTTTAGTTTGGAGAAACCTACAGAATATGTGGGCTGTTGAATGACAAAATATTTGACCGGATAGAGGATAGTGGAGAAATAGCCATCTATGTTATTAATGCTGGATATTACATAGATACATAGATACATAGACAGTGTTGGCAGATAAGGGCCTATGGCCCACCCAGTCTGCCCATTTGAGCTTGTAAGTTCAGTTTGTTTTCCTAGAAGTCTGTTGCCCCTTACCCCTGACCTCCAGAATTCCTTTATGTCTATCCCATGTATTCTTAAATCCCGTGATTGTTTCAGCCCCCACCACTTCCTCTGGCAGGGTGTTCCACTTGTCCACCACCCGTTCTGTGAAGAAATTCTTTCTCATGTTTCCTCTGAATTGTCCTCCCTCCAACTTCATCCCATGCCCTCTAGTTCTGGAACATCTTTTCACTTAAAAATAGTGTTTTCCTGCACCCTGTTCCTCCCTGTAAGATACTTGTATGTCTCTATCATATCCCCTCTCTCCCTTCTCTCCTCCAGGGAGTACATGTTCAGTTCCTTCAACCTGTCTTCATAGGACTTGTGATGCAATCCATGCACCATCTTTTGTTGCCCTCCTCTGAACCTTCTCTACCCTGTCTATGTCCTTACGTAGGTATGGTCTCCAGAACTGTACACTGTACTCCAGGTGGGGCTTCACTAGTGTCTTGTATAGCGGAATTATGACCTCCCTTTTCCTGCTGGTGATGCCCCTGCCTATACATCCCAGCATCCTATTTGCTTTACCTGCTGCCTTGTCACACTGTTTCCCTACCTTGAGGTCATCAGAGATGATAACCCCAAGATCCCTTTCCTGCTTGGTGCATGCTATATCCTCACCCCACAATTGATATATTGTGCCAGGTTTTTTGTGCCCCATATGCATTATCTTGCACTTCTTTGCATTGAATTTCAACTGCCAAACCCCTGACCATTCTTCAAGTTTCTGCAGGTCGCTTCTCATTCTGTCTACACCCTCTGGTGTGTCTGCTCTGTTATAGAGCTTTGTGTCATCAGCGAACAGTGAAATTCTGCCTTCTAGGTCCTGCGCAATGTCACTGATGAAGATGTTGAATAGAACCGGTCCCAGCACTGATCCCTGTGGTACCCCACTGGTCACTCTTCCCTCTGTGTCCTGCCACCCAGCCAGTTACCTACCCACCACACTACTGTCTCGCCCACACCCATATTCCCCAGTTTGTGTAATAGTCTTCTATGTGGCACAGTGTCAAAGACCTTGCTGAAGTCCAGATAGGCCATGTCCACTGCCCTCCCTGATCCACCTCCTAGTCACCCAGTCAAAAATTCAACAAGGTTGGTCTGACATGACCTCCCCTGGTGAAACCATGCTGCCTTGGGTCCTGTAGTCCATTGACAACCAGATGTTCCACCAATCTCTCCTTCAGTAGTGCTTCCATGATCTTCCCCACTACCGAGGTGAGGCTGACTGGTCTGTAGTTCCCTGCTTCCTCTTTGTTCCCACTTTTGTATAAGGGGACTACATCTGCTGTCCTCCAGTCTTTGGGTACCTCTCCTGTTTCCAGTGATCGGCTAAACAGGATAGCTAGAGGTTCAGCCACCACCTCTCTTAGTTCTTTAAGGACCCTGGGGTGCACCTCATATGGCCCCACTGCTTTATCAAGTCTTATTACTTCCAGTTCCTACAGGACCCTTTCTAGTGTAAAGGGACTTGTGTCCATTTCTGCACCATTCTCACCCCTTGTACTCCCTTCAGACCCATTACCCTCCTCTTCCTCAGTAAAGACTGAGCAGAAATACCTGTCCAATATGTCAGCTTTACTGTTGTCATCCTCCATGTGGCTCCCATCCTCCCCTTCAGTCTCACTATCCCTCCCTTTGTCTTTCTTTTTTCACTTATGTACCTGTAAAGGTTTTGCCCCTCTACCCACTGATTTTGCAATGTGCTGTTCTGTCTGAGCTTTGGCTTCCCTTACTGACCTCCTTGCCTCCTTTGCTTCTCCTGGTACTTCTCCCTATCCCCTTCTGCTTGTGTCTTTTTGTATTGCCTGAATGCAATCTTTTTAGCTTTCACTTTCTTTGCTACCTCTTTGGAAAACCATAATGGTCTCCTCTTCCTTTTCCTCTTGCTAACCTGCTTAATGCATCATTCTGTTGTTCTTGTAATCCCCATTTTAAATACTGCCCACTGTTCCTCAACCCCTGATTCCTGTCCCATTCCCCTTAATGCCTCTTTCAAGTATCTCCCCATTTTCCCAAAGTCTGCCCCCCTAAAATCCAGGCTACATGTTTTTGTGTGGTTTGGTTCTGCTCTTTCTGTGATTTCAAACCACAATGACTGGTGGTCACTGTTTTCTAGGTGCTCCCCCACTGTTACCCCCATCACACTGTCCCTGTTTGTGAGCACAAGGTCCAGTATTGCCTTCTGCCGAGTTGGTTCCATGACCAGTTGCTTGAGGAAGGCACCCTGAAGGGAGTCCAGGATAAATCTGCTCCTAGTTGATGCTGCTGCTGGGATGCTCCAGTCCACGTCTGGAATATTGAAGTCAATATTGAGTTTGATACCAACAGATAATGCTTTTACAATCTTTTATCTACATTTTATATTTAATCTTTTTGAGGTTTAAACCATTCAAACCATTTAAATAACTTTAACCAGTCCAATTCAGATAAAGCCATGTAATCCATTAACAACACTATTGACGTCACCACTATCCTCAAAAGAGCATGCGTGGCATCCTGTGGTGAACAGTCACTATTTTTAGGATTCAACGCATTGCAGTAGAGAGCCTACTGAAGTGGTTTAGTGGAGAAAGTTATCTTGACACTGCAAAACTGCAAACTTGAGCAGGGGCTAAAGTTATAGAATAAGTGCAGAGGATTATATATTATTTTCAGTCCCAGTATTTTGCTCATAAGCATACGCAAGTGCAGGTCTCCACTTCCTTATTAAGAACCAAGCACTCGCTGTATACCCGCTTTGTATCGAACAGCCACATTGCGCTGAAGGTGCACTAAGAAGCTATGTAGCAATACAGTGTGCACCCCTGGTTTGCTAAAAGGTAAAAAGGAGAAAGGCAGAGGTCTTTAGATAAATCATTGGTTTCAGTAGAAGCAAGTGCAAATACTCCTTTTAAAAGTAAGCTTTTTTCCTTTTTTTTAATTAAATATCTGAATTGAATATTTAAAGAGGTGCTGGCATAGTATTGATACAGAAATAATTCAGGCCAATATTGCTTATTTTAAAATTGAGCTAAAAGCCAAGATAATTGGAGAGAGCCATTAATATTATTCTGTGCCAATAATTAATAGGTCATTAGGTTCACTTATGTCTGTTCCATTTTTCTAACTTTTTTTTGGCAGTTTCTATAAATTTAAATTAGGTTACTGCTGGGTATTTACTCTGAATGTTGTTATTGTTATTTTTTGTTATTGTTACCCACTAGTGTTGGTGACCAAAGTGTCTGGGATTAAGAACTGCCTGGTGGGCAATAAAGAAGCTAACAAAGCAAAAGGGATTTTAAAAGAAAAGCTCATCGGTCCAACAGTGCAGTGGTAGAACTCTGAATTTTTGGTCTAAAGACGAAGAGCGAATCCATTTCTTAGGCTTATTGGTTAAAATAGTGCACTGTTTAAAGCTCATCAATGGCTTCTTAAGAAATACACAAACTATACAAATATGGGACTTGACTCTGGCAGCTGTTGGACTAACAAGAAAGAACTTTATCCTTGAAATTCATCCAAAAATCACTGCACATGAGATTTTTTTAAACATAGTAGCTAACTAAATTAACTGAGCAAATGTTATCTTGTCTTATATTGCACACATTGTATATGAGATAGTATTGATATATTACAGGTTCTATATGTTTTACATTTGACTCTGAACTAATAAGAAATACAAGGACCCGCTTCTGAGATATGTAAGTGCCTAAGAGAGGGGAAATATTAGAGACTGAGAAATATCAAGTTGATATTTTACTGTCACATTTGTATGTTATCTGCACAATAGTAGATTGTAGATTGAATAAAGTGCTCTGGCTGCCTGTAATCTTCTATAACTGTCTATAAAATAATAACCTTTTTTTAAAGAACATATTTGGGAGTAGATGAAAAATGAATACAAGAAGTGGTAAAGTGATGCATAACAAAGGCAAAAAAATTAAAAAAGTAAATGGAAGTGTATTTGATGAACAAGCAACTATTGCAACATCTACCCCAATAGATCCCAAACCCAAAGTTACAGCCTATGCTGAAATTGTTGAACAAATCCCTCAACAAAATGGAGATTTGCCTGTTAGACTGGAAAATTGTAATAGGCAAATAAATCAAACATTGATGACAAAGGAAGACAAAGAAAGTAAAAGCCCAGAGAAAGAAAAACAAAAAGCAACACCGGTTAAGAGAAAAGTACTAAAAGGCATAAGAAGGAAGGGGATCAACAAGACAGATCAATCTGCTAAGCAGAAGGACATAGCAGATTTTTTCCCTACTAAGTTAAATCTGAAAAACATCTCACAAGAGTTCAGTGGTCTTAAAATTCCTGAGAAGGCAGATAACAAGAATGGACTACGGGATGCATTTCCCAAAGCACATGTAACTATTCTAGAACAATTTAGTCCATTAGAACTGTTAGAAATGTCACTGCATTCGGTACAAGAAACACAGTCCAAGATTCAGAATAATTTCTCTATGTTAGCTGGGTCTCTGAATACAGTATTCCAAAGAAGCAGAAGTAGAAAAGATAGAGGTGGAGGATGAGGTCCTGAATAATTGCCCTAATGCATTATCAAAATACACAATCAAAGTCTTGGCGCACCCAATCATGTCAAATATTGTAATAGTAGAGGCACTGAATGATCTGAGAAACAAAGTCAATTGCTTTGTTGGTATGATCATGAACAGGATAGATAAATTAGAAAATAGAATTGAGGAAATGGTTCAGCAGATACCCCCTCAGAAATTATCCTTCTCCACAGTGATTATTCCAGATACACCAGTAAATAAAAATGATAAGAAGGTGTATACTGGGACACTGAAGTCAAAAGAAAGTAGAAAAACAAGAAAAAAACCCTAAGAAAAATATCAAGGAAAAAAAAAATCAACTGGAGAGGATGGAGAAGATTGAAACTCCCCTCCATTTAGAACGGAAGGTAGTAATAAAACCAAATAAGAGTTGGAAAATAATAAGGAAAGGGTTATGGAAAAAGTAGTGGAAAAACTAGCGAAAAAGAATGTGGAGGAAATCAGACAAAAGGATTAAAATAGCTTAAATTAGATAGAAGCGGTAACAAGCAATAAAACTGCAGAAGTAGGTGATGAAGTGGTCCTAAGGATTGAAGGGATTTTTTTTATTTTATACTTTTTACCTCCTCAGCTGGGGGGGGGGTGCTCCTAAGGATCCCAATCACTTGGGCTAACTTGCATCGGTTGCTGCCCCAGCCCCAGTCAGAGTTCTGACCCTTCTGCCCCGCCATCCCAGGTTGCTTCACAGTGGGGATTTATTCCACACCCTGCAGAAACCTGAAGGCAGGGGGCCAAAGGGGAGCTACCTTAAGTGAGATCGCTGTGGCACCAATGGAATCAGCCATCATCACACCGGAGGATTGATTTTTGGCCCCCCTTTATCTCCCCCTGGTGTGAGTGTGCAGTGGTGTCAAGGATGCGTCTGTGCATGTAAACACCCACAATGCACCCAACACCTGCCCGTGCCAGCCCACACTTTGATTGCTGAGCTATACCTGCCCCCAGCCACCACCAGGGGTCAGTGTCCCAGTGATCTCCCCATCCCTCCCTCCCTGAAGGAGGAGAGCAGTCCATGAGATGCTCAATTCTCATTCACCTGGCCAACCCCAGGCAACCCAAGTCCGCTCCTGATCCCAGGTTGCCAGTGTGGCGTGAGGTGTGGCATCCAGCACCTCAACCCTCAGCACCACCAGGCTGGCTAAAGGAGGAGGGATGTTTTTGAAACCAAATGAAACCCAGGAATCCCTGGAAGAATTGATTTCCCACTTATTTCAAGCAGAATAACAAATACTGTACCCTAAGCTTAAAAACATATCCTTCTGGTTAATAGAGATATTACTGACCCATTATGTCCAGTATATCTACTGGTTACAGATCTAAAGACAGCCAATGAAGTTTGGTCTAGGATTCCTAGATCAGAATCCCTGGGCTTATCCATCCTGGCTCCAATCACCTGGGAAACGATACTCAAAAATATCTCTCAAGAAAGATCTGATCTGAAGAGATCTTTGGATATCACATTCTTTACCTCCACTCTAAAATCTTTAAAATGGCAATTTAAACCAGATAAAATACCAGAAAATGAGAAAACTAATATTCTGTCACTCTTTGCGATAAACTACATTTCTGGTGAAAATATGGAGGTATTATCTACATTGGCATTAACATTATTATCTGCCAGTATAAAAATTGATTGTGATAACCAAAACATAAGGAATATAGATAGAATACTGCCGTCAGATTGTGGTTCTACAATAGATCTAGAATGCTCCAGTGAGGAAATGTTTATACCACCCTCTTTCATTCTCTTGTCTACGCCTATGTTTTGCTGCATTCCTGTACACCACCATAACTGAATGTTGCTCACTTCACATGTAACTGTATCATACTATACTATTTCTGTATCATGCTGTGTTATTTATCAATGCTATGTAATCCCGGGTCGCCCCTGAAAAAGGGACCTCCAGGGCCCAGTGGACTTACTCAGTCACCAAAATTTAATAAATAGAATAAATAAATAAATACTTTTGAAAAAGAATGCTTATAAATTAGATCATACAGGAATTCTTATGGTGGATATGAATAACCAAATTGACAAAACAAGCAATGATATAAACAATGCTAAAGAGGATTGACTGGTAACAGAAAGCAAATTAGATGTTGAAGTCACTCAGTCAGTTACAAAGTAGGTAACTTTACAGACAAATCTAATTTCCTGGAATATCGCTGGACTGGCGGGTAAATGACAGGATACAGAATGGATTAGTTTTATTACCACTAATGATGTTATATTGTTCCAGGAAACATAGGCTTGTAATAATATTGATATCAATGGTTACCATATTATAAACTCACCAGCAACTAAAAATGTGAAATATGGGAGAAAGTAAGCAAGATTGGCAGTTCACAGTACATTAAAATAAAAAAAGAAATTGTGATTGAAGAAACAATAAAATAGATCCCAATTATATTATACAGAACATTAATTGGAATTTGACCCCTTTTACTGTTTGCAATGTGTATATCCCCCTCCTAAAAAAATAAACCAATTGAATCAGACCTTATGGATAAATCTAAACAACGAAATTCATGAGATATCTGAGAAATTCCCTAATAATCACATTTTGATTGCTGGTAACTTTAATGGGATTGCATTATTTGATCAAATTGATGTTCTTTTGTCATCATTGGTAACAGAAGACATAAAACCAAGAAACAGCCAAGATAAAATGGTAAATGAGCAGGGAAAGAAACTTATGGAATTGATTGAGGAAAATATGCTGTTAATAGTCAATGGGAGAACTGATGGAGATTTAGAAGGAAATACAACATATTTTTCACAGAATGAGCAAAGTTTAATTGACTACATTTTGTGCAGTTTGGATGCATTTAAATTTCTCTCAAATCTTATTATACAAATGAGACCAGAGAGTGATCACGCACCTCTATGTCTAAAAAATTGTGTTCAAAAATAGAAATATTGATAGTGATTCAGAAATAAACCCTATGACCAATTTGTTTAGTGTAGGAAGTAATAAACTTAGGATAGGAAAAGTTACAGAGTTATGAAGTTACCAGACTGATTCATATTCTTTAATATTCTCCAAGAATGGCAAATAGATGTTGTCAATGTTATCGACCCAAACTTGAGCACCTCAGTCCAGATGGAGCAAAAGATAACACAATTAAACGAGGAAATTAAAGATATATTTTATGTAAAATCTAAACCAAATAAACAACAACCAACAAATTGATCTGGCTATGAATGTAAGAAGGTAAAAAAATAACTTTACAAATTAATAAAATGGACTAAGAAACATCCCTCCAAACTTAATTTCTCAAATTTAAATAAGTATCGTAAACAATATAACAAATAGTTGGAAGGAAAAAAACTAGAATATCAACAAACACAGTGGGCAGAGATGTTTAAAGTAAAATTAGATAATGATAACCACTCATTTGTTAAGATGGTAGGAAGAGGAGTGAGAGAATACCACCCTACATTACAACCCATATCCCAAAATAAATTTGAATAGATAATTTCAGGTCATTTTCTCTAAAATAGAAATAGATAATGTAGATCAATCTTTAATAAATAATATTGAACAATCTGTCAAAACTAACATTACATTTTCAGAAAATGAGGTCAGAAATGCCATTGCTAAAATAAAAAATAAAAAAACCGGGATTAGACTATATGCTCCAGAAATCTATAAAGAACACAGCGATTTTTGGGTCCCAGTGTTAACTTTTTACTTTAATCTATATATAACAAATGAATATGTTCCCTTACTATGGACAAGTAATATTACTGTCCCTTTATGTAACAAGAATTTGTCAATGCTGAATGTTTGCTTGCTGGTGTTAGCATTGGTAGTGCAGGAGTTAGAGAGATGCATAATAGGAATGGCGGTGAAGTATTGAAGTAACACCAACCCCCACCCCCATCCCCACCCTGCAGAGACTGACAGGTGTTGGGGGTGTGCCTTTGGGTCATTGCCCATAACAGTCACAGAATTCCACCTCCCCCCCCCCCGCAGATACTGACAGGTGTCGCAGTGTGCCTTGAGGTCTTCGGCCCTTACGCTCACCCCATTTCAAAAGGAAATAAGCTCAGATGGGTGCAGTATAAGAGAATGAGGTGAATGTTAGGGATGAAGACCCCAAGGCACACCTAAATGCCTGTCAGTGGCTGCAGAATGGGGGTGGAATGGGTTAAGCATTATGGCCAGTGACCCCACATCACATCCCCGATGCCTGTCAGTCTGTACAGGGTGGGCATTACGGTTGGAAACCCTAATGCCCTAGCCATTTGTTGGTATTTTTGCTTCAAATTTTCAACATGGGTTTTTGGGAGCCCACCTCATGGACAGTGGCAGTATCATTTTGTTACTCAATGCCAAAAGGTGATTTCACACAGCGAGTGTGTCATTCGGTGCCACAGGTGCGAAGACACATTTTGGGCAGGATGTAAAAAATGACAGGTGTACTGTTGGTGAGGAGGTATGAAGAAATGGCAATGTTGAAAATCTGGAGTGAAAATATGAAAAATTGGTGAAGTTACAAATGTGCATAGAAACTGTGCAATGCACGCTTGTAACGCAGTCATTTTTTGAAATGTTTTTACCCAGTCTCACACCACTAGACATGCCACCACAATAGTAGCCACACCATCACAAACAGTTGTCAGAATAACAGACTGGCTTTTGGTTACAATATTGCATTATGACAAGCCTCTGTACCACATAAGGTAGCCAGTCCCACAGAGGTCCATTCACACACCACTAGCCATGCCACCACAACACTAGCCATACCACCAACAGTTGTCAGACTAAAATAACTATTTTGGATTCTAAATGCCTGCAACTGACTAACTTAGAAGCCTGTGGCAAGCTGGCAGCATGAGCAGAACATGGCTTTGTGAATCCACTTTATGAAATGGACATCGAAATTCAAGCTTTCTTATTGGTCAGTTCCTGTGTGCTAATGTGTCTGATGCACAGGAAAAAGGTCCAGTAATCCACTATGCACTGATTCTGGCAAATCTCCCATTTAGAATGTTGGCAAAATGAAATTCTGCCATCTTGTTTTTTGCCAACTGTGAGTGTAATTTCGGCCAGCATTTAAACCGCTTCCCTAGAAACCTTGAATTTGGGTGTCCATTTCATTTATATGCACCAGAGTCAGATGTAGAGCACTGTAGAAGACTAGTGCAGAGAACAAAAATGAAGCAGACATGGACCTTCTATCACCCGCTAAGAGCTGTGACCTCAGCTGCACTCCCGCTTGCCCTCCTTTTTTTTTCAACTTTATTTACTCCAGTTGCGGCAAGGGGGACCTCTCTCAGGCATCCTCTCCCTGTGACTGCCTGCCTGAGATCTGCTGTAGGTCTATGCCCTTTCTCTCTCTCTCTCTCTCCACCCCTCCCATTGCCAGCACCCCTGGTTTAACCTGCCCAGAAAGGGTAGCCCGACCACTTACTTGGGCTCCTTGAAAGACAGACTCTGGCACGGGAGGGGGCAGGCTGAGGAGAGATGAGGGCTGGCCCCAGTCAGATTTTGCGCTGGGCATGGAGGAGATGTACCGTCATCTATCCCCACTTGCCGGGTTTTCTGTTTTCTTCCCCACCTTCCCTTGCGTGTGCACCTTCTGATGCTTGGAGCATGGCAACCCAGTCAGCGTCGGACACGCTGTATCATGCTTGCCCATGTGACTGCTACACCCTGGTCTCCACCAGGTGTTGCCAGAACTCTGGACAACCCCAAGCCCTCCCCTGGGACAGGAGAGCAGCCAGATGGGCACTAGATCAGACCCTCCCTGCTGACCCCAGCACCCGAGGCTTGCTCATGAACTTCGGGTCGCCGGTGGCGCGAGGTGTGGCATCCAGCACCTCAATCCTCAGCGCCCCCGGGCCGCGCCCTCGCTTGCCCTCCTTAATGACCAAACTGCCTGTTACTCTGTACTTCCCTCCCTCACCCCCTTTACTTGCATTTCATTTTTATTTTTAAAATTTCTTTCCTCTTAGCATCCACGTTCACCTCACGTAACGTATTAGTGCCATCTCCCGCTTTACTTTGGCAGTGTTGTTTCACCTGCACAACTGCCATGGTCACCGACCTGCTACCTACTAATGTACAGATTTTAAATAAATAAATACAAAAAAGATACTTTCTTTTGTGAATTTTAACATAGAGATAATCTAAATGGGAGTGCAGGCTGGGGGGTGGGGGTGGTGATGGTACTGCCAAAACAACCACGCAATTTCCAGCTACGGCAGCCTTAGTTGGACATAAGTGCTTAACTCAAAAAAAAAAACACTAAGAAGGCAGAGGAACTATTTTATTAAGACTAAGACAAAGATTTAACTTTTTTAGTATTTAAAACAATTATTTTTGCTTTTCATCAACATCTATAATTTCGATGCCCATTTCATAAGCTCAATAAGACACTCCTGGATGTGCGTTAGACACTTTAACACATGACTAGGAGGCTGGACGCACTCGGCCTATGTTCTTGTGCCTCACTACACCTCCTAGCTGTGTGTTAAATGGTCTAATGCATACTCTGTCGTGTCTTATTGCTTACTTGCCCACCCTACCTGGCCACTTTCCTTACCCCAACAAACCAGGATGGCTACTCTCCCCAACCTACTACACCTGCCCAGACACTCTCCCTGCCAAGACAGACCAGTCTGGACATTTTCCCCACCAAGGTAGTGCTGCACAACATGAGCACTTTCCCAAACCAGACCGGCCACTCTCCCCACCCAAATGAAGCTGCAGAGCCACTCTTCCCAACCCACCACACCAGGACAGACACTTTCCCCACCAAGTTAGAGCTGCACAGCCAATTTCCCCACCCACACAGAGCTGTACGGACACTTTCCCCACCCGGACTGAGCTGCGCAGACACTTACTCCACCCTGGATGAGCCTGGGCACTCCCCACTCCAACGGACCAGCCTACACACTATCCCCCATCCCGACAGACCAGAACAGACATTCTCCCACCCCATCAGACCAGCCTAGACACTATCTCCACCCTGATGGACCAGCTCGGCCACTTTCCTCACACTGACAAATCAGCATGGACACTTCCCTAGCCCAGACAGAACTTCATGACCAGTTTGCCCACCCAAACAGAACTGCATGGCCACTTTCCCCACCCAAATGTATCAACCTGGACACCATCCCCACCCTGACAGACAAGCATGGCAACTCTCCTACCTCAACAGACAAGCTTTCCTTTCCCCACCCAGCTACAGCTGCATGGACACTCTCCCCAACCCACCTCACCAGGCTGGAAACTCTCTCCACCTGGATGGACCAGCTAGATCAATTTGCCACCCTGGTGGAGCTGCACGGCCACTTTGCCCACCCAGACAGAGCTGCATGGACACTGCACACTACAATGGACCAGCCTGTACACTAACACCAACCCGACGGATCAGCATGGCTACCCCGACCAGTGTCCTCTTCCCTATGGCCACTCTCCCTATCCTGACCCACCAGCATGAACAGCCGGCAAGCCCACCCCACTAGACAGAGCTAGCAGCAACCACCATCCCCAGACACACGGCCTGCCCAGCTCGCAATTGCCAGCCCACCAGGCTCACTGCTGGCAACCCCCTCCAAGAAACATGGCCAACAACCCCCCCAAAAAAACAAGGCTAGCAACACACCCCAGAAACATGGCGGCACCCCTGAGACATGGCAGCACCCCCCCCACACAAAAAACAAATGGCCAGCCAGAAACAGTTTTTAAAAGCAAGGTATTTCATTTATGGAACAGGCAATTAACAGTACACTGTATGTACAGAACGTAGAGAAGAATTCAGACAAAATAAACAACCCTTTGTGCAGCGTTTGCCAGGCATGGACAGCAAGGCCAAGCAGTCAGTCTGTTTAGCTCCCCCCCCAAATGGAGTCCCACAGTGGACTGGGTCAGATCAGTGGCAGAAAGGCCAAGGAGTCTGTCCATTTAACTCCCCCCCCACAATGGAGTCCCACAGCGGTTGTTTTATCATTACTTACAGCCAGGTACAGCTGAGACAGGGACAGCGAAATAAGTAGACAAGCCGCTCATTCATTCATTGACCTAACTCATTTGTCTACCCTCAGGAAACAGAATTCTGAAAAACACAGAAAGTAATGAAATAAAAAAAAAAAAAGATTAGGCATGCAAGCTCTACTGGCTCGAATTGCAGAAGAGAGTGAAGCATGGATGCACCAGATACACAGAAGCTAAATTATATGCAGAGGAGCAGCGAAGTACTACAACAATAAAATATGTAGTCTGAACTGGAAAGCAACAAGTCTGAGGGGTGGGCATGAGGGTGGGAGAAGGGTGGGTGAAAAGCAGGACCAGCCATCCCTGAGTCCAATACACATTTTTTTTGTACCAGTTGCCCATCATACCTGGACTCCCCCGAGCTGCCATTCTCCCTCTGAGAGAACAGTCTTTTTTTAAACAACTTGCCCCCTCATCCGGTCCCTCCTAGGATCCCACCCTCCCTCTAAATCTCTTGGGCCCCCCTACAGCACCAATAACATTTCTTCCACCTGGCCCCCCTCCTGCAGTTCCCACCCTTCCTCAGAGTCCAATAGATATTTTTTAAACCACTTGCCCCTCTTTCCTGGACTCCCCCTGGAATGCCACCCTCCCTCTGAGAGGATCACACATTTTTTTTTTTTTTTTTAACAGCTTGCCCCCTCACCCAGTCCCTCCTGGGCTCCCACTGTTCCTCTCTATCCCTTGGGCTGCCACCCTGCCTCAGAGGGAAACACAATTTTTTTTAAAACCACTTGTTCCCCTCACCTGGACCCTCATGCCCCATGGGCTTACACTCCATTAGCCATTAGTGGTCAGAGAAGCCAGAACAGCCACTGGAACCCCACTGCGCAGAGACCCACACGGCAGCATTTTAGATAACGTGTAGCAAAAACAATGACTCTACGATCTAGAAAATTAACAGCAAAACAGTGAGCTAATGACTTGTGGAACCTGGGGAAAATTAATTTCCCTACTTCAAAGGGGAAGCCATTCTAGGGCTTTGTGAAAACAAAGTCACAACTATTAACAACTGAACAATGAAAACTAAAACCCAACTTCAGCTCTGCAAAGTCTTATTTCTTGTAGTACCAAACTTATGGAATGCTGTGCATAAATCACATAATTAAGGCATAAAGTGCATACATTGCATAAAATGCAGCAAAGTACATAGCAAGCTTACAAATACCTGACATGTTGCTTCACTGCCCCTTCTTGGGACAAATGAAAAAATGACTCACCTTAGCAATGTTATTTCTTCTAATGGAGTCTTGCTGTATTCTGACAATAGCAGTGAGTCCCAACCTTTGAATTGCCCTGGAGATGAAAGAGTTAACTTTCCATGCCAGGCATGGAATGCTGAGCTCGAGCTCGGTTGAGACTCTGTCTGTTGTTGCTTGAAATCAAACCGTCAGATCTTTATGAGCTAAACTCACTGAGGGTCCCATGTGGAAGCTGTAAACCTACACTAGCCAACTGGCTACTAAATATAATAAAAGATTTGTTGGTCCCAAAACAAAGACTCAAGTCAGGAAACCCAAAAAATGAAATAAACACAACACCCACTCACCCAAAGAAAAGAGGGTGATAAACAAGGTGGGGCAGCTCCTGAGTGCCAACACTGGCACTGCCCACCCACATCCCAAAAATAAAGGTTCTGAGAGGGGAAGGTGGGGGGAGGTCAGAATACAGCAAGACTCCATTAGAAGAAACAACATTACTAAGGTGAGTAATTTTTTCTTCAAACAACATGAAGTCTTGCTGTATTCTGACAATAGCAGACTACCAAGCAGTACCTCCATGGAGGAGGGACAGAACCTACTTAGGAAATAGGCCCTCAAGCACTGCTGTGCCAAACCGAGCATCACTCCTAGCCTGGATATCCAGAGAGTAATGCTTGGTAAAAGTGTGAACTGTTTTCCAGGTAGCTGCTTGACATACCTCTAAGATAGGAATATCCCTGGCAGCAGCCAGGGAAGCAGCTGTACCTCTGGTAGAGTGAGCCCTCAGGCCTGAGGGTGGAGTCCTACCTAGTTTTTCATAGCAAAATTGAATGCAAGAAACAATCCACCTGGCAATGGATATTTTAGTGGCAGGTTTTCCTTTACCAACCTCACCATAAGTGAGGAACAGTTGGAGGGAGTCAAACCTGTGACCCTTGGTACATTCTATGTAGTAGCTAAGGGCTCTTTTCACATCCAGACTGTGCAACCCCCTCTCACCAGTGGAGGAATGGTCAGTGAAGAACACGGGAAGAGACATAGATTGGTTAAGGTGGAAGTCTGAAACCACCTTAGGTAAAAACTTCCTGTTAGTCCTGAGGACCACCTTATCTCTATGGAAAGAGATAAAATCAGGCTCCACTGACAGGGCTTGTAACTCGCTTATGCACCTGGCAGAAGTGATGGCCACTAAGAAAACAGTTTTCCAAGTCAAGTACTTAAGCTCTACTGAGGACAAAGGCTCAAAAGGGGGTTGCATAAGCTGAGCAATGCAAACATTAAGGTCCCAAGCAGGGGCAGGGTCCCTGAATGGCGTATTGGTATGAAGCAATCCCTTGGAAAACTTGGAGAATACAGGGTGAGCTGAAAGAGAAGAAGGCTTACCTGCTGAAAGAAAAGCAGAGACAGCTGCCAGGTGCACCCTTAGTGTAGCTGGTCTGAGTCTCAAGCTATTCAGATAAACCATATAGTCAAGGACTGTGGACAGGTCAGCAGATTGTGGGGAAATATGGTTCCCAGAGCACCATATGGAGAATCTTTTCCATTTGGAATTATATGTAGTTCTGGTGGAAGGCTTCCTAGAAGCCTTCAGAATATCCATAACACCTTGAGAGAGGTGTAAATCAGCAAACTCTAACTCTTCAAGAGCCAGGCCTTGAGATTGAGAGCTTTGAGATTCGGGTACCAAACCCTCCCCTGAGCACAGGTTAACAGGTTGTAATTCCTGGGAAGAAACAAGGGAAGGTGGACTGCTAAGGACAACAGGAGAGGGTACCAGGGCTGTCTGGCCCAGTCTGGAGCAATCAGAATCACCTTGCAGGAGTGAGACCTGATTTTTACTAGCACTTTGAATAGGAGAGGGAAGGGGAAAACATACAGGAACTTCCCTTCCCAATTGAGAACCAGGGCATCCAGGGGGACTGAGCCCAACACTGGGGGCCTGCAGTAAAAAAGGGGAAGTTGGTGATTGTCTGGGGCTGCAAAAAGATCTACCTGTGAGGTGCCTCATCTGGAGAAGATCACCTCCAAAACCAGGGGATCCAGTGACCATTCGTGATGGCCCTGGAAAATCCTGCTGAGGGCATCTGCCAGGACATTGTTCTTGCCTGGGAGGTGTACTGCTGTAAGGGAGGTGTTCAGGGAAAAAGCCAGAGACCACAACTTCATCGCTTCTGTGCACAAGGCCATAGACCGAGTGCCCCCTTGCTTGTTTATATACCACATTGTTGTGGTATTGTCTGTCCTGATCTGAACAACCTTGTTCTGAACAGACTTTTTTTATTAAATTTTCCTATTTTTTTCCCCACGCCTCTCGTCGACCATCGACTCTGGTCACAGACCCCTGGAGCCTCAGCCACCGGATATTGCCATCTCCCCCGGTCATCCCTGGCTTACCCCCCAGAGAGTGGGGCTGCAGTTCCGACCCCCTATATCAGACCGCGGAACTGTGACTGGTTGGGGGAATGGCTCCGGTGGCCAATCAGGGCTTTCCTGGGGCAGAGCGTCACTGAGACGCAAGGCGTGGGATTTTGTTCCCTCCCATTTTCCCTCCCCCGAGGAGGCAGGGGCGTGCAATGATGCCAGCGTCAACCCCGCCTCCCTCTCCCCCCCTGTTTTGAACGTCGGCAGCGCAAGTTCTCCCGGCCTCCGCCAGGAGTCCTCAGTGCTCCGAATGTTGCCCGCAGCCTCCCCCCGGAGAAGGAGAGCTGCCCATCGGACACTCAATCCTTCTCCCCCCGGCCAGCTCTCCGACGATCCGGGTCTGTTCCCGAACCCGGGTCGCTGGCGTCGCAAGCGGAAATCCCACCACTGCGCCGGCGGGCCGGCCCTGTTTTGAACAGACTTGGAAAAAGCTTGAAGTGCATGAAACACTGCTCTGAGTTCCAACAGATTGATGTGAAGCAGAGATTCCTGAGGGGACCACACCCCTTGGGTGGTCAGGTCTCCCAAGTGGGCCCCCCACCCCAAGAGGGAAGCATCTGTAGTAAGGATTAGAGAGTGAGACTGAGTGACAAAAGGAACTCCCTGTCTGAGATTGCCCTGATCCTGCCACCACTGCAAAGCCTGGATCAGGGTTTGAGTCACTGGTATCAGTTTGGTCAAAGGGTCCTTTTCTGAGACCAAAAAGGGTCTCAAGTGGAACTGAATGTCCCTCATCTGAAATCTTGCTCCCTGCACCACTGCTGTAGAAACAGCCATGTGTCCCAGGAGCTGCAGAAAATGCCTTGCTGGTCGAGACACCTGTAGGGTGAACGAAGAGGCCAGTGATATAAGGGTCCTTGCCCTGTCCAGGGGAAGGAAGGCTCTTGCCTTTTCTGTATCTAGCTCTGTACCTATGAAGGTGAGGAGCTGAACAGGCTCTAGAACTGACTTTGAAAAGATTCAGAAGGAAACCTAGAGAGGTGAGCAGTTGCTGAGTTATCTGAAGGTGTAACTTGACTTGGTCTGGGGACTGGCCTACTATGAGCCAGTCATCCAGGTATGGGAAGATGGCAATCCCTTGCCTTCTTAGGGAAGCAACTACTACTGCCAGGCATTTTGTGAACACCCTTGGAGCAGAAGTTAGGCCCGAAGGGCATTGCTCTGAATTGATAATGGCCTGAGGGCAGCTCGAACCTGAGGTACTTTCGATGGGAGCTTCTGATGAGAATATGAAAATAGGCATCCTTGAGGTCTAGGGAGACTAGCCAGTCTCCTGGCCTTAGAGAGAGTAGAATTATTCCCAGAGTCACCATTTTGAATTTTGGCTTTAAAAGGTGCTTGTTTACGTATCTGAGATCCAGGATTGCTGCCATTCTCCTGTCTTTTTGGGGTAAGGAAGTACCTGGAGTACAATCCTTTGCCTTGGTGTAAGGGGCGGAACCCTTTCCACAGCTCTGAGAGCCAGGAGGAAAGAGACCTCTGCCTCTAGGGCAAGTGCCTCTGAGGGATTTGCAGGTGGAAAGGATCTGGTTCTCAGCTTTGGAAATTTTTTGAAGCTGAGAACCAGTCCCTGGCTTACTGCTTCCAGGACCCATTTGTTTGGTGTTAGAGACGTCCAGTCCTGGACAAAGTAAGCCAGCCTGCCCCCTACAGGTGGTGGAGAATCGGCCCTGGCAAACCCATCGGGGTGTCTGCTTGGCAGGGGGTTTAGGCTGAGGGGTGGAAGCAGGACTGCTTGTACCCCTTCTGCCTCTCCCTCTAAAGAACCACCTCTGAGCACAGGCAGAAGAGGAGGCCTGGGCTTGGTAGAAAGGCCTATGAAAAGGTCTGCCTCTGCCCCTGGGATGCTGCCTCTGAGGAGTGGCTTGCCTTTCCTTGGCCTGGGCACTCCTATAGGTGGTCCTGTATTCATCCATTTTCTTCATGTAGTTCTCTGTTTGCTCCCCAAACAGAGAATTACCCTCAACAGGAAAATCCATAGCCTTAGTCTGGGTATCCTGAGACAGGCTAGTACATCTGAGCCAAGCCATCCTGTGAAGGGCCACAGATGTAGCCATGACTCTAGATGAAACATCATTGGAGTCCACTGCAGCATGGAATTGCACCTTGGATGCCTCAATACCATCAGCAGCCACCTGCTCCAGCTCCTTGGCAAGCTGGCCAGGGACCTGTTTAGCTAAAGCCATAACAGTGTCCCATCTAGATTTCTGATATCTAGCTGTATAGGCCATATAATTGGCCTGTCTGAGTCCCAAGGATGCTGCATGTACTGTTTCTTTGCCATGACATCAATCCTCCTGGAGTCCTTATCTGGGGGGTGTGAAGCCAAGGGTATATTAGCCTTATCACAGGCTGCAGCCTGCACTACTCCAACATGGCTGCATTGCTGGGTAAGGAACTCCATATCTGAGCCTGATAGAGTATACCTCCTGTCCATTCTTTTATCCACAGGAGGTATAGAATTAGGAGTCTTTAAAATTTTAAATGTCTGCTTGCCAAAAGATTTGTGTAAGGGAATAGACAGCCTCCTGGACTCCGGGATATCCATAATTTCCACATAGGCAGGCTCCTCCTGGTCATCCACAGCTTCTTCCATAGGAAGCTGAAGGGTTTCGGCCACTTTTTTATAAAACATGAAATGAGAGGGGGACTCAGAAAGCCTAGGAGGAAACACTCCTGAAGGTCTGTCTGGGGAGATGTCAGGGTCAATGGGCACATCCAGACTTTCATAACCACATTCACTTTCCTCATACTCTCCTTCCTTCTCCTCTGTTCATAATATTCTTCCAACTCATAATCCGGAACCGGTGGAACCGGCGAACCGAGCGCCTTCCTGATGGTGCTGGTTCGGTCGGAACGGGGGAAAGCGACTGCACAATCTTTATCGCTTTGGCTATTTCATCAATGGTTGGAAAAGAAGCTTTTGGATCCACACCAGTTGATTTTTCCCTTCTTGTTCTCTTAGCCGGAACTGACTCCTCGGAATCGGTTCTCCTTTTGCCCGAAGAAGTCTCGCCCTGGTCAGAGGGCATTCCTTCTGGTTTGGTTTGAACCGAACCGGGCTAGCCATCCGGGTCAGCGTACTTTTTGGCCTCCCTTTCCCTGAGCCTACCAACTCTCTTTTCTAGGGTAGCTGCAGAAACATTTTTACAAATCTGGCAGTCTGAATCGAGGTGGTAAAACCCGAGACAATAAACACAGGTGGTGTGGGGATCAGCCTTAGCAAAGACTTCCCCACACACACTACAGTGTTGAAACCTAGTGGGCCTGGTTTTTCTTTTGGGTTTCTCAGACATGGTGCCAGTTCTAACCAAACTTACCATTTTAATGGCAATCCGCCAGGCAAGACACTCTTCTTGGTTCCTGACCGTGTCACGGGTCGTGGAAAAAAATGTGGCAAAATCCGTTTTTTTTTAGAACCGATAAGAACCGGTAACCACACTCTAACAGTAGAAATAAAAGACTTTTAAAACAACTTGATCGGTTCAAACCGAACCGATAAACTGTTTACAAGTTCCACACAGAATAAAAAACAAAATAACCTATTTAGTACTCACGAATACCACAGACAGAGACTGAACCGACAGGTTGCGGTTTTAAATTCGGTTTAAACCGAGAAAAACGGACTTTAACCCACAAAATGAACCGAGCAAAGGAGAAATCTCCGGTGCGACTGTTCAGTGAGGCGGAGTAAAGAATCTGATGGTTTGATTTCAAGCAACAACAGACACAGTCTCAACCGAGCTCGAGCTCAGCGCTGCCATGCCTGGCATGGAAAGTTAACTCTTTCATCTCCGGGGCAGTTCGAAGGTTGGGACTCACTGCTATTATCAGAATACAGCAAGACTTCATGTTGTTTGAAGCAGGATGCATGCACTGAATAATGTGATTTATACACAGTGTTTTGTTGAACTATGCCACATCAAGTCCCTTTGTTTTAATAATAGAAATGCACCATTGCTACCATTGACTAGGTTGTCAGCAGTCCCATCCTTCCCTAGCTAAACCCTCTGTGGCAGGCATCCTGACTCACGTACTGTTTTTGTTTCTTGTTTGTACTTTTTTGTTTTAAAAAATAGTAAATACCTACTGGCTGATGACTTCAATAAATGACCTAAAAATCGATGACTTGTGAGGCTCCGGTCCAGGTGGATGAGTCAGCTCAGTCAGACTGAGAACAGCAGCCCACACAAGTCCTCCAACAACTGTAACTTGCCACCAATGGACCTGCCCACAGCCAAGGATGCCTCACTCGCCTCAGCCCCTGTCTATCACACGTGATATTCGTGGTTCAGTGCCAGTCACCACACAGTCACAGATCCCTGTGATATAAAACTTCTCCAGATGTCTCAGCAGGCAAGGCACTCTCTTCGCTCAGCTCTCCGGCTCACTGCCTCACACTATCCTCCTCTCTGGTTGTCAGAACTTGGAAGAACACAACAAATTTTGAAGACAGTCCAGTGGCTGAGGCTCCCCTAAACAAAAAGTGAATTTTGCAGCAGCAGAGAAAGCAGTCTTCTATTTCATCACTTCACTTCTCGCTCACGCCGCAGGCTCGCCTCTGGCTAGTAAAGCTCCGACCGAAGACAGTGCTTCTCTGCTCTGCTTATTTAGCTGGCTCACTCACTTCCTTCAATGCTCCAAAGTCCAAGTCCACTCCAAAGTTAGGATCAGCTTGGAAACTGGAAATTTTTGGAATGCAATGTATGTTTGCAGGGGCTTTTAAACATGCCACCCTTACTTGCCACACCTCCTATCCTCACAAGGCAGCCAATCAATGAAGTACAGTACCCCAGCGAACCTGATTGAGAAAGGTAGATACATTTCTCAGTCATGTCCACTGGATGTACATGTCATCAACTAGGGAACTCATACCACCCCCCCCTCCTGAAAAAGCTGTAAGGGGATTAAAGAGCTAGCAGAGTAACCCATTTTTGCATTATTTTGTTAACTGGATTACTCTCAAAATCTTTATATTTAAGATTATGAACAGTAGGTATGTATAGATTCTAAAATGATTGATGAAAATGTCTTCTGTTAGAGCATTTGCAAGATTCCATGAAGCCTAAGGGTAGTGAGAAATTGCTAGCGAGCAAGTCGGAAGTGATGCGTAGGGGAGATGATCGGTCACTGAGTCTGTACAAATTCCTGGTCTGCAGGGTGTGCTGCCTTCTGCAAGCTGAGGCATTTAATTTATTTTGGTTCATTACAGTCTTAATATTGACCTCTGATGTTTTTGTCTTTCTTCTACCTCCTTTATAATACTGCCCTAGCACTTAGCCCACCGACCATGCTAACCCAAACCTGTTTCCCACTCGATCAGATCACACATACTGAACCTTCTACTCTCATATCATGTCAAAGTCAGTGCATAGAGCAAAATACATAGCAGAGCTGCTGAAAGTGGAGCGCCCCTAAAACGCTGGGAGACAGAAACCTACTGTGCAACCATCAGCAGCAACCTCTATTGTTTCACTCTAAACATAACCACAGGTTTGTAAGCTTCCCTGTTATGGTAGCGCCCTCTTAACACTCAAACTGAGAGAACCAGACATCACAGTTAGAGGCATCTGTAGAGTCTTGCAACACCAGGGGCACATATCCTGAGATGTATATTACCATGCCGTGGGGCCACATAGGCCTGGTGTGGGGGTCGGGGGAGGGAAGGCCCCCCAAAGCCATTGAGGTTTTACTTCCTGAAAGGTGAAAATCTGGGTTATCCTGAGCCCTCAAACATTATAAATAGAACTCTGAACAATGGGTAGTGTACTCCTTTTCGGAAAGGGGAAAGTTTGAAACACTTTACATAAGAAGGGCTATTGGGCTGAACTGCACATGTCAACATTTAGTTGATCCTCCTGCATTTGGAACTACATATATGTACACACTGATAGTGATTCGTTATCCAGAAAGTGAATAATTGATTGTAGTGTAGTATGATTATTAAGGGTTGTGCACAGGTCAATGCCCATGCATTCGTTATAAATGAGACTGTGATTCTTTGTGACTTTATAGGCACATATCACTAGGGATGTGACAGTATACGTTGATCATTCATTCCTTACAAATGGTGGGGCATGCACCTTTCAAGAAATGGGTTGTAGTACAGTAGGTCAAGTTAATAATGAAATAAAAACTCATGAGCGAAACTTCTGAGTCTCTGAGTCTCTCTATATGCTTTTGTTTAGTGTATCAGTAAAACAAACCTAAACTTACTGCACAGATTTCATAAAATTTATTTATTTATTTAGTTTTTGTTGATTGGGTAAGTGCACTAGACACATTCTGCCTGTTTTCAGGCATGACCTGGAGTGGGAAGGGATACAGACTAATGCTAACTGAACTTGAACCACATTAAGCTGTTGGTGGTATTTTTAGTGAATGAGGGGAAATTTGGTCAGGGCACCGGGGAAATTCCCCTTTTTTCGAGAAGTGCCATGGGATCTTTAACGCCCACCGGAACTACCACCAGAACAGGCAGACAGAACCTCGGTTTAACATCTCATCAGAAAGATGGCATCTCAGGAGTGCAGCACCCTCCTCATGCTGCACTACAGTGTCAGTATTGGGATTTAACTTAAGTGCCTGGTGTGGTGATAGAACCCACAGCCTTCTAATCTCTCAGCCTCAGAGGCAAGTATGCTACCTGCTGAGCCACTGACCCTAGAAGAAAGGTTCACAGGGGCATCGCTGGTCTGGAGTGAGACTGTAGGCTATAAGTAGAACATGTCATGCCAAGGTATTCTGTATGAATGAGATTGTGCTTACATGTTATGCAGTATTATTATGCACATAAGACTGCATAGGCCTGGGGAGACATTCAGACAATAGAGGTTGGTCCTGCTCAGTTTTATAACTGGCTGAGGATGTAACTTTCTTGAAATGCTGTGTGAAATAGGTCATCATAGCAATACCGAAATGTAAAGGTAGGTATGAGGTAAATCTGGTTGATCCTGCCTTTCTAAACCAAACTTACTGCACAGATTTTCGAAGGGGGCACCACTGGTCTGGAGTGAGTTTACAGACCAGGAGGAGAAACAGAACAAACAGGTCATGTCCAGGGTTTTCATTGTGATTTGTGAGTGAACAATCACATCTTCTTATTATGAGAGCTGCAGATGTGATTTATACTGCTGTGTTTATAACTGATTCAGATACACACTGACATGATGGAGAGAGAGTATTAATTTTGTTCGACAGTAGATCATTGGATGTCATTAGAATATCTAGTTTGTTATGAAATGCTGCCAAATCCTTCACCTCATTTTGAAAGTGCTTCATAAAGTGCTTAGCAACAACAACTTCTTCATGTGAGATGTCAGTTCCGTAATGATTGGATGTCAATACTGTTAATGGGTCAGTTGGTGTTGTCTCTTTGACATTGTCGCAAAACTGTCTATAATGGTATCAGCAGAGACTGACATTAATGTCTCTCGCTCAGTTGTCATAATTGCTAAAGCATCAAGCCTCTCCTGGTTCATTGTTGAACGAAGCCAAGTGTACAGACGTCTCAGAACACTAAATCCACGTTCACACGAACAACTTGTGACAGGGATAGTCAACTTTGACTAATTTTTGCAGGGCAGGAAACATTAGAAAATCTAGTTTGTTATGAAATGCTGCCAAATCCTTCACCTCATTTTGAAAGTGCTCCATAAAGTGCTTAGCAACAACTTCTTCATGTGAGATGTCAGTTCCATAATGATCAGCTACATGTTTCAGACACAACGTTTACAAAATTTGATGATGAAGGTGAGCAAGCTTGAATGCCAGTTAATATTTCTTTGTTTACAGTAGAATATCTTCTATCAAGTTCTGCAATCATTCTGTCCAAGCAAGGATACCACAGTTTGGATCTGAAACTTTCTTCATCATGGGTCAGTTCACATGATCCAGATACTGTTTCAACAAATAAATCATCAAACCTGGGATTTGTTTTGCATTTGCAATGTTCTGAAACCTGCAAAATTGATATCTCAAGTCTCTCACAAAATTGACGGGCTTTATTATATACGTCATTGGCTGATGCCTCATTTTGCATGTCTGTCAGAGTTGTGGCGACAGCCTCAACAGCTGTTATAGTAGTTGACAAATCAAGGATTCTTTCTGAAGGAGATTAAATAGCCCCTTAGTTGTGCTCAGTAGTGTCTGAGACACAAAGAGACAGGGAACTGTTGACCAGCTCGCAAGCTTCTTTCGTAATCTATGAGCAGTTGCATGAGACCCTATAGACAAACAATTTAAAAGTGCATCAGATGTTTTCAGCACAGCACTGATTGATTGCAGTCTGCAAGACCATCTAGTATCCGAGTATCCGAGAGCTGCACAAGTTCAGATGGTGTTAAGCCAAGGTCCCCCTGTGCATTCATAAACTGCTGGTGCTGTTTCACCGAAATGCTAAAAAAAGCATACAGAGACTCAAGAGTCTAGAAGAAGTCACATGCCTCTGGCAATTCTTTGCATGTATTACAAAGTTCATGGGCATAACAATGTACCTAAATTGCCTTATCATGAAACATTTGAAATCTTTCTCTAACTTCACTTATATGACCACTCATCACAGAAGCCCCATCGTAAGCCTGAGCAACACACAACAGTTTGTCAATTGCATGTTTTCTCAAACAGACTTCTAAAGCAGCAGTGATACTGACAGCATCAAACTTCCCCATTTTAGTAAACCAAATGCACCTTTCCATTATCTGTCCATCGCTGTTTACATAGAGCACACAGACTGCTAGCTATTCATATTTTTTCACTATCTCTGGCTTTATTAGCCATAATTGAAAACATTTCTGCTGAGATTATCTCCTGAATATGCATGCAAGTGTTTCTTTTGGACAGCAGCTAATTAGTTCATTCAGTGAATTTGGTGAAGTATAACTTACATTGTCTGGTGGTCTGTATTTTGCAAGAAAGGAGTCATATTTTTTTATGAGATTTAGGAGTTCAAGAAAAATTCCCTTGTTCATGCTATCTTGGCTCTCATCATGTCCCCGAAATGCCAGTCCATTTTCCCAAGTATCTAGTTATTTCCATGAGTTGTTTCATGTACTCTCTTCGATCATGGATGTCTTTGTCACTTGCCCTGTTAATGACTTGTTCTATAGTGCCAGTTTTCTTTGTACATTCAAATTCTTCCCAACGGGTCATGCTACTCAAATGGACAGCTGAAAAGTCATGTTCCCTAAATGATTCAGTAGCTTTTTTCCAATTTGTGAATCCTTTGCCAAGTAGAGCATCTCCAGTGACCTAGCATTTCTAGTGCTAAATACTCTACAAGGGAAACAATACACTGCATTGGCTTGCACGGAGTATTCCAACCAACGGTATGTTTTAAACCAATCAGCTTGAAATGCCCGTTTGCATGCATTTGTGTTTTTACCAAAACAAGTTGATGGGAAGTTATAATTCTGTGGTTGTACAGGTTCAGAATCACTATTGCCAGAGCCACTTGGAGATTTGCTCTTTGTTGCATCAGGTGATTCTGTCATTGATAATGGAGCAATATTTTCTAACATTTGCTCCACATGCCCCCCTTCTGTATGATTCTGGTTATTGCTTTGGCTGTGACTGCTTCCTAAATCTTGAAAAGATGCCATAATGGAATGCACCGACTGTTGTGCTGCTACATCTGTTACCATGATTACTTCTCCTCCTTGACATTCTGATTAAGATACTGACTGCGGATTGTTTGTCTTTCTGAAATAATTTCTTATATCCATAATAAAGTCTAGTGTTAAATTGTATTTTATCTTTTTTTATTTTTTTTGTGGTGTGGAATCAATGTGTCCTTTGATCATCAGACTTTAATATCTTACTTTTTCTTGGTAGGTAAGAACAATTGTATAAAATATATCTTCTGCTAGCATATCCATATGGTATGTGACTTGTCTAAATTAAGTTTTGAATTACTGATATTTCAACCACCACACACACTGCACAGGAGCACAGTGCAGGACAGGACAGTGTATACTAACTTACTTGACACCATGCCACAGTACTATAATCAGACTAAACTGCCTACAAGTCACAAAAATGAAAGTAGGCTGAGGTATATAGAGTTTGTGGCCTGAAACACCCACAGATACCTCCCACTTGCACTTAAATGTCCACTAATAGCACCCTAGTCCTTAAAAGGACTTGTCACAGAACAGTACGATGGTCTGGCAATTTTCTTTGTGGTCAGTACCTCTGGCTCCCACTAGCCCTGAAATGCCACAGACAGTACCCAAGAACCCCTAAAAGGACTTTTTTCTAGTAAAGTATGTCAGTCTTGGATTCTAGACTGCGTGGCCTAAGATGGAGCCTGGCTGCCTGCTAGCAACCTATATATCTGGTAATTTTCCACTCGCACCAACTAGCCCTGAAATGCCCAGTACAGCACAACCAGTAGCCCTTAAAAGAGCTTTTAATTGTAAGGTATGTCAATTTGGGACTCTGGAGAGTGTGGCTTAAGCTGGAGCCTGGCTGCCTGCTAGCAACCTATATGTCTGGTAATTTTCCACTTGCACCAACTAGCCCTGAAATGCCCAGTACAGCACACCCAGTAGCACTTGTGTGGCCTGCCTGCTGCCTGGCTGCTAGCCACCTGTATATAGATATATATTTGTTAAACTGTTTTTCAAATAAAAATGTCCACTGCTACACTAGCACTAGCTAGCCCTGAAATACCCCAGTAATACACCACACTAGCCCTTAAAAGGACTTTTTGTAGTAACGTATGTCGATGGGAATCTGATTTTTCTTTATTTGTTTTATTCTTTTTTTATTGAAATGTTTCACCAGGAGGGCACACTGAATGACAAGTTGCTCGTCTCATGGTGCGACCTGGGGGAGGGGTTACATAGGGTTGTGAAGGATGATCAGTTACAATAGTATGTGGGTAGTACAAACAATACAACATTGTAAGATTATGCAACAGCTGGAACACAAGGTATTGTACAATAAACAGTAATGAACATTGGGTAAATTACAATAAATGTCCAAAATCATACAAAAGAACATATGAACATATGACACAGTAATAATGCAATAGAACCATTTATAGTACTTGAGTGTACCAGGAGCAGGCTCAAGGTAGTACGCAAGTGCTGTTGGAGTAAAAAGGATTGGGTAGGTTGTGCACACTGGTGAGCCAGAAGGGCAGGTGGAGAAGAGAGGGGAGAGAGGCAAGAACTGAATATGAGGAGAAGGGGTAGCCATTTCCTGATTTCCCCCTTCAAGATGTTGAGAACCCTGCTTGGGGGGTCATGGTAGGAAGGCAGAAACTGGGGATAGGTATTAAGGTGAGTTAAAGCAGGAACAGCTGAGGGAAAGGTAATTGTGTAGGGCAGAGGTAAGGAAGTAGTTGTAGGAGGAGCGTCATATTTCAGGGGGAGGGAATTCCAGATTTTAGGGAAATGATGGGTGAAACCAGTCCGACCGATGAGTGTGGAGCGGCGACGGAACGTCAAGGTGCAGGCGTCATTTGATCTGAGAGAGTGGATGGGGGGAGGTGGAGTGGAGAGAGAGGATGAGAGATAGGAGGGGAGCCCCAGAACCAAAATTTGGAGGTTAGTTTGGCACAGTGAGAGAAGCCTCCGTGAGATAGTGGAAGGAGGGTTAGAGAGCGATAGAGTTCAGAGTGGTGGGAGCGGGAAGGGGAGTTGATAGCAAAGCAGCAGAAGGAGTTAAAGAGTGTGTCCAACTTGGTCAGGGAAGATTTGGGAGCAGCACCATAGACTACGTCACAGTAGTCAACGATGGGGAGTATCATCTTCTAGACAATTTCGTGCCTCACAGTCAGCGTGATGCAACTAGGATTCCTGTACAGAGCACCAAGCTTGGGGCACAGTTTCTTCGGGATAGCATCGATATGCACAGAGAAGTTGAGGTGCTGGTCCAGCCAAACTCCCAGATATCTAAATGAGGAGGTGTCCTCCAAGATGATCCTATCAAGGGTGTGGAAGGTGGGTAGGGCCGGGAGCCTAGAGAGTCTCTGCCTGGTGCCAAAGGTCATTGAGACTGTCTTCTTGGCATTTAGAAAAAGCTGGTGAGAAGCAAACCAGAGCTGAACTTCGTTGAAATCATGCTGTAAGCTGGTTTGCACAGCAGCAGAGTTTTGGCCGGAACTGTACAAAACAGTATTGTCAGTGTACATGTGGATAGAAGAGGATGAGCAGGCTGTGGGAAGATCATTAAGGAAAATGGAGAAAAGTAGGGGACCAAGCACTGAGCCCTGAGGGACACCAGTGTTTATGGGGAGTGGAGGGGAGATAGAATCAAGGATTCTCACCGACTGGCAATGAGGTAGGATTTAAACCTGTTGGTGGCTGATGGAGCAAGGCCAGCTGAGAAGAGTGAATCAAGAAGCAGGGGATGGGAAACAGTGTTGAAAGCTTTGGCTAGGTTGACAAAGATGGCTGAGGTGATCAGGCTGTTGTCCATCCCTGAAAGGATGGAGTCAGTAAGCCTGAGGAGAGAGGTGGTTGTTGAGTGGTTCTTCCGAAAACCAGATTGGAAGGGGGTGAAGAAGGAGGAATCAGAGAGGAAGGGTGATAGTTGAGAGAGAGCTAAATGTTCTTGAAGTTTGGCAAGGGTGGGAAGGAGGGAAGTGGGGTGATAGTTGCCAGGAGTGGATGTGTCACCACCCTTGGGCAGAGGAAGGACTACAGCGTGTTTCCAGGATGAGGGTACTTGGGCAGAAATAAAGGACAGGTTAAGGATTAGGGAGATAGGATAAACAATTGCAGGAGCAGAAAGGTACAGAAGTTTAGGATCAAGCTCATCTGGTGAGGAGCCTTTAGAGGGGTTGAGGGATAGGACAGCATTAAGAGCTTCATCAGAGGAGATAGTAGAAAGGAAAATGGGAAGGGGTAGGCACTGGCTGAGGTGAAGGGCTAAAGTTAGTAGGTGGTAATGGGGCACTCAAGGTGTAGTAGGCATTAAATTCATTGGACACGGAGCCAGGGTTGGGAACTAGGGAGTTATTTTTTTTTTGAGAACTGGTGGGGGAGGGTGAGGGGGGGGAGAGAATAGGCATGAACAACCCTCCAGAATTTAGATGGAGAGTTAGTGTTAGTCAGGAATGAGGAGTTGAAATAATCAGACTTAGCCACTCTAGTAGCTTTAGTACATGAATTGCATAGCATTCTGTACTTGGCATAGTTGTTTGGATGTTTAGTAGATTTGTGTTTTCTCCAGGCCTGAAGCATCCCTGAAGCAGGCCAGTAGTTCAGGGGTGATCCAGGGGAGGTGAAGCCCATGGACCGGTTCTTCTGAAAGGAGAAAACAGGCATTCCAGGTGGCAATGAATTTATCCTTAAAATAGTCAAGTGCTTGGTCGACAGAAATGGTAGTGGAGAGGGGGGCCCAGTCGATGGAAGCAAGTGCAGAGCTGATTGGGGAAAGGTCTAAGGATTTAAAGGACTGGAGCTGTATGATTTTAGGGGGAAGTGTGGGGCAATGAACCTTACATACAATGAAAATGGGGTTGTGGTCACTAAGGGCATCAGGGAGGAAACCAGATTTAATGACACAGTGCAGGTGAGTTGTGAATGCCCAGTCAAGCAGGATGTGGTTTTGTGTTTTGGGATTAGGGCGTGTGGGCTCAAGTATAAACTGAGTGAGGTTTAGAGCAGCAATGTCATTGCATAGCTTGTTTAACTTGGGAGACAACCAATTTAGATTCAAGTCACCCATCATGAAAAGTTTGCCAGATTGCGAGAGGGAGGTGATATTAGCTAAGAGTTCAGTCGTGACTGAGGGTTGAATGCTTGGGCAGCAACAGATGCCAGCCACAAAGATTGGCATTGATAAAGGAAGGGTAATGCAAGTGACAAGGGCTTCATAGGTAGCTGGGATGGAGGTAGATAGGGTGGTAGTAAACTGCAGTGAGGACAGAATATACATGGCCACTCCCCCTCCATGACTCGATCGATCTTGTCTGGAGATGGAATACCCAGGGATAGCAATGGCACTGTAAGGGGTGCTTTTTCTGAGTCACGTCTCAGTAATAATTAGGATGTCAAGGGTGTGTGAAATCATGAGAGTTTGTAGGAGGTCGATTTTAGGTAGCAGGCTGCAGATGTTCAGGTGGAGGAGCTTCAATCCGTTAGGGAGGGTTGTAGTGGGAGTGGGGTTTGGAGACATGTTATTTGGGTAAGTAGCCAGGGTAGGAGAAGAAATAGGGCCAGGGTTGGGGTGGATGTTCCCTGATGAAAGAAGGAGGAGATGGGGAAGGACGAAATAGTGAAGTTTAGGACTTTTGTAATTGGAGTAGGAAGTACATGAGGAGGGGAAGAGGGAGGGGTGGAGAGAAGGAGATAAGGAAACGAAGAAAGGCAAAGTGACTAGGAAGGGAAAACAGAGATGCTGGAGGGTAGTAGGGAAAGTGGGGTCTGCTTACAAGGGGAGGTATAGGGGTAACTGACAGAATGAAGGAGGTATCTGGAAGGGAAGGGGAGAGAGAAGTGGCAATAGGTGTAGAGGGAGAGACTGGGATAAGTGTTGGAACCAGGAAGGGTGTGAATAGGAGGGAGAAGGAAACCATTCTGGGTAGGGTAGTAGAGGCATTGTACAGGCTTACAGGTTCAGATCACACCACTGAATGTTAGGACGCTGATAATTTGGTTTAGGTATGAATTACCAGGACTAGAAGTGTTAGGGGAGAGCAGTGGGTAGAGGATTGCAACCTACACGTGTTGTTGCTCTCTAGTGGCTTTACAGTATAACTTGCAAATGGAAAAGTAAAAAAAAAAAAAAAATTTCAACAGATCACTGACAGGCCAGTGCAGGTTACACAAATGCTGCTCTGCACTGAACTGCTCACAGAAGTGTGCAACTGAGTGAACTGGCTAAAGGAAGAAATGTCAAAGGTCAGTGTTTCTCTGCAGTCTTATGCCCTAGTCCAATGATTTCAGCACTGGCTGCAGCGTTGGGCAGGAAACCAATGTCAGTGCTCCGGGCCATCTGGAACCTTTCAGTTCCCACTGGGAGGAAGGCTCAAAAATCCTATTTCCCTTGTTCTGGGTCCAGGACCAGGTCTTACCTTGTGGGCTAAGGAGGACCATGAGCAGCAGGCACCTTCTCGGCCTGTCCTAGGCAGGTGGGTTGCTTGTGGAGGGGACTGCGTCAGCGGTACCAGCCCAGTGGGCTCCGATCAGCCTTATGGGCCAAGGAGGAGTGTGGGCTGCAGGCACCTTCTCAGCCTGTCCTAGACAGGCAGGTTGCTTGTGGAGGGGACTGCATCAGTGGTACCAGCCCACTGGGCTCCGATTGGCCTTATGGGTCAAGGAGGAGCATGGGCAGCAGGCACCTTTTCGGCCTGTCCTAGGCAGGCGGGTTGCTTGTGGAGCTATAAATGGCCAGTATACCAAACTAACCCTTAAAAAGGCTTTTGTGTAGCACTAGGACCTCCTTGAATAGGCGTCCGCAAGTTTTCTGACTTTAATTCTTTCTCAGACAGAGTTCAGTGCTCAGCAAAACCCCTTGAGTCTTGTTGTCTCATCTCCCGCTCTCAGTAACAACTGTGACTTGACTGTATGCACCTGCACACTACAGTCCTGCCGTCACATGAAGAGCCAAGGAACACACATGTGATGTAAAGGGGGGAGAGTTACAGTGCCGCTGTGCCATGTGTTAGTCGTGGTGGTGTGTATCCTGAGGGCCGATTGACGTGATGATGATGATCTGATCATCATCATCATCACACCACACACACACACACACACACACACTGTGTGAGAAACTGTCTGTGTCTCTGTGACTGCAAGAGAGAGAGGAGTCTGCTTTTAGAGGAGGATTGCTTATTGGTCATCGCCCAGCCCAGGTTGGAATAAATAGGAGGAACTAGTTGAGTCGCCACAGGACCGGAACTGCAGGACTTGACAGACACTGTGACTGTCTATCAGCGAGGTGTGTGTGTGTATCATCAGTGTCAGGGGGATGTGCTTGCTTTGGCTGGCATTGGCAGGCAGGCAGTGAGCTGTAAATGAGCAGCATGTAGGGGGGGGCAGGAAGGATTTGGGAAAAGAATCAACTATGAGTGCTGAGTGAAGGGGGCATGGCACGGCGGTGGCAACCATGCAGCAAGTATCCTTTCCTTGCCCCGTCACTCCACCTGCCTTTGAGATGTCAGTATAATATTGCAGCTTCAGAATTAAGGAGATAAACACATTTTTTTAAAGCTAGCAGCAGCAGTGTAACTGGGGCCATTTGAAAGATACCTGGGGCACTGGCCTCTCTGGCCCCGGATTAACGACGCACCTGATCACACTGCCTGCAACTCTCCCACAAGTGCTCTGCGCACTGGCTCTGACATGGTGTAAGGGTTGAGGCAGTGCCAGATCCAGGAATTTACAGATGGGGGGAGCGCACTTGAGCAGTAAAATGAAAGTTCTCTAGGGGGGTCTGAGGGGCATACCCCCCAGGAAATTTTGAAAATGTAAGGTGTGAAATGGTGCATTTTAGGCCCAGTTTCAGGAGCAAAGTGTTGATTACCCCCTTAAAAAATCCTAGTTCCCTTTCCAGCACAGAGTAGCTGCAAACAGTAATGGCTGCCTCACAGGGATATATCGATTGTGAGGGAGATGTCTGGTTGTTCTGCTAGAACAACCAGGCATGTCCCATAGCTTCCATCCCATCCCTGCTGAGGTGGCTTGTCACTGCACTGTGATGGAGAGAAACTAGGAGATGGGCTCAGTTGAAAAGGACATGAACAGAAAAATTTGAACACATCAGTTGTTTACAAGTTATAATCAATTCAGTTTATTTATGGAATGCAAAAAATGTTAAAAAAAGTATATACACTGTTCTGCTCAAACTGACTGTTTAGTTGGTCTGCAATTCTGGCAGAACAATGTAAATTTTTGAAAAGATTATTGTGTAATATCCAACAGAAGAGCAACATCTGTAGAGGGACTGTTTGACATTTTCTGAGCAATATTTTATTATGGATTTGTCTTTTCTATCATTTAGAGATTTTTTTTAAGTTTTCCAACCCAATTTCTAAGCACAGTAACACCCTACAGCGTGTGCAATATTGGTGTACACCCACACTTCCAAGGGCTGCAAGGCCCTCTGCCTCTGGCATCATGCCTCATTACACCCCTGGGCACATGGGTATCAACCAACACCCCACACCCTGCCATGTCTTACTGTTTGCATATAATCTCCTTTGTGGTGGGGTTGGGAGGATCCAGTGTCGGACTGGGGTGCAGAGGGCCCACCTGGAAAGAGGATACAAGGGCCTACCTGGAAAATCAATAGGGGAAGGCCCAGGTTGGCACACTCACATCAATATTCCACTTCAATCTGATACACTAGCTCTGTGTTTACATCTTATATTTATCAACAGTGTCCCAGACACCCCATTTAATTAGAAAAAAGATGATAAAAGCAAAAGTTTTCAGAGTTCAGATGGTAACCACTTACTCAACTGAGGCCGGCCCACCTGGAAATTTCCAGGTACAGAGGAGGGCAGGTTACAGAGCTGGGCAGGAAGGTCCTTTTGTTCTTTTAACCACACCATGCTGCACTGTGCCATGATCTGCCATGGCAGATATGGTGCGGCCTTTACTGTACATTAAACATATACACACACACATTTTTATATACATATGTACAGTAGTATAGCATATGATACAGCTATTAACCATGGGGCCAGATACACAAAATATCTGTAGGATGAACCGGTTAGTCACAACTTATGAAATGGGTATCACAGTGTAAGCAATTTAATTGGACATTAGGCATCTGATAAAGTATCTAACACATGGGAATAAGTTTGGCTGGGCATTGATATGGGTGATAGTGCCAGCTTAGAACTTTCAAAATTGAAACGGCAGCCATTTTTTTATCCACTAATGACAGTAGCCAAACAACAAAGTAAGCAGGTCACTGTCATCTGTGCCACAGTCCCCAAGTCTTAAAACCACCCACCTCAGTTTATTGCAACACATCTTAGTGCTGAGATGTGTTCCAGTTCTGCCCGAGTGCTCTCTCACGGCACTCCTAAAGCTGCTGACATGTCTTCCCATTCTGTTTTACCTACCTGTCTGCTTGTTTGCTCACAGTACTCCTTGACCAGAGCAGCCACCTGCTCGATACTTGATAATTTTATCCCTAACATCCTTAATAAAAAGAAGTTTAGTGCCGGGATTTTTCTGCCAGCTCGTCCGCTTGCTCTCGCAGCACTCTTAAACCCACAGAGACCTCTTCCCATTTCACCCACTCATCTGCTAGCTCGCTCACAGTCCACCTTGACCAAAAAAAAACAATAAACAGTAAAGTGGCGGAGGAACTATTTTATTTAAATTAAAGAAAAATAATTTTTTTTAATTACTTATTAAAGTAATTTTTACTTTTGCATGCATCTATAATTTAGATGCCCATTTCATAAGTGCAATAAGCCACTCCAGGGTGTGTGTTAGACACTTTAACACATGGCTAAGAGGCTGGACGCACTCAGCCAGTGGCCTCATGCCTCACTACCTCTCCTAGCCATGTGTTACTATCACACACCCTGTTGTGTCTCATTGCTTACATAAACATGGGCAACAGTAAACAATGACAGGAACTAGTAGTACTGGGCTGCTCACTTACAGGAGGGACAGACAAAAAAGCAGGGGAGGAGTGACACTATACATTAAGGAAGGTATAGAGGCCACAAAAAACACTACTTTTGGTGGGAGGTGGGCTAGCCAGGATTTGGAAACGGGGGTTTCCACAAAAAATATCCTATTATTTAGTCCAGGTGTACAAAAAAAATCTTAAAGAAAACCTAATGGAAACAAGATAGGATGGGGGTTCTGAGCACCCAGGCCCCCCCAACTACACCTATGGAATATGCACAGTTGGGATGCAACTGACTATGAAAAATGGTAAAATAATCAGGGTCAGAGTGATGTTTTGACCACTGAAACTGGAAGGAGGATGGAGATAAGGAATTTAGGGGAGGAGATCTGGAAGGCAGCTCAGCCAAAGGAGAGGTGGTGCTACTTGGTGTGGAAATCCCAGCAGCCAGCAGTTCAAGAAGTCAGGCACTGGTATTTGTGATGCAAAACAGCTTTTACAGACAGTGAGTCAGGGAACCAATTAGAGAGGGAGGGGCGCCCTGTGATCTGGTTCACTCAGTCGCAGAGATAAAAAGGTATAGGTGAGGGAACCACCAGTGTCCAGTGAGCACATTACAGTGGGGTTCAGCATAAGTACAAGAACATACCTCTCCAGTAGAAAACCTGTGATCCTGGACTTCAGAAGTGCAGTCATCTGCAAGATGGGAGAGATGAAGAAAGCATCACTGCTGCTGGCTGGGGCCCCACTCCCCATGTGGTTCTGTTGTGCTGTCTCTTGCTCTGTGAAGGCAGAGCAGGATCAGGCTGAATGAATGAGGCAGGCAGTGTGGGTCCAGAGCCTCATCTCCCCCTTTAGTCCACAAAACTATGACCACCCCCTCCTCAACAAGCTGCTACATCAAGTTCTCACCTGAAATTAGTTTCTCAACTCCTAGACCCCCCGCCCGAATCCAATTCATAAGGTAAATATCCGGAAAGTTACTTTTACATGATTTCCCAGACAGTCAGCTATAGCCATAGCCATGGTCCAATAGTGTGCCCAATCTCCTTGATTCCAAACACTCCGACAGTGGCAGACAACCCTCTGACAACTTGCCATCTCAAGACAAGCTTGCAAATCATTCTGCCATGACCCCAGCAGACAGTGTTAAAAAAGTGGCAAATGTTTGCATCTAATGATAGTACTGACTCACCCCCTAACATCGCAAGAATTTCATGCTGTTTGCAAGTGCTTTTCAAGACACCTTGCTTGCATATAGCATGGATCATCGGCTGTGTTAGGGAGGATAGTGCTGCTTTCATTAGATGTTTTCGTAAGTAAACTTGAATTTAGCTAGTACTAACAGTCTTGGTGTTTTCTGTGGTCAGTGGATGGCTTTGTGTTTCGCATTGTGAGGTGGCCTTACAACCTGTAGGTCCAGAAGATATTCTGGTGGCTGCCTTTTTATCATTCATGAGAAAAATTCAGCTTTATTTGCAGAGTCTCGCAGATAGAAATGTGGAAAATACTCAAAGAGAACAGCACAGTTAAACAGAGGGAATTAACTAGTAGGGACAGCAGATCACATGGGACACTGGTATTGCTGACTAAATCAGATAAAAACTGCTGACTACAGTCAAATGTTAGAGGAAAACAATGCAGGCAGCAGATTGAGAATGTTATGATAAAACAGCTTAGTACATAAAAAATTAGCCATTTTATTAAACAGCGTCAAGAGGTCAGACAAGCATTTGTCAATGCCAAATGTTTGCTTGCTGATATTAGCACTGGATGTGCAGGAGTTAGACAGATGCAGAATAGGAATGGCAGTGAAGTATTGAACTCACACCAACTCCACCTTCACCCTACAGAGATGGACAGGCATTGGGGTGTGCCTTTGGGTTATTGCCCATAATGCTCACGGCATGTCACATCATCCTATCCTGCAGACACCGACAAGTGTTGAGGTGTGCCTTGGGATGTTTGGCTTTACAGTCAACCCATATCATAAGGACATATGCTGAAATGGGTGCAGTATAGGAGAATGGGGTGAACTCTGGGGCTGCAGAGTCCAAGGCACACCTCGATGCCTGTCACTGGCTTCAGGGTGGGGGTGGGGGTGTAATGGGATGAGCATTACAGCCAGCAATCCAAAGGCACACCCCTGACGCCTGTCAGTCTGTAAATGGTGGGACGTTATAGTTAGAAACCCTAACGCCCTGGGCGTTTGTTGGTATTTGCATTACAGATTTTCAACATGGCCTTTTTGTGACCCCCACCTCATGAAAGCATTTGGGACCTCTGCTCATGAACAGTGGCAGTGTGATTTTGTTAATCTGTCCTGAACATTGATTTCCCACAGCAACCATGCCATTCTGCACCAGATGTGCAAAAACACAGTTCTGGCAGGATGTGAAAAATGACAGCTGTACCATTCATAGAGAGGTGTGAAGAGATGGCAATGTTGAAAATCTGGGTGAAAATATTAAAAATGCTCAAACTTCTGAGCATATGTGGAAACTACGCAATGTCGCTCGTAACACAGTCATTTAGTGGAATTATTTCACCAAATTTTCAACATAGGCATTTGTGACCTCTGCTCATGAACAGTGTCTCTATGATTTTCTTAATCTGTCCTGAATGTTGATTTCCCACAGCGACCATGCCATTGTGCGCCAGATGTGCGAAAACACATTTCGGGCAGGATGTGAAAAATGACAGTTGTACTGTTCATAAGGAGGTGTGCAAAACTGACAATGCTGACAATCTTGAGTGAAAATATTACAAATTCTCGAAGTTATGAGTGTGCGTGGAAACTGCGCAATGCACACTTGTAACATAGTCATTTTATGGACTTTTATCACCAAATTTTCAACATAAGCATTTTGGGACCTCTGTTCATGAACAGTGTCATTGTAATTTTCTTAATCTGTCCCAAACATTGATTTTCCACAGTGACCGCGTTATTGTGCACAGGAAGAGCGAAAATATATTTTGGGCAGGATGTGAAAAATGACAGCTGTACTGTTCATAAGGAGGTGTGAAAAAATGCAAATGTTGAAAATCTGGAGTGAAAATATTACAGATTCACGAAGTTAAAAGTGTGCATGGAAACTGAACAATGCACGCTCGTAACACAGTCATTTTTTGGAAGTTTTCACCAAATATGCAACATAGGCTTTTTGGGAGCCCACCTCATGACCAGTAACACTGTTGTTTTGTTAATCGGTCCCAAAAAATAATTCTGCACAGTGATGGCGAAATCACCATTCAGGACCAAATAACCAGATGACAGTCACTGAATTCATGAGATGGGGTCCCAAGAACCCTGTGTTGAAAATTTGGTGCCAAAACTCATAAAAAATGGCTGAGATATCCACCTAAGTTGAAACCCCCACATTTATGCCATTATACAGCTTACCAGCATTTCTTCAGTTCGTGGTCAGCTTTGAAGAGTGCAGACGTGTTCCCGCTCTACCGAAGATCATCGCGCAGGGCTCCGGAGGTAAGTATGGGGTGAGGGGTGTGTGGAGAGGTTGAGTGGGTGCGGGTTGGGGAAGGGGGCACCAGAGACAACAAGGGAAGGTTTTCTGTTTTTACAGTTTTTTTTTTTAAAAGACCTCACATTACCTTTTTTCTATTACAGGGACCCCAGCGTGCCACCTGGGTGTTTGTTGGGGAGCTGTAGCTGATGAGGATTGGACACCCTGTCAGCACATACAGAGTGTTTGGGGGGGCACATGAGCCAAGGGGGATTGGGCACCCCCCTCGGCACTCAACAAATTGGGGGGGACATAATGCTGACAGGGATTGGGCTCCCCCACCGGCAAATGGATGTCGGAGAGGGCATGCCGGCAGGGGGATTGGGCATCCCTGTTGGCTTTCATGGGAACTGTGACAGGCAGATAGTGACAGCCACCACCATGTTTATTTAAAACAAATCAGGAGGACATTATGTCGACAGGGATTGGGCTACCCCATTGGCAAATGAACTGGGAAGGGGGCATGCCGACAGAGGTATTGGGCACCCCAGTCAGCTTTCATAGGGACTATGAGAGGTAGCAGGCAACAGCCATCGCCATGTTTATTGAAATGGGACACCAAACAAGACAAGCTGTGATTTGCTACTGGAATCAGGGACTGCCCAGCAGCAAAAACAGCTGCTTGTTAAATGATGAGGCACTCCCTGATTGCAGTGCTGAGTTTCTTTTAAGTTGGTGGCATGCTACAATACTGCTGTCATCGACAGCGTGCTCCTCTATTGGCGCCACAGAGACCAGCCCCAAAATGGACTGCTGATATTGGCCACAACACTGCCACACCCTCCACAACTTGCTACTACAGCAAGCTGCCACAATATGTTTTTTGTGCATCGGCGCTAGCAAATATAAAAACTCACATTGATAGCATGCAGCTTCAGCATTCTTCAGAGGCTTGACTTTCCTCCCTTGGCATCTCTTCCAGATCAGCTGCCTAGAGATGGCAGCACACATTTTTTGAGGCAGCAGCAGTTTGTAAAGGTACAGATAAGAATAAAAATCAAAGATTGATGACATGGTAGTACAGAAAAAAATATGTATGTAAAACTACCTGACTTTTACATCAAATAGGCAGAATAATGTCTTCGATCCACTAGTAGGTGGGAAGCCTGCGGGGAAAAAAAAATCAGCACATGGCTAACTACACTCTGCAATGACTGGGTGTTCCCTCATTGCAGTGGCAAAAATGTTTCAAGTTGGTGACACGCTTTTGAGCTGCTGTCATAGACAGCATACTCATTTATTGGTGCCACACAGACAAGCCCACAAAAGCAGTCGTGCTATTGGCTGCAACACTGCCGCACCTCTGAAACCCGCTACTACCACAGGCTGCCACAACATGTTTCTTGCACATGTGTGTAAGCAAGCATAAAAAGGGATCAGTTTATGAATCCCTTAATTACTGTCCCATTAGTTTACTAAATATAGTTTCCAGAATGTTTTCAAGATTATTATTGAATCAATTAACTAAATGGACAGAAGAGAAAAAAAAATATCTCACCATTTCAAGCTGGGTTTAGAGTGGGTTCCTCTACTACTGACAATGCCTATGTGCTCTCACATTTAATTGAAAAATATGTATATATGAGAAAAATGTGACTCTTTGCACTTTTTGTCAACTTTTCATCAGTGTTTGATTCAATAAGTAGGCAAAAGTTATGGGCAATTATGTTGGGTTTAGGAATTGACCATTCATTGTTAATTATGATCTGTTTATTATATACCGGTACCACCTCGACAGTAAGATATGATAATAGAGGCAATCTAACAAACTCTTTTTCCACAAATAGAGGAGTTAAACAGGGTTGCCTATTAGCACCTCTGTTGTTTAATGTATATATAAATGAATTTTAATGTATGATAAAATGACATGTTTAGATTCCCCAAAAATAAACAGTAGGCTGTTACACACACTAGCATATGCCGACGACATTGTTATTTTTGCCCTATCTAAAGTGGGCCTCCAATGTAAAATTGACATATTTTTAAAAAAATGTGTACATTTAAAATTGAAAATAAATTTGGGCAAAATGAAAGTAATGATATTTGGGGAAATTAAATCACTGTTAAAACAACCTAAATTTTACTTAGGAAGCAATGAAATAAAGATAGTGAAAGAATATCAGTATTTAGGAATAAAATTTATATCTTCAACAAGTTGGGCAGCTCATCAAAAAGATCAAAATAAAAAAAAAAAAACTTGTTGCAAAGGCATTTTTAAAATTTAACTGTAATTGTGGGAGAAATACCATTATTCCTGCCTTAAAAACAGGAGAAGCTAAAATAAATCCTATACTGACGTATGGAACTGAGGTATGGGGCTCCCATAATACTAACAATACTGACAGAGTTATGTCTTATTATTAGAAAGCTCTTTTAGGAGTGCCAAAATCAACCTCAAATGCAATGGTCAGAGCAGCATTAGGAAGAATTCCCATAAATGCAATAAATGAACTTGATGTAGTAACATACTGGTTAAAACTAATAAACAATGCTAATAATAAACTTCCTTACAATTGTCTAAAAGAAAAAATCAAATGGTCTAAAGAAAAATATAATTCAAAATGGTTAGCAACTCTGGAAAATATACTTGCCAACATAAAAGTGACACATTTATGGATATATTTTAAAAAGAAAATTAATATTTCAGCACAATAAAGACCCCTGATAAAAAGAAAATTGTTTGAAAAAGCAAAAGATTTAGACATGGAGAGTATAAAAAACAAAAATGTTCAGAATTGTTTAAAAATAACAAAATCGATCACTCCCTGGAAGAATATCTGACTTTACCAATTCCAGTAAAAGACAGAAAGTTAATTACATGGACCCGCTTTGACTTAATCACATCAACATATACAAACTATAATAATATAACATCAAAAGAGGAAAATGATTTAAACCATCGATGCAGATGTAATAAAGGACATAGAGAAACTTTAGCACATATAGTCAATATTTGCCCTTTGTATAACAAGGCAAGAGATCTGTTTTTGTTGAATTTCCTGAAAGTTTATGCCAATAGCAATGATGATACAACATTCATATTATTGCATCCTAAACTTGCTACAGATGCAGCAGTGATAGCTCAGTTTATTGTTTCAGTGGTCAAAATGAAGAAGAAACACTTTAAGAATCACAATGTATTGAAATAGGAAACACATTATCATAATTTATTAGTTCCAAATGTAAAAATTCCATGGTGTGTATTCAATGAAAAGAAAATTTACGTAGGGCACTGATGTATTAACAGACAGCCATTAATTGTAATTTATTATATGTGTGTTAAATATTGTATATGTATAAAACATTGTAACCATGTGCTGTATTGTGCTTTCATCGCTTTTTTAACGAATATCTATAATAACCTTGATGCTTACAACATCATGGTTGATCAATTAAAGCTGAGTTGTATTGAATTGAAAGCTGGGACTTTATTCATGAGTTATGCTGGAATTTAAGACCCCAGTCAACCAATCAACTTACTGCATATAGGGACCCCATTATATAATCTATTTAAGATAATGGAAAGATTTAAATTATGAACTCTGCAGCACTAGAATATTTTTTTACTAAATTATTTTCTAAATATCCATTTAGATACTAGTTGGCCTCCTGTTTGGCCATTTGCCTGGAGAGAGGAGAAAACTCAGAATGGAAATTTTTTTAAATCTTTGGGTGAAAAAAGCAGGTCGGACTGTATATTTTTTTATGACAAAACCTGCCTTAATATGTTTTTTTAGACACTCTGACATCTTAGTGTACTGTATCTTATTTTACCAAACAACTGTTTTATATTTTTGTTTAGGGTTTTAGATATTAGCAACTTTTCTGTTTAACCAGCTAACTGGAGAGAAATCAGAACAGCGGCTTTTAAATAGAAATCATTGTGTATGACAAAACTGCAGACCTCAGTGGAGTAAAACAGCAGAAGACATAAGCTTTTAAGCTTTCTTACAAGAGTGATGCTAGCATTTCTGTATACTCAGAGATTTGATACAGATGTGCACACTTGCAAAGTGTATTAATTTTACATAAACTGGATTTCTTGTAAGCTGCAGCAAGCAAAACTGGTCATTAGTTTTATTCAAGGTGACCTGAAAAATAGTGATGTAGCCCCTCCCGTCCTCACATACCTTGCAATACTGTTGCAGGAATCCAGGGCTGCAATTGGCATTATTTTAAATAAAGTGTTTTCATTTTTTAAAAATGCTGAAACTTTTGGCCGAACATGGAAGTGCAGAGGGGACTCGACTGAACGGGTGTAAGTGTTCATGGGTATTACACCCACTTAGTGACATCACTCACACCGCTACTATTATAAGTGCAGCATTGGTGGTAGTTTATTATGCTCATTTTATTGCTTCCCCCAGGGTCTTGACACCCCAAATATGACTTACAGCAACACCTGGACAGGCTGTTGCTATAAGTCATATTTAGGGTGTCAAGACCCCGAGGGGAAGCAATAAAATTAGCATAATAAACTACCACCAATACTGCATTTATAATAGTAGTGGTGGGAGCAACGTCACTAAATGGGTGTAATACTTATGAACACTTGCACCCACTCAGTCAGGTCCCCTCCACACTTCTGCGTTCAGTTGAATGTTTTGGCGCTTTTTAAAAATTAAACCATTTTATGAGAAATAATGTTGATTGCAGCCCCGGACTCCTGCAACAGTATTGCAAGGTATGTGAGGATGGGAGGGGGCTGCATCGTTATTTTGCAGGTCACCTTTCAGTTATACTTATTTTTCTTGTTATATTTTTGCTTGGTATTCTACCAATCTTCCATAGGTAAGTTTTCAAGGAAAATAACAGAAGTCATAATACTGACAATACCAATGTAGAGTCTAAAATGTTAAGAGTATTAGTGGGAATAAAAATAAGTCACTAATAAGTGAGATTTCTTCAATTCCAGTAGGAGGTGCCCCACTATCTAGGAGCTATTTTTTTTTTTACTAATAAGGAAACTCCACCATCTGCAAATATAAAGCTCTCTGAGAGTTTTAGCTGCTCCTCCAGAATTATATGGCCTTTTAAACCCAGTAAATAAGCAACTGATAATTGTAAATAAACAAGAAATATCTAAACTTCTCCAAGGAAGAACCTCCCCAGAAAGGAAAAACAATACAAAACAAATCTCTAAGAAAACTGAAAATGAAAGGCCATCTAGTAACATTATTCACTGTGAACTGTTACTCAGGATTGCTGTGTTGTTATCTTATACGGATATGTATATTTCATTCATTGAGTTTTGGATGTGTGTAACTGGGAAAAATCTGAAAATTAAAAAAAAAAAACATACATTATAAAAAAGGAAATACCTAAACTTAAACAATCTCTTTTAATTAGTTTCTATAGACTCTGCTGAGATAATTTTGGAAGTACTTCAGGAGATCTTATTCAGTTACACAGTTCCTCATTAGAAGATAGTATGGCCAGAGTGCGAGTGATTCAGTTAAAGCATCAATGTTGAACATCAAGTACTATGCCTGTGATAAAACAAAAAGATGCCTCTAACAAATGTAGGAGCCATGTGAGGGGGTATTAGTACAGGTGGAGTTTAAAGGAAAATGTAATATCGTCCAGGAAAATGTAGTGCAGACAAAGGCACGAGTGAACTCAATAGAGAAAAAAAAATAGATATTCCTAAATTTATCAAAGATAATGTGTGAGAATCAGAAAAGGAACAAGCATTAACTAAGCATAAGATGTTTCTGTTTGAAGAGTTAATCATATTATTGCAAAATCAACATTTTGCTAAAAAACATTTTAACATAATAAATTACATTTATTATAGATACAGTGGACCTGATTGGGATGATATAGCCTTCATTAGTATTATAATAGAAGTCTGAAAAGTGAGAAAGCATAAAAAAGTTATGGAAAAAGTATTTCTATTATTCCAGAAATAAGTAACCCCCACATTAAGCTGTAAAAGTGAAAATAAAGAGAAAAGATTGTATCTTTTATTCAGAACAGTGGATATTTCAACTGGAACAAAGTATCAATCATAGCACAAAAAAAAGCAAATGAAAGATGTCCGAAAATAACAAGCAGAGCAAGTGCTGAAGCTAGAAACAACAAATGCAGATATCCAAATAGAAAAAGAGTAGCTATAATGCTATCTAGGAAACCCTTGTGGAACAAAATAACAGCAATGTAAAATATTGAGATACCATGTACTGTAGGCTTAGTACAAAAGTGAATATAGGCTCTTAGTGTGATCAGAATATAGCACCAGTACACTGATCAGTTAGAGGATTTAGATTTACTGGAGCCTCAACAAATAAAAGGGGAGGAAGATGCTGTATGCCAGAGAGGAATATATATTAAATGTTATGAAACAAAAGATATATTAACTGATCTGATTGCATGTCTCCAGTCTAAGAAGCTGCAGCTAAAAGATGTTGCAAGAAAAAGTATGCCAGGTTTTCCATAATTAATGGCATCTGAAACTACCTGTCTACATTTTGGTCACTGACATTGAAATTGCTATACAGATCTGGAATAAAATGGCAATTTTAAATAAATTATCAATTTCAGTAGAATCCCCAGTGCACATGAAAACAATTGTATCAGGAAGACATAATGCTTTTTACTGCCCAGAAACCATGGTACAGGTAGTAAAAGATAGGTGGGCTTCTTGATTTTAGCAAAAGCAAGTGCCCCTGATGCCACTGAAATTTTAATAATATACAGAAACATAGAAACAGAATTTGTTAGCAGATAAGGACCACTTGGCCCACCTATTGTGCCCATTTTGTCCCTGCTTATACTGTCACCACAGATCCTACCTGATCTCAGGCTACTTCTCCCTCCCCCACTTTCCTACAAGTATTCCTTTGTGTCTATCCCATGCATGTTTGAAGTCCACAACTGTATTCACCCCCATCACATCTGCTGGAAGACTTCCGTCTTTTGCAACAAGGTGGGGAGCATTAAAAGCATATTTACGAGGCCAATCCATTACCTATACTAAATATAAGCAGAAGGTAGAAGCCCAAGATCTTGAAAAACTGGAAATTTGCAGAGTTAGAGGATCCATATGACAAGCCCCACTCCTACCGTACTTAACCTCTCCCAAAAACTGAAGTGGAAATTTAACACTCTAAGTAGCGTGGCCATTAGAGGGGTCTATTTTACTGAACACAGCTGGTAGTATTTTTGATAGTGATGGGGCAGAAGATACTGGCCTGGCAACTCAGGTATAGAGAGGAAGAAAGAGCTGTTGCTCAGTTCCACCACCTGGTCCATTCACTGGTTACCTGTCACCAGGAGGTGAAAGACACCCATAATAGAGTCCATAAAATCCTATACATGACAGAAATCACTCCTGCCAAAGAAGATTATCAGACCTTGTTTCAAAAGGCACCAGTAAACCCCTTTCAATCCCTCCAAACTGAAATCTTTAAAGTTCCACTCTCCAAGCAGGCGGTCTGAACAGCTATTAAAGCTCCACAGGGTGGCAAGGCCTTAGGGCCCGATGGACTTCTCATAGACTTCATAAAACAGTTTTCTTGAGCTTCTAGCAGACCCTCTTTTCAACATGATAGAGGAAAGTTCTGTCAAGGGAGTGCTGCCCCCTCTGCTTGGGTGGCAATAATCACAGTCCTCCTTAAACCAAGCAAGGACCCTGCTCATTGGGCTTCATATCACCCAATATCCCCTTTTGAGAGCTGACTACAAAGTAGCAGTCAGAATCATAGCCTCCAGACTAGAAGGGCATCTTCCCTTGTGCATACAGCCTGACCAAGCAGTGTTTGTCAAGGAGATACAGGGCAAGCACAACATTTGGTGAACACTCAACATTATCTACAAGTGAGCAAAAACATCTGACAGACATGGTGCCGTGGTCCTTGCGTTACATGTGGAAAAAGCATTTGACTGGGTGGAGTGGGGGTAGATGCTCGAAATCCTAAAAAGATTTGGCATGAAGGAATAAATACTTAAGTGGATAGGAACCCTATACAGAAATTCTGCAAAAATCCTTATTAATGGGGGAGGGTGAGGGGTGGTTAACTGAGGCATTTACCCTATCCATGGGGACCAGGTAGGGCTGCCTCCGTCCCTACTCCTCTATATCTTGTCACTTGAACCCTCAGCTACTACAGTTAGACACCATCAGGGTATAGAAGGCTACATATCTGGGAGGACGTACACAAGGTAGCACTATTTGCTGATGACCTCCTACTGTATTTGCAAAACCTGGCAGAGGGTCTTCCAGCTCTCCATGAAGTCCTTGCTGAATACAGCAAGCAATCAGGCCACAAAATCAACTAGTCTAAAAGTGAAATCCTCCCAGTTAGTAAGCTGCAAAGGGATAAAGTGGTGAACAATTTCATGGGACTGCAAGTGGTAACTACCTAAGGGCAAAAATCCCATCTAAACTATCACACTTGTACAAGTTGAATGTTTTACCCCTATTAGCGTGTCTAAAATTTGAATGTGAAAGATGAGTAATGCCCCACTCTTTCATATGCAGGGTAAATGTGGTAAAAATGTGCTTCTTACCTAAATGTCTATACTTGTTCCAGTCCCTCCCTGTACATATCTCACAAGGATTCTTCACCCAGCTGAAGAGTGTAGTGCACAGGTTCCTATGGTGTGGGAAACCAGCCAGGGTGAAAAGGACCATACTGCAGCTCCCTATTCGGGAGGGAGGCCGTGCCCGACCCCATTTCAAAAACTACCACTTGGCATCCCAGCTCAGCTTCTTCAGTACTGGAGAGTCACAACAACATCCTGTGTGGGTGGCTACAGAGGAAGAGGAGCTAGGGATGGACCTGAGAAGGGGGCTACTTTCAGCATGTTATACATATAAAACTCCCTCCCATTGCCACCCCGCCACCCCTTTACCAAGGCACTGGTGAGCTTACCAAGGCACTGGTGAGGGTTTCTGTTGCCACCCACAAGGCCCTATCATGGACTGGGGGTACCTTAGGCCAGACTTCCCTATGGATTGTGCTGAAAGGCATGCCTCATTACAATGTTTTCTTACACTAAATTCTGCTTAAATGAGAGAACCTAGATCTCAACAACCTCAGCCAACTATTTGGGGGGTGGGGTCTTATTAGAAAGTTTGGAAGGCGTGAGGTGAGAACTGAAGCTATCACTGGGTGGTCTCTTTGCTTAATTAAGAATCTGGCATATGCTCAGTCCCAGGATATTAGTCAAGGATGGGGAAGCACTGTGTCCCATATTCCAATGTTCCCCCTTGAAAAGAAACTTTATAAGCCGCAACCCCTTAGCAGACCCCTCTATGCTTACTATGGTTTGCTCGGGGAAGGGGAAGACCCACCTCCTACAATAAATATTCATCATCAGTGGGAGGACTTGGGTATCCCACTCTGATGAGATATGGATTGGGGTGGCTGCCCACCTGGCAACCTGCTCTAGAAGCAACACGCTCAGATAGATTCAGCCAAACTACAAGTACCAAGCTTGTTATACCCCCATGTGGCTCCACAATAAACTGCCCTGAAAAATCTTCCTGCTGCCCTAAGTACGAGGGAGAGGAGGGTACATTCCTGCATATGACCCTGATGTGCTCCAAGATCACCCATTTTTGGCATGAAATTCATGAAATCATGGAACAGGTCCTGCTGCTAAAGTGCTCAAGTCTCCTCTGGAACTACTGCTGGAGGCCGACCCAAACTATAATAGATTAGGTGGTGCAGTCATGCTCTGGTTTATTGCACTCATAAACACCCAGAAAACAATAGCTCAACAATGGTTGTCAGGAGCCCCTCCTACCATGGTGCAATGGGTCAATAACGTAGGGAGCTTTCTCAAACTGGAGAGGATTCAGCTTTCGGTTAATGGCTACTAAATTCTGTACCATAAAATATGGGACCCTCTACTAGCAGCAATCAACTCTGGTATTTGGCCCACATAGTTTTCCTTGGGAATATTCCAAATCAGCTCACAGCTTATCAGAACTCCAGCCTAAGGTTAATGCTGCATCCTAGATGAGCAATGGTATGGGCAGTGACTGAGCCAAGAAAAGTGAGTGTTTTCTTTTTTCTTTCTAGTCGATGGGAAACATAATAATATGAAACTGCTTACTTTGTACTATATTCGCCTTTCACAGCTTGATAATGCATAGCTCTATACTACATATATCAGCACTACACTTGTAAGTAACCATCCTACTCATATGAATGTACCGCTTCAAAGTTGTATAATATTATTGTATTATAACTGGTCAGCAGTTTTTTCAATGGGCTGATACAATTATAATTTGCCGTTATAACCGGCAGGTTATAACAGCAAGCACACACCAAGTCACTCCACAACAACCCCTCCATGATTGGTTGTTAGTCTCCTCCTGGGTGGCTTCCATTTGTTTGTAAACATGGTGGCTCCTTGCCCCCGTAGCGAGGAGCCGCAGAACCAAACATTCTCATCGCTTTTTGCACCTAAAATAATAATAGGCACATCCAGAACATTTTAAAAGTATCTGGTTGATCCCACCATTCAAAAGTCACAGTGGACAACTGCCACCAAGAACGGCTCTGACTTTGCTCACTGAGGTAAGTAAGATCGCAATTGCGATCTCAATCCACAAATCTGCATAAAATAAAAACAAAAAGGCAACCATAAAAACAAGAAAAGTACTAAAAATAAAAAATAAAAAGGGAAGGGGAGACAGACTGTGTGTGTGTATACGTTTTTGTATGTGTGTGTGTGTGTGTGTGTCACACTTAGTAAGACACAGGGCTGGAAAACATTCCTGTCCAGCAATTATAAATAATAAAAGATGGGGAAGTGTGCTTAAATTCAAAATTAATGGTTACCCTCAATGTGGGATGCTTTAATATGTAGCATTCCACACCTCAGGCAACCATTAATTTCTCATTAAGCACACTTCCCCATCCATTATTGTATATATCTTGCTGTTCCTGTTGCCATTATGTTTGTTTACCTTGCCTAATTAAATTTGTTTAAAAAATATGTACAGGCTATAATGTAAAGCTTATGTTTCTCAAGTTTTGGAGTGATGTGATTTGTTTGACCATGGTAAAAATAAATAAATGTTTGCATTCCCCAGTTCCCCACTAAGTGCAGATCGCTTTTGGGGTCAGAATTCCAAGCAGTCAAATAACCACCTCACAACAAAACCTGATTATCTCAAAAAATATAGCTCACAGCACTATACTACCGGCATGCAATTTACTAAAAACACACATATCTATAAAATCAGTCACCTTTCAAGCAAAAAGAAACATATATTTTTGTACTAAACAGCAAAAAATGGCAGAATTTTGTATTTTTTTACAGAATCACAGAAATCTGATGGCAGAAAAGCACCTCATTGGCCCATCAAGTCTGCTCTTCCTCCCTCCCCCACTCATCTCAACTCTTACAGGCCCTCCCCTTCCCCTCACTTCTCAATCCCATAAGTCTGTCCCATGGTATCTTAAATCCCTCCACCATTTTGGCCTCTACCACCCCTTCTTGCAGTTTATTCCAGGCCTCCGCCGTTCTCTCCATGAAGAACCACCCCCTCAAATTGCCTATATTTATTTAAAAGTTGGTAACTGGGAGAGGCACCATGAGCAAAAGCTTGTTTCCAGGTACAACCTGGGGGGAGGGGGTACAGAGGAAAAAGAATACAGCAATGACAGTTATTGTAACAAAAGATAACAATTTGTACATGGTAGAAAAGAACAATTTATACAATGAATAAGTCAAATAAATACAAAATATTTATATGGTTGTATACAGAGAACAGAGGGGAACATCAAATCAGAGGTGAGAGAGTGCTAGGAGGGAGAGCAGGTACAGGGGATAGTAGGGGATGGTTTGAGTGGACTATATCTTCCACCTTCCAATCTTAGGCTATGCCCTCTAGCGTTAGCCCCCTCTTTCCTTCTGAACAAGCTCCCCTCCTTCACCTTCTTGATCCCTTTCACATATTTAAAAGTTTCAATCATGCCCCCCTCCCCAACTAGTCTCCAATGGGTACAGATCCAGTTCCCTACACCTCTGATCGTATGGTTTCCTCTGCATACTGTGCAACGTCTGGGTTGCTCTTCTCTGAATCCTTTCCATCCTTGCATAGGTGCAGTCTCCAGAACTGGACCCTGTACTCCAGGTGTGGTCTCACCATGGCCTTGTAAAGAGGCATCAGCACCTCCCTCCTTCTGCTAGTTATGCCCCTCCCAATGCATGCCAACATTCCATTTGCCTTCCCCACCACCTTGCTACACTGGCTACCCACCTTAAGGTTGCTCGATACTATAATCCACAGATCTCTCTCCTGCTCTGTTTTTTTTCATTTCCTCCCCTTCTAGAGTGTAAGCAGCTCACAAGTTTTTGCACTCCAGTTGCATCATAGCACCCTTTTTGGCATTGAATTTCAGTTGGCGAGTTTCTGACCACCCCTCCAGAATCTTCAGGTCCTGCCTCATGGCATCCAGCCCCCTACTGCAGATTTCCTATCATCCATGAACAGGCACACTCTTCCCTCCAGACCTTCTGCTATATCACTGATGTATATATTAAAAAGGAGGGGTCCCAGCACTGACCCCTGGAGCACTCCACTTGTTACCCCCCCTCACCATGGAATACACTCCATTCCCCACAACTCTGTGACATTTGCCTGCCAACCAGTTTTCCTACCACCACTCTCTGACTTCTGCCTGCCAACCAGTTTTCCACTTATCTAGTTATTTTCTGTCCCATCCCTTAGCTTTCTAGCTTATTTACTTGCCTTCTGTGAGGGACGGCGTCGAAGGCCTTACTGAAGTCCAGGTAGGCCATGTCCACTGCTCCCCCAGTTAACCACCTGGTAAAAATAAAGAAATATTTGCACGCCCCAATTCACACTAACTGCAGATCATTTTAGGAGTCAGAATCCCAAGCAGTCAAATAACCACCTTACACCAAAATCTGATTATCTCAAAATATAGCTCACAGCATTATACTACCAGCATGCAGTTTACTAAAAACATACATATCTATAAAATTAGTCACATTTCAAGAAAAAATAAACATCTATTTTGTACTAAACAGCAAAAAATGGCAGTCTTTTTTTTTCACTTTTTGACAACAAATACCCCCAAAAATGCAAAACCAAAAGAATTGTACATCCAAATGTTTCATTATGTACAAGCCATACTATGTACTAGCAGTGTCAGTGGCTCAGTAGGTAGCACACTCGCCTCTGAGGCCGGGAGATCAGAGGGCTGTGGGTTCAGTTCCCACATCTGGCACTTGGGTTAATTTCCCAGTACTCACACTATAGTGCAGCATGAGAGGGGTGCTGCAATTCTGAGGTGCCGTCTTTCGGATGAGATGTTAAACCGAGGTCCCATCTGCCTGGATTGGTGGTAGTTCAGGTATATGTTAAAGATCCCATGGCACTTATCGAAAATAGAAGGGGAATTTCCCCGGTGTCCTGGCCAAATTTCCCTCATTCACTAAAAATACCACCAACAGCTTAATCTGGTTCAAGGTCAGTTAGCATTCATCTGTATCCTCCTCCCCCGGGTCACGCCTGAAAATAGGCAGGATTTGTCTAGTGCACTTACCTGGTCAACAAAAACTAAATAAAATAATGTAAAGCTATGGGGTTCAGTGAGTTAAATAAAAGTAGTAGTAAATCTTGTAAACCACTCCCAGACAAGTACTGTAACTGTAAAAGAAGCCAAATGTTAGTTGCATATTTCAAAGTCACAAGCACTTTATTACACATTCCCAATCATGTTTATCTCAAAACATGCCTGTATAAACAGAACACGACATGGCCTGCCTGAAGATATATCTATCTTCCTTTGAGGCCAATGATATTAATATATCTCACTCATGGCTTTGCCACCCGTGAGATATCATAATATCATTAGTCTCAAATGAAGATCAATATGATATCTTCTGGCAGGCCATGTCATATCCCCCTGTATATAGCAGAAAACTACATTAATGCACCATTAGGGTTCTATAGGCACAAAAGGAGGAAAATGTGGTGCTAGGGATTTTTTCAACCCTAACACAAATTTCCCTTCACTAGTCCTGTGATCCAAGCCCGAGCTACAGGTCCAAGGCAGTGATCTGCTACTTCAAACTACAGATCTGGGGGCATGCCCCATGGGTCTGCTACTTCAAGCTTCAGGTCAGAGGCCCTGTGTGAAGAAAGTTATGAATAATCTCCTGCTTGATGCTTTGTGTAGGGTCCTAGGTGAAAAAATGTATGACTGGTTTCTTGCTTTTGGGCCCTGCGAGGAGAGTTCAAACTTGCTTTGTGCAAAGAAGAATGCACAGGACCACGTTGGCCTGGCATGAAACATTAGTGAAGTCCTAACTTGGTCTGCTCAGGGCCTGAGAAACTTCTTTTAGTCATGTGTTAGCATTTTTTTTTAATTTTTGGCCCACATTTTCAGTGTGGGCAAGTCAGTCACCACCCTGTCTACTAACCATGTAAGTGGGAATTTGCAAATCTGACCCAAAATCTATTTTGGGGTTAATCACCAAAAACACATTTTATGTCTGATTTAAAAGACACCAGTTATGTGGTCATAAGGTGCGGTGGAAAGCTGGCCACCCTAGAAATTTGGACAAAAATTCCTAAAAATGTCAAAGCTATGATTACAAGTTCAGAAAGTAGAAAGACCATCACACATTTTTCTAAGTCCAAGAATGCACTGTTCGTGCCTGCTCCTGAATTTAGTGCAGTGTGAGGTGGAGTATTTAGTGCAGCAGCTGGATTTTGTTGGTGACAGAGGATTATATTGAGGGACCCTGAGGAATCACACACCAAGGTACACCCAGGAAAACAGGTAATGTTGGATGCGGGGGAGGGGCGGCATGGGTGCCAGAGATTAGGTGAGGGTGGGGTGTAGTTTTCACAGCTAGAAAGTGACCAGCCTTGGTGACAGGAGGGTAGTGCCAGTTGCTCACCATGGGATCACATCATTTTTTCTTTAACTGATACGGGGGGTGGCATTCGTGCCATAGGGGGATAAGGGTGCAGTGTGACAAATATTTTTTCTACAAGTTGGTGTGATCATGATCTCCAAGGGAGACTGATGGTGATGGGCTTTGGAGGACACAGGGCTGTACTGGTCGCCCAACATTAGACATTACATTTTTAAACCATATATGAGGGACTGAGGGTGGAGCTGTTTTATTGATCTAGTTATCGTCGACCACCATGGTGGAGGCTGGCTATCCCAGTGGCCCACCATTAGAGCTAAACTTTTTTTTAATATATATAACTGATGGCGAGATTGGGTACCCATCATCAGAAACAGGCATGGGAAGAGATCAGCATATCAACACTGGGTGTGGGCACCCTCCACTGGAAATAGGCATGGAGGGATACTGACATACCAATGTCAAGTTTGGGTACCTATTCACACAAAAATTTATTTAGTTTTTGTTAACCAGGTAGGTACACTAGACAGAAACTGTATGTTTTCAGGTACGACTCGGGAGAGTACAACCAATAGGAATACAATACATGACATTACAACGTATGAATGGATACAACATACACAGAAGCAGTTAGTGAAGGAGAACAGAATCATATCCATCATGTAAAAAAGTCCTATTTACAGAAATAAGTACACAATACAACATCATAACTTGAAGTTCAATGCAAGGAGTACGGTATTTAGCACCATAGCAATCTACCTGTTGAGGGAGCATATATGGGAGGAAAATCAACAGCAGGATTGGCCACCCACCTTCAGGAACTAATGGAGCATACTGATGGCATGATGGGGTACCTGCCATCAGAAAACAGTTGGGGGATACCAGCATACTAATGCTGTGGCTGGACACCCACCATCAGCAAACACATGGGGATCTAATTAAATTTTTATGATTTCCTACAGAAATTAAAAGCAAAGGTATCAGTTTCTGTAGAAAATAACAATGATTGCCTACAAAAATCATGTAAACCTTTTTTACATAATTAAATAATTACTGTAAATATTTTTTAAGTGAGCTCAAATGTCTCATTAGAATGTCTCCTTATGAACCAGGCAACTGTCAGCTTTAAGAGGTAAGTAGTCTGTTTTTGTTTAAAGTAGTTGTTCTCCACCACCTTTAAGTCAGGAAAAAAGGGTTGTATTTTTTCAGCTATGCATATTGGTGCACAGCACACAATCCTGATTTTTGCATTTTAAAACCTTATAACTTGGAAGTGAAAATTAATTAACTTTTCAGACTACAAAAAGGCCCTCTGCTGACACTAGATGGAACAAACCTGTATGTTGGAAAACAAAATTAATTGTACTTTTTGCACTAGACGACTGCAAAAAAGTCTTAATTTGGATATTTATGTACATTTACTAATTAACAGTTACTGAACTCCTGAACCGATTGACACCAAACTTGCTAAAATGTTAGCTTCTAGGACCAAGAAGGCGCACACCAAATTTCACAGTTCTGGGTGCTAAGACATCCTATTTATATGCTGTCAAAAACAAAGGTTTTGAAACAAACAATAACTCAATGGTAACTTACTGCATCAGTAATATGTACTGTGTGTATGTATATATATATATATATATATATATATCTTTTTTTTAAATTCTGGATCCCAATGAAATTTCCACACATCTGCAACATACAGTACCTATCCTATCTTTGTTCATTGTCAGCAGCTGTATTCTGTCGCTCTGTATTCTGGACAAGGGGGTTGACTGTGTTTTTATGTTTCTCTGTCCTATAAACATTAAGGAGTTTAATTACAAAGACACTGAGTGAAGCTGTGTTTCCAGTATCTACAGTATCAGTGCCCTTTTTCTTGTGGAAAATAATGGTATACATTAAACTTTGCTGCAAGCTGCCTTCCAATGTTGAAATTTAAAGTCTAAAAAAAGATACACAGCATCTCAACACACACTTTAAAATTAAACAAAGCTTCTTAACCTTTCTCCTAAATCCCAAATATTTTATTATAGTAATTGGCCTGCTGTGAGATGCAGTCTGAAACAGCTTGGAACTTCCCCATAATGTTTAAGTATGCTAAGCTGTATTATTCCTCCCTCCTCATCTACAAATGAAATAAGTGACTGTACACTGCATCACCTTACAGCATCCCTGTCCCTTATCAACTAGGTCATTAGTCCTCAGACATTGTCATAGTAAGCCTCCCCAAACCATGGAAAAGATCTTGAGCTTCCCCCACATGCTAAAATAATCTTGGGGCTCCTCATACAAACATAGCATACTTTGTACAGTACATCGGAAATAAAGTGAAACTCCTTTGGGCACATGGCTTTTCATTTTATTCAGCTTATTGTAACCCCCCTTCCCAGGCAAACCTACTCGTTCTGCATTTTTGACTCTAACCATTGTTACCCCTTGTTGCAATATCTTCATGGGTCAGATTGCATTTCTGTTTCCCCTCTATCTAGAATAACCTTCCTACCAACCTTTGCCTCCCCACCTCTTCCCTTGCTGTTAAACAACTCCTCAGGGATCCTTTTGGTCCCTCATACTCTTGCTCCTAGTACCTCTTTGCTTAACCCTTGCATTTGGGCTGTGCCACCAGCAGTCTGACAGGTCAAATGTTGCCTCTCATTATAAGTTTATTGTTTCTATGTGTTTGCACTATTGCTCATTTTGTACTGCTTGATTATTTTGCTGTTACTTTTTGAATTGTAGTCACTTCCTACCCTTACCCAGGTATACCTGAAATGAGCCTTGGTTCAGTGTACCTTTCAGTTTGCCCTATGCACAATAAAACTCAGAATATAAATAAGTACTTTTTCAGACTTGTTTGAGCGCCCCCCCCCCCGGAAGAGGCTAGGGTCTCCTCAGGGAGGCTGTCCTCACCATTTGAGAAACCCTGTGAACAAGGTCATGCCCATCTCAGACACTACTATTGCACATGCGACCAGAAATTGTAATGCAATCCACCTTGGCTCTCCTCCTTCCTCTAGGAACTCAGTTTTTCACTTGACTCTCCAAGGCAACATGCACAGTTATTGGCTCCCAGATTAGAATCACCAGTTAGGTAAGAATTCACAAGAAAACAACTTCTGTTTGCTTGCATGGCTTGTAATTGGTGGTCACCAAGTCTGTTTGATGCTTTTTAGCAAATATGCTTGACTGTCCTACCATTTTTCAACTTTGTTCAACTTTGTTTCTGCTGAGGCTTTGTTCAGGTACTCTTTCAGACCACACCCTGAACAGAGCAGACGCCTAGCATACTGGAGCATAATTCTTAGAGTTTCTGAATTGTGTTTTACCTTACAGATCTTATATGTAGCTTAGATAAAGGTTCAGGCACTGAGTTTGGCCATTTTTTCTATTATTAATTGACACTGATTTAGTTTACTTTTGGCTGTATGTTTGGGAGGCCTCTCAACTCCCTAACAATCACTTCACTCTAAACTGTTCATTGCTAATACATTGTGGTATTGCAACATACATTTGCACAAGCTACGAGTTGTTGTTTGTAAGTGAGTTTATTTCTGTGAGCATTTACGGTGTTTGAGCAGTGGCATGCTAGGGATACTCATGTCATGCACTGCCTTTTAATTATGTCACTTCCTGGATGCCTCTCCCCGCCCTCCCACATAACCTGAACAGCAGCTATAGTCAGTGAATTCTCCATTAGGCAAAAGGGCACAGTACAACTAATTTCTTGCTCCTACCCACCAAGTTGTCCCGGTAGAGGAAAGGTGACTATTACCTTTCTACCACCTCCAACTGAGACCCCTTCCAAGCAGTTTTGGTAATGCAGTCTCCGCATGGCAGTTACCTCATGTGTGGGACTGCCCTCTGTGGTAGACATCAGGCATAATACACAGAGTGTTGATATTTATAGTCCATGTCTTGGCTGCAGTTTAGCCAAATGGCCAAAGAGCAAGGTCTCTTCCACTCCACAACATGAACACTAATGTGTGTCTGATGTGGCTAAGGGCTACTTATATAAACATATTTATTCAGCTGTCAAAGTACCTCACTTCCTAAACTCTTAGTGGCAGATGCTCAGCTCAGCCTGTGGGTTTACTCAGGAATGTGGTCTGTTCTCTGCCGCCTTCTGGTCCCCCATCTTGCACCGAGCCATCATCTTCAACAGCATCCATAACTCCACCATTGCCTTCCAGCCACAACATGTCACCACATGCTAAGATTCCTCTTCACTCATGGTGTGATGCATATAATGACTTTGCACCAGGTCATAATGTCGTACTCATAATAGCGCACAACATTATTCCATATCCCGGACCTGTGCACACTCTGTGTTGAACCCCCCCAGAGTTAGAATCCTTAGTGGGGGGGGCCAGGGGGCACAGCCCCCCACAGAAGAAAAGTTACAATAGAAGCGCGCAACGCGCTTATACCACATGACATTCTACCATGCATGGCTTTGAACCCGTGCCTATTGACTTGAGCACACAGATAGTTCTGCATAGATGTGCACACGACTGACCTCAGTCACATGAGCCCATGTATGTGCATGAGCAACTTTCTACTAACACATTAACAGGCCACCATATAAATACAATAAAAAACGCCATTGGCACATGCATGGTGACCATGTTGTCTTGGCTGTCTACCATCTTAGCAGAGGTCCTACTCGACATCAGTGGCCATCTTAGGGTGCCATTGGCAGTGCTTTGGCAGCCAGTTTAAGGTTACACCCCCACTGGACCAACCATATGTTTTTAGCCCATACATTTAAGAAAAAGACTCATTATGAGGCCAGAGGCTACACCAGACCTGTATCCACACATATATATAAATATATTATGCACACATCTAGCACTTAAGAGCACAGGCCTTTGGTCTGCAGTACACTATAAAGTGGACAACTGCTCAACGTAAGGGCATCATAAGGGTATAATTTACTGCCACGTCCCCCTACAGCACACCCACAGCATCCTCCACACCTACGGGCCCAAGAGGACTGTGACAGACAAATATTTTTCTGTTATTGCCTGGATTACAATACCTCCACATGGACCCCATGACACTCTACCCCCTGTGAAGCATTCATGAAGAGGTCCTTTACACCCCACAACACACAGGTAACTGTGGTAAGGGAACCTGTGCTAAGTAGTATCCTCTACTTTCTTATTGTCCACAGCTCATCAAAAATGGCCAAGATGAAGACATGCAAATCATGCAACACTGTCATAATCAATGTACAATATGGCCAGCTCTGTGAACTCTGGTACAGCCACACCCAAGCAACAGATAGCCTGAATTAAACTGATACTGACACAGTGAATGATTCAGACCCACAGAATATGACTGCTGAGGAAATGAATGCCAACACAGCAGCCTTCATAAAGGCACAGCAGGCAATCACGTTGTGTATGCTAGACAGAATTGAAACTATATTCAGGATTACTCCAACATCCTCCGCATCCTTCCTGATTTCCATGTCCACACAATTAGACAGGATGTACAGGCATAGCCACAGGAAGGCACCAGCGATTCCACCTCTACCAGTGGGGATGCAGGGAAGACTGACAAATCCATGGAGAATGAACAAATACGTGAGGAATTGGGGGAGGAAGAGGAACAAAATGGCAAAGAAGAAGAAGAGCCTTCTCTGTTGAAAAGACTGTGCACAGCAGATAGCATGTTAGCATGTCCAAGCTCGTTAAATCAGTGACTCTGTGGGGTCTGAGATTCCACCACCCCAGGAGCAGTCCAAACTGAACCCTCTGCTATAGTGATGTGCAAAGTGCGAAAACTTTGCTCTGTGAAATATTTTGCAGAGTTTTGCAATCCGTAAAATTTTCAGCCGATGCGAAGTTCAACTTTGTCGCTGATGGCAGTTTCACAGATTTCATGAAAACTTCACAGATGCGGTCCCAAAGGTACAACTTTGCCATTGACACAAATTTCGCAGGTATGCTAAAACTTTGCAGAATATATGTTTTTGAACTTCACCTGCAAAGTTTGTCTCAAAGGGTGAATTTTGCAATGCACTGTGGGTACATTTATTTATATTTATTTATTTATTGAGTTTTGGTAACCAGGTAAGTCCACTGAGACAATTACAGTCCCTTTTTCAGGGTCGACCCGGGAGTGCAGCAAAAGACAGTACAGTGCAGTGCAAAATCAGCAAGTAAGTGCAGTTACAGTGACAAACAGCAAGAGTTAACATTACATTCAGAAATATAAACTTAACAGCAAAAAAAAAAATAACATTCAGAAGAAATATTTACATGCTGGAGATAGCATGTTGCGAGACAGTTATAAGTTGTAGACAGACAGCAAAACAGAGAAAGAAAAAAACATCCAGTAAAACCACAATAATTAATACTAGGCAGGATCAAATAGCAAGTCAGCTTCAGGTAGGGCAGAGGCAGAGAATCCAAAGACAGGATATTGACTTGGTAAATAGGTCAAGTATCATGTGGGTGAAGTTTCTAGCACAGTCTGTCATCTAGAGAGTCAGACACCAGACTTGTGTTGTGCAGCACAGCCAAAAAGCCCTTGCTCCCGGTAGACATTTTGGGTCCATTCCAACAATGGATGGTTCAGACACCATATGACGTTTATGGGAATGAACACCTTTAAGCTATCTTTTTGAGAGCGAATTGCTCCCAAAATAGTCAGTTTGTGCTAGTGCTGTTTTTTGTTTAGATCTTTGCATAATATTTATTTATTTAGTTTTTGTTAACCGGGTAGGTGCACTAGCCATAAAATGACTATTTTCAGGCATGACCCAGGAGAGTACAACAAAAGGAGAACAGTTGAACAACAGCAACATGGGTACAATAATACAAATAGAGGACAGTACAGCAGTGCTACAAAAATACAATGGGTAGAGACAACAAAAAATAATGGCAAGCATTATACAGATAATGGCAGTAAGATATATAAAAAGTGCAGTGCAGAAACCATGGACCCGACATGTGGAGTGAAAGGGTTAATAAGATAGTAAGGTTATATAGAGAGAAATGTGAGGAATGTTCAAACATAACAAGAAAGAGTGACAGAAGGAAGGTCGGGGTGGTAATTGGCAAAACAACAGTGGATGGTCAGCAACAAGGTTCAAGAAGGAAGAGAGCTAGTAGTCAAGAAGCTATTTACAAAGAGAAGGAGGGAGGGGAAGAGGAGACAGTCTTGGAGCTGGATTAGAGCATTTAGTGTTGTTTGGATAGTGTCCTATAAATTAGGATACCACCAGATACCTGGCATTCGGCCAGATAGTGGATCCGGTCGGATAGTAGCACTTTCTGATGCAGATCTGACTGTTCTGGATCCAGGTTGGATCCCTGGATATGACCTTGGATAATGTTGGGATCCAAGCTGGGATCCGACCTCCAACTTAAGTCAGATCCCACGTCAGATCCCAGGTCGGATACTGCCACTATCCGACAGATCACAATCGGATCCACAAAGGCACTGTCCAAGCATCACTAATAATATTTAGTTTAAACAGTGTTTTCAGTTTTGTCTGTGTTTGTGAAGGAGTTACGTGGTTGAGGGTAGGTGTGTAAAAGCAGGGCAGGCGAGTTCTTAATCTTTTAAAACAGATTTCTCACAAATTCTCAGTGAGTTACTCTTATTTCTTTTAAATATTTGTCATTATACAATGGCAAGAGAAAATCCTTGTCCCCGATTGGTCAGACTGGGACAGTAACCGGGATGTTATCCCAGCATAACATCCCGACTCTACTCCCAGTGCACTGACGACCGCATTCCAAGTAAACAAAATATCACTCCACTATCGTCCCAAGCAGCAGCTACAGCAGTTCTTCTTGTGCGTGGAATCGAAGTTTCCCGCCCTGCTTAACAACTGTGCTCCGTGTCACACACCACCCTGGTAACCACGCTGCACAACGTTAACACTCCCAACTCAGACAGTTTAAAATACATAAACAAATGGAAGCCCGAAGTCTACTCACTCTGCAGCTCGATAGTCGAACACGTCCAATTTGAAATATGCGGCGCTATTCCTACCTCAAAACCGCCAATCTCAACTCAGTAAATGGAACTGTCACAGTCACGGACTGACAGATTTTCTCCAGCATTCCCGATCCCAGCTCACCTCGTAATCTCCAAAACGAATCCTCCCTACTTCCTGCCATGTACTGTCACAGACTTCCATACTGTCACAGACTTCTGTTCACAGTGCTAAAACCGAGTCTCGTAGAACAGTGACACGCTGGCAGCTCCGATCAAATTGAAATCCACACTGATACTGTCCCGCACATTAAGCAAACTGTACCAGAGAACTGCAAACAAGATACAGTTGTTTGTGTGTGTGTGGGGGGCAGACACATTCAAAAACACATCAATTTGTTTAGCAGCAGCACCACCTACTGGCCAAAACAGAACTACTTTTCTTCAGTACACCTCCACATTGAAAATCAAACACAAAATGTATTTAAAATGCATTTTTCCTCATCTTTCTGTCTTTTAAAATTAACAGCCATTGTATAATAGGAATAATGCCTCCAGGGTGGGTGTTATGCTGGATAACATCCGCCTTGGTGTTGCCGCCGCTGGCCTCGGCCAACCACCAAGGTGGGATGTTATCCAGCATAACACCCAATTCTGTCGGGCATTATTCCTTTAGTGATTTTTCATTTTTATTTCAGTGTTTTTGGCGGGATTATTAAGTGACATGTACATGTTACATCATAATATTTATGTTGCTTTTCTACTTATTTGTATTACTGTAAAACGGCTTTGTTTTGCGGTGGAAAACTTTCACGGACTTAGATCTGTCAATTGGAATGTGCATTGATGAAATCGCTCGGCAGCTATCCCTGATAGTTTGACATTTACTATAGTTTTCTTTCAGCAGCTGGCTCCTTAAATGAAACTGATTGTAAGTTTCTTGCAAGTGCTTGTAAGTGCTTTAAATTGTGCCTTGCTGTTGATTAGCTGTTGATTAGTTGTTGATACCTCTAGTTAGGAATAAAGGCTCCCAACAGTCAGTAATTGTCTGCAGTTGTCTGCTATTGATAGCTTTATCTATCACATCTACCACTAGTTTGCACACTGCATTTAAACTGCCCCATGTAATGCATTCCCAAGTTATTAAGCTTGCTTCTATCCATTGTACAATGTCTCTTGTGAGTTGGTTAAGAAAAGGGCAAACGAGGCAGCGGGACTTCACCCCTTTAGAGGTACTTACAGCAGATGCACTTTGCAACGCTGCCAATATCCCCATGTCCATAGCTGAGACCGTGGTTAATGAGATGCAAATCTGTAGCCCACCTCTGAAATGTCGCCAGAGTGAGTATCAGCACTACACCCCTGAAGTGAGGTACGAAATTGCACTCCAACCACTAGACATCTCGATCAATAAACTACTGAAGGATGGAATGAAAAACAACTTACCGGTTTGTATGCTGACACAATTTCCTAACAGCTAGAAAACGGCATTATGTTAAGTTCAGTGAAGGTTGACCTTCATATATCGGTTATTAAAAATAAACATGCTCAGTGGCTTGTGACTGCATTTGAAAGACTGTCTAAGAGAAATGCCCATGCCTTTCGGGGGTTCCAGGAGGCCGGAATCGCTCACGCACATGAGACATCACTTGAACAGTGAGTTATCTAATGAACCATTCTTTCCTTTTTTAATGCTTAATGCTAAATGTGTTGTGATGCCACAAAATCCCATGCAGTGCCTTAGTAATTAGTAGTTTTTGGCAGTGTCAGGGGCTCAGTAGGTAGCACACTCACCTCTGAGGCTGGGAGATCAGAGGGCTGTGAGTTCAGTTCTCACATCTGGCACTTGGGTTAATATCCCAGTACTGACACTGTAGTGCAGCATGAGAGGGGTGTGGCACTTCAGAGGTGCCGTCTTTCAGATGAGAAGTTAAACCGAGGTCCCATCTGCCTGGATTGATGGTAGTTCAGGTGGATGTTAAAGATCCCATGGCACTTATTGAAAAAAGTAGAGGAATTTCCTCGGTGTCCTGGCCAAATTTCCCTCATTCATAAAAATACCACCAACAGCTTAATCTGGTTCAAGGTCAGCTGGCATTCATCTGTATCCCCTTCCCCCAGGTCGTGCCTGAAAATAGGCAGGATTTGTCTAGTGCACTTACCCGGTCAACAAAAACTAAATAAACAAATAAAATGAAAGCCTCTTCTTGTCTTTTCTAACTTAGGTAGACAAGAACAGGACAAGTGTACTGCAAAGACCAGCAAGGTGAGCCCCCCATCCAAGTACAGTACAGTATTCCATTGTTTAACATCATTGCAAAGCTAAACCAAAATCTAAATACAGCCTCACTATGTTTTTACAGAAATCTGTGAGAGTTTGAGACTGTGATACAGTACATAATGAACGCTCCACTACAACGGAGCATGCAGAAAAGACTTACACGAAAATGGACATCTTTTTACAAGATTTTTACACACTGTGTTTTTAAGTTGCTAATGCTGTTAGCGTTAGTGCTAGTTAATAAAAAAACTATTTCTCTCAAAGAAAACACTAGTACTGTACTGTATTTGGGAATATTATTTGTATGTGTGTGCTGTTGGCTTTAACTACCAGTATTCTGTTGTTTCGGTTCAGATATCATTGATGCTAGCCATTAATAACATTCACAATCAGCGCTGTAACTTAATTTTCACTTAACTTACTCGTCCAGCGAATATAGCAAAAATTAAATTACAGTGAAATAAAGCTGTTTTACAGTATTTTACACACACACACACACACATGTATATATATATATATATTGACAATTTTTTTGGTCACTTTATCTTAAAAGTTATTCCTCGTGAGTCCTCTGTCCTGTTACCCTTGTTGGTATATCATTCCTGATCTTCTGTTTAAAAATCAAAAGTTTTGAACACACTGTGCTGATCCCTGATTTCTTTTGGTTCATGGTCAGTTCTGTCTGCTGTTCACTTGTGTCAGTTAAAATGTCTTATCCATGCTGTGTTACCCCAGTTATTTATTCATTTTTCTGTGAAAAGAAATTATGTGTATTTTTTGTGCTGTAACTTCTAGTCGAGTAATTGTCCAGAGACACTGCCATACTGATCCCTTAATTTCTTTTATTGGGGTAGCTTTTCTCCGCATTGTGGTGTGCCTGTTGTTCAGTTTACTTTGCTTACCCTTTCCCTGTTACACCGTTGTTGACTTACCTGTCCTATATAGAAAAGTACATTTTAATACAGTAGTTGCCCAGAAGTGTGCTGGTCCCGTCCTGATTGTGGAAGGCATCTGGGTTTCTTCGGTTTCAATTTTGATACCCCTGCCCTGTCATATTATATATAAAAAATTGTATTAACTAACTACTACTACACTACAGTAGTTGACTTGTACAGATGCTGCTTGATCCCTATTGGGGGAGGTTTTGTCTGTCATTGTTTTCTTTAAATTTGCTTGCCCCTGCCCTGTTACCCCATGTTATTTAATTCCAGTTTGGAGAAAGAAAAAAAATAAATAAATTGTGTTGTTTTAATAGAATCGGTGACTGTAGTAGTTTTACAGAGTACTGATACCTGTCCTGATTTGTAGCTGGCAGTGCTGCAGGCTTTATTTACAGCTAGTAATCAACTGACAGCAAACCAAATGTTGGAGTAAGCATATAAAAATGCCTGTGAAGAAATGGTACAGTGAAGTGAGAGGTGCCAGGAGGGACAAGGAGGTAGTAAAGAAGTCTGTGGAGGAAAGTAGTGCAGTTCCATTTCCCCAAAGCAAAAGTATGTCTGCATCAATGTCTTCTATGGGTTCCGGTCCTGTGGCAGGTACCAGCAGTAAAGGAGCAATTAGCAGCAGTGGCATATGTGTGGTGACATTTTTTTCAGCCAAATCTGTTGCATCCATGCTGGTGGGAGATGATGAAAGTGAGAATAAGAGAGGCACTAGTAAAGGAACAGTGGTCAAGGAGGAGGAGGAGGAGGAGGCTGCTGGTGTGATCCTCCCTGTTTCTGTTGGTGGTGTGGAGTCGGTGCATCAGGGAGATATGGAAAGTCAGCCCCCCCCACCAAGAAGTGGGTTATAGAGCAAGAAAATGTTGCTATGGAAGAAGATAGTGCTAGGGAAGAAGAGAAGGACATCTTCAGTGACAGTGCTGATGATGACAATGTGTTGGATCCCCTATCAGAGCCAGAGGGGGGAAAGCTCAAAGATGATGCAGCCCATTTCAATGCTGAAGGTCACAGTATCAGCAAGTCTGCAAGCACTCAAGTCATCCCCCCCCAAAAGTAATATTATAATGGAAGTGATGAAAGCAGCACAAAGAGTACAAACTTCCATGCTTTTTACTCATCTCTCCAAGTCCCAGCACCATGTGAAGTCCAGAGGTGCAAAGTCCCTAGTTTGGGACTTTGACATGCTTGATTGGGCTTATGAGACCATTAAAATATGTCAGCTGTGTCAAGCATGTGTTAGCTGGGGTAAAAAGGGCAGCCACCTAGGCCAGCACACATACTTGAAAAACAGGCACCTCATGCGCTGGCAGAAACACCAAAAGGAAGCAAGAGCCAGGAGCGCCAGTTCCCTCATTAAGTTAAATGTTACTGAGAGCAGTGCAACAAAGCAGGTGGAGGGAGGGCTGAGTGGGTGGGTGGAGGAGGAGGAGGCTGAGCAATCCTTTGCTCTCTGTAGCAGTGGACATAGTAGCAGTGGTGGCAGAACTTGAGTTAGAAAAGTACAACACCACAGCAAAAAACAAAAAAAAAACACAAAACAAAACTAGTTAATGTGAGCTGCATATCCCCAAGGGTCAGCTAGTACCCCAACAAGAACAACAATGCTGCTACATTTTGGTCGATCAGCCCCAAAGATGTAGCCCACACCAAACAACATATTTGAGCATCACTCAAAGTACCCCTCAATCATGCTGCTGCACATGAGTTAAATACAGCCACTGCTGAAATGCTGGCCACTGATCTATTGCCGGTCTCTTTCGTGGAGAATGCAGGATTCCGCAGATTGATGGCCCGTGCCTGTCTCAAATGGCAGGTTCCATCGCAAACCTATTTTTCTAAACTTGCCATGCCAGAACTTTATGGGACATTGTCACAGTCTGTAATACATGCCCTGAAGCATTCTGCATCAGAATATATCCATCTTAGCATGGATATGTGGACCAGTGGACAGACAGCTTCAAGCTCATATTTATGCATCACAGCACACTGGGCACAGGTACCTGGGGTGGTAGTTGATTTGGGGCCTGGCAAAACCTGTACAAAGCAAAATCGTGGTGGTAGCAACATGCCAGGGATTGCAGCATGCCACCCTCAGTATGAAAAGCGTAAATAGTTCTCACATGGGTAAGAAAATGCTTCATGTGCTGTTCAACGAAGTTGATGAGTGGCTACACACACACTCACTTACAGCAGGGTTTATTGTGAGTGATAATGGCTCCAATGTTGTTGTTTTTTCAGGGTGCCCTGCCTGGCACACTGCCTTAATATGGTTGTGCAGCACTTTCTCAACCAGGCAGAAATTAAGAAAATGTTGACTGTTGGCTGTTGCATCTGTGTGCACTTTGCCCTTTCTGCAAAGGCCGGTGACCAGTTATGGGAGCTCCAGCTCAAAAACCATCTGCCTCAGCACTGTATAAAGCTGGATGTTGTGACACAGTGGAACTCCTGGCTGTACATAATAGACAGGCATTATGAACAGTATAAGACAGTCTCAGACTACCTGCTGCTGCACACAACCAGGACAGTGCTGGAGTGTCCATGGCTCTAACAACAGAGCAGTGGTGCTAAATGGATGGCCTAATACACATTCTCCGTCCATTTGCATATGCAACACAGGCAGTGAGTGGGGATGCTGCTATATAAGTCAATCAATACCCCTTGTAAGTGTGCTGAGGCAGACACTGGTTAATGTCTGGTAACAGATGGAGGCAAGTAGGGATGGTAGAAGTTGTGAACTAATGGAACACATGCTCCACATGCTGGACAACAATACACATATTTCTGGCATGCTAGAGTCAGATGACTTTGCAATTACTACCATGCTGGATCTATGCTACAAATGTGGCCTGCCATCAATAATTGAAGGAGGTCATGAGTGGCTTCAAAAGTTGTCCGAGTACCTAATTAAATGGGTATATGGTGCACAGAGGCAAAAGGCACAGAAGCGCAAACTGCACAGAGACAAGGTGTTGCTACCACTAGCAGCTCGCAATGAAAACCATCTGAGAAACCCCTGCAAGTTACAGCAGAAAATGGCAAGTAATCCCATTCGGGATATTTTGTGTCAGGTGGGAGTGGAAGCCATGGAAGAAGGAGGAGACTGATGAGGCAGCTGGACTCGGGACAGCGCAATGAATGGTAGAGGCCTGTATGGGGAACACAAGGCACCTTAGCATAACTGACGAGCCATTGTTGTACTGAATCAGTAAAGGGACTGATTGGCCAACACTGGCATCAGTTCCTGTTAAATATCTGAGCTGCCCATCATCCAGTGTCAGTGTTGTTACTAATGGACAAGTACTCCTGATTGGCCCCCCTACCTCGCAGATAGTAATACCTAGGGCAAAGGCACTTATCATACAAACATACAGTAGGTGTCAGTATCTGAGTTCTACTGTATTTTCTACTAAGAATCATAATGCATCTGCCATAATTCTAATTGTACCAATTGGGAGACACCTCTGTTTATACCATTGTATAATCATTAGTTATACAATACTGCCATCCTTAGTTCTAGTACAGAACAGCAATCACCTATGCAATTATGTGTGTAACCACAAATGGCCTTCATGAATACAGGTCCTTTATTCAGTTATTTTGTCTTTCTGCTAGTTCAGCATGCTTTCCCAGGATAGTAAGAAGTCAGGTTATTTGCCATTATCCAATGATGAGACTTTTATGTATCTTTTTTAGTAGCTGCTATAGTTATTATCAGGGGTATAAGATCCTTTGCATTGCACGTTTTTCTCTGAGAAGAAGAAGCAGCTTATTGCTGCCTGTAGGTAAGAAAGATTGAAGGTGTTCTCCCCGGTGTCTATCACTGTGATTTGGTTGTAAGCCTGCTTTATATATCAGGAATAAATTACTTTATGTGCTGGACACCACTTGTCTGTCGTTTCTTCATTTTTGTGTAGTTCCAACAAGTACCTAAGAAAGGTAATTTTATTACCCAGTTACAGTGTGTAATGAGTGTTTAGCTTGGCTGGTGCTATTGTGCATGACAGGAGGACCAGTTTGTTACCCAAAAATGTGTCCATGCTAACATTCATAAAATGAATAAAGGGCACATTCCACACAACACAATAATGTCAGTGGTGTTGCCACACAAACTTTGTCTCAGTGACGATGATGATAATGAAAATGTCAGCAGACTCGACACTGCCAAGGCTTCTACCAGCAGCAAGGTGGATGAAGCAGCAATGCAGAGAGAATTCCCACCCAGTGACCACTCAAGTCTGGAAGACTGTGAGGGATGCTTCCTGGATGATGCGGCAGTGGGAGAAGGCTGAAGTAGGATAGCCCCCTCCCCACCATTTCCACTCAGTATAGTCTTTTAAGTTATTGTTATATAAAGTTTGCTGATCCATGATTTTGTTTTAGTGTGTGTCTGTGTGTGTGTGTGTGTGTGTGTGTGGGGGCAGTGTTATCTGCTGTTATTCAGTTAAATTTGATTACTCTTGCCCTGGCTGTTATACTAGCATACTACTTGCCAGCAGATTAGGCCTTACGGTCTAATAAGTCTGCTTGAACCTGAGATCCCTAGTTGGGTGCCGAGGCTCTCCCCCCATTGTGTTCCAGAAACCCCTATCATCCATCCCCACCCCTCTGGGACAGGCCATCATCTGATACATCCACTTTCTGTGTCTGTCCCACTCTCTATTGAAGCCCTCCACTGTGGATCTCTGAACCAGCTCGCCAGGCAGTGCATTCCAAGGGTCCACCACCCTCTCAGTGAAAAACCTCCTCTTTTTTCCCCCCCTCACCCTTCCACCTTCCAACTTCAAACCATGCCCTCTGGTGATACCTCCCTGCTTTAGTCTAAAGATCCCCTCCATGTTTACCCTATTTATTCCCTTGAGGTACTTGAAGACCTCAATCATGTCCCCCTGTCTCTCCTCTCCTCCAATGAAAACAGGCAGAGCTCCTCAAGTCTGTCCTCATATGTCAAATCCCCTAGCCCTCGTATCATCTTAGTTGCCCTCCTCTGTACCCTCTCCAGGAGCTGTATGTCCCTCTTCAAGTGTGGTCTCCAGTACTGTACACAGTACTCAAGGTGTGGTCTAACCAGTCCATTGTACAGCGGCAGAATCACTTCCTTGCTCCTAGAGGTGATCCCCCTTACGATGCATCCCAACATCCTGTTTGCCTTGCTAGCTGCTCTCCTGCACTGCTCAGAGTTATTCATACATGCATCCACCATGACCGCTAGGTCTTTTTCCCTATTGAGGCCTCCAGCACCTCCTCCCAGGGTGTACCTGTGTTTAGGGTTTCCCCCAAGATGTAACACCTTGCACTTGGTGATATTGAAATTTAATTTCATGTGTGAGCCCAGCTTCCAGGGTGTCCAGGTCCCTTGCAGGCCAGCCTCCCTCTTCTCCCTCAACTACTGCTCCCATCTTGGAGTCATCAGCGAAGAGACTCATTTCACACCCTATACCCTCCCTGATGTCCGATATGTATGCATTAAACAGGATTGGACACAGGACCGAGCCCTGCGGTACCCCACTACCAACCTCTCTAGGGTTCAAGAGCTCCCCACAGACCACTACTCTCTGGGTGCATCCAGCTAGCCAGTTTTCAATCCATCTGACCATCAAAAGGCCTACTCCTAACCCCATCAGTTTCTCCACCAGACCATTGTTATCTCATTGTTTAGTCCCCGTTCTATGTTAACAAAGTATGTTTTATTAGCCACTACTACAGTAGTTGTCTAAAAACACACTTCTGATCCCTAGGGGGGGAGGTGTTCTCTGACATTATTGTTCAATTTAATTTTGCTTAACCCTACCCTGTTTTATCCAGTTGTTTAATCCCCATTCCACATAAAAAAGGACATTTTAGTAACTACCACTACAGTAGTTGACCAGATGCACTGCTGATCCCTACCAGGGGAAGTGTTCACTGCCATTGTTGTTCAGTGTAATTTTGCTTAACCCTATCCTCTTTCCCAGTTGTTTAATCCCCATTCCAAATAAAACAAATTCTGGCAGAGCCACTACGGCTGCAAATGCATTAACTAGATAAGGGTGTTTCATGGGCTTAGACATAAACATAAATTGCATTTAGTAAGGCTTATGATACCATTCCATATATGACTTGTGAACAAGCTGGGCAACCAGAGAGTGGGTCACATGGTGGTAAACTGGGTTAGGAACTGGTTGAATGATAGAAGCTAGAGAGTCATGGTAAATGGTGCTCAATGTAAGGAAAGGAGTGTGACCAGCAGGGTGCCACAGGGATCAGTCCTGGACCCAGTACTGTTTAATGTCTTCATAAGTGAGATTGCAGAGGGGCTGCAGGGGAAAGTGTGCCTCTTTGTGAATGAAACTAAGATCTGCAATAGGGTAGACACTCCAGGAAGGGTGGAAAAAATGAGGCAGGACCTAGGTAAACTGGAGGAATAGTTCAAAGTGTGGCAGCTGAGATTTACTACAAAAAAGTGCAAAATCATGTACTATTTGGGTTGCAGGAATCAAGGACAGGATTACAGGGGGTGGGGGAGAAACTGATGGTCACCAAACAGGAAAGGGATTTGGGGGTAATCATACTGTATGACCTAAAGGTGGCTACACAATGTACCAAAGCTATGGGGAGAGCCAGTGGGATGTTGAGGTGCACAGGGAGAGGTATCACTAGCAGAAGGAAGGAGGTGGTGATGCCACTGTGCAGATTACTGGTGAGGCCTCATTTAGAATATGGTGTCCAGTTCTGGAGGCTGCATCTCCATAAGGATGTAGACAGAGTGGATGCAGTAAAGAAGGGCAACAAAGATGGTGCAGGACCTGCACTAAAATACATATGAGGCGAGACTGGGAGACCTCTATATATATATATCCTGGTGAAGAGAAGAGACAGGACTGATATGATAGAAACCTTCAAATATCTAAAAGGCATAAATAGGGTACAGGAGGGTAACATCTTTCAGAAAAGATGTCCAGGAATGAGGGGGCATGACATGAGGTTGGAAGAGGGTAGACTAAGGGGTACCGCAAGGATGTATTTCTTCACAGCAAGGGTGGTGCAACCTCTAGAGACTTCACAAGTCAGTTTCATTATGAAAGAGAGAAAACACACAACTGACACATTTCACATAATACTACTATACACTTTAAAAAATATAGGATGAGCAACTTTACCAATAACCAATGTGTTCTGTCACCTCAGGGTTCTGATTCCCATGGACCTCTCAACCTTCACTCTTCTGGTCAGAGGGAATCAGAACCCCTCTGTGGCAGAAGACACTGGTTGTGCAAAGTTGCCCATCCAGTATTCTCTGTATTTTGCGCTCCATTGAGGATTTCTAAGTAGTAAACCTGTGCCATACAGTTGCCTTACATTAGAACAAGATTCTGGTCTATTCAATTCAAATTTGTTAAGATGAAGAGCAAAGTTTTTGGAAGAAACCAAAGGAATAACAACCCAATAAGTCATGAGGTAATGTCTTATAAATTCTTTTCTACGTAGGTGTGAAGGGCTACCCAGCTGTCAGCTGTCCAGGAATATCAATTTTGACATCTCTGCAACAAAGCAACAAAGAAAGGCAGAAGACATTTCACAAAACCTTGAGACAGAAATTGATGCCAGAGTTTAGCTAGCTAATATGCTGCCTAGCACAGATTTATCAATTGCAGAATCAGTTTCAGGCTCATGGTTCTATGAAATGGCTATTGTCTTGATTTAAGATAAGACTGATCTAGACAGAGATATGCCTGGACACCTGACCTCTAAAGGTAAGCCCAATACCTCATCCCCTTTGCACCTATGCTCCACTCTAGAAATTGACTATTTTAATAACTTTTCAAATTCTTTACTTCCTGCCAGTTGTACACGCACAGTAATCCACTGCAGAGTGTGGAGTGCACTGAGACTCATGCACGCATGGCATTGTTGGTCACTTGCCAGGTGTGGGTAAATCCTAGCCCAGCTTACACCTTGTTGTGGATTATTAAAGGAAAACTGCATGTTAAAATCAAGAAAATATACGCATTATTGTTACCTTTTTTGTGATCTTACTTCATCCCAGTGTTTTTCTTTTCTGCTCAGGCTGTGAGAGGAGTTTTTTTCTAACTTTCCCTGGCTGTCTTATGGTTCATGGGGGCTGAAATTCAGGTTTATTTTATTGCATCTTGTCCCAGAGAGTCTTCCCAGAGTGCCCTTTGCTCTGATGTCTAATAGCCCTGCAGGATGCCAGTGTCTTGTTACAGGATCTTTATTACAGCTCAGCCACAGCAGAGAGAATACAGCAGCCAGGAGTCACACTGCTAGTCTTTGGGTAAGTGTAACAAGTTTCCTAAATAATGGTACCTTATCCAGCTGTGTTCTGCTTAGCTTAGGGTAGTGTGTGTGTATATGTGTGTGTGTGTGTGTGTGTGTGTGTGTTTAAGCATGTCACTGTTTAAAGTAGTTTTGTCTGCACTCATTTTGCTATCCCTCTTGGCCCCTTTCAGTTTTTTCACCAGTACTAAGTAGCAGAAATGGAACAGCACCTTACAGTTTGTTCGAGTAGCCCCTAAATGAAATAATATATGCAGCATTGGAATGGTTCATATAAACTAGTTTGGAAACATCATGGAGCACAAGCAGCTATTTATAAAACAAGTCTGTGATTGCTCCAACAATGCTTCTCCTCCTCCCCATTGCATAGCAGAAGACACATCAGTTTATCTCAGCAGCAGTTACTGCTGCATGCAATCTGTATATAAACCGTGGTTTCTACTTGTGTTGGTGTGTGGTGGGGGACAGGGGAAACTGAAGTGGTTGGATCATCTACTCAAAACATGAGGCTTTCATATTGTGGCAGAACCAAGCAAGTAAAATCAACCAGCATGCTTAGTTAACAAAGAAATTCACACCTCTGGATGAGTGTGGGAGAGGATACCAGCAAAGCAAGAGTTTCTCAGTTTGCAAAAGGTAGTAAATTAAGCACTGAAAGTTAACTATGAAAATGCCCATGAAACACTTTGGAGAAGGTTTCAACTTGCAAAAAAAGGCACTACTGGGGAGAACTCAATTAAACTTCTTAAGCCAGAGGAAAAATAATGCTCTCAAGCTCCCATACACACACAGACAGAGTAGTAATGAGGCTTCAGCAGAGGACACTATTTTTAACAGTCAATCATGTTGTGTGGAAGGTACAGTACAAGTCACATTAAACTGTTCCTCCAATGAGTTGTTTTAGCATTTCTGACCAAGTTGCATAAGTATTGCTGGATCCAGTACAAAGCCCTGCACAAACTGTTTCTTAAGAGTTAAAACTCAGATTTGCCTTGCATTGTGACTGGACTGCTGATACATTCCAAATGAGTTACAAAAGCATTTTACAAACATTGCACTTGAGCTGGTTAAGCATCGAGAAAAACAATGCACTATGAGTTGCCAATGCATTGCCAGCTGTAAAAAAACAATGCTAAACCAACTCATTGGTGGAACAGTTTAATGTGACTTGTACTGTAATTTATACAGTCAGTCCTTTTCTCAAAGCAAAACATCTGCAGGGCTACACCCACTGCAGCTGCAAAAAGGGACATTTTATTAACTACTTCTACAGTACTACACTGCTGATCCTTACTCGGGGGGGGGAGGGGTGTTCACTGCATGCTGTTGGGCATTTAAAATTTTCCTTACTCTTGTTCTGCTGCCTCAGATGTCAAGACACAATGCCCCAGTCTAGGAATAGATTTCACCACCACCTTCTCCTCCTCCATGTCCTCCATCCTGGCTATGCCAGATAGTGTAACAGCATGGGCCTTCACTGTCCTACTGCCAAACAATGACACTGAAAACTAACTAGGCAGATAATATGATGCTTGGTCCTCAATAAACAACAGTTACATTACATCAGTGCTGCCTCTACCTCCTCCTCTCCAGTGTACCTATAACCACTCAGCCATGATGACATCACATCTTGGGCCAGTACCTCCAGAAGAATGATGTAGCAATTTGCTACCAGCCAGCTCACTTGTTTTGTTAGCCATCAAGATGATTGTACAGCCAGACAGCTCATCAAGGCATAAAGATCTCTGGTCCACCTCCATGGCCTGTCTTCATCTTTACCGATGCATGGTAAGTCACTTTCAGTTGTGTTCACAGTACTTATCACTCCATTCCAGTCCTTGGCCTGAGCAGGCAGAGGATGAAAGGCCACCAGCTTATGCAGAAATTACTTCAAAATGAGTTCATGTCTTTCCATTTGTCTCCCTGCAGGTTTTGCCATCAGGACACCATGTGAGGTCAGCAATCCTCCTGATACATGGCACTACCGGTGCCAACATGGCAATCATCAATACTGTTTAGGTAAGTGTCATCACAATTTACTTTTCTAAATTGTGATGATTTTTTACTTCTCTGTTTTTGCTGGTACACATGTCCAGCAGCTCAATCAGTGGAAACATTTGGAGACAGCACAGTTGAATAATTTTTAATTCCATGTGTAGAGATGTACAGTGGCTGCATACATGATGGTATGGAGATTTCCTACTACACAGATGACAGTGGCAAAATGTGGGCAAATTAATTCCTGTTTTTTAGCTCAGGATGGATGATGCAAGGAGCTGAGAAAAGACCAGTTTCTCTACTCTTTTTCATCACAGGTGATGCAGCCGAAAAAATAATGGTTTGTCTATATTCTTTTTCATCAGAGGTGACTCAGCTGAGAAAATACAGTTTCTCTATTCTTTTTCATCACAGGTGATGCAGCTGAGAAAAGGATGGTTTGTCTATTTTGTTTTTCATCAGAGGTGACTCAGCTGAGAAAATGACAGTTTCTCTTTATTCTTCTTCTTCACAGGTCTCCTGTGTTGCTGTATCATTCCTGAAACCAGCGGCCCTCAGCACAGCTCTAGCAAATATCTATCACTATGATGATCCATCGTCCGCACACCTGCTCCTTGCTGACCTGGGGGCAGTCACGGCACAGACAGCAGAGCCAAAACCACATGAGGAAATTATCTATAATTACAGGAACAATGACAGAGAACATGTACAATACTCAGCCATCTGCAAAACTTGTAGCAGTGAATTACTGAACAAAAAAAAACAAGAAAAAGAAAAAAATAATGCTTACCTCCCGTGGTTACTTTAAACTTCTAAAAGTGCTCCAAAAAGGTACAGGCTGGACCCATGAAGCACAGCAGCAGGCAACATGATTGACAGAAAGAGCTGCGTACCTGAAAATCAGAGAAAATTAAGAAGGAATGGTGTAAATTGTTACAAGTGTCTCCCCCCAATAAAAAGGAAAAAATACTTGCCTCTTGGACTTGCTCTGAAATGTGAACAGTTCTACCCCAAAATAAAGATCACACATGTTTGTGCTCACATCAGCAGCAACAGACAGACATATGCGGAGAAAAGTTCCTGAACGTGGAGCTACACAAACAGAAAACAAATACTGTCTCAGCCGTACATCTTTACTGACTTACCCCCACCCTGGGGGAAAAAAAAACATACTTACCTTTATGGTTGGAATATGTGGTGAATTCCAACATCCACATTGCAGCTTTCTAGCACTATAATGCCATCATCAGCCAGACCTTAAAATTAATGGAACAGCAAAACGAACCTATTAGACTTCAGGTGGTAACAATAAGAACCCCCATTACAATGAAAAGAATGAAAAAAACCAAAAATACTTACTTGTACAGTATGTCTGATACATCCACACCAGGCAAGAGTACTTCTCTCAGCAACCACAGCAGTACTCAGCAGCACAGCATCATCTCCTTCAGCTATTCCCTACACTTTGTACAACAAGGAAGGACATCACAGGATGGCTGACTTCTCTGTCTCGATTCCTTGGAATCCTTGGACACTTGTCACCAACAACATCAAGAGTGGATCCAGCAGTTCAGTAACCAGCACCTCTCTCAACTGCAGCATCAGGGCAGGAGGACACCTACTCATCAAGTTTTCTCATCTAAGGACATCATCACCACAATTTCTTCACACAATATAGTGCAATTTTACTTCTCATTCGAGTCCATTTCTTGGCCTGAAAGCAGTTTTTTGCTGTAAACACGGTCACTTGACATTTGTGTCGAGTAGTGGGAGGATCAAAGTTCATGAGTTCCACAACAATTATGTTTCACTTCTCTGGAAATTTTCTCATGTGGTATTTTCTGACTTCTCTGGCCTGTGCAACAAGAGTATATAGCAGCAGGAAAGCAGTTTTTCACTGTAGCCATCAGTTGACATTTTTGGCTAGTAGTGGGGTGGCAGGAAAAAAATTGATAAGTTCCACAACAATTATGTTTCTTTCCTTTGGAAATTTTCTTTTGTGGTTTTTCCCCGACTTTTCTGGCCTGTGCAACAATAGTATATAACAGCAGAAAAGCAGTTTTGAACTGGGGACCCAGCTAAACATTTTTGACAAGTGGTGGGGTGGCAGGAAAACAAATCATAAGTTTCACAACAATTATGCTTCACTTCTCTGGAAATTTTCTCGTGTGGTTTTTCCCTGACTTCTCTGGCCTATTGTACAGTACAGCAGCAAGAGGCAGCTAGCAGCAGAAAGGCAGTTTTGAACTGGGGACCCAACTTAACATTTTTGGCTAGTGGTGGGGTGGCAGAAAAAAAACTCATAGGTTCCACAACAATTATGCTTCACTTCTCTGGAAATGTTCTCATGTTCCCCGACTGCTCTGGCCTGTGCAACAGCAGTATATTGCAGCAGAAAAGCAGTTTTGAACTGGGGACCCAACTTAACATTTTTGTCTAGTGGTGGGCTGGCAGGAAAACAATTCATAAGTTCCACAGCAGTCATGCTTCACTTCTCTGTAAATTTTCTCATGTGGTTTTTCCCGACTTATCTGACCTGTGCAAAAAAAAAGTATATAGTGGCAGGAAAGCAGTTTTGAACTGGGGACCCAACTTGACATTTTTGGCTAGTGGTCGGGTGGCAGGAAAAATAATCATAAGTTCCACAACAATTAAGTTTCATTTCTCTCAAAATTTTCTCATGTGGTTTTTCTCGACTTCTCTGGCCTGTTGCACAGCAACAAGAGGCAACTCAGGCAACTAGCAGCAGAAAGGCAGTTTTGAACTGGGGCACAACATTTGTGGTGAGAGCTAGAGACATGTTAAGCACTAAAACCAGATTTATGTTTAACTTCTCAGGAAAATTGCTCACGTTTGTGTGATTCCTGTGCACTTTTTTAGGCAATTGCACATCACCACCACTGCCGCAACATCACATAGCACCAGGAAACAATTTTTTTACTGGGGTCAATACTTGACATTTGTGGATAGCAGGAGGACATGTGAATCAGTAACACAAAAATAGTCAGGGACATTGTTCATGTGTACAGACTATAGCACAGGACAGGGAAGGGTCATCAGGGCAAGGGGAAGACTACATAAGGGAAAAATTAAGGGAGTGAACAAGGGAAACAATAGAATGAAATAGGGACCCTAAAATATAACACAAAATATTGTGAGATAAATATTTTACAGAACTAAACAAGAGGATCGAGAGGAAGAGGACAGAAAATATTTTTTTGACTTTAACGTTTTATTTTTTTTGTGTGTGTTTTTTTTTGGGGGGAACTATTATTAAGACAACATGAAAAAAATAAAACTAAAATTACAGGAAAAGTTACTTTTTGCCACCACTACCACTAGCACTGCCACCGCCACCACCATGCAGCTCCACCAGGAGGTTCAACAGCTTCTCCTTGTCAGCCATCAATTTATGCATATTGGTGGCTATTCTCCAAATCACAAAGTGTTTACATGCTGTGTATCTGGGGCCATAGACACTCCACAGCCACCGTGGACCCTGCGCCCCATTCGCCAAGGGGGCACGGGGCTGGCATGCACCCGATCCCCCACCTGCAAACTGAGATCCATGAAGGGGGTGGCCCGGGGGCATGCCCATGCTCCATGCTATTTTGGAAAGCATGGAGCACTGGGCGAGGGGGCACAGGCTACATGTCCCAAAGGCAGACGCAACCCATAAGTGCCCCCCATGGGAAGCCACCACCAGAAGCAACAGGGATGTTGAGGCATGGATAGGCCCTCCAGCATGCCACCCCAGCCCATGGAATGCACATGGTGGGCCACGGGTGGCTGACCAGGCACCCACCTGCCCTGATGTTGTGGCCACACCACAGCCACCTGATGTTTGTTGCACCCCAGGGTGCAGATGATCCAGTAGTGAACCAGGTTCAGGCATCCCATTGGATGCCTGCCCATGTCCATGGATGTGGCCCCATGCACCTGTGCGCAATGGGGGTAGGGCTGAAGAAGGGGACCATGCAGTGGCCAGTGGCTGAGAATACGGCCACTGCACAGTGGTCCCCAGGGGCAGACCTTCCTGGGTGGAATACACACCCACGGCACGTACTTCCTGAGCCATGAAAAACTGCTGCCTTTGCCCTAACTTCCTGGTGAACTGTACTGAAATCCTGGTGAAGATGTTGCACCTTGTCCCATAGGACAGCCAGGTCTGCCTGGGTGACAGGTGCTGTGAAGTCACTTGGTGGTAGTAGGGGGGTGCAGGTGCTGCCACCTGCTGTCCTGATGGCTGAGTACTGCTGCAAGTCCTACGATGCCAACTTGCAGCACAACAGCCTACGCCATGCTGTCCCATCCCCTTCCATATTGTCCCCCCACTACATTGTGCTGCTGTCACCACCTCCCACTCCTTGGCCTCCCACTCTGCCCTGTGGTGAATCTTTAGGTGGATCCATTTCCCACCACTCCCCAGGTAGCTACTTTATTTGCCACACCATACACTGCAGCCACAGACCTTGTAGATGACAATACTGTCATCTCCGGCATTTATGGAAAAAATTCCCATATGGCAGATCTTTTTTGGTGCAGGGGAAGGGGGGGGCTCGAGCAGATGTTGCGATGGGGTGTTCACCATCGCCAGTGCTGGTGATGGAGCTGCTGCTGGTGGTAACATCAGTTGGCAGGGCAGAGACCACAGGCTCCTCCTGCTGCTACTGGGGAAGGGACCCACAGGCCACTGCTGCTTGAAGGGAGCAGTGCCACTCCCATCCTCAGCTCGGACTAGTTGGGGGGTGCCTCAGTCCCTCTTTGAAATGATTGCCAGTTGAGGCGAATAACTGCCCCACCCTTTTGGCAACATTCCTCAGCTGGTCCCTCCATTCTATTTATAAATAACATAAAAAAATATATTTTCTTTACAGAAAACAAAATAAAAAGAGACTAAGACACACACACACACACACACAACAATCTAAACCTACAAAAGAAAAAAGATTATAAACACAAAACTGATCTCCCTACAGAAAAAATAAAGAAAGTCATTATTTGGAAAGTAACTAAATACTGTTTTTATACAATGTATTAAAAGCAGTACATCACAGCACTGATCTCTGTACTGTTCTGATCAGCCAGCAACAAGTAGCACAACTGACAAAAGGAAACTGAATCAGTCCCTTCCTGCCTGACTGGAGTCTCCTACGTGACCTGCAGAAAGTGAATCATGTCTTTCCCTAACTTCTCTATAAGTAACACAAGGTGAAGTTAGCTTGCAAAGTTTTTCCATTAGCAAATTTTTCGCAGGGTGAAATTGACGACTTTGCTGGAACTTCACTGGCAGATTTAGACTTCACAACATCTCTACTCTGCTACGTTCAAAACAAGAGAAACAAGATTTCTTTCCCATTTGTGACTCAGTCGACAAAGTCATCCAGAAGTAGCGTGAATTAGCCGAATCTAGAGAGGACTACGGAAAAGAAAACTTTTGACAGGTTTCCTCCATAGAAAAGAACAAGAGCAAAACATGGTGTATGACATCAACAGCTGATCTTCAAATAGCTACCTTCAGTTGCAGGACAGTCCTGCCAGATGAAGGCATGACTCCATTGAAAGACCTTGTGGATAGAAAGATAGAAGAGCTTTTGTGATGTCCAGACTTGTTTATAGGGCCAAAGAGCACTACTCACTTGACTTGAGGAGTTACTCAGTTCTCTAGGCCCAGAGTCCAAGCAAGCAGTTCTAGATGAGTATGTCAGACAAGTGACAAAATACTTAGCTGATGCATCACTAGATGATTTAAAGCTCAACGTCAGAATGGCACAGAGTCAGACATTCTTTATGACTGAAACCTTGACACGCCAACACAGAATCCAAAACACCCCTCAACAAATTACTATTCAAGGTCATTTGACTATTCAGTGAAGCACTGGAAACATTAATCAGGCAGAAGGAAAATGGAAAACATTTGGCAAAAGGCAAGTCAGCCTGCACATCCTTTCTGTCACCCTTTCGAGGGAGGTTCTGCAATCACGTGAGAGAGATAGGAGGCAGCGAACTTATTCTTACTCCCAAGGTCACTCTTACAGTTTTAAACTAGCCTTCTTCTCACAAACTAACAGAGGCAGAGGTAGAGACCAAAGAAGGAACACCAATTCTGGATTTCTCAGCAGGCATATTAGTACCTGACTATTCACTCAAACACCAAACTGATACCCCAGTAGGGGCAAGACGAATGCAATTCCATTACCAATGGGAAAATACAACAATAGACAAGTGGGTTCTCAAAATAATATCATCTGGCTACTTCATCGCGTTTGACCAGAAGCCAAGATTAAACAGATTAATCACATCATTGGTGTCAAAGAAACCCTTAAACTTCAAGATGTCAGGGCAACAATTCACAACCTGCTAGCCAGCAAGGCAATTACAGCAGTACCAAGAGACCAAATAGGCCATGGATTGCACTCCATCTTCTTCATGGTCCCCAGAAAGACAGGAGCTCTAAGACCAGTCCTGGACCTGAAGTATATTAATCAGTTCTTCAGATACAAGCATTAAAAATGCAGTCACTAAGATTGACAATATACTCCATAAAACAAGGGGATTACTTAATGTGTGTAAATATGAAAGATACATATCTGCACATCCTCAACATCGATAAATGTAAGATCATGCACCTAGGACACAAAAATATAAAACTCCCAAATTACCTAGGGGACAACAGACTCTCAGTGGCAACACTGGAAGAAGATCTGGGGGTACTCATTTCAGATGATTTAAAATTCTCCAAACTACTGCAGTTGTAGCTAGGGCAAATAAGGTTCTATAGACCATTAGAAATAACATCACCTCAAGAGATGCAAGTGTTTTTCTCCCTTTATATCGAGCTTATGTCAGACCACATGCCGATTGCTGCTCTCACTTATGGTCTCCATACAAAAAAGAAGACATTTTACAGTTGGAAAGAATCCAAAGAAATTTTACCAGACAAATAAAAGGCTTAAAGGATATGGATTATGAAAACTGATTAAAATCATTAAACCATATGTCTTTAGAAACAAGACGATATAGTGGGGACTTACTGCCTTTGTTGGATGTTGTAAATGATCCCTGAGGAACAGTGACCACCAGTCACTGTGGTTTGAAATCACAGAAGGAGCAGAACCAAACTGCACAAAAACACGTATCCTGGATTTTAGGGGGGCAGACTTTAGGAAAATGGGGAGATGCTTGAAAGAGGCATTAATGGGAATGGGGTGGAAATTAGGGGTTGAGAAACAGAGGCAATATTTAAAATGGGGATTGCAAGAGCAACAGAATTATGCATTAAGCAGGTTAGCAAGGGGAAAAGGAAGAGGAGGCCATTATGGTTTTCCAAGGAGGTTGCGGAGAAAGTAAAAGCCAAAAAGATTGCATTCAGGCAATACAAAAAGATGCAGGCAGAAGGGGATAGGGAGAAGTACAAGGAGAAGCAAAGGGAGGCAGGGAGGTCAATAAGCGAAGCCAAAGCTCAGACAGAACAGTACATCGCAAAATCAGTGGGTACAGGGGGACAATACCTTTTACAGGTAAATAAATGAAAAAAGAAAGGCAAAGGGAGGGATAGTGAGACTGAAGGGGGAGGATGGGGGCCACATGGAGGATGACAACAGTAAAGCTGACATACTGAACAGGTATTTCTGCCCAGTCTTTACTGAGGAATAGGAGGGTAATGGGCCTGATGGAGAGTACAAGGGTTGGGAACAACGCATAAATGGACACAAGTCCCTTTACACGAGAAAGGGTCCAGAAGGAACTGGAGGGAATAAGAGTTGATAAAGCAATGGGGCCAGATGGGGTACACCTCAGGGTCCTTAAAGAACTAAGAGAGGTGGAGGCTGAACCTCTGGCAGTCCTGTTTAGCCAATCACTGGAAACAGGGGAGATACCCCAAAATTGGAGGACAGCAGATGTAGTCCCCTTATACAAAAGCGGAAAGAAAGAGGAAGTGGGGAACTACAGACTAGTCAGCCTCACCTCTGTAGTGGGGAAGATCATGGAAGCACTACTGAAGGAGAGACTGGTGGAACATCTGGTTGCCAATGCACTACAGGACCCAAGGCAGCACGATATCACAAGGGGGAGGTCATGTCAGACCAGCCTCATTGAATTTTTTGACTGGGTGACAAGGGAAGTGGATCAGAGGAGGGCAGTGGACGTGGCCTATCTGGACTTCAGCAAGGCCTTTGACACTGTGCCACATAGAAGGCTATTAAATAAACTGGAATATGGGAGTGGGGAGGACAGTAGTGCAGTGGGTAGGTTACTGGCTGGGCAGCAGGACACAGAAGGTGGTGGTAAGTGGCTGTCACTCCACAGAGGGAAGAGGGACCAGTCGGGTACCACAGGGATCAGTGCTGGGACTGGTCCTTTTCAACGTCTTCATCAGCAACATTGCACAGGACCTAGAAGACTGAATTTCCCTGTTCATTGATGACAAAAAGCTTTGCAACAGAGTGGACATGTCAGAGGGGATAGACAGAATAAGAAGCAACCTGCAGAAACTTGAAGAATGGACAGGGGTTTGGCAGTTGAAATTCAATGCAAAGAAGTGCAAGATAATGCATATGGTGAACAAAAACCCTGGAACAACATATCAGTTGGGGGGTGAGGATATAGCATGCACCAAGCAGGAAAGGGATGTTGGGATTATCATCTCTGATGACTTCAAGGTAGGGAAACAGTGTGACAAGGTAGCAGGTGAAGCAAATAGGATACTGAGATGCATAGGTAGGGGCATCACCAGCAGGAACAGAGAGGTCATAAATCCACTATACAAGACACTAGTGAAGTCTCACCTGGAGTACAGTGTACAGTTCTGGAGACCTTACCTATGTAAGGACATAGGGCCCGATTCTAGAAGAGATACATCTGGCGTAACACGACTTGTGCCAAAAAGAATGGTGCAAGTAGCAAGTTATGCCAACAGTTGCAACATCTGGTATTCTGCAAAGCAGCCTGAAACATGCCACATGCTGCTTGCGCCAAAGTGGACTTATGCCACCAGATATGCCCTAAACCCACTGCAACATGGTGCTAGGGGATTTATGGCAACAGTTGTACCCAATTCTGGAAGAGCAGCAACAAAGTCCCCAATGTCAGGATTCTACAACAACCCCCGGAGGAGAACCGTCAATGTAAGTTACACCAGCATTTAGTTGGCGTAACTGTACATACACCCTCCGGGGGTTGAGTAGCTCCGCCAGTGGACTGCACCCAAGCCTTGTGCCTTCCCCCCATGCCCAGAACACCTCTGTAGGTGTCCCACTGGGCATCACACCCCCCAAAGCCCCTGATCTCCTATAATGGACATGCCCCACAGAGCATCTTGCACCCCTGGCCCCTCCAATCCCCCGAACAGTACAAGCCCTGCAGGGCTGCCCACACACCCCATGCCTCTGGGATCTGTACTAAATCCCGACATCTGAATGCCCATCAATAATGTTCCTGACACTAAAATCCCAACTAGATTGAATGCCCGAAGAAAAAAAAAATCCCACCTGCCGAAAAGATGAAAAAGCCAAAAAGCCGACAAATTATTTCCCGACTTTGCGCTTACAGCTGACTGTAAGCCAAAAAGCCAACAAATCATTTCCTGACTTTGCTCAGCTGACTGTCACTTACTGACTTACTAATTAAATGATTAACTGATGCATGCTGATGCATATTTAAGTCCAATACCAAAACAAGGCCTCTTTCTACAGTTAACATTGCAGGATGGCAGAAGCTGGAGTTGTGTGTGAGATTGTAAAGTTGCAGAAGGATAAGGATAAAATATGCATTGCAGGATACCTTTATGTGCACGAAAGACATCGTGGTGATCTATTTTATTGGTGCTGCCAATCACGGCAAAGTCTATGCTGTCTTGGTAGAGCATCAACAGTATTGGTAGGAGGACAGCATCACTTCCGTAAGCATTACCAGCACAATCACTCCCCAAATGCCACTGACCTACGTATTGCTACAACAATAGCATCACTTAAATCTCGAGCTCTGGAGACCCATGATTATCCAGCACAATTAATTCAAGCAGAGTTGTCACAGGTCTCCCAGAAAGTGTTGCAGAGCATGCCTTCGAGGCAGGCTTTGCAGCAAGTTGTTAGAAGAGCTCGCAGACAAAATGCCCCACCAGAGCCAGTCGTTGGACACTTTGGACTTCCCTGGACAATTAAGAACGTGAATGGGCAGAGATTCCTAGCTAGGGAGTCCACTCTCAGAGAGGGGAAAAAATCATTATATTTACCACTGGAATTAATATGGAAAAACTTGCAAATGCAGACTTTTGGATTATGGATGGCATGTTTAAAACTGTGCCAACCATGTTTCGATAACTTTATTCAATATATGCTGCAGTTGGGACCCCAGAAATGGCTCAAATTTTCCCCCCTGTATATGCATTAATGTCCTCCAAATCCCAGGAGTGCTACATCAGACCTTTCCAGGATTTGCAGAACATTGCTGATGAGTACAGTCTCACACCATCACCACCCATGCTTATCACAGACTTCGAACAAACAACCATCAATGCTTGTAAAGTTAAATTTAACTACTGTCAGAACAAGGGGTGCCTTTTCCAATTCGGACAAATTCTCTGGCAAAAGATTCAAAGTTTGGGGCTGGCTACATTGTGCGGCACAGATGTTGATTTCAGCTTAAAAATGAGATACCTTGTAGCACTGGCTTTCTTGCCAGCAGAAGAAATTGAGACAGTCTTCATTGAAATTAAAGAGAAGCGGCCACCAGCCAGTGCCACTCTGCTGGAATGGTTCAAGAACAACCATGTGTTGGGGAGAATTAGGCACCGTATGCACTATAACACCACAGTGTGAAGCCCACCACTGTTTCCACCATCATTCTGGTCAGTACATGACCAAATGGTGTATGGGTACCCTCATACCCAAAATAATGTTGAGGCTTGACACCGGAGGTTGGGGGCATTAATTGGAAGTGCTCACATAGGGGTACACCGATTTGTCTCCAAAATACATAAAGAGCAACAGGTCAACAACAGCACAATAGAAAAAAATAAACAGAGGAATGCCTAAATCATCCATGAAAAAAACGTTACCTTGACCGAGAAACAAAGATCGGAAATATTGTCAAGAAAAGAAGCACTCGAAGCAATATTGAGTATATTAGAGGCATTGCACACAATCTACCCCTGTGAAGCAACTGAGACACTGAGAGATAGTTCCGATTTCTTAATAATAATATTTTTAGCATTTTCAACTTTTAAAGCGTCAAATAAAGGGTTCTATGTGATAACGGTGAGTGCCGAATGGCAACCAGTGTTATCGCGACGTCAAGGCAGTGAAAACAATTTTGCCACCCTGACATCCTCGGTGCACAGAAGAACAGCACCGTGGACTTAGATCTATTGCTTTCTGTGGGGACTGCCCCACCCCCACACCCTACTAAAGTTCTCAAATCCTGGGGGTGCATGTTGAGAGGGTGGTGAAAGCAAAAAAAAACTTTGGGCCGGGCGCAACAAAAATGTAGTAGTGCCCAGACCCAAACCTGGAACCCCATGCACCGCAAGGGGAAACCAACCCTTGACACCACGGCGCAGCTTGGCAGCTGACCACAGCACCACCCCTACATCCCCTCCGTCCCTTCCCAGCCCATGCATGCCGTGCTCACTCCCCCCCACACACATGTACATATAGTGACATCCTATTGCTTCAATCGCCCACCCCACCACATGCGGTCACCCTACTCCCCCCCCATTGCCATTTGAGCCTTCGCCCACATTGCGCGCCCTTTTTGGACAGTGCCTTCATTCAGATGCTCACCTCATGTGCTACCCAAATAAAGTATTGCCTTTTAAATGTTGTGAATTTTGGATAAAGGAGACAGTGAAAGTTTGTAAAGGTAAGCTGATTTCTTTACCTTGTTTGCTCTCACTAGAAATGCTGCTGTAGCAAACACTGAACTACTGTACAAGGGGTAAAGGTGAAAGGGTATAGGGTAAACCGACGTCTGTAAACACGTCATCAGGTAGCATGTATCAGGCAGCACCACCTCCATTAGTAGACTTGTCTTTCTTGTGCTATAGTTACTGGTATGTGTTTTAAATGTTACTTGCATATACAACTAGTAACTAGAAATACAGCAGCCCCTAAATGTGTCCATTTCTTTAACTTGTTTGCTCTCACTAGAAATGCTGCCGTAGCGAACATTGAACTACTGTGCAGGGGGTAAAGGTGAAATGGTGTAACTAGCAATACAGTAGCCTAAATGTGTCCATTTATTTAACTTGCAATACAGCGGTACCCAACAAACATAACAGAACAGTTCATGTCGGGATTCTGTTGTTCGGTGTTCTCTGTTCATCGGTATTTTGAAGAATGGGGAAAAAAAATGGGCATTCGACAGTAGGGATTTTAACAGTTGGGATTTAGACCCTAAACCATGCCCCCAAACCCCCACACCACTAAAAGCCCCGCAGGGCAGCTCTGTCCACCCCCACCCGTGCCCAGACCCAGAGACACGGTGCTGCAAATGGTACTGAAATACCGCACAACTAACCCTGGTAGTCCAGTGGCCCCCCCACTCCCTCTCCCAGCAGTGCCAGTCCTCCATGCACCCCCACCCATCCCCAGTTGGTGACTGGCACAGCCCACCTCTCACTTCCTCAGCCAGCCACCGATTGAGCACCGTATGAGCGCTTACTGTCAATACGCGCTCAATGAACAATTCATTCACAGGGTAGAGAAGGTTCAGAGGAGGACAACAAAGATGGTACATGGATTGCATCACAAGTCCTATGAGGACAGGCTGAATGACTTGAATATGTACTCCCTTGAGTAGAGGGGGGAGAGAAGAAGGGATATGATAGAGACATTCAAGGATCTTACTGGGAGGAACAGGGTGCAGGAATATGCTATTTTTCAGTGAAAAAGATGTTCCAGGACTAGAAGGCATGGGATTAAGTTGGGGGAAGGGCAATTCAGGGGAAATGTGAGGAAGAATTTCTTCACAGAATGGGTGGTGGACAAGTGGAACACCCTGGCAGAGGAAGTAGTGAGGGCTGAAACAATCACGGGATTTAAGAATGCATGGGATAGGCATAAGGGAATTCTGGAGGTCAGGGTTAAGGGGCAACAGATTTCTAAGAAAATGTAAAGTGAACTTACAAGCTAAAATGGGCAGACTGGGTGGGCTGTAGGTCCTTATTTGCCAACAGTGTCTATGTATCTATGTATCCCTTTCTTTTTGTAGAAATGGGATTTACTTTTAAACAGGATACAATGGAAACTAGAGGACACCTATAGCAACTACACAGCTCTTTGTATAAAACAAATAATAAAAAGTTATTTTTCTCTCAGAGAGTGATAAATGCTTGGAACAATCTACCACTAGATATAACTGTTAGTGAAAACAAGTTAACATTTATTGTTTATTGTTTATTGAAAATCTAGGATTACAAGTACCTTTGAGCCAAGGCTCTTTTACAAAGGTTCCATATCAAGAGAGTACAAACATTTTAGGCTAAACTACATTAGTCAATACATAGGCAAACAAAACAATTTTTAAAACAAAGATTAAAAACAACACTCATTGGTACAGATGTTGCATCGTAGAAATAATGTGAGGAAACACTTAGGTTTGGATAAGCTCAGAGATCTATAAGTTGTTAGGTACGAGGGGTTGGGGGGTAGCAGCTGAAGAGAAGCTAGAGCAGATTCACAGCATTGTCAAAGAGCAAAGGAGAGGGGAGGTGGGCCACAGGGGAAGCAGGAAGTTAGAAGAGGCAGTCACAGCAACTGGAGGTAGTGAGATGAAGATGTAATCTTGATTTGAAAATGCCCAGTGAAGAGGTGGAAGTGATTTGAGTGCTGAGGGCATTCATCCAGGTGGGGGCACGGTGTGCCAAAGGTCTTTGACCCAGTGATGTGCGGCATTGAAGAACTTGTAGGAGTTGTTGTTCAGACCCTCTGGTGCTACGTAGATTAGTGCTTGGACTCAGGAGGACTTGGACACTAGGTGGGGTAATACCCAAGATAGTTGTTTTCACCATCAGACAGGTTAGGTACTTTATATGATTTGCGAGTTGAAGTCATCCTGATTGGGTGTAGAGTTCACATGTATGTGTGAGTCGGTGGGCTCCAGTGAGCAGTCAGCAGGCCTTGTTTAGGGAGGTTGTTATGTGTCTAAGGGTGGTGGTGGCAGAGCCATAGATTATGAGGCCATAATCTACAATGGAGACAACAGAGCTCTGGATGGCCATCTTTAGTGCTGCTTGGGTGAGGTGTTGCTTGTTGCGGTAGAGAATTCCAATGCGTGTGTTTACAACTCTAGCGACGTTATTGATGTGGGTCCCATATGACAGACCATGGTCAAGAGTGATTCCAAGGTTATTTAAAAGATGACACCTGTTCGAAGGTATGACCAGCACTTGTTTTGATATCAATGGAGTATTGCCTGTGTCTGTTTTGCGAGCTGCAGAAGAGCATTGCTTTAGTCCTTTTGTGGTTTAGAACCAGCTTATGAGAAGAGAACCAGTTTTCAACAGAGGCGAATGCGAGTTGAAGGTTGTGAGTTAATGGTTCTGGGTCTTTATGTGGGGTGAAAAGCAGAGCATCATTGGCATAGAGGATAATTTGTTCTGGGCAGGATTGTTGGAGAGAGTTTAGGAAAAGACTGAAAAGGAGGGGGCCCAGTATTGAGCCCTGGGAGATGCCAGAACGGACTGACTTGGAGTCAGAGAGTTGACCTGAGATTTTTACTCTTTGTGAGTGCTGGTGAAGGTAACTATGGAACCATGCAGTAGTGTCCGGGGAGAGACCAGTATTCAGCAGCTGTCTGGAGAGTAGGCCATGGTGGGTAGTGTTGAATGCCTTGGTTAAGTCAATGAATATGGCTCCAGTTAGATGGCCTTTGTCCATAGAGTTGTGAAGGGCTCCAGTGAACTACAGGAGGGCTGTTGAGGTGCTGTGCCCTTGCCTGAAACCGTGTTGCTGAGGACATAGGATGTTGTATTTGTCTAAGCAGACTGAAAACTGATCCTCTACAATGCGCTCAAGGGCCTGGAAAGGGGGGCAGTATAGAGATCGGCCGGTAGTTTCCCAGGATTGACTTATCGCCACTTTTAAAGACTGGTATGACAATAGCAGGGATTTAAGAATAGACTAGACAGGTGGATCCTGAAAAAAAGGTGCCCCCATTACTAAAGATCTCATGATGGGAACTTACATGGGCACTGTGCCTCCAGTTACCCAACCAGCTGCAGTAAGAACCACAGTATGAACATACTCATACTGTATATCCAACTCACTTCAAATTTCTAAGATTCAAAATACTGGGTCAACATTACCAATACTAGGTGCATACTAGAGCAACATTATCAATACCAGGTGCAACCATTCAGCCTAGCCTCTGTGCCAAGAGTATTTACAAAAGTCACAGTCACAATCACAGCATATCTCAGATAAAAGGGAATTCACTTTGTCCCATACCTCAATGACGGGTTGCTCAGAGCTAGAACCTTGCCCCATTTATGACTATGATGTGGACAGCCAGTTCTGAGTACTGTATCATTTTCTTTTTAATATAAAATGTATTACTGACTGTCTCTGCTAAAAAATCTGGTGCTCTAGGAGTGATCTCGCTCCCCCCCAGGTTTCAGCTGAAAGATGAAAGCCATGAGAAAATGCTGAACCAGCATGTGAGATCACACACACCGGTTTTTAGATACCAGGTGTTACATGGCAGGCCAGAAGCTATTTACAGACTTTTCTAAGTTAATTATAGATGTTGTTGTTAAGAGCGAAATCATAAAAAAAGTTTATGATGTTAGAAGGGGAAACCAGGTTTAGCAAACTGGTGCAAGGTTGTAAATGTTCCTCTGATGCCTGTGTGAGATATGATGCAGCATAAATCAAAGAGATGTCATTTGAGAACATGTGAGTCATGCTGAGTATTGCAGAATTTAATTCTTTATAAAGACATCCTTTTTTTATTAAATATATATATTTTTATATATTCTGACAGAGGAGGAGCTAGGTGACCACACAAAAAGGGGTTGGCAAATACAGTTTGCTTAAGGAATATCCTGTTTTACTTCACTGACACTTTTATCTAGACTCTGACAAGGACACATCTGTGAGCACTTTTAAGCAGGTATTTAGAGACTAAGTACTGTAGTAGGAATTGCACTGTTTAAACCCTTGTTCTTTTAATAGAGTTGTATGTCTTGTAATATAACAGTTCTGTATTTTGTGTTTGACATATTTTTATCTATTTATAGTAAAAACTCTTTTTAGAGCATACTTGATATGTCCTTGTTTTTCCTTCACTTGCAAGAAAAGTATATATGGTTATAGCAGACACGAAGCATAAGCTTGAATGGTGGTATCAAACTGGAAAGAGAAGCGTTTTAAATCTGAGGTCTTTATTAAAGTTTTTAAGGGTTCATCTCTGTATACTTGGTTAGGTGTCCATAGGCAAAGATATCTGGCCCCTCCAAAGACAGAAATATCTGAGCCTGTGCATTGGTTACGCTAGCAAGAAGTTCACAGTTTGAATCCCTCCAAGACTTGAGACCAAAGGTTGATCCGAAGTCACAAAACAGACAAGAGGGTTACCTTGTTCTGTTGAACTGTTCACAAGACTGCGCTTGGATGTTGGCACTTTGGGAGTAGAGGGCCTGACCTGCTGAGTGGGTTTGTGACAATAACAACACACAAAAATAGTAACAGACACATTAATGAACCAGGATGCATAATAAACTTCAACAAGAGCAACATCAAGCCCAGCCGACAGCTACAGCATCTGGGGAGTATCACAGGGACAGTCTAACTGGTCCTGAAGAGAACACGCAAAGTGGTGGATCAAGTGTGAGCACTCAGGAAGAAACACACCCCGACACTGACAAATATCTTTCAGATCCTGGGAACGATGGTGTCTTGCATGGACATAGTTCTATGGGCAAGATGGAATACTGTTTGAAACATCTGCAGTCTATAGCGATATAGTCAGGGGATGCGCTGCATCAGGGCCTATCAAAGATTGTACACGTGGAGAAGATGGTCAGGGACTCACTCTGCTGGGGGGATAGACTCAACAAATATCCTCAGAGGGTATCATCCCAGCCATTGCATGAGGTGACAATAGACACAGATGCAAGTCTACAAGGGCAGGGAGCCACACTAAGCCAGCATGTAGATCAGGGCAAATGGTTGGCAAGTGAGTCAAAGATGCCAGTCAGTGTGCTGGAGATGAGGGCACTATTCACAGGCACTAATTCATTTTGAGAAAGAGGTTTCAAACAAAAGAGTACTGAGACAGCAGACAGCAAAGCAACTGGGGGCATATATAGCAAAACAGGGTGGAACAAAGAGCAAAAGAATGCTAACGGAGCTGGGAAAGTGATGCAATGGGCACCACAGGGCTATTGAGCACCACAGCTATCTACCTGACAGGAATTCTCAATGTTCAAGCAGTCAGGCTGAGCAGACAGACCATTGTCCTGGGGGGAATGGTCACTACACCCCTAGATATTCAAACAAATCAACAGTGGATGGGGCCTCTCCAAACAGCCTAATGACATCAAGAGAGAATAACCAATTATCAGCGTTCTTCTTGAGATTCAAAGAAACAAGGTCAAGTAGACAGAATGCTCTCTCACAATTCTGGCAGTTCTGCAGAGTGTTATGTATTCCCATCTTTCCCACTAATCCAGCACACAGTCAACAAAATTTAACAGCCCAGGGCAACATAGTTTGCGAAAATGGGGCCCAGATCTAATGGAATCTAGGAAGACTGTCTTGGGAGATATGTGATATTCTCTCATATGCTATTAGTTTGTAGAGCACCACTAGCCATTATGTTATGGTGGGAGTGTTTCCACCCTCCATTTAAGCAGGATCTTTCTCTGGTAGCAGCGATGTGTGCCATTGCTGGGGAAATTCGGTAGCTGGGAGGTATTGCTCAGTAGCCATAGTTTGAGTTCTGCTGGGATATTGTGACCCAGGTCCTTACTATATGTCACAGTCTGTGACCAAAAGTCCTGTATTGAGGGGCAAGACCGCAACATGTGCTCCAGCATGCGTTGCACTATGGCATCTCCAGCACTGATCAGTGTATAAAACATCTATTTTGTTCAGAACAGCCTGAGGTCTGTACCATCTATGCAGAATTTTCTTCTGTATGAGTCGTTATATGATGTCTTAAAGGCTCTCATGGGTCTGTTGCACTATCCTATTCTAGCTGTCATCTGATACAGATGTTTGTAACTCTCTCTCAGTCAGATTTGTTTTTGTAAGACAGGATAGAAGGGTGAAAGGAGATGGGCATGTATTTTCCCCCTAATCTGTGTGGAGATTTTTGCCAGAATGAGATGTCAGAGGGGAAGGTGGATTCTGACTTCTAGACTGCTATCTATAAATGCTGGCTATTAGCTTGCCTTCTCTGTAAATACCTTTAGAAGTCAGCCTTAGGCAGATCATATCTCTCTGCTAGGTTATGGAATGATACCGCCATTTTAAGTGAGGGAGATAGCAGCCACCCCACTACTGAGATGCCCTTGTAAATATATGTAGTTTCAAAAGTCGATGTCCTGCAGCCTGCCATCTTCCCTTAGCCCTTTGTGTCATTGAGGGAGGCAGGAATACATGGCTGCAAGGTGCTGTAATGTCGTAGAAGTTCCGGTGGGGAGGGGGGCGCAGCCATTATGGCAGCCTTCTAGCTGGCATGATAGCAAGCCTTCCTGACAATGACCAGGCAGCTTACAAATGGCATTTTGCATGGCGCTCTCCAATGGGCCTCCACTGCCTCACCTTCTCCCCACCTTCTGCCTGGCCTGCATAGTTGCATAGGATCCCTCACATGTGGTCCTGGGCAAGAGTACAGAGCAGGTGTGGACTGTTAGTGCATCCCTGAGTATCTGTTGGACACCCGGGATGTGTATATCCCAAACCTATGCACAATGTAAAAGGCACATAGGGCTGGGATACCCTTAACGCATCGGGTCTAAAGAACTTATATTTTTAAAATGCACAAGTTGGGAGAAAATGATGTTATCTGAATAAAAAAAGCATTGACAGAATTATGAAAGATTTTACGAATGCGCAATTGGCAATGTCATGCAATTTTCCAAGTTTTATAAACATTTTGCCCAGCACTTGGCGGAGGTCAGGTGCTCAGATCCTGAGAAGAAGTGCACAGGCAGCCTAGTGTTTGCATACCCCTACTGGCTGATCAAAGAGCACCATTGGCACTGGCTGTGAAAGTACTGTATTCCCTTTTCAGGTCAAAGAAACAGTGCTGCTGTGTTGACCCTATCATTGGGCAGAGGAATCAGGGACCAGGTGGAAAAAAAATACATAGTTTTTTTTTAAAGTGTGGATTATAAATACAGGCTGATGGTTATTGTTCATGTCTGATCATCAGCTTAATTCACATAAGACCCTATGCACAAAAGGTATCCCATCCCTATGTGCCCTGGTACATGGCACATAGAGCCAGGACATGCCCATTTTGGCTGTTCAGTGGACACCTGCAGATGCACGAATGGTGTGCACCTGTTCTGTACCCCTGCCCAGGGCTGTCTGTGGGGATCCCATGCAACTGTGCTGCTGGTCCGGTCAGGTGGCAGGGAGTGGGTGTACCCATGGAGGGCTGGCATAGTGTGGCATGCCCAATGCCCTTATGTGCTCCGCAGGGCCAGTGTCAGAAAAAGGGCTTTCCATTACACTAGCCAAAGTGTTGCCATAATAGCTGCCCTGCCTCTGACCAGAGCTCAGTCTACCACATGGCACTCTGCAGCCACAGACCATGGGGCCCCTTCATGTCACAGAAGACCAGGGGTGACTGTTAGCTGTGGGGTGCAGATTGCTGAACCTTGACTTTTTTGTGGCTGTCCCTAAGGGATATATCAGTCTGTATGCGGGTTGCCATGTCCCAAGTCCCGTGCTCCCACACATCAGGGAATCTACCCTGATGCCAGTCAGAGCTTCCACTTGGAACCTTCCAGTCAACCCATGTTTGCCCACCCTGTTCCACCCCTTGCACAGATCTATACTGCCATGCATCAGGCTGGAGGTTGTGAATATCGACCCTGCATATCATGAACCTAGCACAAGCTTCAATTTAACATACAAGTACAATTTCTGCTTAAAGCAGACAGAATCTAAACTTGGTAGTTTACATTGTATAACACACAGATGTTACTTAATGGCACATCCAATATGGCAGACAAGAGTTTGGACAAGATTTCATGATCAGTTTCTTTATTTTTTATTATTTTATTAGGTAGGGTTGTAGAGTAGTTGGTCTCTTGGCTTATAAAGCCCTACGCGGACTTGGCCCGGACTACCTGAAAGAGCTCCTGGTCCCTTATTGCCCTAGGCGATTGCTCCACTTAGCTGGCGAGGGGTTGTTAGAGATTCCAAGGGTACTTTTGAAATCTTCTGGGGCACATACATTTATGTATGTAGCCCCTACCCTCTGGAATTCTTTGCCTCGCCAGCTACGAGAGTGCGCGACTGTGGAGGGATTTAGAAAAGGCATTAAAATCCTATTGTGGATGAGTGCATTTGAAGTCTGATTTTACTTTTTGGGCTGTTGTAATTTATGATATTTTAAATGTTTTTACTTGTATGGCGCTTTGGTTTTATGAAAGGCACCCTAAAAATAAAGTTTTATTATTTATTATTATTATTACTATTGAGTTCTATAAACATTACATTTCGGGATGTGAGGCTGTAGCTCTCCAATCTTTAAATACATTATTTGTCAAACTTTGAAGCTCCAATCTAGGCAGCCTTATTGTTTAAAAAATGCATGTCATATTCCACATGGGTGTAGGAATGCTTACACCAAATAAGCCATGGCTTACAAAGTTGATTGGACAGGTGGGCTGCACTCTGGGCCCTGACCATTGAGTTTTGTTACTTTGATGTCTGATAGCCACCTCCTACTGATGTTACAATATGAACATTGTGCTCTGTTTAAATCAAACAGAATGATACAGGCATACAACTAAGTACTTCCATATTAATTTGCTTTCATTATACAGTTCCCAAAGTACTATATGGGGTGTACAAGGGGGCCAGGCAACAAATAGGGACATGTCTGTTATGGGGTGGGGGCTAAGAGGCACAAAATGGTTCAGGCTTACAAATTTTATTTTCCTAGATACACCGTTGTTCCATAGTTCTTCCCTTAAACTGCCCAAGAATACACAGCAAAACAACAACAAAAAAACAAAAAACAGAACAAAAACAAACTTCCAGAAAGAAAGAGTAAAATAAATACCTAAATCTGCCATGTTGTTGCTACCTCTATGCACTCTACACAGCAGAAAAAGAAACCTGCAGTAAGAAAGATTAAAATAAATACCAAATTTGCCATATTTCTGCTGTCTCTACTGTACACAGCTGAAAAAAACCTGCAGTAAGAAAGATTAAAATAAATACCTAAATATGCAGTGTCGCTACTGTCTCTATACACTACAAATGACCTGCTTCAAGCACAAACTTTTTAAAATGTAGGATGTAGTGTCATTGAATCCAACAGCTCAGGCCAACAGCTCATGCATAAACAGCTATACTGTATCACCATATATAAGTGCATCACCATATGTAAATATGAAATACATCACCATATGTAAATATCAAATACATCACCATAAGCAAATCTCTTAAAGATGCACTAGCTCTGCTGTTCATATCCTGTGGACCTGAAGAAAACCTTAAAACAACACTAATTTTCTTTTACCCAAAGCATTCCATAAGTGGAATAAGATACTGAAGAGGCTAGGTTATATAAGGAATAATCTATAGTTGGGTGTGTGGCAGTATTGTAATAACTGACAACTTGTGTGGGTCGTGAGGCTCAAGGTGCAGCCAAGGGCCTCTAGTCACCTAGGAAGTAAGGTTATTACAGTACTGACGCACATCTGAAGTGGATTATTTTGTTTATACATTAATAAAATTGTCAAAAGTGTTATATTACCTGTCAACATCCCTCATGGTGACTGACTATCAACCCACCATCTGGAATGTTATTGGGATATAACCCACCCTCTTAAGTGTCTTATTATATACTTGATGTAACCGAGGGGTGGGGGGGGGTGATAAAGTACAAGGGGAAGCTGAGTGTCTTATACACCTAGGGTTATATTAACAAAGGTAACCAAAATTTCAAGTAGCTTGTAATTGTTTTTAATTGTTTTTCTGTATATTTCATGTTCGGGACATTCTGTCAAATAAGACTTTGGTTTTACAGGATCTGTCCTGTGCAGAAATATTAAAAAAACAAAACAAAACACAGTAATGCTACTGCATTGTTAATTAATCTGTTATTATTTTAAAATGAATATTTCTATAGCTTAAATTATGATTTTTCGTTTTCATCCATTGATGTAGTCCTTTTGGAATACAATCAGCTAATCAGGTTGCTACATTTCCAGTTATTATTTTATAATTAAGAATTATGCCCCTGGATATAAAACACTGGAGTGTAACAGGAGAAACAGGTGCTAGAAAACATGCAATCAGTGCCCCATAAATGGCTAACTTAAGGGACAGAACAAAAGAAAACTGGCACTCAAGGAAAAAATCAAAGGCAGGTTGAAATTGATGTTGCAAATGTAGTAGGAACCCATGTGGGGAATGCTGACTGGCAGTGTGACAGCACATATATGTAGCCCCCTCAAGAGCTATGTAGTATACTTTTAAGAGTGTCTACCAACCTTTAGCTTTGTGTTAGTTTTTTATACCCTTGGAAGACTGGGTCAGCTGGTCTGTTTGGGCATTCCAAAGGGGAGAGGTCAGTGGTTTCTACTGAAGGGCAGGGACTGCTGAGTTGGAGCTAGTGGGAGATGTGCACCTGGCACACTGTGCCAGTTCCCACTGCACTGAAAGTTCCTTTACAGAGACTGATGTCAATAAAAAGTGCCCATTTATGGCAGCAACTGTCTTCTACAGCCTTTGAAAGGGGGGGGTGCCCTTCTTCAGGGTTCCAGGTCATCAGTGCACCAGGACAAATGCTGCCAGGAAGCTGAGCACTGGCATCAATTGACTCCCAGCAGTGCACTACAGCAACAGGGCATACATTGGAAATTGCATCTGGTGCTGGCAGCAACAGTTGGGGGGTACCCCACCAAATGCTGCAACCCCCCTGCTGAGCACCAGCAGGGTATCTGGAGAGGTGGCAACAATGGGTGGCTGCATGGTGAACAGGGTGCCCACCATGGCACCCCAGTGGACAGAATAGCAAATGGGGAAGAGCACAATCACAAGGTGACCACAGTCCCCCCCCACCTGACAACCACCCTGGAGTCAGGATCTCATCAGATGGCCACCGACACATAGCCATCGGCAATGCCATCCCCTGCTGGTGGCCAGGTCCCAATGAGGTGCCCTGCAGCATGTCCACCTGTGGAATAGTTGGCACACACCCTACAGATGCCCACAGTCCACCGTGCCCTCCAAGCAGATGCACCACACCGCCACCCTCGGTCACCCAAGTTGTGTATGGGATGGGCCACCAGCACAGCCCACCACACCACACCACACCATGTATGACAGCCCACTGTCCCCCAGTGACTTTGCATACCAATTTGCACAGTGCTGCAGCCATGTGGTCACACTGTGTGCTTTCGCTGCTTTGCTGGAGCTGTACTACTGGTGGTGAAATGCTGGTGCACTAATGACCCAGAACCCTTCTCCAGCAGAAGAAAAACCCATCTGAAGAGAATGATGGAGGTCTGTCTGTGAGGAAGGTGGTGCCAGTAAGTCCTGTGGGCAAAGGATCTGAAGTGATGTTCAATCTTTATTAAATGTGAAGTGACTGATTTGGCACTCAGCAGTATCCTTCCTCCCCAGTAGAGGGACAGTGACTGAAAAAATGCAAATTCTTGCCAGAAACAGGAATTTTGCCTCAGAATGTATCTGGAGGGCTGGTGTGCCTCTTTAGTGAAGTCTGTGTAGTGCCTATTGGCACCAGAAGTGATGACCAGGTGGGCAAAATGCCTTTTCTTAAATGCAGGAGAAAGTCTGAGATTCTGTGGGAGGACAGAGTGTGTTCCTGAAATTCCTCACAGGATCGTTTTGGTGCCACAATGTAGCAGCCTGTGAGACTGTGAAGTTGCTAAGTGGCTTCTAAATGTGAGAAATGGGCTAGAAGGTGTGGGGGGGCTCTGTGAGTTCTACTACCTCCATTTGGGGCCAGTTCTGTGTCAAATAAAGTACCCCACCAGGGCTGAATCTGATCCAGAAGAGCATGAGATAGTTGCCCTTCAGTATTAATAAACAGACTGTGCCATCTGGAAAAGTAACATCCTTATGTGAGTGGAAGTGAAGAAATGAAGGATTCTGTTTTGTTTTCTTACCCCGTTTGGACATTTGTTGGGTTTATAACTCCAAGTTCTGCTAACCCCTTTTACTCCACAGCTTCATCAGCCCTGCCATGGTCAGTGGAGCCCCAGAGGTCATCTCAGGCTTGGGAGCTCAAGTACATGGTAATGCAATTTCTTGTGTGGGCCTTCCCAGTGATGAAAGTGAACAGGAATGCACAGGAACAGAGTTTCTGTACCTTTTCTTGCGGCAGGAACAGAGTTCCTGTACTTCTTTCCACTGATATTGGAACTGAAATTCTTAAAATAGCAATATAATGGTAATTTCTGGGCTTGTGATTTGAAATCAGATGTTTCCATGCAGGGGTGTAGCCAGGGATTTTAGATCTGCACACCAAGTGGATTCAAGGCTACCCACCCCTCGTTAGGGTGAGCTACCTCCCCCAGCCAGACAATATACAAATGTACACCAGGACCGTGTTTGTTGCCTCATTTGGCACAATAAATACAACTTTTGTATTTCATGGCAGTGGTTGTTGCCATGCATGGGTAAATACAAATGCCATGCAATGTCCCCTAAGACACCCACATACCAGCCCAGAGCCTGTAAAGTTGTATTGTCCTTGGGATGCAAAGAGAGTATTAGTGACCAGTTCTTCTAGTTTAGACTCCTATGAATAAAATTACAGAAAGGTTCAGTATTTTCTTTGTTAGTTTTCATGGAAAAAGGAAGCAGTTCGGAGCCTATTTGCTACCCCCTTAAATAAAATTGCAACCCATGGAGTGCTTGGAGTATGCCTGCTTACACCCATGTTTCCATGTCAAAATTTGACTTGTACAATAATGTAATTGTCCTAGATAAATTGGATCTACTAGTACCATACACATAGATGTGTCTGGATTGAAAGAGTTATCCTTCAGATGGAGGATTTTCATTCTGCGTTTCATATTTTCCAATGTTTGAGTTCCTGTACTTCTTGTCTACCACTTTCACCACTGGGCCCTCTCCCCTCCAGACACCCATTTCAACCTGTATACCCCTAGACAGCTGGGAGGGTGACCTTACTTACAGTCCCCAGACAAAGAGCAATATGACATTTCATCTGAAAGCTTGTGAGTGGGTGGGCCACAGTAGTTCTGGTGCATTTGCTGCCTTTCCTCTTGCTGTGTTTTTATGTTGGGTGTGTACTGAACCTGGGTAAAGACAAAGCTTACAACAATGTGGTGTCAGGGCAATGGGCTCTTACAGATGAACAGCAACAACAGGGTCTGTGGGAGCATAAACCTGCAGTGATGCTCAGTTATCTGCTGACATTTTCCATGGTGGCTTTTACAAGGCACACAGCCTCCATTCTGCCTGGCTTCTGACATTTGGTTTTGCTAAAGCTGGGGTAAAAATGGAACAAGAGACTCTAAAACTGATTTACTTGACTTCAGGCTTAACTCATTACATATGCTTTAAGTTTTTTTGAAACCAGTTAAGAATAACGTGGCTCTTATCATTGCCCAAATTAGAGAGGTTGAAAATTTACAAAAACTTCAAGGGAATTATCAAACTTATCCACAATATAATCTGAATGCTTGGGTTTTACCAGCTTCACAGCTTTTTCCACAAAGGGAATATTGCATTACATAGCAAACGGAATTAAATCTTTGAATAGGCCTCATAACAAAAGATGATTCAGAGCTGGCCAGTACAAGTGAACAAGTAGATCTTTGAGCCCAGGGATTGCAAATGTAAATTTTGGTGTTTTTCTATATTAAATTTCTCTATATTCATTAAAAATGTTCACCCACTCCTGCATGAAAAGACAGTTCATTGCAAGATACTGAACACAAAAATGTCTTCAAGAAGATATTTTATACATTTATAAAGAAAGAATGAATAATACATAGCTCTTACAGAGGTGTGCATTTGTTGGTCAAGAATAAATGCCAGATCTCAGTTAAAATACACAACCACCAGACCACGTACCGAGAAGCACTGAAACACTTGCCTTTGAAACTGTGAAGTGACGAAGGCTGCACGGTTTATACTGAAAAAAGTTTGATGTTTTTATTGCTTTAAATGAGAGATCTCACAGACACAGACTGTACATTTCAGTGCTGCTGCCCTAGGGAGGACATTTCCTGTGCATGTAAAGCTGCTGGCTACATAAAGCTGCTCTCTTGAACATGTAGGATCTAAGACTACAACCCTCACTCACCGAGCATACCAGTGTTATTTTTGGTATATTAGTGTTTCATAGAGCTGCCATTTGGTGGTTCTGCATAAAAGCTAGTGTTAGTTCATGAGTTTTCAAATCACTATGTTATCATGTTTGCCACATGCAGTATTTAGCACATTGGTTTAAGTATGGCATTAAAACAGTTTAAAACACTTATTTTATGTAGTATCTTTCATAAAAAGTTTCACAAAGAGCTTCACAAGGAAGGATGTTGAGCAAATCCCGTCATATCAGTTAATATAGCTTGCAGGGATGATCTAAGACATGTTGCAGTTTTCAGAATGTGCAGAGACTACAAATATGCCTGAACAAAATAATTTGTCGAACAGTTAATAAAGGTTAAATCAAGGTTCAGTAACATAGAGCAAATAAAGGTTCGTACTGGCAAATAGGAATACTAGTATTATCATCACAAGAAAACTGGGGCAACGTGGATAAGGAATTATCATCTAGGCTGAAGAGATGGAGTGTAAGGGGGAACTGAAAAAGAAGGGGAAGTACGCTAGTGTAACCTGGGTGCTGTGTACCAGCAGGCTACTTCCCCTGCCTTGTGGGCCCAAACAAGGTTGAGGGGCCTGGGTTCCATTTCTGGTGGAAAAGGGGGGTTCTTTCCCAAAGATGAAATAAATAGCACAGTGCCTCCACCCAGAGCAAATTATAGTGGGCCAGATATTGGTGTAGTGCAATCGTCTGGGATACTGTACCTGCCCACCTCCCCTTTCAGTCACCCTACACAAGGATTACCATAGCTCAAAATCATATTTCAGTACATTTACAATTAGTGACTCAAGCTAATAATATGCTCACTAAGAATATGCTGATGAGATATTTGTAAAAAGGTTAACTAGCAATTTGTTTACATGGGGGTAGGGCTGGGGAAAGGGAAATGGGTGCAGAGGTTAAATAACATTTTGGACTTTTGCATTTGGTAAACATCAATATTCACTTTGCTGTTAAACCAGACCATTCACAGTGCTCGCCACTCACCAGTATTAAGATGAATACAGATTTATGCTCTTTGTGTAACTAACTGCCTAGAGCAGATAACCACACCTCAACTGGTACCAGTTCCCCAGTCAATTTGATAAGAGCCCCGACACTTTGTTCCAAGGTACCCAACTGTTGAAGCATTGCAGGCCTGTAAGGTGCAGCTGGGTGGCTGGTGTTGGTACCCTTTTTTCTATAGGGCTTTTTCCACCAGGGCTAGCAGGCAGGTTCTGGCCTGCTCTGAGAGAGCTCAATTCTTTGCACATCTCCCAATCCAACCCCCACACCCGGGTTACCCCATGGATTCCCCCCCATGGTGGGGCCAGGAAGGGGAGGGGAGAGACATCCCTCCCCCACCGTGAGCACATTCTAGAATGCCTGGGGGACACCAGTCAGGAGTGTGGCCAGACCTTCATGGAGCCTGCTAGCTCCTTTTCAGTTTTCTCCCTTCCACTTGTTGACATGCACATCAGCACGTGCATGTGGTGGCACATGCACACTGCAGTCCTGCAGCACCCTCCCATCTTGTTGACATGCACATCAGCACGTGCATGTGGTGGCACATGCACACTGCAGTCCTGCAGCACCCTTCCGTCTTGTTGACATGCACATCAGCACGTGCATGTGGTGGCACATGCACACTGCAGTCCTGCAGCACCCTTCCGCTTGTTGACATGCACATCAGCACGTGCATGTGGTGGCACATGCACACTGCAGTCCTGCAGCACCCTCCCATCTTGTTGACATGCACATCAGCATGTGCATGTGGTGGCACATGCACACTGCAGTCCTGCAGCACCCTCCCATCTTGGTCGCCCTCAGTCCTGCACTATCATTAGGTCTCCTACTGGTAGCAGTTGTTCAGTGGGAGCGATGAACCACCCACCCTTGGAAAGAAGAACAGTCCTCTGGATGCTCGGTCATCTCCCTCCCTCCTCGGCCGACCCCTAACAACCCATGTTCACGCCCCAACACGGGTCACCGGCATGGCAGGAGGTAAGGTATCCAGTGCCTCAGCCCTCCATGCTACTGGGTCAGCCCTCTATTGTACACTTTTGAACAATTTAAATTAAATGCACATCCTCTTTCAGACTGATGGCAAAAAACTATTTAGCAAACTTGGACACTTTGGGCTGGGTGGCCAAACTCAGAACTTTTAGTAGCAACTAGTTACAGTTTCCCTAGATGCTGGGAAAGCTCTGAGTTACTCACCGTTTGAAGACCAATCTCTTGGCTTGTGCAGCTGATGACATTCAAACTGTAGAGCTGGGGTATTTGAATTAGTATAAACTTTGGATGCTTGGATTGCTGAGAAAAGCAGGAGGCTCTTTCAGCTTGGACCTTCTCTCTTTTGCAGACACTTGCAGCTTTAAAAGATGCAGGATGCCTCTCAGCTTTTCTGGCAGCTTGTCATCTTCTTCTTTCATCATCACAGTTCTGGAACAGGCTAGCACTGGGGACCAGAGTCACACGCTTCAACCCCCATGTCCAGGCACAAACCCTGAGGGGGAGACATAGAGGTAATGCCTAGCAGTGACACCACCTAACTGATTCCCTAGACTGACCTCGGAGGACAGTTATCCTCTTTCAGGGACTTCAGGAACATCCAGCTATAAATGGCTTCAGTCATGCTGCCAGCATAGAAGCCGTGGCTCTTACTTGACTGGAACACAGTCTTTGAGCTTCCTACTGAAGACTAATGGGAAACTGTCTCTCAGCTGCAGACATTTCAGGATCAGACATGACGTAGAAGATGGAGGCACATGTTCTCACCTCCAAGACTCAGACTCATACAGAAAAATGAATCTTCTCACCTTGAAACTCAGACTTGCACAGAAGAGCAAATCTTCTCACTTTGCAGGTTCAAACTTATGCAGAAGAACGAATCTTCTCACTTCACTCTCCATCCACAAGAACACACCTGGTAGCTCCTCTTGGCTAAATGTGACTCTACTAGCCCCCAAGTAGGACACCAGAGAGGCTTCTTTGGTTCTCTGGCTGTACAAACCTCCAAGAAGGCCTCCAAACATGTTCAGACATCACAGGCACCCCAGGCACTTTCCTTCCCCTTGAGAAACTCCCAGCTGATGACCTTAACACTGATCAGCAAACAACACTTTCATTCTGTCGACACACTCCTTCCAGCTCTTGGAAGGCAACACAGGGCAACATAGAGCACCTCCTGGACTGCTGACTTTGCAAGCCTTCAGGCAGGTCTCACAGCAGGCTTCCCTTATCTTGGGAACCTCTCAAACAACCTCTAAGCAGCAGGTCAGCATCTCATTCTGAAGCAGCACCTGCCAAATGTTGGCAGGCAAACAGGCCCCTGGAACAAACAGGCAAAAAGGCTTGCACTAACCAGAACCAGGTGGGGAGCATCCTGTGGTGCTACCCAAAGTTAACAAGTAAATCAAAGGAGTCACACTCCAATTGAAGAGATGCAGAAAAGTTACTGCAAGATTCGAAGTAATTTATTGTGGAATCAGTGTTTGTAAGGTCAGGAAAAAATTATTCAACACCAGATGCCCCTGTGCTTCGACTGTTAAGTCTTTCTCAGGGTCCCTGGACTGGTGGCTGTTCAAGCCCCCAGGCAGGCTTTCTTCCCTCTCTGAAGAAACATCATGGAGCAAGGGCTGGAGCCCCCCCCCCAGGAGGGGTGCCAGCCAAACTGAACTGAACAGTCTCTGCCCTCTGGGTTTCAGAAGCTCAGGGCAGCTCCTGATTGGCTGATGCAGACTGTCCATCAGAAAATTAATATTCATTAGGCATACTCGATGCCCCATTGGTTGTCCGTTTGGGTGCCAAGAATTGTTCTTGCCTCTTTTCCCAGGTGTCATAGCTGTAGTCCCTTAGGGCAGCAGGCTCTCTCATTGGCTGGCTGCAGGGTCAAAAGTGTCTGATAAGGATGCTATACATACATACATACAATTCATACATTGTCTCAACTTTCAGTCTGTCTTGCAGCCAAACTACACAGTTTTAATACATAAAGGCACCATTGTGCATTAGTTGCCCCTCTGCCCTGTCATCCACCTGCAGAGTGGAACTTACAAAGGGCTTCCTCTGCATGTCACACCCTCTGTAGCACTATCCCCCTAGGCAGCAGTCTCACTGTATTGGTGGTGCAGGGACTACATTTCCCTATAGCCTCAGCTGCTGCTTACTTTACATGTGCTTATAGTGCATTTTAGACAGTTGCTTTTGGGGTGACTCTGGTCCCTGTCTGGTGTCTCTGGACCCCTATTAGCTGATCCAGTGGTTTGGGAGCATGGAGGATCCTTTGTTTCACCATGAGGGCTGCTTCAAAATGTCACTGGGCTACTGCACATGTGTGGACCTCCAGTGTGGGGCAATGCGGCTGCATGGCGGCCACAGATATTTGCTCCTCTAGGCCCATTATACAGAAGAAACATTGCTGGGGCCAGACAGAGATTTTAGAGTGCACCAAGGACCTGGATCAGGTGGCAGTGAGCAATGGGAGGAAGGGAGAGGCACCAGTGGTAAGCCCTCAACCTTGTGTGGGGGGTTACACTAGTCACAACAGGGTAGGATGAAAGACTGTGCAGAACAAATGGGATAATGAATCTGAAGAACTTCCAACCAATGGTAGGAAAGGCACTGAGGATATAACAGCCTAAAATTAGCAAAGAGTATGGGAAAGAGGGTTGATGATTTGGTAAGGGCAATGAAGTGGGTGAGAGGGTGAATTCAAGCATAATAGAATCAAGTAGGGACATTGGAAATTTGAAATAACTGGGGAGGTGATTGATTTGTGAGAAGAAGGTAATGTAAAAAATCTGTCAGCAGGCAAGAAGGCATGCAAACATATTATGGACAGCTTGGAGGAGAGAAATAAAGGAAATGGGAAGACCATACAAGAGGGAGTTGGAAGAGATGAGAAGTGGTTAAGGCAGGGCTAAGGGGTTCAACAGTGGTGGGGCCAAGGTAGTGGCAGATGGAGCTAAGGGTACAGAGAAGATAAGCAGATGTATATACCATGATGATATATGAAGTCGAAATTTGACCAGGGTTAGGAAGAGCACTTCCTGGGGAATGTAAAGGATGGGGTTGACCTGCAACTAACAGTACTGTTTTGTCAAGCAGGAGAATTTGGGGTTTAGATATATTCGGCTGGAAGAAAATAAGATGGAGTTAGGAGTTTATTTGATTGAAAAAAGAGGAAGGAGTGGGTGTAGAGCTGGAAGAACAACAGAATTGCAAGAAGAGAGTCTTTAGAAGCACCATACTGGACAGCTTTGAAAGCATAGGGACATTTTTGAACTTTGGCAAAGAAGTGATTAGACAGGTAAGAGTGAAAACAGGATAGCTGAGCCCCCACATAATGTATGTGATGATTATGCAGGATGTTGTGATCAGTACTGTTGAACACAGCATGAAGATTAAGAGGAATGAGGAGTGAGAAGAGCCATGTTCAGTGGTGAGGAGATAATTGACTACATCAATGATCTGGATTCACATGGATCACTCTGGGAGCTGGTAACAGGGACCCTATCCAGGTAGGAGTTATCTACAGAACTCCTACCCTGGAGATTGAGAAGGATAAAGACCTCTTGGAAAACATACTGAGGATGGCTGACAAAGGTGAGTTACTACTGGCTGAGGACTTCAATCTACCAGATGTAGACTGGTCCACCTTCACTGCCTCCTCAGAGAGGAGTAGAGAATGTCTCATCACACTACGGGGGGGGGGACTTATTTAATTGGTAGAGTCACCCACTAGGAAATCTGCTATTCTGGATATGGTACTCACAAACTGTGCCAGGGTGTCAGATGTGCAAGTGGGGATCAACCTGGGCACCAGTGACCACAGGTTAGTCTGGATCTCAGTTAACAACACAGAGAACCCTTGTCACACCAAACTCAGGTGCTCGATTTCAGAAAAGCAAATTTCCCAAGAAAAAAGGAAAGTATTAAAGAACTGCTGGTAACCGATGCCACAGGGAATGTTGAAGACACTTGGAAAAAACTAAAAGCTGCTATAACTACAATCATAGCACAATGCGCCAAACAAATAAACAAATCCAGAAAATCAAAGAACCCACTCTGGTTTTCCAAAGAGGTGTCAGCTATAATTAGAGATAAGAAAAAAGATTATAGAAAGTACAAGGAGACAAAATCCGAGAAGGATAGAGAAGAATACAGGATTAAACTCAAGGAAGCAAGAAATGCAGTTAGGGTAGCCAAGGGCCAGATGGAGAAGAGAATAGCACAGGATGTGAAGAGGGAGGACAAAACATTCTTTCATTATATACAGGAAAAAAGAAAGAGTAAGGGAGGAATAACCAGGTTAGCAACTAAAAAGGGACAGCTGGTGGAAAATGACAAAGGCAAGGCTCAATGAATTCTTCTGCTCAGTCTTCACCCATGAAGACAAAGATAATGGTCCAGCACTAGCCAAGGCACATCTCCACAACAGGGGAGTATACACCAGCCCCTTTACAAAAGAAAGGGACCTTGAGGAGCTGTCTAAATTAAAGGTGGACATGGCGATGGGGCTGAATGGAATACACCCAAGAGTTCAGAAGGAATTGTGGGAGGAACATGCAGCCCCACTAGCCAAACTATTTATCAAGTCACTGGGAGATGGCATAGTGCCACAGGACTGGAGAAGAGCCACAGTTGTGCCATTGCACAAGAGTGGTAGCAGGGAGGTAGCAGGAAATTACTGCCCAGTCAGCCTGACCTCAGTGGTGGGTAAAGTCATGGAGACATTGCTTAAAGAAAGGGTAGTGGAGTACCTGAAAGAAAGTGTTAAAACTTGACCAGAAGCATCATGGTTTCATGGCAAGATGCTCATGCCAAACAAATACGACAGAATTCTTCGACTGGGTTACAAGAGCAGTGGACCAAGATGTGGCTATGGACATAGTATATCTAGATTTTAGGAAAGCCTTCAATATGGTTTCACACGGAAGGCTAGCAAATAAACTGGAGCAAACAGGCATAGGTCAGAAAGTGGTCAATTGGATAAAAAACTTACTACAGGACAGAACTCAGAGAGTTATGGTAAATGGCACCTTGTCGCAGGAGGGAAGAGTAACCAGTGGGGTTCCACAGGGATCAGTGTTTGGTCCAATCCTTTTCAACTTATTCATCAGTGACAGTGCCTGTTTGCAGATGATACAAAGCTCTGCAACAGGATGGACACACAGGAAGGGGTCACAGGAATGTAGTCAGACCTAAGAAAGCTGGATGAATGGTACAAGAACTGGCAGTTGAGATTCAATGCCAAAAAGAATAAGATAATGCATTTAGGTAAGAAGAACCCAGGAAATAACTATGTTCTGGAAAGGCAGCAATTGGAAAAGACAAAGATGGTATGGGATCCAGGAGTTATGATACTGGACGATTTAAAGGTAGGAAAGCAATGTGAAAAAGCAGCACTAAGAGCAAGTGACATCCTTGGATGCATAGGTAGGGGTTCTACTAGCAGAAAACATGCGGTAATCATCCCACTCTACAGGTCCTTGGTGAGGCCTCACTTGGAGTACTGTGCAGTTCTGAAAGCTATCCCTAAAAAAGACATGGACTGTCTGGATTCTGTGCAGAGGAGAGCCACCAAGATGGTGCAGGGACTACACCATGAAGATTAAGAAAATAGGCTCAGCCAGTTAAATCTATTCACTCTAGAGCAGAGAAGGAATAGAGGAGGCATGATGGAAACATTTAAATGTATTAAATGTATTAAAGGGATAAACGCAATACTTACTAGTAACCTCTTTCAGAAAAATAGGACTGTGGGTATAAGAGGGCACAACTTATGCCTGGTTGGCAGGAAATTCAGAACCAATGATAGAAAGTATTTTTTCACAGAGAGGGTTGTGGACCCTTGGAACAGCCTGCCACCTGAGGTGGTGGCAGCTAAGACTGTCAGAGAATTCAAACAGGCACGGGACAGTCAATGTAGTCACCTCAACAAGAGCAACAGATGGGGGGGGGGATAGAAATCTCGTGCAGACTAGATGGACTGCATGGTCTACTTCTGCCAACAAATTTTTATGTTCTTACATGAAGAAGGACATTTTCTGTATAGTGGAGGAAGTAGAAGTCAGCCACCAGCCTCTCCTCATAGCTTTTGTCTTCCACACCCCTGATCATTTTGATGGTCCTGCATTGTACCCTCTCAACTGGAATGTCCTTTGTATGAAGGAGCCCAGAACTAGAGGCAGGACGTCAAGTGGGGCCTGACCAGGGGCCTTGTAAAGAGAAAGGATTACTTCCTCTGCAGTGCTAATCACCCCTCTTTTAATGCACCCAGCTTTCTGCCCCCCTTCTTGACAGTGGTGGCACCTGCTTGTCATGCTTTAGCCCTTTGTCTGTTATGACACCTCCTGATCCCTTTCCTCCTCCACTGCAGCAAGAGAAGCCCCAAACAGTGTGTAGGCCCTACCTCTGTTGTTCCTCACCAAGTATAGCACTTTTTATTTGGTGACATTGAATCTGAGACTCGAGAAGTCCGACCAATCACCCAACTTGTTTTGGTCCTCCTGAAATTTGTCCCTAACATTAAGGGAGCCTACTACCCAGGCCAGCTTAGCTGCCAGCTCTGCATTGACAACAATGTCTAACTGTTGTCTACGCATCCAGCTGTCATGTTTTCATTACCAACAATGAGTAACTGTTCCCTACACATACAACTGTCACCTCTGCATTACCAACAATGACTAACTGTTCCCTACACATATGTAACCTGGGTGTCACCTCCCAGCGGGCTACTAACCCTGCCTGCTGCCCAGAATGCAGGTTGAGGGCCTGGGTTCTGATCTGGATGGATAAAGGGGCTTAATACCAACAAGGATGTTATTTGCATGGTGCCTCCACCCAGAGTGACCTTTAAGCGTGTTTAATGTTAAGCAAGCACAACCCTCTGGGATGTCGTACATACCCACTGCCCCAACCGGTGGCCCCCACACATGGAATAGCAAAAAACACTTCACTTTTTCATGCAATGGTACAATTAATGGTGAGCACTAATAATATGCTCATGGTAACCTCACTTACCAACAGGGTCTGAGACTGCTGAGACACACTCGGTGCACCTGTAAAGAATGATTTTCAGCAATACAATGTACCTGTTCATTTCCCACAGTAAGCTGACACTTAGTAATAATATGCTTATGGACCAGAGTAACATTCAAACACTAAAAACTGATTTATTTGGGGAATTTGAACAAGTGTGGGGGATGCAAATCAAGATTAGCTTTAGACAAATTATTTTGCATCAAAGGAACATTCAGATACCACATTTAACTCCCTGGACAGTCCAGTTACTGCTGTCTGGGTACCCAGGATTTAGTAAGTTGAAGGCTTGAAGCATTGTAGCTGGTTGGCTGGTGTTGCAGCTGGTTGGAGTCCTCAAATAAATAAATTGTTAATGATTATTTTACCCTTGGATGCAGTAGCATCAACAATAATCTCAAACACCCAACAAATTGTAATTCTCTGGCTTGGTGGCCTGCAAAACAGTCTAAACACCAGCGTAAAATTAGAAGGCAAATCAGATGGATGAACCCTGTTGTTACTCACAGAACCAGGACCTTGGGATCTGGGATTGTGGCCAGGCTGGTTCCCCACAAAACCAGATTCGGCTTTCTGGTTCTTGGCTGTAGGCTATGGATTTTCATCTTCTTTGGCAAGGACCAGCATACAGGGACCAGGGTTAACATGACTCACCTCCGCCTCATGGCATCTCCCTCCAAGGGTGGCCGCAACCCACAATGAATGTCATCAAAGGAGCTGACTCCCCAATCTGGTCTTCTAGCAGCTTTCATTCCGAAGGCAGCAACAGTCTTTTAGAAAAGTTGTTTGGCATCACAGGTTTAAATTCTAGGCCACGCAGATTACCTGCTTGCAATCTGCAGTCTCTGGAGTGTAAGCTGGCAGAATTTAGATTCAGGTCTCCTCCTCTGGCAAATGGACAGGAGACAATTCTGATAGCCCCAGGCCTCAGTTTTAGATAGTAGTCCCTGAGGCATCTTTCATGGAGATACAGCTTAGTGGTTTTTCAGATTCACTGATACTCTTCAGGCAGAAATCTCAGATCAGCAAACATCACCTTTTCTCTCCCTTTTGGATACTAGAAAAAATATTTGCAGGTTTGACAGTCCAAAATATCCATGTATGATTTCCGGCTGAGGAGAGGTAAACAGTCCTCTCCCTGAATTCTCCAAGCTGAGTACAGAGCCTCCTCTCAGACTGGAAGCTTGAACTGGATCAACTGTTCAAGATTCTCTTTTGACTGAAGGAAAAAAGAATCCAGTAATCTGGTTGGCTACCCAGGCTGTCAGTCACAGTTCTAGCATCCTGCTTGGTTAAAATGGGCACTAGGCATACAGTTCACAGCTTCCCCCAGCAGCCATAGTAAAAGGACCCATTAGGACCCCATGAGTTCCGATTAGCTTACCAGCAGGGTCAAAGTATCAACATGGCTGCTGGCTTAGTAAAATGTAAACAGACCCAACATTAAAGTTCATTTCAAACATAACAGTTCAGCTTTAGTAATAAACATTTATGGCATTCAATAGGACTTCATTCACACTTGCAAGCAACTGCACAATGAAACTGGTAGGAGTGCTGTCTGGCCAGTCGCAAGCTTTGTTTCCCTTGGGCCCAGCACAGGCTATACACTGTATACACTGGGCTGACTCTCTTAAAGGCACAATGCAATAGCATGGATGCACACGTTCGCGCAGGAACCAGGAATACAGCAATACTTTACATCTGGACGTACTATTCAAATCACTAGAGCTAGCCAGGTTCAAGAGGCAGAACACAGGCTGGATCTTTTCCAGGCAGAGGGCAATGCAGTGCCTAGGGAGATGACCCAGGTAAGCCCACCATTTGGGGGGGGGGGTGTTACACACTTTCCTGCCCAGGAATCTTGGTGTCTGTGCCAAGTCCATAAAAGAACTGGCAATATCTACATTAACATTGCACTATGTTAAAGTCTGGACAACATGATACTATATACAACATCTGCACAGAAATACAGTAACTGTCCACAATATGGCATGCTATTAAATTAGATTTTACCTTAGACATTAGGATATCTAGCAATACTTAAAGACATTGTCATGACTCATTATGCATTCTTTCAAAATCACCTGGAGTTAGATTTACATTTTAAAGTGACAAGATACAGTTGTTAAACCATCTGAAAGATTTCAACAGTAAATTTCATGTGATCCCCTTTTTCCTATTTGAATAACCCCTATAATACTGGGTGGAGGTTTTGATTTTTGACGAGGCAGTGAACACAATTCTAGGCAGGGAGTTGGCTGTAACATACACCCCTCTGTGTATAACATTCATGGGCAGATCAACAGGCTTTCCTGGAGTGTCATACTTGAGCCTTAGTACAGGTTTGATGGTTCTTTCTGAGTGATGTGGCAAACTTGGAATTGACACTTGCACTTCTGTATCATCATTTGGGGTCGTGACTCCTGGTTCATTGTCCACCAATGAAACAGCTTCTGAAGATGTGGGCACCACTGCACATTCTTGATAGTCATTATTATTTCTGAGCCCTTGTCCTCATACATCACTGTCTCTCTCAGGCTCCTTAGGCTCATCCTCTTCTGTGAGGGGTATATTGACAAAGTTGGAGTCATCCAAAAGACAGCTGGCACTCTCAGAGACAGCAACACTCTATTCTGAGTAAAACAGTTTGTTTAGCCCATCCACAGCAGTTGTACTTTCTGATTCATTACCATGTTCACTTGGTTCTATACTAGGGTCAATTAGTTCCACAAGGCAAAGAGAGTCATTGATTTTAGATCTTAGGCTATTTGCATCACTGCCTGGGGATTGATTCAGGCACGGCAGATAGATTGGGATCATTAGAAACCACTGGGTTTTCAGGAGCAGGGCTATGAGTAGCAGAAGAAAAACCTTAAAACAATCTTGCAAGTTCGGGTGATGGATAGTAGGCAGTGCAAAACTCATCATCACTGTCAGAATCAAAGTCATTAACAAGGGCAGCGTTATCTATTGGAGTAACTGACTGATTAGCAGAAGTTGGCTGACAGGCATTGCTTTTTACATGTAGCAGACCTGGTTACAGGCCATCTAGGAGCCTCAGATTCTTGAACTTCATTCAGCACTATTTGACCAACAGGCAAAAGGTGTTTTCTGTGGATTGTTTTAGTAACTCTAGTGTCTCCTTCTGGACGCACTTTATACACTGGGAGATCATCCAGCTTGCGTATTACAATGTAGGGGGTGTGGCCATACCGGTTGGCTATTTTTGTGCTTGCCTTGAAATCAAAGATTTTGCATTAGTACACAATCACCTGGCTTGAGTTCTTGTGTCTCGACCCACTTCTCATGACACACTTTATTGTCTAAATTACTTTTTGCAGCCATAGTGTTTGCTAGCTGGTATGCATGGTTTGACTGTTCTTTCAGTTTTTTGACATACTGAAGGTAACTCCCAGACTTTGTACCACCAGGGGAAACACCAAAACATACATCTACAGGAAGGCAAACTTCCCTTCCAAACATAAGGTTATATGACAAGAAACCAGTGGCGTCATTTTTTGTACAATTATATGCGTGAACCAAAGCACTAATCTGTTGACTCCACTTGCTTTTATCTCTAGGATCAAAAGTGGCAAGCATATCCAGCAATGTGCAATTAAATCTCTTTGGCTGGGGATCTCCTTATGGATGGTATGGGGTAGTTCTCGATTTTCTGAAGCCCCAGAGAGATAACAGTTCCTTAATTAGTCTAATCTCAAAATCTCTGCCCTGGTCAGAATGTATGCATTGAGGTGCACCACAATGTACAAATAATTCCTCTGTCAGGACTTTAGCAACAGTAGAGTCCTTCTGATCCTTGATTGGCTAGGCCTGAGCATATCTTGTAAAATGATCAGTGACCACCAGCACATTTGAAATGTTTTTTGAATCTGGCTCCAGGCTAAGAAAGTATGTGCAGACAAGTTCCAGTGGAGCAGTTGTCACTGTGTTGACCAATGGAGCTGCTGTTTGTGGCTTGTCTTTTGTTTGTATGCATCTGCTGCAAGCTTTGCAATATTATTCAAGATCTGAAGCAGATCCTTGGGAGAAAGATATCTTAGGGTATAAATTGTATTCAAGATCTAGAACCCATAGGAAAGGAGGCAGAATTGCCATATACATTAAAAATACTATTAATAGTGAGCAGGAAAAGATCCACTTTGAGAATGTTGAAATGATATGGATAAAAATATTATATAAGTCTTAGCCAAAAACTAGATTGGGACTGGTGTACAGGCCTCCATCTATAACTAAACAGGAGCATGACCTTCTCTTTGAGTTTATTTCAAACTTAGACCCAGCTGAAGCTATAATAATAACAGGGGATTTTAATTTGCCTGAAATAGACTGTGTGGAACTAAGTGGGGAATCTAGCACAGCAAAAAAATTCCTTGAAGTACTGAATCAAGTAGTGGAGCAGAGGGTAATGGCTGCAACAAGGGGTCAGAACATCCTAGATTTGGTACTAACCAATATGGGGAACAAAATTAGTAAACACTGGGAAGCCCCTTAGGAAAAGATGATCATTGTAAAGTCTGTTTTACAATGTCAGGTGAAGCAAATATAAAATGTGCTACAGGGTTAACACATAAATTTAACTTTAATAAAGCAAACTTTTCTGGTTTTAGGACTGAGATGGCTGCTTGGGACTGGTATGCCGAGTTTTCCAAAAATTCTGTAGATAAAATCTGGGAAATCTTAACAAATAAAATTAAAACTGGTGTGCTAAAATATGTACCAAGTACAAATAAATATGTCAGGAAAAATAATACAAAATGTTGGTTTAATTCTAAGCTTAAAAAAATGGTTAAAGAAAAAGATAAAATCTTTAAAAGGGTAAGTAAAGAAAATAACCATGATGGATGGGTATTGTATAAGGAGAAGGCTAGACAACTTAAGAAGGAAATTAAGACAGCCAAGGCAGAATATGAACTTAGTTTAGCTATAAAAATAAAGGCCAATCACAAAGCTTTTTACACTTACATCAATGGTAAAAAGAAGAGATTTATGAATATAGGCCCTTTTATTAATGAATTAGGTAAACCTGTAAATGATATTAAGCAAATGGCTGATATGCAAAATGATTACTTTAGTTCAGTATTTACTAAGGGCACTGCCAATAGAACTAAAAACAAGTTAAGTTCTCAGACAGGACAGGTCAAAATTGACCATAAAGATGTACTGGCAAGATTGGAAAGTATTAATATAAACAAATCTCAGGGACCGGATGAGCTTCATCCTAGGACACTAAAAGAATTGGAGGTCAGTCTGGCTTCTCCATTGACATATTTATTCCAGAAATCTTTAGATCAGGGACTTGTGGTACAAGCTTGGAGGGAAGCAACAGTAGTTCCATTATTAAAGAAAGGCCCTGCTACAAAACCTGAACATTTTAGACCAGTTAGCTTAGCTATAATGGGGAAGTTATTTGAAGGAATCCAGAAGGATTGCATTCTATGCCACTTGTCATTAAATAATCAAATGGACCCAACCCAACATGGCTTCACAAAAACTAAGTCATGTCAGACAAATATGCTGACCTTCTATGAAAAAGTTAACAAGGCCTTGGACACAGGGGATGCAGTGGATATTATATTTTTAGATTTTTCCAAGGCATTTGATAAATTGCCACACAAAGAATTAATAAAAGTTTTGAACAGTGCAAAGCTACCAACTAATATAGTTAAATAGGTGGAAGCATGGCTATATGATAGAATGCAAAGAGTTACTATCAGAGGAGTTCTTTCAGATTGGAAGGAAGTTACGAGTGGAGTTCCACAGGAATCTGTCCTGGGCCCATGTTTATTTAACTATATGTTACCTCAATCAAGTGTAGTTTTCCTAACATCTGGATAAGTAAATTTGCAGATGACTGTAGGATTGGAGGATATAGCAAATAGTATTGAGGAATAAATCAAGTTACAGAAACTACTGGATATGTTGAGCAAATGGATGGATCAATACAAACTGGAACTCAACCTTAGCAAGTGTGCGGTAATGCACCTGGGAAGTAGAAACAATAAAAATACATATATCATAGCGAAGACCCAATTAAGTCAGACTATGGAGGAAAGAGACCTAGGGGTAAAAATAACAAATGATTTAAAATTTAGTACACACTGCAGTATAGTCATTAAAAAAAGCAAATCAAGTACTAAATTGTATACTATGGCATATTGGTAGTAGAGATAGCAAGGTGATCTTGCCTCTGTATAAAGCCTTGGTGAGGCCCCATCTGGAGTATTGTGCCCAGGTCTGGTCACCATACATAAGGGGTGATGTTAGAAGATTGAAGGGGGTGCAATGTAGGGCCGCAAAGATAATTGCAGGTCAGGAACATATATCATATGAGGAGAGATTAAACAACTTAGGTCTTTACACATTACAATATCGTAGAATAAGGGGGGATACTGTATGTGCATGATCTATAAGGCCCTTCAGGAAGATCACTTGAGGCAGGATTTGGGACTTAGGATTAGGGACTTTTATCTACATGAACCCAGGACACATAAACTGCAATTAACACAGGACAAATGGAGAACCCTGAGGAGTAAAAACTGGTTCAGCCAGAGAAGAGTTAAGCTATGGAACAGTTTGCCAAATGATTTAGTAACGAGTAGTTCAATGAGTTCCTTCAAACATGGACTGGATAAATACTGTAAAAAAAAAATCAACTATGGCATAAAATCAGTGCAAGCATTAAGGACGCAAGTCTATGTAGATTGAACAACCCATTAAACTTATGGAACCTATGAATCTGGGCCCATTTTGGACCAGTAAAAATGTGACTGGGCCAAGTCCAGAGTTCTCTTACTCCCCAAATGTCCGATGTTATTGTGCAATGCTTCTAGCACAACAGTTTTAAACTTTGATGGCAAGACTAGTTGTCTCTTAACAAACTCACCTTGGTTATTGGTTACTTCCCTGTACAACAACTGTTCACGCAACTTGAGTCTGGGCCATTCATGCAGCAATGGACTAGTATTAGGGTCTGTGGATCGCATGGTAGAAATATCACCCCCTTGCTTTAAGACAGAAATGACTTTCCTCATCATATGATCACTGCTTTGTTCTCTCTGCAAGTCATCTTTGGTCAACTGGGGCAAATAACTTAGGTCCAGAGCAGCAATGTTACAATAGGCTACTGGCACAGAGGTATCTGGTGGTTCCAAGCAATCCACCAGGCAGTCAACATTTTCTACAGAAGACGTCTCATCTTTTTCAAATTTGTGGTACAAGGCTTTCACTGATTGCTCAGAGATACGCACCCATTTGGAGTCGGATACAGGTCTATGGGAAAGGGAATCTGCATCTGTATTAATCCTGGATGATACTCAACAGCATAATCATGAGTAGAGAGGGCTGAAAGCCATCTGTGTCCTGTGGCATCCAACTTGTCTTAAGTCTGGACATATGTTAATGGGTTGTTGTCAGTTTTCACCAAACTTTTAGCTCCATACAAATATTCATGGAATTACTCCATGATGGTCCACTTGAGTGCTAAGAATTCTAATTTGTGAACTGGGTAATTCTTCTCTGATGGTGAAAGAAGTCTGCTGGCAAAAGCTACTGAACGTAACCCCTCAGGATATTCTTAATAAAACGCGGCCCCCAGCACATACGGTTTGGAAGGATTGGCATAGGCTAACACAGGAGCATGGGTTAACTGATAAATGACTTCTTCTAAAGTAGCATCACAATCAGTAGTCCATCTCTGGCCAAAAGGTTCATGAGATTTAAAATAGGTTTTAACAGTTTCTCGGGTGCAATTCTTCTTGTATTTTTTATGAGTGGGTGGGTACTCTTGGGTTAGATTCAACAGAGGGCATACTACAGTGGTGTAGTCCTTGACAAATCGGTGGTAATAACCACAAAATCCTAAGAATCTTTGTAGCTCTTCAAGATTGTTGGGCTTTGGCCAGTCAGTTAAAGCTTCTACCTTGCTAGGGTCCGTCTGGATACCTTGAGGAAACACGATGTGACCCACATATTATATGGAACTCTGGAAAAATTGACACTTGTCTATGGACAATTTTAGGCTACGTTAAACAGCCAAGCTTCATGTTCTTCCAGTGTCTTTCCAAAAACTATAATGTCATCAAAATACACCAGACATTCAAGGAGATTCATGTTACTCACTGCACATTTCCTAGATTCCCTGTAGCATGCTGAGGAACTCATAAAATCCCAGAGGACAAATAAATGCAGTCTTGTCCCTATCTTCAGGGGCCATTGGGATTTGATGGTACCCACTACCCAGATTGAGAACAGAGAACCACTTGCTCCCTTTAAGCAATCCAGGGCATATTATATGTGTGGCATAGTGTACTGGTCTGGGATAGGTCTTTTATTTAAGGTTCTGTAGTCTACACACATTCTTATTGCATAATGTTTCTTTCATACCACCACAAAGAAATACATACAGACTCCGAGATTCCTGTATTATTCCTGCAGCTAGCATTTCTTACAGGTGATGCCTTATATCATCTATGTCAGCAGGTACTAATCTTCTGGATCTCTCTCTCTCGGAAAGGACATTTGTCATGAAGTCGGATGTGATGTTCAGCACCTGTAACACATCCTACATCACACTCTTTAAGGGAGAATACTTTAGTTCTCTGAGCCAGCTTTCTACTGATCTGAGCTTTCCAACCATCTGGAATGGGTGAATCTCTGAAATCAAACATATCTGCAGACACTTCACAGTAGGAAGAAGGGCCCGGATTCTATAGCATTTGCTCAAAAATTTGTTGAGAAGGTGGCCAGCCCATCCCCTTTGGCTCTAAATACATAATAGAAAAAGCCCATTGTGCCCTCCGGCCACCTCCAGCACCAGGCACCCCACCATGTACTTTTATATTTTGCTTCTTGAATTTTCAAGAGTGCCAACACTTTATTTCTAAAGTCTGAGAGGTGAAAGAATTAAAATGAGACGGAGCAACGATTCGAGTTGCACAAGACCTCTCACTCTCAGTGCGACAACAAAGGGCTACTTTCCACCATCTAGTCACTAAATTGATTGCTGCAGGGGTTAAGTTTTGAATGGGGGGTACCCAGCCAGGCTTCAAGTTTTAATTTCAGGCTCCTGGGTCACTTACGAGGACATGGATGCTGCAACAACTAGTCTTAGGGCTGCTTTTCCTGACCTGTTCAGAGACCCGTGAACACCTTACAGAGGCTGTCATGTGGAGCATTGCTTATATGTGATTCCATTAATAGGAAAGAGACTGCTTTTGTCTCTGGTATTTTCAAAACTGGAAATGGCTCATAATGTATAAGTTGGTAAACTTAATCCATCATGCACATGAATAACAGATTTATCGGGGCTCAAGTTGGAAGCTGTCTATGCACCAGAAGTTATTCCCATTTTGAAACTATAGAAGCATTCCTGGTTTGTTTTTTTTCCCCTGCATTGACAGTAGTGCTATCAGTCCTTCCCTGGTTTTTCTTTCAGTTATAACACGCAATTGTTTTCTGTAAAGCTCGCATACTCGTGGTGTAACGGGAGCCTTCTCGACTGAGGCGCTTTATGTTTTTGGACACAAGAGGCCATCACGTTCTGCCTTCTGATAATCACTAAGCATTTATTCTGATGGTCTCAGCGATGAGATGCCTATTTACTACAAACTGAACTTGTTGCCGGTTTATTGAAATTTCTCAATGACTGCTTACAGATTCAGTTAATAGTACATTGTTTGACTTTGCCCTATGTTCTTGTTTTTCTTTACGGCCTGTTTTTATAGGACTTATGGAAAGCAGACAATCCCCATGGGGTTTGAGAAGGGAATGTTTATCGCCTAACCTTTTTCTTTCCTTTTTACAGGATCAGTGTTACAATCAGGTTATTAGGGAATGCCCTGTTTGCCTTTGTTACATTACGTCATTTTCTTTTCTAATTTTAGCTTCTTCCTCAGCATTTTTATAGCCACAGGGATTGGAGTTTTTTTGTAGATTAGCTAAGATTCTATTATTAATTATGAGTTTACATATGTTGTTACATGAGCAAATTACAGACATGTTAAAATTGTATCAGACTGGGTTAGGTGGCTGGGGGATTGGGTTTGGTGGGCTGTATATCACGGGCTGTAACAGAAGAGGGAGGGGAGGGTTGGATGTGCAGGGTGGGGCAAGGGTTTACTGTTCTGTTCATTTATTACTCTGTTTGTGGTAGGCTGTGGGGAAGGTGGGTGGGGGGGTTGTAGTTGGGGAGGGGAGAGTGGGATGCACAGAGACCATATATATAATAACGCTACACCTATATCTCCCTTTGGATCTGACAGAATTGTTATTAGACAACCCAAGCAAGGAATATGGCTAAGGACTTAAGGATTACTACATGGAACTTAAAGAGGATTAGGCAAAAGATAAAGCAGTATAAAATGTTGAAACATTTAGGTCTATTGAAAGCAGATATAATGTTTATACAAGAATCTCAATTATTAAATGAAGAATCGGTTCAAATGAGGAGACAACTAATAGGACAAGTCTTTTCAGTAGCAGGAAATACTCAGAGTTGTGGGGTCCTAATCTTAATTAACAAATCTGTCCTATTTACCCTGATCCAAACCATATGTGACCCTCAGAATAGATTTCTCTTGGTACATGGCAAACTCCATACTTCTGCAGTCCTTTTGGGAAGTTTGTACGGGCCAAATACCAACTCTCCCAAATTTTTCATGCAACTTCTTAATAAGCTGCTCCCTTTTTTAGCCATCCCAATAATAATAGAAGGGGACCTGAACCTAACCTTTGACCCATCTATGGACTGGTCAGGCTCCTCTCGTAAAGGTCTTTCACCAGCGCAAAGGGCACTTCGAGATCTGATTGACCAGGCCGGTCTCTGTGATATCTGGAGAGTCCTTCATCCATCTGAGAGAGAATATACTTTTATTTTTCCAGTCCATGGGACCTCGTCACACATTGATTACTTTCTTCTTTTCCAATCCCTTCTTCCTGGGGTCCTTGACTCCTCAACTCACTCAGGCCCTCCGTCGGACTACGCGGTGGTTCTTTGTCAAGTAACCTTCTCATTTCTCCTTAAAACTGAGGGCAGATGGAAGATTAATAATCAGTTATTACAGGACCCCAAGTTAGTTTCATATATTTTGGAACAAATAGCATTTTTTTCTTTCTGTCCATTGTACCCCCACCAGCAAACCGGATATGGTTTGATGTGCCCTGAAAGCCTTCCTACGAGGGATATTAATTAGCTTGGCTGCTCATAGAAAGAAGTAATGGGATAACCAACTGCTAATTCTCCTTTCACGCATTTGAGAGTTGGAATCCAAACTCTCTCCCCAATCTCCTGAACAGCACAGACTGGATCTAGTGAAATCCAATAATGCTTATCTTGAGTTACTGAAAGAGAGAGAGAGAGAGAGAGAGAGAGAGAGAGCGAGCTGAAAATGCAATTCTGAAAACCAAAGCCTCATATACTGATCAGGGAGAAAAAGCCGGTCGTATGTTAGCCCTTAGAATTAAACAACAGGACACCTCCCATTTAATTGCATCTATTCGTCCTTTGGCAGGTAACTCTGTAAAGATAGCCCCAATGGACATTGTCGAGGAGTTCACCCATTATTATGCTCAATTATACAGTCCTATGGTGAACCCACCAACAGAACCTGATTTAGATAAATATTTAGCTGACTCGCATCTGCCCTCTCTCTTAGCAGATCAACAAGCTTTCTTAACTACCCCATTTCTCAGATTGAATTGGAGAGAATTATAAAAGATCTTCCCTCTGACAAAACCGCTGGACCTGATGGGTTCTCCTCTAATTTTTACAAGAGTTTTGCAAAGCAACTTCCCCCATCCTTTTACCTCTGTTTCAACATATACTCTTGGGAGCTGACACAGAGCAGTCCCTGTTTGAAGCACTGATAGTGCTATTTCCAAAGCCTGATAAGAACCCCGGAGTTGGTATCAAGCTACAGGCCAATCTCGGTTCTAAATCAGGACACAAAAATTTTATCTAAGATCCTGGCTGAATGTGTGAACATGGTCCTTCCATCCTTAGTAGGACTGGAACAAGTTGGTTTCATGAAAGGGAGGTCTTCTGTGGACCACTTACATACTCTTGCTCATGTCTTCTTGGTGTCCAGGGTTGCCAACTTCCCAGTGGCCTTGGTGTTCGTGGATGCTGGGAAGGCCTTTGATAGGGTCAATTGACGTTATTTATTGCATACCCTAAAGGCTTTGGGCTTTTCTCCCGAATTTCAAACCTGGATTGGCTCTCTGTACAAATCCCCTACTGCCAGAATATCTAGTAATGGTGTAATATCAGACCTTTTTCGTCTCTACTTGGACATGAGACAGGGTTGCCCCCTATATCCTCTTCTCTTCAATCTATATTTAGAGCTCCTGATAAGCAGGCTGACTGACTCCCAGGAGGTCCAAGGCAATACTATTCAAGACCAACTTGTTAAAGTCTCCACCTATGCAGATGATTTACTTCTCCAACTTTCTCATCCGGTGAGTTCTATTCCATCCATGCTCACAATTATTGAAGAATTCAGTGTATTATCTAACTATAAGTTAAATGTGGAAAAATCAGTAGTCTTTCCCCTTAATTACAGAACACAAAAATCTTCTATTTCAGAACTTGGACTTTCCTGGTGGTCTGACACTCTCCAATATCTAGGCATTATCCTTACAAGCAACTCAGCTTGCCTTCAACAATGTATTTATTTATTTTATTTAGTTTTTGTTAACCGGGTAGGTGCACTAGCCATAAAATGACTATTTTCAGGCACGACCCAGGAGAGTACAACAAAAGGAGAACAAACAGTAACATGGGTACAATAATACAAATAGAGGAACAGTACAGCAGTGCTACAAAAATAAAATGGGTAGAAACAACAAAAAATAATGGCAAGCATTATACAGATAATGGCAGTAAGATATATAATAAGTGCAGAAACCATAGATCTGACCTGTGGAGTGAAAGAGTTAATAAGATAGTAAGGTTATATAGAGAGAAATATGAGGAATGTTCAAACATAACAAGAAAGACTGACAGAAGGAAGGTCGGGGTGGTAACTGGCAAAACAACAGTGGATGGTCAGCAACAAGGTTCAAGAAGGAAGAGAGCTAGTAGTCAAGAAGTTATTTACAAAGAGAAGGAAAATATAGGGAGGGGAAAAGGAGACAATCTTGGAGCTGGACTAGAGCAGGGGTGACATTACTGGTAAGTCTCAGGAGCTTCAGGTTGGGTCAAAGCATGTACAAGCATCAGCTAAGGATAGATAACGACGATATTCACTTTTAAATCCAAAGTGAGACTGAGACAGCCGGAGGTTGAGTGGAAGAGCATTCCATAGCCTGGGCACAGAGAATTGGAAGGCCTCTGTGCCTTTAGTCGTCCGACATCTCGGAACATAGAGCAAGGATTTGTCAGCTGATCACAGGCCATGGGAGGATGGTTGAGGGACCAGCAATGCCGCCAGCTGGGATGGGTTTTTTTCCCGGATGATCAAGTCCATTAGTGATCCAAGGTAGTATTGTCTACTGGCAGAGGGTGAGAGCCAATTCAGATCCTTATAAAGAAGGCAGTGATGTTGGAGTCGAGGTGACGAAGAGGCAAATCGGCATATATTGTTATAAGTTACGTCCCATTTTAGTAGGGAGGATTTATGGGCAGAGGTAAGAACAGAGGCACCATAAGTAAGAGTTGGGAGCAGAATACCTCAGGCAATTGCTAATTTGGCTGAGGGTGTAAGCATGTAGCTTGTTTTGTAAGCTACTCCTAGTTTCGAGTTTACAGCTTTGCACGAGGACTGAATGTGAAGATTAAAATCCAGGGACTGGTCCAGCAGGATCCCAAGGCAATTGAAGGAAGTAACATTTTCAAGTGGAAATCCTCCTGGGTGAAGAACCTCCAGCAAACTAGAACAGGTCTTAATCTTTGGTGCGGAACCTAGGAGCATGGCTTTTGTTTTCTTTTCATTTAGTACAAGCTTACAGTCTAAGACCTTATTGAAGTCTGAAGAAAGTGATGTGTTTATGCAGGCAATACTAGAAGAACTAGTGTAGATGATCAGGTCATCAGCGTAGAGAATAGCTGAGCAGGATTCCAGGACCTCAGCTGCATTGTTGATAAAAATTGAGAACAGAAGGGGCCCAAGGATAGAGCCTTGGGGGACCCCAAGGTTGATAGTAGATGTGTTAGACAGGGAGGAGTTAAATTTTACAGCTTGTGACCTGTTTGACAGGTAGCTACAGAATCAGTCCACAACAGGGGTAGAGAAATGGAATTTATGGAGAGTGGAGAGAAGCAGGGGATGGTCTACAAGGTGAAAAGCCTTAGAGAGGTCAATGCAGATGGCACCTGTGAGTTTTCCAGAGTCCATGTTGGACAGAATATCAGTAGTTAGTTGAAGAAGAGCCGTGGTGGTGCTATGACCTTTTCTGAAAACCATGCTGGGTGTCTGAGAGGAGATTGTAGCGTGTAAGGCAGTCAATGGTCTGTGATGCAACTATTTTCTCTAGGATCTTGTTAAGGACAGAAATAATTGCTATAGGTCTGTAATTGGCCATGTCCTTTGGGTCACCTTTTTTAAAGACAGACGTTACTCGCAGATTTCCATAGGTCCGGCACAGTGCTATGGATAAGTGATAAAGTGTAGATTCTGGCAATTGGAGAGGCAATGAGTGGAGCAGCCAGCTTAAGAAGATGAGGTTCCAGTGAGTCAGAACCAGAGCTGGTATTGGCAGATATGGATCTCAGTAATTTCAGAACTTCCGCTCTTGATATAGCCTTGAAATAGAATGGTGGCGTTGGAGGAGCATCATACGATAGGGCAGTATGGTTGTCTGATGGTAGTGTGGTAGGTAGATTGGAGTGTGATCCACTAGGTTGTAAAGCTAAGGTGTAGTATGTCAGATCAGAGAAAAGATTGTTAAAACTGTTTGAGATGGTCCTAGGGTCATTACAATGTGCCCCATTTATAATCATTTCATCAGGAGTGACCGACTGCGAGATACCGAGAAATGTTTTGACATGGGCCCAGAATTTCCTCGGGTCACAGGCTGAGCTTTGTAGAAGATCCTTGCAGTATTTGCTTTTAGTAGCTCCAACTTGTGTCTTACATCTGTTCCTTAGTTCACGATAGACAATAAGATCTGACTGTAGGCCAGTTTGTTTGTAGCGAATCCAAAGCTTGTCCCTCTGGTGCAGATTAGCAAGGAGGTCTTTATGCAGCCACCTCGTCTGTTTTCTCTGACCCTCCTAGTAGTCTTGGGCATGTTTATATTGAATGGTAAGAAATTCATTTATGAATATCTGTAGAGCAACCTCCACATCCTTTGTTTGATAGATACCTGCCCAGTCGATATTGGAGACATCATAGAGAAATGCATCCTGGTCAATATGAGCTAGATTTGTAAACATGATTAGTCTTGATGGAGGAGATGGAGGCACAACCATAGATAGGATACAAAAAGTGAGTGAGGGTCTGTTAGTGCATCTGCAAGGATTCCTGCTTTTGACACATATTCCATACGGTTAGCCATCACCCAGTCTAGGAGTGTACCCGTTTGATGGGATGACGTGGCTCTAGATGCTTCAGAGATCAACTGGTGAAAATTATAACTAAGCGTGAGTGGTTGCAAGGATATTTGAGCTGACCCTAACCAACTGAGGTTAAGATCACCTAGGTTGACAGCCTCATTATGATTTACAGTCTGGGAGGTGATGTCAAGGAGTTCTTGAAGATCTACTATTTCCCCAGCAGGGGGATTATAGGCACAGATAATATGAAGCTTCTTTTCTCCCAATACAATAGTTGCCTGTATGAATTCGTACACTGCAGGAGAGGCAGATGCCGGGACAATAGAGATGTTGAGGTGGTTTTTGAAGAATAAGGCAACTCCACCTCCACGCTTGGATGAGGATCTAACAGGGATCAGAACAGGGAATAGTTAGGCAAGGAGCATACGTCATCAGGTATTCTGGATTTTAGTCAAGTTTCTGTAAGACAGAGTACATCAGGATTGTAGAGTTTCACCCAGGCCTCGAGTTCCACATGGTGACAGGTAAGACTTCTGATATTGATATGGGCAATTAATAATCCTTTCTTGGACATGCTAGATAACTCATTTGGGGAAAAGAAACAGGTAGGTGGACCTGGATTTAGTTTCACGTCCCCCAGATAGCAGAATAATGATCATGGCTAGGAACTAAAGCCTTGCACAGTGGCAGGTTAGGGTGAAGGCACATCCCTATGGCAGCTTCCTCCTGGCATGTAGAGGGTAATAGATGCTGCCTCTAACAAGGAGGATAGGGTTAGGTTGCAGATCAGGCTTTGTCTCTGCAATCAAGTTAGAGAAACTATATTTGCGGGTAAGCCTCTGAGGAGTCTTTTGCCATTTGGTTACATGGGAGAGTCCATGTGGCAGTGTCCAGGCTGAGTAAAAGGACAAATGACAAGAGTGCCCATAGCAGACTATACTTCGCCATAGTGTTACTATTTGACTTGGGTAGGAAGGCTAGTGGTATACTGAGACAGAGGATTAGCTCTTAGGGATAAAGAGATAGTGTGTGTAAAATTAAGACTGCCAAGGGTGTGACCGTGTTCCACCATTTTAACCCTTTGCCGAAATTAGAGATAGAGCAAAAACAATGAAGTGTTTCCTGCTAGTGTAGCAATTATTTAGAAGAAATGGATCAGAGAAGCAGAAAGTAAAGCCCCACAAAGGTTAATTAGGAAAGCACACCAGCCGGAGGCTCTACTTGTGGTAAAGATTACAGTGAGGAAATGAAGACCTATTCAAGATATGTTAGACGGCACCCCTAGTGGTGGAATTTTATAAGGAAGCAATGGGAGACTAGACAGATAGCAGTAGTGTTCGGCAAAAGTCAATGCAAAACAGAGGGCGCCGAAGCCCAGAGACTGATAATCCGACAGAGAAAAGGCAGGGCCAAACAGTGGCTGAGCAGAGAGCAGCAGTCCAATTAGAGGAGGATGGCAGCAGGTGGTCACCTATCAAACCCGCACAGTGCTAGCCTGGACACTTAACCAGATTTGAAGGTGTCCTTTTCGTCTGGAGGATGGAGGTACGGGCAGCTGGCAGGATTAGCTGCGCCGCTCACTGGGAGCACGATCAGGCACAGTGGATCTATTTTAAGATATAAAATGTAAATTAAGATAGGATGTTATTAGCTAGGGCAGGGGGTACCAAGGCAACTTGAAAATTACTCGGGGTTGCAAGCGAGGAAGCCCAGGTATGGAACCGCACAGTAGATAGCAGATCAGGCACTAAGCAAAGCTGATAGGCACGCAGATGGTGAAAATAGGAAGATGTCTTTAAAGGGAAGACAGGACAAGTGTTAGGCCTAATAGCTGCACTATGTATCTTTAAGAGGAGTTGCAATATTAGTGAGAGGGGAAGATGAACATTGCTAGGGGTGGTGCCGAGGGGGGAGGGAGAGTATTTAATAAAGGCTGGAGGTGGGGAATGGGAAGGTGGGTGTAAACATTCAAGCAGCAAGGAGACAGAAGGACAGAAAGTAAAAGAGAAATTGAATTATTTGCAGGGCAAAGCTTACAGCTGTGACCCAAATGGAATCTGGTCTAAACAGAAAAAACTGTATCACTTTAAACTTAGTTTCTGATCCAGGGTAGCTTACCACTTAAAACAAAGAGAGCTGTAATATTTTACAATCTATAAACCTGCAGCCTAAATGAACATGCACTTCAAACTACCCTTGGAGGGCAAAATTGCTGTAAACAGGCTTAGGTTCGTGTTTAAGTTAGGATTTACAAGACAATTTGGAGAGACTTAACAAGTACCACAATCAGAATATAACATTAGCTTAAGGTCCAGAGGAAACAGCAGTAGCAAAGAATTAAAGAACTGCAGCAGTCTGTCAGCAGGCAGAGTCGATGGTTCTGGACAGTCCAGTTTCTGCAGCGTACCTTCGGTCTGGTGATTGGCGGGCAGTACAGTGAGGTAGGCAGCCGACGGACAGAAGGGGTCCGCCCGGCTGCTTGAAGCAGCAGAGGCACCCATGTCAAGGGTGAAGCTAAGATTCCTTTGTTCATAGGCAGGATCTTAAAAGATGGTCCCTACTTCCCATTTCCCTTTGGAGTAGAATTAATCTGGTTAAAATAAACATTTTCCCTCGTCTCTTTTACCCTCTTAACCTTCTGAATATTTGGCTTCCCCTAGCATGGTTCAGGAAAGTCCATAGTCTCATCATTGACTTTATATGGGCTGGCAAAAAGCCAAGGTTGGCATTTCACAAATTAGCGGCCCCCAAACTGAAGGGCGGACTGCAACTACCCCACATAGGCCTATATTATTGGGCAAGCCATGCCAGTAAATATCTTAGATGGATGACTACTGAACCAGTTCAGATTTCTCTCTCCTTTCATCCTGTCTGGCTTAATATTGAGCTGAACCTGATTAAACAACAGGGTATCTCCCCGTCAACACTTTTATTTACTAATCTGAAATAACTGCCCTCTCGCCTACAACTTCCCCCATCGCAAGAGCAATAAGAGCTCATGCTCAGTTATGTCTTTTCTAAAATACAATCACACAAGAGACCTCACCCAAACTTTGTGGTATAATCCTAACATTAAAATATAGGGTAAACCTCTTCCCAATGGATGTCTCCCTCAGCTTGGAAACTGTCCACTTTTCTATTTTGCATCAGAAACAGGGAACTGGCTCTCTTTTGTGGAAATGTTGCTTAAAGCAAATATTCCTAATTCTTGGATCTTCCAAATTTTCCAGCTGCGCCATCTCTTGATCAAGGCTGTTGGAGCTATTCCCCACAACCTCCAAATTTCTCCTTTCTTACAGAGTTAGGCCACATGGTGGGCCTTCCTCAAGCAGTCTCCAAGATATATGGTAACTTTTTTGACTGGCTCTGTCTTGAGAGCTTTGGTCCCTCTACTTAGTGGTTCCCCCATTTTCCTGATAAAAATCTCAACTGGCCTTTATTATGGCAAAATTGTCACAAATTTCTCTCCCAGCATAGACTCAGGCTTATGCAGTTCCACATACTGCATAATCTCAATTATTACCCCCAAGAACTTGCTAAATTAGGATGTGTACCCTCCTCTACTTGAACTTGATGCCTACAAGGTGAAGGCAATCTTTTTCTATTTTTTGGACCTGTCCAAAAATAGCTCTATTATGGGCCATGATCAAGAGTAGAGCTAACCCTCTTCTAGACCTGAATGACTTATTTTCTCCAGACATACGCATACTAGGGGATTACTCTTCTATCCCGGTACTTATCTGCAAATATCATGTAGCAATGATTTCATCATCTGTGAAAAAAGTTGGTGTTAAAACATTGGAAAGATGACTTAGACATCTCATACATGGAATGGTTACAGGAGCTTTTGGCAAATTTGAGAACAGAAAAAAACATAGCCAGCTTTTACCATAGACTTAAAAAGTTCAACAGAATATGGGTCCCATTGCAAACTTTATACTCTTTGTAATCTTCTGTCAGAGTAACAGCGTTTTACAGAGACTGAGATTATAATATATTGCTCTGTGCGGGATGGTGGGGTGGGGGCTTTTTAGATTGGGGGAGAGGGTGGGGGGATGAGGGTGAGGATAGATCTGACATTTCTATAATTGTCTAACTGTACTGGTTTGTTATGCTACGGATTTATTCTCTGTATTGCTAAAACATTAATAACATTATTAATGGAAAGAACCCAACCATGCCAAGCACAGAACCGGTAAACTAATTAAACTAAAATAATGTCCGCAAGTTTATCCCTCAGCAGTCCCAGCAGCCCCAAACCACTTATATAGTTCAAGTACAATGAGTTCAGGACAGTAGAGGTTTTCAGAGTTTCCAGCTCCTCTTCAGCTCATCACCCATACAGTTGATGCTTCATCAATATAGGCAGTGGTAAATACACAGACCCACCACTCCTCTGAATAACAGGCCCTTACTGGATCCTTACTCTCACCAGAATTTCAGGGCCAAATTCTCATGGAACTGCTGTCCCTATAGTGCTCTCTCACCATGATTTATAAAGTATGTAGATGATACTACAGTATAGGATATTTGGGAAAATGTTGAAGATAGTACTATGCCAAGTGATTTCGTTTATTTAGAAATGTGGTCTGAAAATAATTTTATGCAAATCAATCCTACAAAAAACAAAGAGCAACGTTTTGGTAAGCAGAATAAATGGAATGAGATAAAAGGATTGTCTTTCAGGGGTGAGGAGGTAGAAATAGTAAGAAAAGTGAAATATTTAGGATTTATTTTTCTGAATGATTTTCTTGGGCAGAACAGGTTTTAAGCATGGTAAAGAAAGCAAATAGTAGGTTATACTTTTTAACTGTTATGCGATGTGCAGGTTTCAATGAATCAGATTTGGTTTATAATTTTACTAGTAAGCACTAAACCTCGACAGACCATGGTTCTACTGTGGAATTAATCCATGGTTGGGAGTTGGGGCATAAGGTCACAGGCCGAGTGCCTCCAACCACCTAAACATGGATTAATTCCATAGTAGAACCATGGTCTGGAGTGGTTTAATGCTCTTGTAACATGGCAAGTGATTTAGGACTTTGATATTGTTTACTATAAATAAATACAAATAATAGAAGCAAGAAACTGCAGTGAAATTAATCAGTTTTCTATGTCTTACTAATATCTGTCTAACATTGCATACACTTGAAAACGTGCATGTGCACCTTCAGCATTTGACATGTATTAATACAGTAATGTTGTCTTTTTAAAATATACAAACACTTGTAAAAAATATAGACTACAGCTATACATAGTACACAGTGTAGGTTGTTTTGGTTTCTATACTATTTGTTGTCCATCTGAACTCCGTTTTTAATGCAACATTTAATTTTTTTTCTGTTGCACTGTGGGTATGTTTGAAAATTTGCATACTGACACACACACACAGCACCATGCATTACAAAATCATCTACCAGCACTTAAGGTGCTTTCCTATTACAGGCCAGACACACACTGCTCCACTTGAGGTAAACAGACACAAATTTCTGTCCGTTCTCCTTAACTTTATTTTTTTATTTATTTAGCTTTTGTTGACCGGGTAAGTGCACTAGACAAATCCTGCCTATTTTCAGGCATGGCCCGGGGGGGGGGGATACAGATGAATGCCAACTGACCTTGAACCAGATTAAGCTGTTGGTGGTATTTTTTTTTTTTTTTTTAGTGACTGAGGGAAATTTGGCCAGGACACCAGGGAATTCCCCTACTCTTTTTTCGATAAGTGCCATGGGATCTTTAACATCCACCTGAACTACCACCAATCCAGATAGATGGGACCTCGGTTTAACGTCTCATCTGAAAGACGGCACCTCAGAAGTGCAGCACCCCTCTTATGCTGCACTACAGTGTTAGTACTGGGATACTAACCCAAGTGCCAGATGTCGGAACTGAACCCACAGCCCTCTGATCTCCCAGCCTCAGAGGCGAGTGTGCTACCTACTGAGCCACTGACACTGACAACTTGCATGCTGTGTAACTGCAATCTCCACATCGTTAGAGCTAAAACTTTTCGTAGTCTCGGGGGAACACTGCAAGTGTGGAGAGGAACCGGTATTAACACACACACATATACACCACACACACACACACACACACACACACACACACACACACACACACAGTGATCCTAATATGTAGGTGAGTGTTGTGAGGTGCATTAATGCCTCGTGTGTGTGTGTGTGTGTGTGTGTGTCTCTGTCTCTATTTCCACTTTATCTTTGGGAGAATCACAGGGCAAGGATGCTAATATCAGAAACAGTGACCACTACAATCCCCAAGGTCCCTGGGGCAGGTGGGTGGGAAATAACAAAACAGAAATATGAGTAAGTGCTTCTTCAGCGTGCTCCCGGCCACGGTTGCAATGCAAAGTGTAGTTTAATACTTTATGCAGCACGATCCCGATGGTAACCATGGATTAATAAGGAGAATTAATCAATGGTTGCTCGGTGGTCACATGTTGGAATTCCTCCAATGGCTTTAAGTTATTTCAGTACTTACTTTTGAGCCATGTTACAACAGTGGTTAGACCGGTGGTTGAATATGGAGCTGCTGTGTGGCATAGTGGCCTTACCAAAAGTGAATCTGAAGATTTGGACATTGCACAAAAAAGGGCACTATGAGTAATTGCTGGGTGAGATGTGAGTTATAGGAAAGCCTTGAATAAATGTGGGCTTGAAAGGTTAGATACTAGAAGAGAAAAAATGATTAAAGAGGTTTTTAAACAAATTTGTGAGCCTGACCATAAATTGCATTGTTTACTTGTATCGAGGAATGTGTCTGGGTATAATCTACGAAGTAGGGAGATGTGGGAAAAACCTGTGCTAAGAACTCAAACTGACAGTAAATCTTTGTTTGTGCAATATTTGAATGTGGTGAAATGAATGTTATTTTTTTTCTTCTTTTCTTGTTTTAAAATTGTTTAATTTTATGTTTTTGATCTGCTATTGCAAATGTTTATCTTTTTATGCTGTATAGAACTTCAACCTGTACTTTTGTGCCTGGTTGCAATATTAAGTAATAAAGTATTTAACTAACTATGTTACACATCAGTGCCAGCCACTCTCACAGATTAGGCCACTTGCGGCTACAGAGATTTTCAATGGTAACAGCACCAAGTCAAAGAAGTTCCAGGACTGCAGAATGAAAATTCAACTTCCCCCTATATAACCAGACCTAACAGACCTGGCCTTCCCCAAATGTAACCAGACCTAACAGACCAGGCCTTCCCCCTATGTAACCAGACCTAACAGACCAGGCCTTCCCCCTATGTAACCAGACCTTAAAGTATCAACCTGCCTTGCTGCTGATGACACCTGCTCCCACTAGGGGTTGCTCTCTGTGTTTAGCTCTTGAGAGGGGAATTACAAAAAACATTTTTATTTAACCTGGGAACGGAAGTGGGCCATGGTGCTGGAGACCTACGGAATCATGGTGGTTCACCAGTAAAACACAGTAATCACAAGAGAATGGCTTCTTCTTTAGCTAGGATCAAGTAACAGGTTTTATTCTGTTATGAGATGGAAAGAGACAAATGTTTTGCCCAACTGGAGAGGCTGCAGGTGCAGAAGGTACAAAGGGTATAAACTCCATTGCACTGTACATAAAGTCCAACTGGGTCCCTGCATTATGGATCAAGCAGAAGTCTCTTTGTTCATCCCTCTTCTGGGATCAGAGTCAGGACAGAGTATGTCCTCAAAGGATTGTAACACTTAGGGATCACAAAGCACATTTTTCCACACAGGCCTAAACATTGGGAATTCACCTGGCTCCACCATCGGAGGTCTACTAGTGAAATCTCTAACTAGGCATTACTCACAGTGAAACACTTCCACCTGACACATGTCACAGATGCATTAAATATACCATACGAAAACCCAGTGAATCCCAGACATGCTGTGTACTGGAAAATCTAGCAACTTTTAAGAATATGCACATGGCATAGTTATGCATTTCCTAAAAATTGAAAACAGAAAAATGAATTAACTTTTAAAACCTGTACAAACTATGTCATAGCTGTGCATGTTAAAACACTGTAAAACATTGTAAAACCAAGTCCTGTGGCACCTACAGTTGCTATGGTTGAAGCCTCAGGTATGCTTTATCGGCTACACCTGCAAGACAGCATGCAAAAGCATAACACAAAGTTATGCTACTAGACTCTAAACTTCTTGTAAAGAAGTTTTTTTTTAAATAAAAGTTTTGTAATTTTTTTTCTGTGTTTGTGTTTTTTTGCAAAACAGTATAAAAAACAATACAAAGTGGGGAAAGGAACCCTACAAGTCCATCTAGAGAAAATAAAGTCCTTGGGGCTGGGACTTCCCAGACAAAATGTCTCTGGAAAACAGGTGGTAAAACTTCCAAAGTTCTTGGAAAGGGCACACCACCCACTTGAAGTGTCCAAGACAAGTGTCCAATTGGACCATGGTGGAATACTGTCCACAATACCCCTCGGCTGTGTAACCATGGGTGTGTACTGTAACTGGTGTAACACTCAAGAAACAGCAAAAATGTAGCCTTGCCAGTTTTGAAGTGCAGGTTGACCAGTTGATCTCATGACTGCTGTCAGCTGATGCTTCCTCCTCCTCAAGCTGGAACTGCAGGACTGCAGACCTCATGGACCCGATCTCCCTCACGACCACTGGAACTGAAACTGGAACTAGAACTGGAGCCATGTCAGGATCATCCCCCTTATGTCAGGGGGATGGTGCAGCAGCAAGTCATCCTTCTCTTTGGCCATTGTCCACTGACCACAGCTTGCAGTCTTGTTGTACGCCAATGTGGCAACTTTGTGTAACCCCCTTACAAATGGGGGTTCCTAACAGCCTCCAGTACTGTCTGTTTAAGAGTTGCCTGCTTGCAGGCTTTAGTGGTTTGAATGGGGGGACTGGGGTTTCTTTGTTTGAGTCCCGCCTAAGCTGCAGGGAAATCGCCCCTGTTATGTAGTCGCTGAAAAGTGCAGCGGGAGCCTCTGTGAAAGATGTAACTGTTTGGCCATAAAAAGTTAAAATATTAGTGGAATTACAGTTTGTCTAACCTGCTTCTTTTGTAGCTGGACTTTGTGTGCTGTGCCCCTCCATTTTGAACCGGGACTGTCTGAAGGGTCCAATAGGGGTAGGGGGTATCTAAAATGGAGTAACTGGCGACCAACCAGAATTAGGGCTCTTTACGGAGCTGGCGGACTAATGAAGATACAGCTAGTACTTGTGGGAAGTGAAGTCTAGACCATGGTGCCTTTTTTGCACCACTGAGGGCAAGATGAAGTGATTGGCATCTGTAGCCAGCCAATGGGATTGGGTGGTGCCTGAGCAGAGAGGATTGCCCCATACTGCCAAGGGGCAGAGACGCTGTGGCTGTGAATGAGGAAGGAGCTCTGGGCTCCTGCACCATTGAGTTTTCATGCGGGAAGCATGTGAGAGGCCAGAGGCCGCCATTTGAATAGCTGGTGAGCTTCGGACTAAATCCATGGGGCAGCAGTAAGAGGAGGCTGTGTAAAAGCACAGCTACCTATCAGACTCACCCTGTAGAGGACTGGAGAATCTGCTGAATCATGCTTGGTCTGTCAGGAAAGTGAAGCTGCAGTGAGACTCCCGAGTAGCTGTGCGTTCGGTGGGGCCATAGGAGCAGCTGCCTGGTATGGTACCCCTCTGTTGCTTTCCATATAAATGTGTGGAAAAGTATCTGAAGTTCAGGCTCAGCCCTGCGAGTGGTGTGAGAGAGTTTTTCTTCTGGAGTTGTGAGTACTAAAGCAGGGTAGCTCCCTGTTAAATGTTTCTAGCAAGGGCAAGATCTTCAAGTTGCTTTGCTGACTGCACTAACTGAGCCTGCTGGGCTCCATCTAATCTTCATAGGAACTAAACGCTCATTTGTGTCAGGGTCCCAACCAGCTGCATCGAGGAACTAGCCTTTAGGGCTTGGGTACCCATAGACAGCAACTTATAGGTTAGGCCCGTGCACAGAGCCTTAGGTAGATACTTATATATTGTAGTGGTAAGCCAATCACTCTGATTCCCCCCGGTCCTTGTTATTTCCCCTTAAATAAACCAGATTGCTTGTTTTGCAAAAGTACACTGGCTAGTTTGTGTATTACTGGTGAAATACTGTACAGTGAATGTTGTGTAACTGTACCTTACTTTTCAGGGGGTCCGCGGAGTGAGCTGAGTGATTCGAGCTGGGGATAAGTGTATATGGTAAGGACACTGTAAATGACTTATGTGGGCCACTAGTGGGAAGAAAGAGGGGTTGCAGCAACCCAGAGGACTGTGACCTAGTCAACCTCGACTGTTCTAACCCTGACCTCTGGGTGGAGGTATCCGCCAACGGATCTGGGCCCCCTCACCCTGTTACAGTTACTGCAGGCAGGGGTAGTAGCCCTTGGGATAGCGCCCCCTGGGGGTTACAAATTGCAGGCACTGCTGGGATCAGTGTCCCCTAGTGGCCGAGTGGACAAAGTACCTAACTATGGATACATTGAAGGAAAAGCTGGAAGGGGATATCATGGCTAAAATCAAATTGGACCCCATTAAGACGATGGTACATAAACTGATGGGTTGGGGTGAGGCTGAAGAGTTGGACTTTCAGAGAATTGTATTACTGCTAGATGTACCTTTAGGGATCACGAACGCTGACCTTATTTCCGTAGTGGAGTGGGTTAAGAGTTTGGGTAAGGTAGAGGTGAGAGGGCGTATGGCTGACCTACTCGATCAGACTTTACAGGTGTTACTGTTATGTAGTGTAGCCATTGACTCCAAGAGGGTACCTCCAGTGATTTACCTAGAAGGTGCACAACAGGGGTGGAGGGTCATTCACATGTGGAGTGGGTCAGTCACCCATAGGGGGTCTCCCCAGACTAATAGCTTTAAAGATAAACTGCTTAAATTGATAGCCATGGAGGGGAGGGCTACTCAAGAGTTACTACAGGCTTTGGATCTTTCCAGTGATCCCACCCCCAGGCTTCCCCCAGTACCTCTCCTGGGCCCCCTAAGAGTTCTATCTTGGCCCCACCGCCCCTAGTGGTTCCTTCTATACAGCTGGATTCGTACCGTAGGCTAAAACCTTTTTCTGGCATAGTGCCCGTGCCTTCAGGGGAGGATAATTTGGAGGCATGGATGGACTATGCCACCCCCTTAGTCCAGGAGTGGCAATGCTCTGAGGGGGAGAAACGAAAGAGACTGATGGAGAGCCTGCGGGGTCTGGCTTTAGAAGCCATTCGGTTTTTGCGGGCCACTAGCCCGGAAGCTACCGCAGCTGAGTATCTTTCTGCTCTAGACGGCGTGTTTGGGAGCACAGAAACTGGGGAATACTTATTATGGAAATTCAAGTCTGCTAAGCAGTGGAGGAATGAAAAGCTTTCCGCCTTTGTCACTAGGGTGGAAAGGGCTTTACAGAAGGCCTACCAAAAAGGGGGGGATCACTGCCTCAGCCTTGAACCAGGTCAGGTTGGAACATGTTCTAAAGTCTGCTAGATTTTCTAGTGTGATACTGTTAAAACTTAAGTTACATGATCGGCGAGCTGCCCCGCCAGAATACTGTCAATTGATGAGGGAGATTAGAGAAGTAGAGACTGATGATGAAGGTTGGGAACCCTATGTGGGGGCTGTGAATCTGAGCCAAACCCCTGAGTCTAGCGAACCCGATGAGACCCACCCTTTAGGGGGGCCCAATGTGTCCCCAGAATTACAGGGAGGGTTGGGGGTGCATGCCATTTCCTCCGATCCCCAAGTAGAAAGTGAGTTGAGGGCCGAGGTCAGAAATCTACGAGAACTGGTGAGGGACTTAAAGCGAAACACTACCCACCCTGTTAGGTTTGGGGACCCCGAGTTATCTAGAAATAAAGGCCCTGGCCCAGGGGATCCCTCTCACCCCCGGAGGGTCCCCAGCAGATGAAGTATTCCCCTCCCAATAGAGACCCTTGGGACCCCAAGTTCTGTTACCATTGTGGGGAGGATGGACACTTTCAGACTGAGTGCCAGCTGCCGGAGAATGTAAGGAAGGTCAACAGCAGACTGATCACTTGGCATCATAGGGCCCAGGTCCTACCTCCCAGGAAGGGCTTTGTGACCTGGGCCAACGCCCAAGCAACTGTCTATGCTGTGCCTCCTGAATGGTCTGATGTGGTCGGGCCCTCGATGGAGGCCCCCGTGCGAGTAAATGGGATTCCCACCCGAGCTGTATTAGATAGTGGCTCTCAGGTGACCATCATGTTTCAGGACTGGTATCAGATGCATCTACCTGAGGTGCCACTACAACCCTTGGATAGTCTACATGTATGGGAGCTAAGTGACAAGGCTTATCCGTATTTGGGTATATCCGGATCTGGTTGTCATTTTCTACTTCTGTGGCTGGAGTGGATGAACCAGTGGAAACCTTGGCTTTAGTCTTACCCCCCCCCCCACTGGACTGTATGATGGGGTACCCCTGTTGATTGGGACAAATGCTCACATGTTTGGTCAATTAGCCCAATTGTGTTCAGAAAAGCAAGTGTTTAGGACTGGGGGAGTCCTAAGAATACCCACATTGATCCAAAAGGCCTATGAGACTCAGAGGAAGGCTAGCCAGGAGGAACCTGAAGGCCCGGTGGGTGTGGTATGGAAAAAGGACCCGTAACCGTTGCTACTTGCCCCAAATGCCCAGTGTGTCCTGCAAGGGGAAGTCTGAATTAAAAAAGATGTTAAGAATAAGTTATTGATGCTGGATGCACCCGGGGAGGGAAGATTGCCTGAGGGACTGCTGGTTAAACCCAGTATCTTGCCGGCTAGAGCCCATGCTTATGCCAGAAGGGTGATGGTTCAAGTTCATAATGTGTCCGACAAAGAGATTTGAGTGAATAGAGGTTGCGCCCTGGCAAGTGTAAATTGTGCAGATACTGTAGTGCTGCCCAGTAGCAAGGGCTCGGGGAAGGATGACAGAGTAACTCCCGACTTGTTTGATTTCGGTGACTCCCCGTTGCCTGCTGAATGGAAAGTGAGGATCAGTGAGAAGCTTGCCAAAAGAGGCCAGGTCTTTTCCCTAAAAGAATGGGACGCGGGATGTGTGTAAGGAGCTGAGCATCACATCCGGCTGCATGATGAAAGGCCTTTTCGAAAGAGAGGTCTCGGCACCTGGCCTCTGCTGACATAGACGATGTGAGGCGGCATCTGCAGGAGTTGCTTGCTGCTGGTGTGATACAGGAATCCAGGAGCCCCTATGCTTCCCCTATTGTAGTAGTGAGGACAAAGAATGGGGCTGTTTGGATATGTGTGGATTACCGTACTCTGAACCAGTGGACCATTCCTGACCAGTATACCATGCCACGCATACAGGACGCCTTGGACTCTAAATGGCAGTAAGTGGTTCTCTGTGTTAGACCTCCGCAATGGGTACTATCAGATCCCGATAGCTCCTGAGGATCGAGAGAAGACTGCGTTCATTTGCCCCCTAGGCTTCTATGAGTTTATGCAGATGCCTCAAGGGATTTCCTGTGCCCCAGCTACCTTTCAACACCTGATGGAACGTGCTGTGGGGGACATGAACTTGCTTGAGTGTTTGGTTTACTTAGATGATATCATAGTGTTTGGCAGCTCGTTGGAAGAACATGAAAGACGATTGTTCAAGGTTCTGGACCGGCTGGAGGATTTCGGTCTTAAGTTATATATAGACAAATGCCAATTCTTTCAAACCTCTGTGAAATATGTGGGGCACATAGTATCCACTGAAGGCGTAGAGACTGACCCCAGCAAAGCGGAAGCTTTGACTACCTGGCCTCAACCAAAGAATTTGAAAGAACTGCAATGGTTTCTGGAGTTTTGTGGATATTATAGGTGGTTTATCAAACACTATTCTCGAGTGATCCACCCCCTCCTCAACCTTACTCAGGGGTACCCTCCAACTCACAAAAAGTATAAGAAAGCTGTGCTCTCTGAGACTGAAAAAAGTATTTTTGTCCGAATTATGTGTTTGGGAGCCGCTGGACTACTGAGTGTAAGGAAGCTTTCTATGACATTATATATCAACTTACCCATAACCCAGTGCTGACCTATGTTGACCCGGCCAAGCCGTACGTTCTCCATACTGACGCCAGTCTACAGGGATTGGGGGCTGTGTTATATCAGGAGCACTCAAATGGGCTAAGACCTGTAGCTTTTGCCAGCCGAAGTTTGACTCCGTCAGAAAAAAACTATCCAGTGCACAAACTAGAGTTCCTGGCCCTGAAGTGGGCCATTGTTGATCAATTTCATGACTACTTGTATGGTGCCAAGATATTGGTAAAGACTGATAACAATCCACTGACATATGTGCAGACCTCAACCAAGTTGGATGCCACTAGCCATAGGTGCTGTCTGAATTGGCCACCTACAACTACGCTGTTGAATACAGAGCAGGCCTAAACCATATAGATGCAGATGCTTTCTCTCAGAGGCCTGTGCCCCGAACCGTCTGGGTCAGGTTGTCAGAACCGGACATAAGAGCCCTTTGCCAAAAATTTGACAAGGAGGAACAGGTGTCTCCTGATGCTGTGGACTGCATGGTAGATTGCTTGGGGCCATCCGAGAAATGCATACCTGCTGCTTACTGTCATTTTTCTGTGTTAGACACTAGTGCATTGCCCCAATTCAACAATGATAGCCTCTAACGAGCTCAATCCCAAGACCCCATGATAAAAACTGCCTTGGAGGCCCTGCAAGCCGGGAGAGATACGTCCAAACTGCGTTCCACTGATTTGAGAACTGCCTTGTTATACAAAGAAGGTTCAAAGTTAAAACTGATTAACCAACTACTATACAGGGAGACGGTGGACAAAGAGGGCCGGGTAGACAAACAGCAACTGGTGTTGCCCACTGCTTTTAGAAGATTGGTGTTGAGGTCCCTGCACAATCACATGGGACACCTCGACATAGACCTACTGCGGTCCTGATTTTATTGGCCCAAAATGGGTGCTGATGTGGAGCAGTATATCAGGACCTGTAGCTGATGTTTACAAAGAAAGACCCTGCCTCAGAGGGCTGCTCCCCTGGTTAACATCACTACTAGTGCCCCTATGGAACTGGTCTTCATTGATTTCCTGAGTCTAGAGCCAGCTCTGAAAAACATCAGCAACATATTGGTAGTCACTGATCATTTTACCCGGTATGCACATGCTTTTCCTACTAAAGATCAAAAAGCAACCACGGTGGCTAAAGTACTTGTGGAAAATTTCTTTGTCCACTATGGGGCACCTCAATGGATTCATTCCAACCAGGGAAGAGATTTTGAGAGCTGCCTGATCAAAGAAATGCTATCCTTATGGGGGATACGAAAGTCAAGAACCACCCCGTGCGACCCCAAGGGGGATCCTCAGCCTGAAAGATTTAACCGCACATTGCTTGATATGTTGGGCACACTGCAACCTAAAGACAAGCCTAGATGCAGCCAGCAGATTAGTACCCTGGTACATGCTTATAACTGCACCAAAAGTGATGCCACTGGATTTTCCCCGTACAGACTGATGATTGAGACAGAAGCTAGACTGCCAGTGGATGTATGTTTTGGGGTTTCTCCTGATGGGGTTCAAGCAGAAAATCATCTACAGTATGTGCAAAAGTTGAAGGCCCAACTAAACCATGCTTACCAACTGGCCCAAACCATGGCTGCTAAGCGAAACCTGGCCAATAAGGAACGGTATGATAAGAAAGTAAAAACAATGGAACTGAGAGAAGGGGATAGAGTACTATTGAGGAATTTGGGACTGCATGGCAAATATAAGATTGCTGACAGATGGCATCACCTCCCTCATATTGTTGTGGGAAAACTGGCAGATTTACCTGTATATAAAGTGCGGCCTGAAAACAATTCAAAAGGTGTGAAAACTATACACAGAAATCATCTGCTGCCAATCGGGCACATTTTGATAGAAGCTGAACCTCCCAATGCCCCCCCCCCAGTCCTGTGACTAGAGCTGCTGCCAAGAAAGAACCCAGACCACTTGATTCTTCAGCAAGCAAACTAAAAAGGCCTTCTCCAACCCCCTCTGATGAAGATGATCGTCAGTCTGTGTCTGAGGACAGTGAGAATAATATTGAATGCTATCCCTCTTATGAACTGAGCCAACTGTTTAGGGGCAATCCCCTAATTAACTCTGGAGATGAAGTTGGGCTTCCTGGACTGTCTGAGCCCCCAGCTTTGTCTCTGGAGCCAACGCTCCCAGAGGATGACGTGAGTGGCATCCCAGTCGAAGGGGTGGGATCCTTGAGCCTGACTGAACTGTCTGGCCTGGCTGAATTATCTGACTTTTCAGAAGAAGGAAGTGATGTGGGGGAGCAAGCCAGTGATATACCAGAACCTGAAGACTATTTTGAGTGCCCTGATGGTTCCTTGCCAGTACCCGAAATGTCCCCAGCTGAGGCAAGTAGTGTGGGTTCTGAAATAGAGGGCCCTGTTCTCGAAGATGCTAGGGGCCCTGGGTCTCCTTCCTCTATGGAGGTTTCCCCTACTACCATAAGTGAGGCTGAAATGGAATTGGGGCCTGTAGCAGGTTTTTCCGAGACCCTTAGATGCACCAGCTGAGAAGTACGGCCTGTAGTAAGGTTGAGTTATGAGTCCCTGGGTCAGCCTGTGGACCTGCCTTTAAATGCAGTCCATAAAGGGGTGTATGTGTCCCCGAGGTCCTTGCCCAAGTTAGCTTTGGGAAATGACTCCAGACTGTTAGTATTGCCCTCTGAGTATGGTACCCCTGCCCCAGTTAGCTCGCAAGTAGCTGATAGGGAAGGGCCCCCTCTTTCCAGGTGTCATGGGCAGCAAGTAATGACCTGACTTAAAAAGAGAAAGGTTGTCTGTATGTGTAATATTGCATAAACAATATTAAACTGTGAATACAGTGCCAATGTATGTAACAAAAGGTCTAATGTGCTGTCAATTTAAACTGTTTTGCCTTAAAGTGATTTAAGGGTAACTACTTGATGCAGACGCCAAGTTCTTTCCAGGCCAGGAAGGGTGTAAGTCCCTTACAAATGGGGGTTCCTAACAGCCTCCAGTACTGTCTCTTTAAGAGTTGCCTGCTTGCAGACTTTAGTGGTTTGAATGGGGGGACTGGGGTTTCTTTGTTCGAGTCCCGCCTAAGCTGCGGGGAAATCGCCCCCGTTATGTAGTCGCTGAAAAGTGCAGTGAGAGCATCTGTGAAAGATGTAACTGTTTGGCCATAAAAAAGTTAAAATATTAGTGGAAATACAGTTTGTCTAACCTGCTTCTTTTGCAGCTGGACTTTGTGTGCTGTGCCCCTCCATTTTGAACCGGGACTGTCTGAAGGGTCCAATAGGGGTAGGGAGTATCTAAAATGGAGTAACTGGTAACCAACCAGAATTAGGGCTCTCTAGGGAGCCGACGGACCAATGGAGATACAGCTAGTAATTGTGGGTAGTGAAGTCTAGACCATGGTGCCTTTTTCACACCACTGAGGGCAAGATGAAGTGATTGGCATCTGTAGCCAGCCAATGGGATCGGGTGGTGCCCAAGCTGAGAGGATTGCCCCATACCGCCAAGGGGCAGAGACGCTGTGTCTGTGAACGAGGAAGGAGCTCTGGGCTCCTGCACTGTTGAGTTTTCACGCGGGAAGCGCGTGAGAGGCCAGAGGCAGCCATTTGAATAGCCGTCAAGCTTCAGACTAAATCTGTGGGGCAACAGTCACAGGAGACTGTGTAAAAGCACAGCTACCTACCAGACTCACCCTGTAGAGGACTGGAGAATCTGCTGAATCGCGCTCAATCTGTCAGGAAAGTGAAGCTGCAGTGAGACTCCCGAGTAGCTGTGCGTTCAGTCAGGCCATAGGAGCAGCTGCCTGGTATGGTACCCCTCTGTTGCTTTCCATATAAATGTGTGGAGAAGTATCTGAAGTTCAGGCTCAGTCCTGCGAGTGGTGTGAGAGAGTTTTTCTTCTGGAGTTGTGAGTACTAAAGCAGGGTAGCTCCCTGTTAAATGTTTCTAGCAAGGGCAAGATCTTCAGGTTGCTTTGCTGACTGCACTAACTGAGCCTGTTGGGCTCCATCTAATCTTCGTAGGAACTAAATGCTCGTTTGTGTCAGGGCCCCAACCAGCTGCATTGAGGAACTAGCCTTTAGAGCAGGTTAGGCCTGTGCACAGAGCCTTAGGTAGATACTTATATATTGTAGTGGTAAGCCAGTCATCCTGATTCCCCCAGTTCTTGTTATTTCCCCTTAAATAAACCAGATTGCTTGTTTTGCAAAAGTACACTGGCTAGTTTGTGTATTACTGGTGAAATACTGCACAGTGAATATTGTGTAACTGTACCGTACTTTTCAGGGGGTCCCCGGAGTGAGCTGAGTGGTTCGAGCCGGGGGCTAAGTGTATATGGTAAGGACACTGTAAATAACTTGTGTGGGCCACTAGTGGGAAGAAAGGGGGGTTGCAGCAACCCAAAGGGCTGTGACCAAGTCAACCTCGACTGTTCTAACCCCGACCTCTGGGTGGAGGTACCCGTCAACGGATCTGGGCCCCTCACCCTGTTACAGTTACTGCAGGCAGGGGTAGTAGTCCTTGGGATAGCGCCCTCTGGGGGTTACATTTGTAAATCAGGCTCCTTTTGGAGGAACCTTACTGGGATGCCTAGGAGTCTGTTCCTCCCAAATGTATTGTTCAGATTCCTCAGGCTGGACAATTTCAGGGGCAAATGGAGAACAGACATGAGGGCAGAACTCAAAAGAATCCTCCTCTTCTTGAGAGTCAGACTCATACCATTCTTTTTCTGAACAGTCACTGAGGATGTCTCTACTGGTCCCTCATTATCCGAGAGACTAGCCAAGGCAAAGGTATGAAGACCATAGAAGAGGGTCAATCAAGCAATAAATGAAGAAGAGGACTGGCACCTCTGTCTAAAATTAACAGGAGTATGGAGAGACTGCTATTAAAAATATGTTTTTGGATAGCAGACCCATAGACCTGGATCACTGTTAACTAACAGCCATGTGAATGACAAGAATAGAATTTTCTAATGGACATCAATATATTAAATATCACATTTGTAGTTCACACAGAATATGTATAATAGGAGGTGCTTAATATAACTCTGAGGATCATATCTGAGTAGTGTAGCAGTCTGCAGCCTCACCAAAACAACCCCCCACTACCTTCAATCTACTACCCCCTCTACATGACAGGTGCAATGTCTGTATCTTTGAATTTTTAATGTTTATTACTGCTATGTTATCTCTTGCTATGTTAGCAGTATGACACAACGGGGTGTGCATTAAACGCCAGGGGCATAGTAAGGCACATGGCCACAGGCCAAGTGCTGTCAGCCCCTGACCATGCGCTGGAGTGTCTTATTGCGCTTACAAAATGGTACCGTGCATTTTAACTTAAAGTGAAAATTAAAATTGAGGTTTAAATAAAAAAGTTAATTTGTTCATGTATTTTACATAAAATAATTTCTCTGCCTGTAAAATGTTTGATACATTTTTTTAATTTGAGGATGTCTGTCCTGAGTAGGCATCCATACTTGTAGTTGTACTTTGAGTACTGTAGTTCATAGCAACCCCCATGCCATTACATGCAAATCAACTGATAAGCACACACACGGTACATACCATCTTACAGCATGATTTATATTAAAATATTAACTTATTACTGTTTTTGCTGTTTGTTTCATTCATGACCGAAAGCACCGGCTTAGTTATGTGGGGTGAGCGCGGAAAGTGTGCTCTGTAAGAAACAGCTGAACAGCACAATCTAGAGGCTTGTTCTTTTTTTATTCTTTTTTAAGACTTTTTCTTGAAAGGGAAAAATAGTAGTACACTGTAAATCAGTAAGTGGATAGCGGCGGTCCAGGAAGTAAATGTGGCGGGATGTGGGCACTAGAGATCACGTGAGCACATTGCGAGCACTGTTGATATACATAAAAAAGAAAAAAAAAGTCTGGAGATGTCTTTTAAAACTGCAGTATTCACAGGATAGTGAGGCAACATTATGCAGGTAATGAGCAAAAGGCAACAAATTCAGGTGGGCTGACAGTCACAAATCACAGGATTTATTGAAAAGAACTTGTTTAATTCATGGCCTGGGAAGTGAGGGAATGATCATGTGGGAGAGTGGTGGGCAGCCAGGCGGGATGAAGTTCCACTACAATTATATGAACTGAGAAGCACATAAAAGAAAAGATGAGGCAAAGATGATGATGTAAACATTTATAGACATTCAAATATGAGCTGTTGTAATGTGGAGATGTTTAAAATGGCACATTAAAAAATGTTTTACTTGGTATCTAATGACGAAAAATGGCAGATATTTGGCTTTTTAAAATTCTGTGGCTCAAGGACTTCAAGCAGATATTGGGTCCTGGTAGGAAGTACCCATTGCTAGCCATGCATTAGATACTTCTAATGAATGGCTAACAACCAATCAATATGCAGGATTTCACCTCCCTATTTTATAACTGTTTTTAAAGATCAAATGCCAGTGTTTTACAGATTTACAATAAAAGCATGAATTCAAGTCCCTGTGTCATGATTAGTGTTTCCTGAAAATGTCATGTTGTTTGGTTTTGTGATTTTCTTTAAATCAGCATCTGCTAATGTGCTCGGCAGTAACTGAAAACAGTGAAGATTGTTCTGTCTCTAACAGTGAGAGATGACATCATTCCTGTCCAGCCTGTTGCTGCAGCATTTAAGTCTTTAATTGCCTGAAGTAGCCATTGCACTTCCCAGTCAGAGCAATCTGTGGGGCTAATTGTCTTTACTCCAAGTGTGTTACTAATCCATCTGGTTTATGTGTAGATAGATTAGTTTACAATCTGTTATTCTGTTCTCATATTGAGTTGGTCATTAGTGTTTCACTGGTTAACTGAAGTGGTATAAATGAACGTTTGTGAGAATTCTCCTGTCTGTATCACAGCTGAGTTCTTTCACATCAAAACTCTGCTTTGTTTTTTGGCTATATAAACCCAGGGCTGTTTAATGGATATAAAATAAATCTAAAATGTGTTAAGTCATGGAAGTAGTGTGTCCTTGTTGTAGCCTCCATACATATGTTCATGTGAGAACAATATTGTTATGTCAGATTGGCAAACAGGTGTCTGCCACACTTTGCTATTTCAGGAACATGTACTGTATGAACTCACAAGATTCAGTTCTCTGAGGGATTCTGTGTGGAAATACATCATGTATGTGTGTAACTAGACATACTATATGTCATCCTGATGCCCCTGTCTCTTGCCCCACAGTTGAGGCTGATGCACCCTGCTTCCCCCCCCCACAGACATGGCCAATGCCACCTGTTGCCCCCTGTTCCAGTCTCCACAGACGGGACTGCTATGCATTGCTAAGCCCTAGAGTCCCAGGGCCTCTGTCTCCACAGCTGGGGCTGCTGCACCATGCTGCCCAAGGCCACCAAAGGTGAGGCTTTTGTTGCACTCTGCTACCCACTTCCACCGCCCCAAATGGGCAGGGCCACTGCATTACGTGCACTCTGTCTCACAGTCAGGGCTGCTGTACCCTGATGCCACCCTTTGTCCTGCTACACGGTTGAGGCATCTGCACCATGCTGTCCTCTGTCTCTGCCACCACATCCAAGACTGCTGCACCCTGCAACCATGTTGACACAGTCAAGGCTGCTGTGGCCTACTGTGCCCTACAGCCCCATGCCTCCACAGGTAGGGCTGCTGCACCCTGCTACCCTCTGTCCCCACCCTATAACACAAGATGAAAGTGTTTGTTTGTTCAAGCAGCTTGGGTAGTGTACCAAAGGATCCAGCTCTGGTGGCAGGGAGCAGCATGGTGCAACAACCCTAATCGTGGAGGCAAGCTGCTCTATGGTGCAGCAGGGCACAGTGGTGGCATGGGGCAGAGGACAGCATGGTGCAGATGTTTTTACTGTAGGGCAGTACACAGTGGAGCATCAGGGTACAGCAGCCCTGACTGTGAGACAAGGTGCATGTGTTGCAGCAGTCCTGCCCATTTTGGGCAGTGCAGGGTGCAGCAAAATCCCCACCTTTTGGGTTAGTAACAGACTTGGAGTAAAGACAATTAGCCCTACAAATTACTCTGACTGGGAAGCGCAACAGCTACAGTACTTCAGGCATTCAAGGATTTAATTGCTGCAGTAACAGGCTGGACAGGAATCATGTCATCACTCACTGACAGAGACAGAAAAATCTTCACTGTTTTCAGTTACTGCAGAGCACATTAATAGATGCTGATTTAAAGAACACCACAAAACCAAACAGCATATTTTTAATCATGACACAGGGACTTGAATTCATGTTTTTATTGTAAATCTGTAAAACACTGGCATTTGATCTTCAACAGCTATAGGGAAGCAGGAATGTTGTGGTAGTAGGATTGGAACATGAGGTGCTCCAGATGGTAACTAGCAAGTGTACACTCACATACTTTCTATCCTGCACATTCGAGCCCTAGTCTCCATGTCACACACTTCCTGGGGGGGGACTGACTGTCTGGGGCATGTCATGTACCTGTCACTGAGCTACCAGATCCTCTATTCTGCTGAAGTGGGTGCTAGACAGGAGCACTTAGGTTGGCAGTGACATCATGATGCTCTTATGTCATGATGCACTGCCACACCCACTGGGAGCTCTATCCACATAATGCAGGCAGACTCCAAGATTGGAGCAGTAGTTGAGGGGGAAGAGGGGAGGTTGGTCCTGCAAGGGGACCTGGACACCCTGGAAAGCTGGGCTCACACATGGAAATTAAATTTCAATATCACCAAGTGCAAGGTGTTACATCTTGGGTGGGGAAACCCTAAACACAGGTACACACTGGGAGGGGAGGCGCTGGAGGCCTCAATAGGGGAAAAAGACCTAGGGGTCATGATGGATGCATGTATGAATAACTCTGAACAGTGCATGTGAGTGGCTAGCAAGGCAAACAGGATGTTGGGATGCATCGTAAGGGGGATCACCTCTAGGAGCAGAGAAGTGATTCTGCCGCTGTACAATGGACTGGTTAGACCACACCTTGAGTACTGTGTACAGTACTGGAGACCACACTTGAAGAGGGACATACAGCTCCTGGAGAGGGTACAGAGGAGGGCAACTAAGATGATACGAGGACTAGGGGATTTAATGTATGAGGACAGACTTAAGGAGCTCTGCCTGTTTTCATTGGAGGAGAGGAGAGACAGGGTGGGCATGATTGAGATCTTCGAGTACCTCAAGGGAATAAATAGGGTAAACATGGATGGGATCTTTAGACTAAAGCAGGGAGGTATCACCAGAGGGCATGGTTTGAAGTTGGAAGGTAGAAGGGTGAGGGGGGACAAAGGAGGAGGCTTTTCACTGAGAGGGTGGTGGACTCTTGGAATGCACTGCCTGGCAAGCTGGTTCAGAGATCCACAGTGGAGAGCTTCAAGAGAGGGTGGGACAGACACAGAAAGCGGATGTATCAGATGATAGCTTGGCCCAGGGGAGTGGGGATGGATGATAGAGGTTTCTGGAACACAAGAGAGGGAGGTCCTCGGCACCCAACTAGGGATCTGAGGTTCGAGCAGACTCAATAGACCGGAAGGCCTAATCTGCTGGCAATTAGTATGTTAGTTATGAGTCCTCACCACTACTGCCCAGGGCGGACTAGTAAGCAGGCAGTCTGAAGCAGCAAAGTAATGCAGTGAAGGTAAGAAGCATTTTTCTGTCAACTTTACAGAGAAGAACTTGTACTAGTAGCATCACTTTGAGAAAACATATGGAGCATAAAATAATGCTTGCTACATTTGTTTGTGAGCCAGTCTGCATAATGACCTTGTTCTTAGATTAGCTAGGAGGCATGTTTGATAAAAAACTAGGACAAGGGAAAACCATTGTTAGAATTAGAAACAAAATGACATGGTGTATAATAGAGCTAATGGTTTCATAGTGCTGGATGCCTTATGCATACTATGTCTACGGGGGCTGTGCATTAATGTGGGGCCAGGTATACATGATTTGCACATACCCAGCCCACATGGTTCTGCACCTGCGGACAAGCACATGTTGTGTGGTATGCACTACTGTGTGCCTTTGCAGGGTAACTATCTGCAGCCATGCCCTCCCCCACTGCACTGCTGCATGGGGGTGGATCAAGGGACACAGGCAGACATCCAATTGGATGCCTGTCTTGGTTCCCAAAGTGAATCCTCTGCTCCTCGTGAGAAAGGGATTCTGGGAAAGTGCGGGATGGCTGAATTTACAAAGGACAGGTGAATGCCTGAATGGTTGCCTCAAGCCCTGCCACTCTAAACAGAGGGCTGGGGCAGCACTGTGAGAAGGGGGTTGTTGTCCCACAGCCTGTAGAATTCCTGTAGGGGGGCACACAAAATATATGGCAGAGTCCATGCCTGCATAACCTGTGCCCTCTTTTCCTCCATTCCATACCTTTGTGATTGGCACAGAGTGCGGGCCTGCCACCAGACATACCCTCAGACCAGCCAAGCACATAGCTGCACGCCTGGTCATGGAATCTAGTGCAGAACAGATGCATGCTCCTTTCTTGAATGTGTGCAGGAGTCCACAGGACCCCCAGTGCATGGCATTCAGACTTAGGGATGCCTATGTGCCGCAAATCCATGGTGTGTAGGCAATTTGCACTTAAGTACATAGACCCCATCACCAGTAGTGATAAATATACTAAGACATATAGTAAAGAATTCATATTGGTACCAGAATGCAGACTGTTTAATGTTTGCTGAATCTACTTGGAAGTGTGACTAATACCTTGTTCGTGGATCTGCAAGGAGGTAGCTTGACAACAAGTACTTTTAGAAGTCAGTGTTAGAACCAGAAATGCATTGAAATAATGTTTTATACAAATTCATTATTTTGTATAATGCATGAGTCTGAAGTTTTTTTTCATAAACAAGAAAAGCATTAGACTAACAGAATACCAAAAGGAATTAACCCTAGCACTTCAAAGAGCATGGTTTAAATGAGTAGAATTAGTTAAAACCATAAAACACACTAGTACAACGTGCTGGTTGCACTCATAACATTAGTTTGGAGGATTTGGTAGGTTGTCTGCTTATGCTATAAAAAAGGTTTGATATGGTTACATAGCGAGCCAAATCTCAGAGTATATAGTACAGTTTTTGATTTGCTTTTCTGGCATGGGGTCATAATGTTGCAAGACATTATGCTGCATGGCTAAATCGCGCTGCCAATACAGCGCAATTTATGCCATGCGGCATAACTCTTTTTTCTGTGGGGAGGCTCTATCCCCCACACCCCCGTTGTGGGGGGCTGCACCCCTCAGACTACCCCACTAAAGATTCTTAACTTCGGGGGGGGGTCCAACTCGGGGAGCGCACAAAGTCTTTAAAAAAATACAATTTCTGGGACTGGGAATCAAACCCAGTCCCAGATGCAGTGGTTGTGTTCATGCTGCTGTGGCTCTGTCCAGTGAGCCATAGCAGCTGCTTGGTGGAACCCCCTCCCAGCAGAGGTCTTATCCTCTGTCTGGGAGTGTGTGAATGGTGCAATACCGTGTACAGCAGTATACGCGGTATTGTACCATTCACTGTCCTAGACAGCGCTATTTCGGGGTTAGCTATAATGTCGTACACTATTAAGCATGTGACATTATGACCTGGTACATGCTTTTCTTGTGCCATGACACAGATCACTCCAAGCAATTGATGAGGTGATGTTAGACGCAGCTTAGCAAGCCCATTTTGAAATTCAGGTATTCTAAAATTATAATTTGTACAGCTAGTTGTTGGAAATATTTTAAGGTGTAAATTATAGTGAGAACACATGACTATATTTCTGTGTAGTTCCTTCAGGAAACTCAAGTAGGGTCCCCCTGGAGTAGGTCACTGCATTTAAATACTTGGAGGTTACACTGGACCCCTCCTTAACCTTCTCTGACCATAATGGCATAACTGTGATGCGAATAAACCAGAAACTAGAGGTCTGCTGCAGGTTAAGTAACTTCATGACCCTGGAAGTATGGCTTGCCACTGCCAAAGGTACTCCTCCTCCTCCTGGATTATTGCTCACTCATTTTCTCCCAAACTTCTAGTCACAGTCTTTCCAGGCTCAACTCCACCTACAATAACATCTGCAGATTCACCCTTTTGGCCCCTCTCAACGCTTAACACTGCTCCTTATATCAGAAGCTGGGCTGGCCTGGCTCTTCTTCTAGGCCCGCCATGACTTGTTTTTGGGCTGCCTCATTGATAAGACTCTTGGGGAAAGGGCTAACTCCCTTCTGTCTACATTCCTTCGGCCCAAGGCTGGTACTTGCAACCATAGGTTCTCCTTTCACCTTTTCCTTGAGTGCCCCAAATGGCCATCTCTAGGTTTTGGAATGGTTTGACATCACCCCTTCACCACTTAGACATGGGTTGTCTTTTTAAAGCATGATTGCTAGGCACCCTCCTAGCCAACTCTGTTTGCCAGTGTCCTAGATGAAGGTGACCCTTGATTCCTTCTCCACTCATGGATCTTTCAGACTGAATGGCTAGTAGAATGAGCAGATCCCCACCAACCATTTTTTGCCAGCACCTATTTCAATGAGATGGGTTTAGCCCTGCATTGTTATAACTGTAATATAACTATAATTACTGGTGAGCAATTTTTTCAATGGGCTCAACCAGTTGATATATGCCATAATAATTAATCAATTATTACGCATTCACGGCTCTGTCTGTCAAGAGCGAGTGGTCCCTCACTGGCTCCCATTCTCTATGTGGGTGGGCTAAGCAATTTCTAAAACATGGCAACTCCGTATCTTTATTAGTGAGGAGCCACCACAATAAGACCCTCACCTTCCCATAATCATTGTTTTTTAGCTATCTTGTTGATCCTAGCATTAATCCTACTGTTAAATTATAAAAAAAAATCTGGTTAATCCTACGGTTCGCCAGCTTCAGGCAACACACACTGACAGAGGGACTGCCCACACAAAGAGGTAAGTGTGATCGCAGTCACAGTTGCAATTTCAACTGTAACTAAAAAAATAAAATAAAAATGAATTCATTAACGTGGTAGCTGAGGGAACTGGAGGTTGTTGTGCTGTTGTCAGACTGCTAAGGGGCAAGAGGTAGAGAGACAGGGACAGGGACTGTGGACTGCTGCACAGCTATGGAATCTGAAGTAGAAGCTGGAGGAAACACAGGTTACTCACCTGTAACAGTAGTTCTAGAAGTGGTATACGTTGTTAATCTACACATCTTGGCAGTTACCTTTCCCTTTAAGATCAGCTGGAAGTCTTTAAGCTGGTTCCTCCCACCCACCTGGGTGGTATATCCCTCGACTCTGCCCCTTGATGCCAGAGCTTGGCCGCTGGAAGCAGTTGTGCATTGAAGTAGGGGAGGTCGGGTGGGTCCATGTTGATGAACAACATATATCACTCCTAGAACTGCTGTTACAGATGAGTAACCTGTGTTTCTAGGGATGTGGATATGTTGTTCTTATCCATACATCTTGGCAGACTCCTAGCAGTTCTCCAGGAGAAGGGTGGCAAGGCGCATACCCCCTACTTAGCAAAAAGAGATTGGAGAATTGAGGCCCCAAAACCAGCATCCGGGCATGACTCTAGGTCAATGTGGCAATGGGGAATGAAGGTGTTTACTGACTTCCAGGTAGCAGCCCTGCAGATTTCCTGAATAGGGACATCCCTAGAAGCAGCCACTGATGCAGCGGTGTGGCGGGTAGAATGAGCCCATAGCCATCCAAAAGGCTCCCTACCTGCCAACTTATAGCAGAGATCAATGCATGATGTAATCCATCTGCCAATCGTCCACTTGGCTGCAGGTCTGCCAGGTGCAGCTTCAGCGTAGGTGACAAACAGCTGGTGAACCTCTCCCCGAACTTCAGCCATGTGCTCCTTATAATAAGCAAGCGCTCACCTCAGGTCCAAAGTATGGAGCCTGTATTCGGCATCCAAGGTGTGATGGGGTAGAACACTGGTAGAGTCATCACCCAATTCAGGTGGAACTCCGACACAACCTTTGGAATGAACTTCGGGTTGGGGTGCAGGACAACCTTGTCCCTGTGGAAGACTAGATAAGGAGACTCAACAGAGAGCCACTGGAGCTCCCCAGTCCTTCTGGCTGATGTGATAGCCACCAAGAAGGTGGTCTTCCATGACAAGTGCGACATGTCGTATTTCTGCATCAGTTTGAATGTCTTGCCCATGAGCTTTGCCAGTACCAGTAGTAGATCCCACGAGTAGTAGATCCCACGGTGGTGGTGGTTCACATACCAGAGGTTGAGACCTTTGAAGAAGCACCAGATCACCTTCTCCTGTGCCACTGTCTGCTGACCGGCCCATGCCCAGTAAGCAGAGATGGCTGCCAGGTGCACCTTAAGGATCATCGACTGAAGACCCCCCTTTGGAGAGAGACCAAAGGTAATCTAGGATGCTAGACACTGTTCAGAACAAAGGGTCCAACCCCTTGCTCTGACACCAAATGGAGACTCTCTTCCACTTGAAGGCATAGCATTTCCTGGTTGATTCCCTCTTAGATGCCTCCACAACAGTGAGTACATGTTTGGATAGACCCAAAGCCTGTATCTCTAGTTGCTCAGGAACCAGGCTTTCAGGTGCAGGGATTGAAGGTCCGGGTGGAGTACCTTCCCCTGACTGATGGAGAGCAGGTCCAGGCATACTGAAGACACTTCAGGAGCCTGATGCTGAAACTGAGGAGATCGGGGTACCAAAACTGGTGGGTCCAGTCCGGATCCACCAGGATCACCTGTGCCTTGTCCCTCCTGACCATGAGGAGCACCTTGTGGCTCAAGGGAAGTGGAGGGAAGGTATAAAGTAGACATCGAGAAGACATCCTGCTGCAGTGAGCCCTGCTGAGAGGGGTGGGAACAAAGCATGCTCAGCTTTGCATTCTCCCTGGAGGCAAACAGATCCACCTGAGGGGTGCCCCACTGGGAGAACAAGCTGTGTACTACCTCTGGATGGAGATGTCACTCATAGGACACCTCCCCTACTCAGCTGAGTGCATCCACCAGTTGCTTTGAGGCTCCTGCCACATGAATGGCTAGAAGATCCACCACCAGTCAGCTCATGATGGTCCAGATGTGGAGAGTTTCCCTGCACAGAGGCTGGGAGTGCATTCCATCCTGTTTGTTGAGCTAGTACATGGTCGTGGTGTTGTCTGTCTGTACCTGAACCACTTGACCCCGAAGGAACGGAGCAAAGGCGGTCAGCGCTAGCCGGACTGCTCGGAGCTGCAGCAGGTTGACGTGACATCAGGATTCCTTGGGGGTCCAGAGCCCATGGACTCTATGTTCCTCCATATGGCACCCCAGCTCATGAGAGAGGCATTGGTCATCAGGATGACTGTCGGCTCAGGGCAGACAAACAGGATACCTTCCTGCAGATGCTCCAGGATGGTCCACTATTGGAGAGCATCCCACATCTACTGGGTCACAGTGACCAGCTGGTCGAAGTAACCTAGTCGCTGGGTCCACTGGCTGGCCAACTCCCATTGAAGGAGGAGCATATGCCACTGGGCCAATCAGAACACAGAGGTGCAGGCCGCCATGTAGCACAGAAGTCACAGGATGTCCAGAGCAGGGAACAAGTGCCCAACCAGAAATGATAGAGCAAGGAGGAGAGAACCTCTGCCCTGACTGCCGGAAGCCTAGCTCTGGCTCGGCAAGAGTCAAGCTCTGCCCTGATGAAGCAGATCACCTGTAAGGGCACAAGTTCTGACTTGGCCTCATTTACCAGGAGGCCAAGTTCGAAGCATGTCTGGAGGGCCAGGTCCCTGGACCTCTCCATCTCCTGCCTGGAAGGACCAGCTATAAGCCAGTTGTCCAAATAGGGATACACCCTGACCCCTTGACGTTGAAGATGGGCTGCAACCACTGCAATGTATTTGGTGAAGACCCTGGGGGCTGATGATAGACCAAACAGCATGGCCTGGAACTCAGAAGTGGAGGAACCTTCAATGTGAGGGACGGATCGGGGTATGAAAGAATGTCTCCTGCAGATCCAGGGAGAAAAATCACATGTTCTGCTTGAGAGATGGTATGATCTGAGACAGAGTCACAATCCTGAAAGTGCAAAACCTGAGAAACTTGTTCAGGTCATGCAGATCTAGAATGGGGTGCCAGCCCCTCATCTGTTTCAGGACCAGAAAGTACCTGGTAATGAACTCTGGGTTTACAGGGGGATCAGTGACTCTGAACACAACCTCCATTTGAAGGGGTTGGGTGATGACTTGAAGAGCTGACCAAGTGTCTATGGTTACCCTTTCCTTCTGTGGGGCTTGGCTTGGCTTGGAGGGTACTGCTCAAATTCCAGAGGCAGACCCTGGCTGACCACTTCCAGAACCCACCTGTCCATGGTAACAGCGGATCAGGCAGAAAGGAAGTGTGGGAGCCAACTCCCCATGTGAGGACCCAGAGTAGGTGTGATGGTCAGTCACCCCCATCCTGCCACTGTGCAGGCTTGGAGGAGGAGGATCCGGCCAGGGAAGCACCAGGACCCTTTTCTCCAAGCTTATGGGCAGCTGCTGCCCCTAACTTGGGCCGAGGGCACCAAAACTGAGCCGGCTGCTGTTGCCAGGTTGGTACTAGGCCTGCTAGGCTGCAAGGGCAGCTGCTTCTTGGAACCCTGAGATTCCTTCTCAGTTGGATTTCTCAATGCATTGAAGGAGACCATCAACTCCTGGACCAAACAAGTTGGTGCCCAGGAAGGGTATATCCACCAGTTTGTGCTGGGTGTCTGCCATAAACATCAAGATCCTCAGCCAGGCCCTGCCTTGCGTGGTTATTGCAGCTGCTACCGAATGGGCTCAGGAGTCCCAGAGTCCAAAACCATCTGGAGTTGTTGTTTTGCCACAGCCCAACCCTGGTTCCATACCTGCTTGACTGTAGTCTGGAGGTCTACGGGGAGATGAAGAAGCACCTCATCTAGACAACCAAGAAGGGCATGAGAGAAATGTGCCATGATGACAGCCGAGCTTGCCTGATAGAGATCAAGTGAAGAGGCAGCATTGACTTTCCTGGCAAAGTGGTCCAGTTTTTTGGACTCTTTATCCAGAGGTCTATCAGTGTCCCTGAATTTCCTGAGTGCTGAAACAGAGTCAGTCACAACTCCTCGGCCAAGGGGTGCTCCATGAATCATGAAAGGGAGCTGATGGGGCCACAGACATGCAGGCCATTCCTCAAAGCTTGTTTGGGCACCTGCTGCAAAAGCCTGACCAACTCCCTCCGAGTGGGCAAGAAAGGAGCCTGCATCTGCCCCATAGGCAGCCGACAAGTACGGACCACAACTGAGACAGTAACTGTGCACATCACTTGAATTTTAAAAGTGGCAACTTTTTCCAGTCTAAGCCCTCATTTGGTTTTCACTTGGGATCTGCAGTCCTTTATCTGTAACCCACTGCCATCTGTAACTGCTGCTCACTGCTGAGCAGTTTCTTATCTTTATTTTATTTACAACCTAGTTTGCAACCTGGACTCTGGTGACTTAAGTCCATATACCTCTTTGATGGTTTCCACCAACTAAGGGATAGAACAGGATTTTTGCATGGTTTCACTATATCTTTACACTGCTTAAACTGGTTTTGATTGTGCTTGCTATACCAGTGATGATTTTGTTAAAGCTACATCTTATTCATTTGAATCCAGACTAGTGACTGCATTTATTTAGACTGTATTCTTACACTGCTTTCACTGGTTTTGGATTTTGTTAAAGCTGCATTATCTCTTAAATTAACTTAGAGCGAGACTAGCGACTGCATTTATTTTAAACTAATTGCTACTGCTACAGTTTAAATAGCTCTTTTTCAGCCCTTCTTTTTTTTTTTGTCTACTTTTCCATTTGCAAATTATACTGCAAAGCCACTAGAGGGCAACAATCATGTGTAGATTGCAATCCTCTTCCCACTGCTCTCCCCTAACACTTCTAGTCCTGGGTCCTTCATACCTAAAGCAAATTACCTATGTCCTAACATTCAGTGGTGTGATCTGAATCTGTGACCCTACCGCTGCACCAAAGAGGCTGCCACATTTCAATAAGATACTTGCGACCTGTTTTATCTCAAACAGCTAAATTAAATAAACAGGTGAGATGATCTCAGAAGCAAAGAGCTTCTAGTAAGCGCATCCGAGTAAAGCATGCTCAATAAAATTTTAATTTTTGCACTTCATTAGATAATATTTATAATACTGTATTGCATTCATGGGCACAATAATTTATATTATGGTACAAAGCACCAAGTTACTTTGGAGCACTGAAGGTTCCAGTGAGGGGCTAAAGCTAGCATTGTGACATGGACTAATGGATTATGATGACATATCAGATGATGCACAAATTAAGCACTTTTATTTCAAAAAAAAAAATTGAACATATAGTCATTTTGAATTCTGATGGTTGCTGCATTTGTTTTTGATAAATTGTCTTATAAACATTATTTTTTTTTTCAAACTAGGAGAACTCTGGGCCTGGATGAAGTGGTCCCCACAGTCATAAAACAGTTGGCCAGTGCACATAGGTGGCTCCTTTACACTCATTTGAGCCTAAATATTTTATTTTAGTTGTTTAACCAGGAGTAGCACACTAAGCTGAAAGCTTTTTTACAGGTGCAACCCAGGAGCACAGGGAAGTTAAGTAACTTGCCAAGGGTCACACAGTATGCAAGTGTAAACTGTGGGATTCAAACCCAGGTCTGGTCTGCTGGATATCACCAAACTTGTAGTTCAGAGCCTTAAACCACTGCACTATACTGCCTCCTTAAAAAAATCTATTTAAACTGAAAGGAGTCTTGGATCTTCCTCTAACCTTCACAAAGTTACTGAGCAGCTGTTACTCCCATACTAGCACTTCATCCATTGGGAACAAGCACCAGTGTTGAGAGAAGCTGATCTTCACTGCAGGGGACACTTTTTATTTAACAGGTATGGACAGAAATGCATATATTTTGGGTGATGAGGGGCAGGAAGGAGGATGGCTGGATGCCAGTGAGTCTGTGGTGGAAGAGTGCAGTTTCTGAAGGCCGGAGTGGGATTGTAGCACCTAATCTGAGCAACATGCTTACTGCAGGGGAGGGGGGGCAGTTACGGTACTTTTTTTCATTATTCCATTGAAGTTACTGTAAACAACATTGTTGGGACACCTTGGGGATGGAGGGAGCTGCATGTTACAGTGGTGGTGGTGGGGATTGACATACTGTAAATTAATTCAGCTAGTGGTGTGCGAAGGAGTGGTAATATCGGCACATATGGTATAGTACAGCTGGGTGAAGGTGTTTTTTTTTTGGTGGAAACAGAACTTTTTTTGTTAAGTTACTTGAGTCTATAGAAACATAGAATCTGTTGGCAGATAAGGACCGCACAGCCCAGCTAGTCTGCCCATTTCCCTACTTGGTTTGGCAATCCCTAATCTTATCTGGACTGCCTTTTCTCGCTCTGCTGTACAGCAGGGTGCCTTTATGCTTATCCCATGCACTTTTGACTCCCCGCACAGTTTTCGCTTGCACCACCTCTGCTGGTAGACTGTTCCACGGATCCACCACCTTCTCTGTGAAAAAATACTTCCTAGCATTCCCCCTAAGCCTCCCTCCCTCCAGCCTCATGTTATGCCCCCTTGTCCTTGTGCACTTTCTTCTCTGAAATATGCTTTTCTCCTGTACCTTGTTTATTCCTCTAAGATATTTGAAAGTCTCTATCATGTTCCCTCTCTCCCTTCTCTCTTCCAGTGACTAGATGTTAAGTTCTTTGAGTCTATAGAAACATATAATCTGTTGGAAGATAAGGACAAACACATTCGTATAAGTCAACTGGAGCCTAATATGCTTTAGGTAAGTAATCCATGTATAATTGAACTTTGCACATAAGTCAAGCCCCCATTCTTCAGTGCCCATTTTTACGACTACAAGCTTGACTTATACGTGAATATATGCAGTACTTATGAATATGACATATTCAAAAGATAATGTTGACAGTTTGTTCACCTTAATAATAAGTTACCAGAAATTTAAAAGGGGGGAATCTAAGATATCATCTAAATTACACATAGATATTGTAGGATTAAAAAGGGTACCCTGTACCATTAACACTTAAATCATTAACAGTCCATTTTGTCCTTCTTTTCTAAAACTCACCATAAAATCAACAGGGAAAGATGATTCACTAAAACCCTACAAAATGAATTAAAAAAACCTGTTTTGAAAAGTTGGTTCATACAGATCTCTGCATTCAGCTGGAAGCCAGAGAGTAATTGCATGCCCGCTGACAGCTCCAAATTTTGAACCTGGAGCACCGCTATTCATCATTCCTAGCTGGTAGAATTAGTTGCGTTTCAGAACTACTGACACTCTGATTTCTTGATTTATGAAGGCTGCGACCCCCCAAAAAGAACTCTGGATTCCTGTAGCAGAAATCACATGTATTGACCTACAGGGTGATTGATTCCTGATGAGAAAATGCACACTGGAGCTGTGGGATGAGGAACAGCTTGTGTCTGACTCAAATGGTTCATCAGCTTCAGCACTGCCTTGTTTAACATTTCACTACTCATTTCGATCTGTTGTGGGGAGACTGCAGCATATATGCTGGTCTCAAGAGCCCAAATGCAGTTATACAGCAGAAGAAGCAAAGATGGACTGAGGGTCTAGTTCTGCAGCATGTCAAATATCATAATGTGCTTCAGAGGTTCTTATAGCCTTTCTGGATGGCTGAGAGAAATTTTTCCTGATTTAACCTGGAATGCCCCCCATGGAAATGTAACATCTCATTTACCGTAAGGTAGTGTTCCTACCAAGTTATGCAGCTGGAGGGACAGGGGCACAGAGTGGGAAAGAAATGAAGTAAAAGATGGTGGTTTTATGTAACACCTTTGGTACACTCTGTTTCCTAAAGTGCTTTACAAGCAATTAGCATCAGCCATTAGACGTACAGAAAAGTTAAGTGAGATTATGGGACAAAGCTCAGCTGCATTAAGTGCATTGCAAAAAAAAAAAAACACAAAATTGAACATATGCCAATAATGCAAACCATCATGGGAAGTATATGCAACTCACCATGAAATAATTTATATTACCTCCAGGGTTGCCATCTGTCCAGTTTTAGACCAGAACATTTGGTTTTTAGGGTCCTTATCTGGTCTTCTGGTTTTACTTAATGTACTCCAGTTTTTTGGCTATTCTGAGAGCTCACGCACTCCTAAAACTAACTATTAAATTATTCACTCTTTTGGCTGCATGTTCAGGTTACAAAGAAGTACAGATGTCACAGACCTTTGTTTCTAAAACCAGTCAGTCTGGTATTTGTGAAGTATGTGGCCATTAAGACCATTAACAGTAAGAAAGTCACTCCTCTTTGAAGAAATACTTCCTCACATCTCTCCTAAATCTGCCCCCTCCAGCTTCACAGCAGGTCCCCTTGCTCTTGAACTCCTTTTTTTTCTGAAAAATACTTCCCTCCTGTATTCTTTTTACCTTCATGAGATGCTTCAAGGTCTTTATCGTATCTCCCCTCTCCCTCCCTCTCTTCCACACTGTACATATTGAGGTGCTTTAGTCTCTTGTTGTGGGGCTTTTGATGCAGATCCTGCACCATTTTAGTTACCCACCTCTGGACTGCCTCTACTCTGTCTATGTCCTTCTGGAGATGTGGTCTCCATAACTGAACACAGTACTCAAGACAGGGTCTTACCAGTGACCTATACAGGGGCATCACCACCTCCCTCTTTCTGCTGGTGATATCTGACCCTATGCAACCTAGCATCCCACTTGCTCTCCAAACTGTCTTGTTGCACTGCCTGGCCACCTTTAGGTCATATGATATGATTACCCCCCGGTCTCTTTCATGCTTGGTGGTCATTAATACCACTCCACTCATTTTGTACTCTGCCCCTGGGTTTCTGTGCCCTAAGTGCATTTTTTTGCACTTGTTCACATTGAAATCCAGCTGCCATACCCGTAACTACTCCTTGAGTCCCAGCACTGATCCCTGAACCACCCCACTGGTCACCCTTCCTTCCTCGGAGTGAACTCTATTTACTGCCACCCTCTATTGCCTATCCTCTAACCGAGCAGAGGTATTTGTTCAGGATGTTTGTCTTTTCCTGGTTCTCACTATTTCAAATCAATTAATTTTCCACTCTGAATTTTAAGTATGGTATTTTACTGACACGATTGGGAAACAGTTACTACACCTGTATATGCTCTGATGTGTTCCTTTTTGTATGTCCTATATTCTAGTAAGATCAAGACCCATTTTTGTTAAATAAGGTATCTAACATTGATTGCCTTTAGCACTACATTGATTCCTTCTTTCCAGAGTCCTCAGAAGCTACAGCTTTCATTTTTCATACTGCCTGAACATTCCAAGATATTAGTTTCTCCATTACTGGCCATTCAGATAAATAACCTGAAATGGTGTGTCTGAGCTTGTGAAATATGGAAAGAGACAGCAGTAGCTGCTGCGTTAAAGGGAACACAATGCAGAATTGGGGGCACCACGAACATCGATAATTAATTTACCAAAAAAAATTGGTCTAAACTTATCAGAACACTTGAGTGACATGGAATGGAAAATAGGTGGCTGCATAACAGAAGTTAGAGCAACAAGCTATGAATGAGCTTGGTACAGTCAGCAGACCTCTGTTTGATTCCCGCAGCCTCCTTTTGCATACTGTGGGACCGTGAGCAAGTCACTTAAAGCAGCAGTCGTCAAAACATTTCATCATTTAGTTTTTGGGCAGAAGTGCATTTTTGACATCCTTGGATTCATGCTCAGTTTATTTTTAGTTTTCTCAGATATTGTTAAAAAAAGCTTTTATAGCTAATTGTGTATTTAATGACTAATTTCATTAAAGATGACCGACACTCACAGTTTTAAAAAATCTTTTCTACTAAGGATATCTGTTGAATGTACGTACTGGATTCATACTGTAGTTGTAGTAGAATGGTGCTACCGCACATTTCTGATGGTAAACAGCACAAAGCTGTACCAAGATATTAAATTTTTTCACGGTGGGCATGGCACAGGAGTGGAAACTTTTAAAAACTTCAAAATCTAGCTGGCCCAGTGGTACAGAGGAATGAGGTGCCTATGTGCTTTACCTCTCACTATGCCAGCGACCTGGCTTTGGGAATGAGCTTGGGGTGCTGAGGGTTGGCTGGGGTGGAGAGGATTGAGTGTCCTAAGGACTGCACTCTTCTCCTGGGTGGGGAGGGATGCCAACTCGCTCCTTGGCTGCCACCTGGTGGAGGCTTGGTGGTAGCACCAGAGTATGAGTGACTTAGTAGAGAGGGGCCGCAGTTCTGTGATGTGTGCACGCCTCCACACACACACACACACACACACACACACACTTATGTGCTGCTGTGGCAAAGGGGAAAAGGAGAAAACAGACAGAGGCTAGGCACTGACTTAATGAAGCCCTGCCTGCCTGCCACCATTCCCACATCACCGCCTCATTGCTGCCCGCAATTCTGGATGAGAGTCATCAGATGTGGGGAGGACAGCCCTCCCCTTCGTGGCCCTGTAACAGGGGGAAATCCATGGGGGAATAATCGGGATGAGTGAGATGTGTCAGGGTGGTGGGTGCCAGATGGGGGAGGTGGATACAGGGCTGAGACAACCTGCTGGTAGCCACCCATGGGAGAAAAAGCTGAATGAAAAAAAACAAACTTCAGAAAGCCATATTTTGGTTCAGGAATAATAATAATAATAATATTTTTATTTGTATAGTGCAATTAAAGCATCAAAGCACTTTGCATATGTAAGTATCATAAAACAATTCAATAAAATCATATAAAATCATATAAATACATCAACTTCAATTAAAATTCTCACAGTTCATAAAACATCAAATATTAAAAGCCTGTTTAAATAGATGTGTTTTTAAGTTGGTCTTAAAGTTCTCCATGGTTCTGCACTCTCTAATCTGACAAGGCAGAGAGTTCCACAGGGATGGCACTGCGAACATAAAAGCCCGGGCACCAGATGTTTTCAACCACACCCTGGGAACCTCTAACAGCCCCTCATTAGTTGAGAGGCCAGCCAGGGCTGCAGGGAACCAGGAGTTCTTGCAAGTAACTCAGTCCCAGTCCATGTAGGGCTTTGTAGGTCAAAAGACCGACCTTGAAGGTGGTCTGCCACTGTATAGGCAGCCAGTGCAGAAGGCGCAGCACGGGGGTAATATGACTGGTATGCAGAGTCCCAGTCAATAATCATGCCGCAGCATTCTACACCAGTTGCAAGTGGCAGTCATCAACCCCCAGAAGCCCCAGGTACAGGTACTGTAGTTGCAGCAGTCAAGGTGTGAGGTCACTAAGGCATGGATCAATGTGGGCAAATCATCGGACGGAACAAGGTGCCTAATTCTGGTGATGGTAAAAGGAAGACTTGATGATTGCCGACACCTGCTCATGCAGTGTCAACTCATCATCAAGAACCACCCCCAGATTATGCACCCATTCAGAGGTAGGCAGTTGTACATCATCGAGCCAAAGCCCGGACAGTAACCCCACCACCGGCCTCTCTATCCAGTGTCCCAGGTCCACAACCAACACCTCAGTCTTTCCAGAATTCAATTTCAACCAGCTAGACCTCATCCAGTCATGGATCTCCACCAGACAGCTATTAAATATTGAGACCGCACTATCCTGGTTGGGTGCAAAAGACAGACATCATCAGTGTATCATCAGCGTATCATCAGTGTAGCAGTGAAACCTCAGTCCATATGTCTTACAATGTTTCTGAGGGGCAGCAGGTACACTGCGAACAACATGGGGGACAGCACCGAGCCCTGAGGGTCCCTGCACTGCAGAGAGAATGGCTCAGAGGACAAAATCCCAGACACCACCCTCTGAAACCTGCCAGCTAGGAAAGAGTGGAACCATCAGAGAACTGGACCAGCCAGGCCACAGATAACCCCCAGGTGCTCCAGCAAATCCCATGGTCCACAGTGTCAAACGCTGAAGAGAGATCCAGAAGCACCAAGATGGAATGGTGCTTCTGGTCTCTCGCCATCAGGATATCATTGAGCACCTGAACCAGAGTGGGCTTGGTACTATGTCTCTTCTGGAAACCTGACTGGAGAGGATCGAAGACATCGTGGATGGTAAGAAGGTTCTCCAGTTGCAGCGCAACCACTTTCTCAAGCACCTTCCCAACAAATGGAAGGCTAGAGATGGGTCTGTAGTTTGCATAGCTGTTTGGGTCCAAAGAAGCTTTCTTAAGAAGCGGTGTCACCACCGCCTCTTTCAGGGAGCTAGGGAACTCTCCCGAGTCTAAGGAGCACCAAACAATCTCTGCAAGGACCAGGCCAGTGATCTCCATATACCCTAATAATAGGCGTGTAGGGCCTGGATCCAAACTACAGCATATTGGCTGCAAATTCTGGACAATCCGTATGATGTCCCCTATTTCTGGCCGGTCGAAAGATATCTATGAAGACCGAGGGGAAGTGACTGTATACTGACCACCACCAACCCCCACAGAGCGCATTGAACAGATTTTGGCCCTGATGTCAGCCACCTTACCCGCAAAGAATTGAGCAAACTCATCACACTTATCTTGTGAAAATGCTCCTCGAATCTGTAGATAGGTTGGGTTACACAACCTGTCCACGGTTCGAAAGAGCTGAGCCAGTCGATTTTGAGCAGCAGCAATCTCACTGGACAGGAACTCTGCCTTCTTATGTGTGATTGCTCATTGATAACTTTGATAATGATCTATCAATCTAAGGTGGTCGTCCTCAAGGGTCGTTCTCCATCAGTGACACTCTAACCTTCATTCTACACGTCTTAACTCCCTCAATGTCCCATCAAACCAATGGGACCCAGGGCGGAGAGAGCGAGAGAGAGAGAGAGAGAGGACGAACATAGACTGGAGTGATAAAATCCAGAGCCTCAGTAATAGCCTTATTATAGGCTAGAACTAGATTCTCTGGATCCTCGCCTGCCCTCAGAACACCCGATAGGTCTAACACTGCAAAAAGACCCTCTGGGATTACACCTGTCAATGGGCGGTATCTGATCATCTCCACAGGGGCAGACCTATAAGGGAGGGGGGCTGGAAACTGAATCTTACTGTAGTGATCGGACCACATGACTGGCTCCACCATCAAGTCGAAGGACTCGATCCCCAGGAGGAAGACCAGATCAAATGAGTGACCCTGATTAAGAGTAGCAGAGGCAACTGCCTGTGTGAACTCCAACGAGCCCATAAGCTGGAGGAAGTCTTGACCAAACTATGAGAGTTCATTGTTGACCCAGACATTGAAGTCACCCAGGACCATCAGCCTGGGTGACTCCAATGCCGCGTTGACGATGAAGTCTGCTACTTCCTGCAGGAACAATTTCTCACCCCTGGTTGGATGGTAGATGAGAATGATCCTGCAGCCCACTCCTGCTACTACAGTAAACTCAAATGATCTGGCCGCCTCAACTGGTACACCAGTAAGGCCCAATTCTGATCTAAAACAGATAGCCCCCCCACCCCCGCGGTCTGATCTCAAGTGGTGTATCACTGAAAACCTGGCTGGGACCGCTGCTTCCAAAATGGGGCCCGCATTGTCATCAAACCAGGTTTCAGTGATGCAAGCGAGGTCTGCTGTCCCAACCAGATCAGCAATAATTGCTGTCTTGTTCCTAATAGACCTGGCATTGCATAGCTCCACTTGAGTCGGACGGGGCTCTGGGGCTGACCGAGTTATTTGCCCAGAAGTACAGGAGCCCTTGGGTATGGTAACCAGACATGGTGGACCATGATCTAGATACCATTTCACCCCAGGGTGTCTCCTGGGCTGTACAACCCTGATACAGCCACTGCGCTCCCCCCCTCCAGAGTCCAGGACCCCTAGTCCACCTCTGCTTTCTACTAACAATGCCTAAAGCCCTACATCAGTTATAGAGCACTGCAGGCAAAGGAAGAGAATAAAAGGGCCGGAGGTCCTGGAGTTCGGCGGGTGTGTAGTGCCTGTCCGGGAGAGCAATAGGCCAACACATCTTCTAGCAACAATAACCCATATTGACCCCACCTCATAAAAAGAATATAAAACAAACACAATTAATCCCCAAGTGCCCGGAGGGTGACTCCTATTCGGTCATGGAAAACGAGGAGTCTGACAACCCAGGGCACACAGAGGAGGTCCTCCCTCCACACTGCACCCAGACACATTGATTCTAGCTTCAGTCAGGCTTCACACTGGCACAGTATTTTCCTACTCATGATACTGAGTGAAAGTTCTTTTTCTGTTCCTCCCTTAGACTCCTGTAGATTCGGGGCCGAGGAGAACCACACAGACTCCAGTCAGGTAGCAGAAAACACTTCAAAATACATTGGTGGCTCCAGCAACAACAATATTAGGCCTTCAACAGGGAAATTCAGCACTGGGCTCCCAGATGAACTCTCCCTCAGGAACGTCAGAACCACGAAAACGAATCACAGATCCACCGAACGACAGACCAGGCTGGGAAAGCGGCAGAACAGGGCAGAATGAAAGAAAGCAAAACAAAAATGGGATAGCTTGATATTTTTGTCAGACAAACATTATTGTTGAATAAAGTATGTGGTCATAAACCAATACTGCAGCTTTAACCTCCCTGTGATCCAGGGTCAGGCCTTTAATTTGGCCTTGTGCCCAGTGGGAGTTACCTGATTACCAAAGAATAAAAATAAGCAAATAAACAGTAACTGTATAAAAAATTATTTTGATTGGGGAGCGGAGAAAAACTAAGGACCAACTCGGCAGATTGAGATCAGAAGGAGGGTGGGTGGAAGAGGCGAGGGACCAGGCAGAGGTATTTCATGAGTACTTTGCCTCTGTGTTCACTAGGAAGGGGGATGGGATATCTACAAAGCAAGGCATAATGGGGATAGAAGCGGTAGTGAGTGGGATCAGGGGAGTAACAGAAATGGAGCAAGAGGGAGGGATAGGTACCCCAGGGGTGTCACATCAGGATAAGGATAAAAAGGCCAGTAATGTGGAGGGGACGGATGATGCTATCTCCACCAAAAGTGTGTTGTTAGCCCTCAAGGCCCTAAAGAAAGATAAATCTTCTGGACCGGATGGCATTCATCCGAGAGTACTATGGGAATTGGCGGACATACTGGCTGCACCCCTGGTGGAGCTCTTCAACAGGTCGCTTGAGACAGGGAGGGTACCTAGGGATTGGTGAGAAGCACACGTGGTGCCAATCCATAAAGGGGGGTCAAGGGAAGTACCAGGTAACTATAGACCCATCAGTTTGACCTCGGTGGTGGGAAAATTAATGGAGCGTATACTAAAGGAACGATTGGGGGTGTACTTGGAGGAGGTGGGAGGTCTGGATAGTCGGCAACATGGGTTTGTGCCAGGTAGATCATGTCAAACCAATCTTGTGGTGTTCTACGAATGGGTAACATCAGAACTGGACAGGGGAAAGCCTGTGGATGTATTATTCTTGGACTTCAGCAAGGCATTTGACTCTGTCCCCCACAATGGTCTGGTGGAGAAACTGATGGGGTTGGGAGTAGGCCCTTTGATGGTCAGATGGATTGAAAACTGGCTAGCTGGATGCACCCAGAGATTAGTGGTCAGTGGGGAGCTCTCAAACCCTAGAGAGGTCGGTAGTGGGGTACCGCAGGGCTCGGTCCTGGGTCCGATCCTGTTTAATGCATACATATCAGACATCAGGGAGGGTATAGGGTGTGAAATGAGTCTCTTCGCTGATGACTCCAAGATGGGAGCAGTAGTTGAGGGGGAAGAGGGGAGGTTGGCACTGCAAGGGGATCCGGACACCCTGGAAAGCTGGGCTCACACATGGAAATTAAATTTCAATATCATCAAGTGCAAGGTGTTACATCTTGGGCGGGGAAACCCTAAATACAGGCACACCCTGGGAGGGGAGGCGCTGGAGGCCTCAACAGGGGAAAAAGAACTAGGGGTCATGGTGGATGCATGTATGAATAACTCTGAGCAGTGCAGGAGAGTGGCTAGCAAGGCAAACAGGATGTTGGGATGCCTCGTAAGGGGGATCATCTCTAGGAGCAGGGAAGTGATTCTGCTGTTGTACAATGGACTGGTTAGACCACACCTTGAGTACTGTGTACAGTACTGGAGACCACACTTGAAGAGGGACATACAGCTCCTGGAGATGGTACAGAGGAGGGCAACTAAGATGATACGAGGACTAGGGGATTTGACATATGAGGACAGACTTGAGGAGCTCTGCCTGTTTTCATTGGAGGAGAGGAGAGGAGATATGGGGGGACATGATTGAGGTCTTCAAGTACCTCAAGGGAATAAATAGGGTAAACATGGAGGGGATCTTTAGACTAAAGCAGGGAGGTATCACCAGAGGGCATGGTTCAAAGTTGAAAGGTGGAAGGGTGAGGGGGAAAGAGGAGGAGGTTTTTCACTGAGAGGGTGGTGGACCCTTGGAATGCGCTGCCTGGCAAGCTGGTTCAGAGATCCACAGTGGAGGGCTTCAAGAGAGGGTGGGACAGACACAGAAAGCAGATGTATCAGATGATGGCCTGGCCCAGGGGGTGGGGATGGATGATAGGGGTTTCTGGAACACAAGGGGCGGGGAGGGCCTCGGCACCCAACTAGGGATCTGAGGTTTGAGCAGACTCGATAGACTGTAAGGCCTAATCTGCTGGCAATTAGTATGTTAGTATCACTTTTAGTCTTCTCTGACATTACCAATGACTTTGGAGGAGGCACGTTATACTCTGCAGTCATAAAAATGGGATGGAGCAAGGGGTGGAGTTGGGGTTGTGGTTTACCATCCAGTTTTCCCCTCATCCAAAGGAGGCAGCCCTAATTAATTCTGCTTTAAGGAGTAGTGTTTGGTGCCAAATGGTGCTGAGGTGCTTTGTCCTTTTGAAAGAGTAACACACAAAGGGGGATGAGATAAAGGGAAGAGGAAAGTATAACCCAGGATTTAGTGATTTTGTGGTGCATACTTGTTTCTAGTCAATGCTGGTGTGAGCCATCACAATAGCATCTTCATTTATCAAGAAGCAGTAGAATTAAAACTGCAGTTTATAGGGCCACCTTATGGTCTAATGGAAGCATGTCACACTTCCATGCCGGCAACATGAGTTTGGGAGTGAGTGCGGGAAGGAGCCAGTGATCAAGCAGCCAGACTGGGGAGAGTGCTGCTGATGAAGGTGGCATGACTGGTGCCACAGCGGCTTCCACTGGAGGGCCAGAGAGCTTGCTCTCCTGACAAAATTATGCTGTTTGCAACCGAGGAACTCCATCACATGTGCTATGCTTGCTGCCCGGGGAGAGGGACTGAAAAACACCCGACTGATGCTGGATAAAGGTCAGCACCTGTGGGGCCCAAAACACAAACCACGGCATGCCTCTTCACTGGATCCTGATCCCCCCATGAAAGGGAGGGGCACATGAGAGTTACTGGAGCCTTGAAGGTTCCCACCATAGGGGAATAGAGGATGAGGTAAGTACCTGCAGTGGGCGGGTGACAGGGCTAGGGTGGTGAACCAGTGGGGTCCAGTGTGGAGATGAGCATAGTTACCTAAATAAAACAAGCACTGGCCAACGCCAAATGTTCACTTGCTCATATTTGCTGTGTAGCTGTGGACATAGATAGCATAGCAGTTAAAACAAATTATTAATAGATGTTATAACAGTGAAATTGTTGTGACTGAGAAATGAAGAGGCTCACTCATAACATTTTGTTTAACTGATCAATAAGTGTACGAAAACTCGAGAACATTGTTTTACTATTTTACCATAGTTAATTCCATGTGTTGCAAGCACTGCACCACAGGTATGAAAATGATATGGGCTGTGCAACATCTCTACCATTCCCTGAGAAACAAAGCACTAAATGGCAGCACATATGAAAGAAGTAAACAATAACACATATGTTGAACGAAAAGCAGGGATAAAGTTTCAAGCAGGAATTAGGTGTTGCACAAGATAACCCTCTACCTTGCATTTTCCATCCTTGTTGGGCGTAGAAAATGCAGTAATTAAAATGAACAAATTATTAACATGAGTTATAATAGTGAAATTGTCATGACTGAGAAATGAAGAGATTCACTCATTAAACTGTAATTTGGCAAGGACTTCAAAGGGAAAGATAGGAGAAAAGCAGAGAGTTGGGAAAATTGAGGAGGAAATGTAATATTCTGATGCTATAGGGGAAAAGGGCCGCACCCCAAAAGCCCACTCACAGTTCAGACTGATAGCAATTTATTCACATGCTCTACAAGCAGAAATAGATTGATTTCAACAACACAGATAAGCAGAGTAACACAGCTACTTATCTAATCTGATTAATGAGTATAAGGAATATGTTAGAACATCTGTTTTACTTATGATTAAAGAGATTTTGCAAGATTTTTGCAGATGCCTTTTTCACATAGTATGCCACTGCCACTGCCACCCATGCTTCAGATGTTGAAGTTGCAATTTGTTTTGTAAAAAAATATGAACATATGTAAATGCCAGTAGAAACACGCCTTACAGTGTATCGAGTCTGCTCGACTGTGTAGCTAGCCCCTCATCTTGCAGCTGCCTCACCCTTCCCTCCTCACAGTCATCCCCCCTCACTCTGTCCCATTCCCTCTTGAAACAGTCCTGCAGGAACCCACTTCCTCTGGTAGAGTGTTCCACTTGTCTACCACCCATTCAGTGAAAAAATGTCTCCTGATTTCCCTCCTGAATTTCCCCCCTCCAACCTCAGTTGATGCCTTCTTGTATCCCTCCCTCTTCTGATCCAGAATATCTCTCCTGTATTAGTCTTGTTTATCCCCTTCAGGTACTTAAAGGACTCAATCATATCCCCCTTATCCCTCCTTTCCTCCAGGGAATACATGTTAAGCATGTTCAACCTTTCCTTGTAGGATTTCCCCTCCAAACCCTGGATCATCTTAATTGCTCTGCGCTGCACCCCCTCCAACAATCTGATGTCTTTCTTCAGGAACGGGCACCAGTACTGCATGCAGTATTCCAGGTGCGGCCTGACTAGTGACCTGTACAAGGGAAGGATCACCTCACTACTTCTAGAGGAGATTCCCCTCGCTATACAGCATAGCATCTTGCTGGTTTTCGCTGCTGCCTTCCTGCACAGCGTGGAGTTGTTTATATTCCCTGTTATAATCCTCCCCAGATCCTTTTCCTCCTCTATGCCCCCCAACTGTACCCCTCCCAGCTGATAGCTCCTCCTCTGGTCCGAAGTGCAGCACATTGCACTTCTTGGCATTGAACCCCAACTGCCATGTTTCCGACCACTCCTATAATTTAGTCAGGTCTTCCTGCAGTCCCTTTCACCCCTTGATGTCATCTACCACAGCACCCATCTTGGTATCATCTGCAAACAGATTGCTCTTACTCTAGGTCCCGTATGAGATATCTGCTATGAATATTGCAAACAGCACCAGTCCCAGTACCAATCCCTGTGGCACCCTGCTTGTGACCACTCTTGGTGATGAGAGTTTCGGCAGGGGTTTATGTCATTAGGATGAAAGTACAATCGCAATGGGCAGTAGGGTGAGTGTACATGGCGAACTCAGTTTAGGCCATGTACACCAGAATGCCTGAAAGCGATGCCAGGGACTTAGATTTTAAATGTTCATGCAGGGGGCTGCGCCCCTGCACTCCCCTACTAAAGGATTCTTAACTCCAGAGGAGTGCCTGTCTGGGGGGGGGGGTGCAAAATCTGGACAAAAAAAGAATTTTGGACTGGGTGCACAAAAACGTAGGGGCACCCAGACCTGAACCTGGAACCCTCGCAGCTTTAGGCTGCCACCCACCCACCATGCTACGGGGCCAGCTCGGCAGCCCCATGCCAACCATGCCAGGCCAACCCTCCCTCCCTTCCATCATGCTCATCCCCCCCCACTCATAAATACATATAGCAATGTTCTGTCACTATATGCACCTATCTCCCCCATCCAGTCACCCTTCCTCAGCAGTAGCCCCGTCGACATTATTGAAAGAGCTCAGTCTCCAACTCCCATGTCATGGGCTAACTTTCCCCTCCACCACCACCCTTTGCTGCTTACCCTTCAGCCAGTTAGTGATCCATTTGGCCATCTTAGTACCCACCCCTACATATTCCAGCTTTCTCCTTAGCCTCTCACGCGGCACTGAATCGAAGGCCTGGCATCCACAGCATGGCCCTTGTCCAGTTCTCTGGTCACCCAATCATAGTATTCAATCAGGTTTGCCTGAGACAGACCTGTGTTGTTGCCCATCCTGGAGACCATTGTCCTCCAAAAAGGTCACCAGCCTCTCTTTAAGGATTGTCTCCATGTGCTTTCCCACAATTGATGTGAGGCTCACTGGTCTGTAGTTACCTGGATCATCCTTTGGGCCACCTTTGTGAATGGGCACCACATGGGCCAACCTCCAATCCTGTGGTACACATTTTTCTGTCCAGAGAGGTATTGAAAAGGTCAGCCAGTGGTTCTACCAGGTCCCCTGCCAGTTCTTTGAGTACCCTAGGGTGAATGCCATCAGGTCCCGGTGCTTTGTCCATCCGCAGTGCCCTCAGTCCTTCCAGTACCCTGTCCTCTGTAATTTCTCCATCTGTCACTTCCTCCTGCCTTGCCCACTCCACCACTCCCATGAGGTATGTGTCCTCCATCTCTTTTGTGAATACAGAGCAGAAGTACTCATTTAGTGCCTCTGCCTGCTCCCCTCTTTCTCTACCCCCCCGGCCTTCTTAATTCTCACTATCTGGTCCCTGTTCCTCCTTCTCTTGCTAATGTATCTGAAGAAATCCTTTTCTTCTCCCGTAATGCCCTGTGCCAGCCTCAGCTCTCCAGACACCTTGGTGGCTCTGACTAGTCTGGTAACCTCCCTGGACTTTTTTGTATATTCCTCCCTGTCATCCCCCTTCTTGATATCCTGAATCTCTGAAAAGCTTTCCTCTTGGCCCTCACCCCCTCCATTACCTTCTGGATCAGCCAACTGGGCTTCTTTACCCTTCCCTTCTTACTTTGTGCCCTAGTATATGTTCCAGTAGCCTCTGCCAGCCCTGTCTTAATAATATCCTATTTTTGACTGGCATCCATGGTTGGTTGGATTCTCTCCAGATGCCTTACCAGAATTTCCCCCATCCTGTTAAAGTCTGTTCCCCTAAAGCCAATCATCCTGGTTCCCGAACCTCCAGTTTGCTTTCCTGTTTTGAGCGTGAACCACACTGAGTGGTGATCACTCCCAGCCAGAGGGTCCTCCACCTCCAGGTCCCTCACGGCCTCCCCGTTTAATAGTACAAGGTCCAGAGTCCTTCCCAACCTAGTTGACTTATGGACCAACTGCACCAGGAAGCTATTCTGAAATGCCCCCAATATGACTTGCTCCCTTGCACTTGTAGTGGTTGGGGTGCTCCAGTCCACCCCAGGTAGGTTGAAGCCCCCCACCACCATTGTGTTCCCCTTCCTGCAAACCCTCTTAATTTGTTCTGCTAAGTCCCTGTCCAGCTTCTCCCCTTGAGCTGGTGCCCTATACACTATCCCCATCCTCAGTGCCCTACTCGTTGAGTCCTGAAACTGCATCCATAGGACCTCTGTCCCGCCTTCCTCACCCTCTTCCCTTATACACCTTATTCCCTCCCGTACATAGATCACCCCCCCACCTTTCCTGTTTTCACTGTTCTTTCTGAATATCCTGTACCCTGGAATCATCATATCCCAGTCCTGGTACTGGGTGTCCCAAGTTTATGGCCGTAATGTCCACTTGCCCACCTGCCAAGAGAGCCTGTAATTCAGCTGATTTGTTTCCTAGGCTCCACCCTTCAACCTGTTCCTTTCCTTTCCTCTCCCCGATTAACCCCCCCCCCTTTGTCCCTACCCTGATGCCCTCCCCTATAGCTTGGAGGGGGTAAGCTCATCTCGCTCCCCTCTCTGGAAACCCCGCCTACCAGCTGTCCACTTGCCACCCCCTTCCTAGTTTAAATCTACCATTGTTGCTATGTACCCCTCTATCCTCTGCTTTAATACCTTCCCTTCCCTTCCCTGCTCAAATGCAGCCTGTCCCCTGCATGCAGATCATTATTGTCCCAGTTTCTACCCCAGCCACTTACTAACCATACCCCTTGGTATGACACTATTCCCCCAGCCAGGTGTTGAGCTCCTGTGAAAGACTAAACCCCCCTTTTTTTTTCATTTGTATTATTTTGTTCTCTCATGCTGAGAAGATAGTGTATTCTGGGTTATTCTTCTGTTACATGTTCTGTCTGTAATGTCTCGTTTGTTGGGCTGGCCACCCACTTTGTTTATAATCTTTTATTGATAATTGTTCGTTGTTTTATTTTATTTTTGTTATCTCCTGCATCTATCTAGAATCCCTATCACTCCCATGCAGAGAGAGAGAGCTGAAATAATAACCATAAGGGGACATCTGGACTGTTGTCATTAATTATTATAACGCCCTACGTTAATTTGTTTATAAATCTGGAGTCTTTTACTCCTTTTTCCCTTTTTAATTCGTGTATAGATCTTTGGTTGGCGCTGTTTATGCTCCGTGGGGCTTTATTTGCTTGGTCCTTATCTAGTACAGCCCCAGTTTAAAGTCCGTGTATTTTGTTATAATTTTATAGTGATTTTCCCCTGTAAAAAGCCCTTCAGGTCTCTGTTTGCCTGAGTCAAGCCTCAGTTTGCTTACTGTTCCATTCGGGTATAACAGCCCATTGTATGTAAACGCTAGTTTAAGCATTCCCCTGGTTTTGTACTTTTTCCAAGAGCCCCTAGATGAATGAGTCAGGTTTTGTTTTTCCCTGTACTAGCGCTTAAAAGGTTTACAAGACTGTGTGAAGGCGAGCGCCGGTACGGCAAAACCCGCTCGAACATGCGCACAGTCGTGAAGTTGTTTGCTTCTGAAACTCAGCCCAGAGAAGGATATTTTTGGAATAAATGCCTTGCTGTCATTCTGCTTACCTCTCAGAGCTGAAACATAGCTCTTTCAGGGCTGTTCTGGGACTTTCTAAAAAACGAGGGATTTCTTGGCAGGGCGCTGTGTACCATTCCCCTTCAATGCAGCATTTCCTAAGAGCCGGCCGGCCTCTATCAAAACACTTTTATGCTGCCATTGAAAGAGGAGGTGCCTCCTGAAGCTGAACAACTGTGTAAATGAGCTCAAAAAGACTGTAATTAATTTCTTAAACTGTTTACAAGTTAATAAAGTGTTTTAAAGGGACTATGTTATTCTAAATAAAATTTTTGTAATTCCAATAAAGAAGTTATATATGAAACAAAGTATAAGGGTGGAGTTAGGTGATCACATGACACATTTTTATGGTATTTAAAGTGCACGTCTAGGTTAAGTAGTCAGATAGGATGGAGCGTTAATACAGAAAGTGCAACTGATGAAAGGAAAGTTTTGAATGGGGATGTGATGCTGTAAACATCCCTAAAGCTAGTAACTTCTAGCCTTCTTTTGTTGACTTGTTTATTTTTTTGTTTTGCCGTTTTCAGTCCGCTTTATATAAAATAAATATTCTATTTTGCTGCAATTTGCCTCTGTGGTCCATCTGTTCACCTACCTACGACAGTTCCCCTATTATTCCCTTCCTCCCAGCACATGCACAGGGTACTGGGAGCACCTCTGAGAAGGCCACTGATTTCCCCACATCCTCACACAGCCTTCCCAGTTTCTCGAACCTCTCCCTTACTACATCCACCATCTCCCCTGCCAGGTCATTCGTATCCACATGCACCATAACATGTGGTTTCTTCCTTCCCCTCCCTGTGCACTTGGGAATGGATTGCCCCACTCTGCCCACTGTCAACCCGGGAATAAACATGACCCATATGAGACTATGTCTTTCCCTTTTACTGCCCCATCTGATCCCTTTCAGTATGGAGTCCCCCCAACATTAGTATACCCCCCTCTTCATGCACTGTTCCTCCCTTCCTCCATTTACCTCTGTGTCTATTATTAGAGTCTGCCCTTCCTTGCCCATTTATGTCTCTGTGCTTCTCCCTATGACTCCCCACATCCCCTGACCTGTCTTCCCGCATCCTCATGATCCCCGCTATCATCCACCTCCTTTCCTTCCTCCATCGGTCCCTGCCCTCTGTTGCTATGCTCCTCTTGTCCGGCCCCTATCAGCAATGCCCCTCCCCTTCACCCCTGCCACCAACACCTTCTCTTTCAGCCATGCCCCTCTCCCCCTGCCCCCGGTACCCTCCTCCACATGAGTGTCCTTGCGCTCTCCTTATCCTTTCCCCCTACCTCCCCCTCCTGGAGCTCCCTTACCTCCCCCTTCTCCACCATTGTTGCCAGCAGTGCAAACCTACTACCTGCCACCCCGTACTGCTGTACGTTGGCTCCTTCCCCCTGTCCTGTGACTCACCTCTAACGCTGGACCCCTTGTCTGATGTGATCCCGCACCCCCTCCCTGTCCCCTCCCTCAACCTGATGTTCTTCCCCTGATGTGCCCTCCTGTTACTCCTTGGGAAAGGTACTTCCGCACCAGATCCCACCACCCCCCCTGCCAACACCCTCTCCAACTCTCCACCAAGCCACTGCAGTTTTTCCTCCAGACTCCTTAGTCTGTGGCAGATTGGACACTCTCCTAGTCTCCATAATATGTACATCCAAACAGCTGCCCCACACCTATTGCAGCCCATTATTCTATCCATGGTGCCCCCTCTTGTTTCCCACTGCCCTCTATACAACCCACCACCCCCATTATAGCCGCTTCACCCCCTAGTATGTCCCTCCCTGTCACGCTCCATTTCCTACTTCTATGTTGCTATAGTCCTTGTACGCCAACGATGGTTAATGTTGCCCCTAAAGCATCCTTTATTATTTAGACCTTTAAGTGTACCTCTTCCTAATCTACAGTGCACCCCTCTTCTGACTAATAGGTTTCACCTGCATGGATACACTCCTAAGTACTCACCGTCTTTCCTGATGAGCTGGGCATCTTAGTGACTGCACCTGGCCATGCTATCCACCAATAGTAAACTAAGAATAATGTAGCATCCACCAATAGCAGAGCAGTGACACGCCAATATATCAGGAGTATCCAGGGGGAGAGTGGGTTTTGGGCCTTCCTCGACTCTTGCAAGAGACTATCAGTCCAGTCCCTTCCACCGGAGCCCCTCGGCCCTTCTCTCACGGCTGCCGCCCGCAATCCGTAGTCAAATTGGTGACAGAGCTGCCCTCCTCACTTGAATCCATGCACCAACTAATCCTCCAAGCAGCTCTCAAAGCTCTGTTCCCCTCCCACTGCTCTCCCCGGTCAGACCACCTGTATCTCCCTTTCACCCTGCTGGATGAAAGAAAACACCCTCACCTCAGACAGTGAAAAAATAAAAACATAAAACACTTCCCTTTAGTCAGCAGAGTCCTCCCCAGCTGCCTTTTCTGGTCCTTACTCATCCTCAGCAACACAGCAGCAGCCTGTTGGATCCCCCACAGAAGAATGCAACTCTCGGTGCCCACAGCCTGTTTCAAACCCTCCTCACTCCTGGCTCAAGATAGGTATAAAGCATTGTGTTCATATAGGCCCCTTCCCCAAATTTGAGCTTCATGCTCTCTTACAGTAGCCCGATTGGTCTTTCAAGCCATCTCCGACTCTCAGAGTCTATCAGTCCAACCCCTTCCACCAGAGCCCCTTGGTCTTTCTCTCACAGCCACCGCCTGCAATCTGTAGTCAAATTTGTGATGAAGCTGCTCTCCTCACCTGAATCCATGCACCAACGAACCCTCCAAGCAGTCCTCAAAGCTCTGTTCCTTTTCAGCTGCTCTCCCCAGTCAGACCACCCCTATCTCCCTTTCGCCCTGCCGAACAAAAGAAAATGCCCTCACCTCAGACAGTTAAAAATTAAAAAAATTAAATACTTCCCTTTAGTCTGCAGAGTCCTGTGCTCCAGTCCTCCCTGCCACCTTCTCTGGTCCCTTCTCCTCAGCAGCACAGCAGCAGCCTGTCAGATCACTCACAGAAGAATGCAACTCCTGGTGCCCGCGGCCTGTTTCAAAAACCCCCTCCCTCACTCCTGGCTCTGCTCTGTCCTAGTTATTTTTATTTATGTTTTATCAGCACTGTGCTCTCCAGTTTTCTGTGTGTGGCCACACCCCTAGAATGATGTCATGCAAGGGAACTGTCAATGTTTTACATACAGCACCAAGGAATTCTGGGTAAATTATAATGCTGATGTAAATGTTAGTTACTCAGAGGTGAAGTCCCTTATTTTGGTGGTGGTGACTGCACCTAATATGTAGATGTACATACTGTAGCAAGGCATTGTTGGGTACAATAAGACGTTGTTTCCCAATTCCCTTACTGTGAGGTGCAGTCCCATATTTCTGTAGTGGCTTCAGCAATACAAGCTCTCATATGTTTATTTTCAAACCAAGGCATTGTGCATATAGTATCTAGCTGACAAGATTTCTTTACTGAGAGATTCTAGAGGACAATTAAGGATATGTCCAGTCATATACCAGGTAACTCCTTGCCACCAAAAATCACAACTGAAGGGAAAACTATATGTGATAACCATGGGTCTTAGAAGCTTTTAACAATCATTTTGCCATAGCTGGTCTGGCCTTTGAGAATTCCCCTGCAACCTTGACCCACTCTAAACTAAGTGTCCCTTGTTTAGACACCATTGCCCCAGTACCTGGCTTCTCTTTCCAACCTGTACTGTTGAAGGAGGTCGAAGATCTGATACTTCGGTTGGATGTAAAAAAGAGTGCTGGTGCTGACTCTTTGGATCCCTACTTTAAAAAAATCGTGTGTCATGTCCTTGCTGTCCCTATCACACATCTATTTAATTTATCATTGTCACAAGGATCTCTTCCCATCATTTGGAAAACTGCCCATGTTATCCCGTTGTTCAAATCTGGGGATACCTGCGACCTAAATAACTATAGACTAATCTCCTTACTGTCAATCTTGTCTAAGCTCCTGGAAAAAGTTGTCAGCAATCAACTTAAAGCATATTTGGAAGTTAACAACTTACTAAACCCCATGCAATCAGGTTTTAGGTCTAAGCATAGCACTATCTCGGCCCTTGCCAAAGTAACTAACGACTGGTACAGTGACCTTGACATCAGAAACTTTGTCTGCGCAGTATTCCTAGACCTTAGCAAGGCTTTCGATACTATGGACCGTGGCCTGCAAATCTCCACAATGAAGAACATCGGCCTTGACCCAGCATCCTTGCACTGGTTCACGGAGTACCTGGTAGGATGGCAGCAACAAATCAAAATTGAGGGGGAGTTCTCCCCACTCAAACCTCTGCTCAGGGAGTGCCACAAGGATCCATTCTTGGTCCGTTGCTCTTCGCAATCTATATCAACAATATTGATGTGGGCAGGCAAAAATACGTCTGTTTGCTGATGACAGGGTGGTTTACATAAGTCATCTGACTGCCAAAGTTGCCTGTGCAGTCCTACAGGAAGAATTTGATCAGCTTCAGACTCAGCTACTCCATAAAATGCTTCTCTTAAATGCGAAAAAGACGAAGGCAATGCTGTTCACACCCTATACCCGAATGACAAATTCTGCCAGCTCTGGGTCACTGCCTCTGATCACCACAATTCTAGGAGAGAAATTGGATTTTATCCCCAAGTTTAAATACCTAGGAGTGTGGCTAGACCACAACCTCGCATTCTCTGAGTATGTTGAAGACTTGGCAAAGAAGCTAAGGCAGAGATTGGGTCTATTCTACAGAATTAGCCAGTTCCTCACTCGTGATGCCAAACGGAGACTAGTCCAATCTACTTTTCTCTCACTAATCGACTATGGAGATTTTCTATACAGCCACTGTCCCAAAGCCTTGCTTATCAAGCAGGACACACTGTTTCACAGAGCCATCAGATACATTACTGGTCTTCCCCTCTCTACCCATCACTGCCTATTGTACAAAGCTATAGGATGGTCCTCACTTACATTCAGGTGTGAAAGAAATGCAGTCCTTTGGACCTACAGAGCTATCGTAAAAAGGCTCCCACATTATATTTCTGAATGTCTTCCCATAAGCGAGCTGGGACCATACAGACTAAGGAGTTCATCATATATCTCTCTATGCATCCCTAAAGCTACCACCCGCTATGGCAGAATGGCCTTTAGCTTCTCGTTGGCGACCCTGTGGAACAAAATGCAAAAACTACTGAAACTAAGTTGCCTCCGAAGTGTTAATGCTTTCAAGGCACTATATGCCCAAGGTGTGTGTGAATGCTGCAACTGTCACCCCGGCTCCTAATCATTAACTTCTGTTAGCTTGCTCCCCAGAGTTTAGCCTTAAACATGATTGGCCATACCCCAGGTCATTTTGTGCATGTTTTGTTTTCCACATGTATTGATTACCTCCAGTCCCTGTACCCCTCTCGTGCGTTACAGGTAAGTCTTATAGAGACATCTGAACCTAAAGCATAAATCTCTACCCCCTGGGTGGTGGTACCTTCGCAAGCTGCCATCCGAGACCGCTCGCCCGGACTCTTCTCCAACAAAGTACCACTAAGACAGCCAACCAATTGGATCACAAGTGCCTTCCGGTCCTTGCTTCTGACTGGCTCCTGCAGTTCTCTTCAGCGATCCTTCCAATGCTGGTGAAAAATCAAATGGTCTGTCGTACTCTGCTAAAACAGCTGTAACCGCTTCATTCCCTGACCGATGTAATCCTTCCACATGGCTAAAGTGTTATTATTGGAAGTATGAGTGATTAAGCTCCCTTTCGAATTGTTGACCATGACTGGCCACAGGAGTCCCAGCGTAGTATTCCGTCCCTGTCTTGTGACCTTTCCATGGCCCGACAGTCTGTTGAACCTGGACAGCTGGTGCTAGCACCTTTTCATGGATTAAATATGCTGTAGGTGCTGTTCCACCCTTGCCCAGTACCTCACTCACACCTTCCTCCAGTACGCTGCAGCCGCCCACAGCCCCAATGTAAGCACTCCCTGGAGATGCCGTGTTAGTGCCTAGCAGGCTGCCTGCATCTTGCTTCCTCCAATTATAACAACACCTGCTTTACTCATTTGTGAACCGGTCAAGAAAAAGCTGCATCACTTACTTCTGTCTGTCTGTCTTGATAGTGATACCTGGGTCTCGCCTGTCCTTTTTTTCTATGAAAATTACTGTATCAATATCCATCTCTGTATCTCTGTGGACTTGCCTGTTCCCACTGCTCACTGGTCTTATTGATGCTCTAGAATCAACTGTAAAGTTATGTACGTGTGTTTCCAGATCTGCACTTCCACTATGTTTTTATTCCCACTGTAAATATTGATACTTGTTTTGTAATATAATCTGGACTTAACCAGGTCCATCTTGTAAATGAGCTTGCTCAACGATGTTCACCAAGATAAATAAACATTTGATTGATTGATTGATTGTAGCCTCCAATGTCGGTAGTGTAGATGTCTGTAATACCAAGCCTGACCAACAGAGGTCTCTGGTTCAAAACAGTGCTTAAAAACTTTGTTTCCCTTGCATGATGTCAGGCTTGGGGGTTGCAGCACTGAGAAAAAAAGGGTCTGGTTATGCAAATGAGGCAGAGCACAGAAATAAAAGCATTTATTTCTCTTGGCAGTTTGAATGGTAGGAGATTAAATCACAACTCCTACAGGTTACAACAGTTTACTACTCCCATTTGCTATGGCAACCCTCGCAAAATCACTTTTAATTCGTTTCTTTCTTTCTTTCTTGGAAAAACATACTGAGCTTGTAACATCTTGCTTCCAGATGCATTCGTGGGGGAAGGGGAATATGAAGTACCTGTCATGCAAATGAAAATACATAATGTAAGGTGCGGCAGTAATTCGCGCACTCTCTCTCTCTCTCTCTCTATATATATATATATATATATATATGATAAAACACAATAAAAATACATAAGATAAAATAAAGTGGTAATAAATAACAGTGCACAGTCACAATTCGCAATTTACAGGAGGAGTATTCAAGGCTATACAAAATAAAGATGAAATATAATGCAATTTAAGATACAAGTGCTATACAGTACAGGGAGCAATGCCAGTTGTAGCAGATTATCACCTCCCAGACTGCAAAGGTGGGAGCTAACAAAGCCAATGCAAGAGCAGAATATTACCAGATAATATTAACTGCGAGCCAGTGCAAGAGTAGAATATTACCAGATAATATTAACTGCGAGTCAGTGCAAGAGTAGAATATTACCAGATAATATTAACTGCGAGCCAGTGCAAGAGTAGAATATTACCAGATAATATTAACTGCGAGCCAATGCAAGAGTAGAATATTACCAGATAAGATTAACTGCTTTAAGCGCAGTAGCCTAAGGGGGTTTAGTAGTTGCTCACAGTGGGGAGGCATCAAAAACATGGGAGGAGAGGATACAAGGGTCCAGGAAAAGGAAGAGTTTCTGGAGGGGGTGGCAAAGTCATGAAGAAGGGATTCAAGGGGAGAGAAGGATGAGGCTGAGTGGATAAGTAGGGAAGGAAGGGAGGAACAGAACTTAGGAAAATGATACACAGCTTGGCCCACGGAAGTTTTCCTGGGGGAAGGGAGATGGAATGGGAAGCAATATTCCAGAGAGGGTAGGGGAAGGGGAGGAAGAAAGGAGGGCAGAGAGGCAGGAGAGAACCAAGCCAGAATTCGAAGGTGACAGTGGCACAGTGTATGAGGCCTGTGGCATTGAGTGAAGGGAGGGAGAGGGTGGAGTAGAGAGAGCAGTGGTATGCACAAGAAGAGCAGTCCAAGACAAAATGGCAGAGAGTGCAAGAGGGGATCAAGTCTGGCAAAAGTGGACATGGGAGTGGTGCTGTAGACAATACCACCACAGTTGAAAATAGGAAGGATCATCTATGTGACTACCTCCTTGCTGATGGGGAGAGGGATACTGACTTTGTTTCTATACAGCACTCCCAGTTTGGGGCGACGTTTCTCGTGGATAGCATCAATATGTTTTGAGAAGTCGAGGTTCTGGTCCAGTAAGACTCCAAGGTACTTAAAGGAGAGGACATCCTCAAGCTCAGTACCATCAAGGGTGAGGAAGGAGGGGAAGGGGGAGAGTCTGACAAGCCTCTGGTGGGAGGCCATGGAGACAGTTTTCTTGGTGTTGAAAGACACAAGGGTAGAACAGAAGTTCAGCAGCAGAGGAGTCAGAAATCTTAGCTGTGTACATGTGGATTGATGCAGAAGAGCAGGCAGAGGGAGATCATTAAGTGGTAAGGAAAGCGAGTGATCAGGTAGGTTCTGTGGTGTTACAGTAGGTAGGAAACATGGGCATACTAGGTGGGCCAAGTGGTCCTTATCTGCCATCACACTCTATGTTTCTTTTTTTTTGCTCCTGCCCAGCCCCCTGTCAGACACTCTGGGCCCCCTAGGCCCACCCCTGACACACATCCCATCACCATCCACTGCCCCTTCATTGCCGTGATCCCGGGTAATCCAATGTAACCCTTCGTTGGGTGAGCCCTACCCCCTTGAGGGAACTGGGGGAGGAGAAATGTCTGCAGGTGTCTAATATGTATCCTGGGCATGGTGGGGTTAGCATGGACACTTTCATGCTACCGTGGTGACAGAGACTGGCAGCCATCATCCTTGTCAGTTGAGGGTGGATTTTCTTCTTTCTCCTGGCCTGCCCACCCCTCCCACAGACCCAGCCTGGCAGCGTTCTAGGGGTGAGGTGTTGGCAGTGTGTCAAGGCCACACACTTACAAGAATGCCACCCCAAGCTACCTCCAGGGGCCAACAAACAGCGGTCCAAAGCTCACCCACATCCCCAGGAGGGAAGCATCTAAAGAATGCTCTAAACTCCTTCACTGCCAGACTCTGCTCCTGACACCAGGGCTTGGGATACAAACCCGAGTCACCCGCGTGCTGAGCAAACACCTTCACTCAGCACCACAGAGCCGACCCACTCTATGTTTCTATATTTAGGAATATGGGGAAGAGTATGGGACACAGGACATATCCTTGAGGGACATTTGAGCAGATAGGAAGTGGAGGGGAAAGGAAGTCTCCAATACAGACAACTTTCAACCTGCCCTCTAGGTAGGAGTGGAACCAGCTGATTGAGGAGATAGCTCTTCTGCCTTAAGCTTATCTTGGAGAAGGGGGATGTGACCAAGTGTAGAAGGCTTTGGCCAAGTCAACAAAGATGGCGTAAGTAATTTGGGCATGGTCCATGCTGGACAGAATTGAGCCAGTGAACCAGAGGAGAGAGGTAGGTGTGGAGTGGGACTTTCTGAAACCAGACTGGAAGGGAGTGAAAAAAGAATAGGAGGAGTAAATGAACAGGGTGAGTTGTGAGAGGACAAGATGTTCTTAGAGCTTGGCCAGTATGGGGAGGAGCAAAATGAGATGAAAGTTTCCAGGAGGAGAAGAAGGAACATCCCTTTTGGGAGGGGAATGATGATAGCCAGTTTCCAAGCACCGGAGACAGAGGCAGAGGTGAAAGAGAGATTAAGGAGGAGGAAAATAGGGAAGGTTAAGGTTGGTACAGAGGCAAAAGTCCGCTTGCTAATGAAGTCCAACTGCCAGGACTCCTTGTCCAGTGGGAGGGAACTGAGGTGTTTGGGCCTCTTGGTATGCTCATGGGCAGCATTAATAACCACTGAATCCACTTTAGGTTGTTCAGTAAAGAATGGCTTCCCCACCTTCCGAGGCATGGCAGAAAGTAAGCTGAGTCGATGTCAAATGGCCATGGTGGCATCCGCAAAGGGTTCTATCAATAGCAGAATGACCAGAGGAGGGGCATCCAGCAGGCCAAGGTAAGTGGACAGACGGCACTGGATAGGATGCTGCTCCTTGTTGTCAAACCTGTGGCCACCTGCAACTGTCTCAAAATGGAGACAAAGGAAGGGCCATCCTGGGGGGACTGTGGGATATACTTAGGGATCTCATCACCATCGGACAACATCATAGAGGTGGAGTGTGACGGGGTAATGTTTCTTTCATCTCTAGCATCTCCCTCCTCATCATCATCAGGAAGAAGGAGGTCCGCAGCTGTGTAGGGGAAGGGGGTACAGGAGCAGGCACAATAGACCCCTGTGGAATAAGCCCTTGTGAGAGAACAAGCCTAGCTTACATAAAGTCCAACAGAGAGGAAAGCATTGCATACAAATCCACCACGGCCAGTGTCAGGACACCTATTGGTGCAGGCTGAGGAGGCACTGGGGCCGGTGTCGTCGGTGGGGCTAGGATGGGCAGCTGAGTACCCTGAGGCCTATGGGGCATCTCCTCTGCCTGAGTCATCATCAGAGATGGAGAGGATGATAAAAGAACAGCCCTGGGTAACATCAGGTAGGGCAGGGACTCTGGGAAAGAGGACGTGGCCGAGGAAATGGCTGAGGTCGGTGTCGAGGAAGTAGGGTGAGCCTCTGGAAGTGGTGATCTAGCACTGGTCAACATCGAGCTGGCAGAGCTGCCTAACTGATGACCCACTGAAAACAAGGGCCAAAACAGTAGGGCTGAGATGTCAGTGGGGCACTACTGCCCAAAGAACCAATGCCCATGAAGGTGAGATTGGTGGGGGGAGCTGCCAACAGTAGCCCTGTGGGGAGAGGACATGTGAGGCAGAGGGGGCCACTGCCAAAGAGGAGGACGGCCCCACCGTGGCCAATGCATGAAGCGGTGACTGCAAGTGAGTCAGGGAGGACCTATGCTTAGTGTGGTCCTTTTCCTGGTGTTTGTGCTTCTCAATTTATCTCAGGCTGTGGAGGAGATTGAGTCTGAGGACAGAGATGGGGAAGTGGAGGAAATCCTGGCCTCTAGCTCCTTCTCCATGCAGGTGATCTGTTGCTTTAGTAAGAAGTTTTACAGGGTCTTGTGGTGGTGCTGCCTGGTAACCTGGTTGAAGCTATGGCAGATCTTGCAGGCTTGGATGTTGTGGCCTGGGCCTAGGCAGTGGACACATGTGTTATGGTCGTCTTTTTCAGGAACCTTCTTGCCACAGGCACACCTCCTGAAGAGCTTTTCAGAGACAGAACTCAGCATAAATGAAAGAAAATATCACTTTAGAAGTAAAGTAATGTTACATTAGGGAGAGTAAAAGGAAAGAAAATTAACAAAGAAATGTCAGCTGACTAAGGCTGGTGGTATCTCTGAGAGGTCTGATGTACAATGATCAATGGTGGGAAAGAATTGTCGAGGGTGGGAGAGCCCGCTCTTACAGGATAGGGTGACATCAGAATGTGATGTTGAAGTGGGCGGCCCTCTGGTAGACTGCTAGCTAGAAAAGTTTCCATGTGATCCTGACACATGGTGGCTGTAGTTCCATAGGTGTGGCCTGCTGCAAGAGATACCCTTAAAGAAATATCTGAAGGATGCAGAGGTTGATTTTAGGGGAGCTTTGGGGCACCAGATCTTACGCACATGGTAGACCATATTATAGTCACTGAGTGCATCTGGCAGGAAACTTGCATCTATAATACAGTGGGGGTGAGAGGACAGTATCCAGTCCACTAGATTGTGGTTTAAAGATTTTTGATTAAGATAAATGGGGTCCAAAATTAATTGGGACAGCTGGAGGGAATTAACATTCTGGCTACGTTTGTGCTGAGGGGAAGCCAATTAGTTTTAAAATCCCCAAGTATCAGCAACTCACCAGATGAGGAGTGGGAACAGATGGAAAAAAAGAGTTCAGTGATGGAAGAGTTCCATGTTAAAATAGCGATAATAAAATAGCGACTTCAATATTAGCGTCTTTTTTTTGGTGACCCAAATAATAGCGCTCTACAACTTTAGCGCCACACATAAAATTAGCTACCCTGTAAAAATAGCGCTCGGTATAAATACACAATCTTCAGCTCTGGTTGTTGTTACCTCTGCAATTTTGATTTCATATGGCATAATTTCAAGAATTAACAAGCCCCAGATTTCAGATCCGAATAATGCTTGTTTATCCATTTCAGTATTAGAAGTACTGACTAGTAAACCATAAATTGAATACACATCACATCATACAGTCTGTAAAAACACAGTAAGCCTGAAGCAGGTTGGGAATCTTAGTTACTTAATTTTGTAATATGAGTATTCCATTTGCCTTTACTGGCAAAGACTATCCACAAAAAGCAATAGTGTTAAGACACCTCTGGTTCAGCAGTATTGATAGACCATTGGGATGATCTTGCATTCAAGCTAAAGGTAAATACTTTTTTAGGGTTCAATTCCAGTTCTAGTTTAAGACAATGTAAGTTTGAAATACATCAAGATGTGTTGAAAATAAGAATATTATGTGATTATAGAGTCAAAAGCTGAAATCAATAAATATGATGTATGTATATTTCTCCAGTAAGTGAAAAACTACAAAGCAAAGGTCAGTGGTTAAAAGATTGTGTATTTTTGCTGATACCCAGCTTTCTAGAATAGTTAGGATAACTAAGGTAACTTTTTTTTTTTGCAAAATAATCATCTAACCCTAGAGATCATCCTATCTAAACACTGGTCGCTGTTTTTTACATGGGAGTTCACTGTTAGTTGTCATTTTGGACCAACCGCTCAAATGAGCTAGTCGCTTACATTGCAATCGCTGAAAAAAAGTTGCGATAATGGTGTCGCTATTATGCAGTCGCCATTTTAAAGGGTAACTGATGGAAGCAGGAACTAGCCAAGGCCACAGTACACTCCTACAACAAACAGTGGTACAGTGTGGGGGAGGGAGATTTTGAGGAGGGGCACGTCATAGGCAGAGGAGGAAGAGACAGATAGCACAGGCACAAATTGGAGTTTGGAAGAGAGATAGTTTGCAACATATCTGTTTCTCTCAGGGAGAGCTTGCCTAGTTATGGAGTAACTAGTTATGGACACTGCAGAGTTTTGGAAATTGTGGGAGAGCCAAGAGTCCGAGATAATGAGAACATCCAGCAGGAGGTTGACTATGAGGGTCTGCAACAGATCTAGCTTCAGAAGGAGGCTATAGATGTTAAGGTGGGCAACATGCAGTCCTTTGACAGGCTGCATAGATGAGTTAGGGTCTAGATCAGGATTAAGATTGATGCCCCCCTGCCACCAAGAGCAGCAAGAGTACAAGAAGCCTAATGGAGTCATAGAGCTGCTTAGAGGGAAAGGGGTGGGAGGAAGCAAAGTGGAAGCGGGGGGGGAGGCAGAAGGGGAGTGGGAAGGAGAGCAGGAGCCACCAGAGAAGGGTTGGTCTGACCAGATAGGGAGTCAAAGGAGAGCAGAGGCCTGTCCCAGTAAAGAAGGCTTGTGGCTTCACCTAGTTAAGGAGGAAGCCAGGATAAAACCAATTGGGGGTGGGGGGTTGTGGACTTCACCCAGATAGGGTTGAAGCCTAAATAAACATTGTAGGGGGAATGCAAGCTTCACCCAGATAGGGTGGATGCCTAAATGAATAATTTGGGGGGATGTGGACTCCACCCAGAAAGGATGGGGTGGAAGCCTCAATAAACTATTGGGGGGGGGAGATAAGGGGTTCACCCAGAAAGGATGAAAGCCTACATGAACATTTTAGGGCAAATTCAGGCTTCACCTGGAAAGGTTGAAAATCTAAATGAACAACTAGGGGGATATGGGCTTCACCCAGAAATAAAAAAGGGTGAAATTATCAAATTCTGAATTTGCGGAATTTTTGTGAAATTCCACGAATTTGTGCAAAACTTCATGAACTTTTTAAGAATTTTCTGTAATACTTTAATTTGTCATAATACAGTCCTTGTTAAAGCTACACATCTGCAATTTGGCATGAATATTGTTTGGGATAGGCCCTAAATGTGTGCCAAGTGTCATGACATTTGGATGAAGGGTGGGGAAGTTATAGTGGCTCACAATCTAGCAATTTAATATTCATGTGAAATTTTCTGAAAATATTTCTATGCTTAGAACTTAGGCAGCTTTGGAGCTAGATAATTGAAAACTTAGAAGCATACTTTTTTGAAAGATTCACGTAAACTGCAAAATAGAGATTGCAAGGTTTAGCTATGACCTGTCTCCCGCCACAACTTCCAAGGGCTCGCTTCCGAACCTGGGTCATTGACATGGCAGCATGACATTCTGATACTGGACCATGGTGGTTACCTTAAAGCCTAATATTTAGGGTGAATGAACCTACAACATTGGTGATATTCTGTTCTCTAGATTTAAACTTAAAGGGGCTTAAAATTCAGCAGTTTATATAGTTGCAAAATGTAATTTTAAAATGTCTGAACATTCAGAGGCTTATACCTCAGTCACCTTAAAAGCTAGAGATATGAACCTTGGCAAACATATGTATTGGCATAGATAATGTCACTATGCCAAATATGGTGCAATTTGCACAAACACATTTAGTTTATGTACTTTTTAACTGTAATTTTAAAATTTCCGAATGTTTGGAGACTTATAACTTAGTCACTTTTAAACTTGGTACACATCTGAACGGGCACTGGGACAGATGACATTCCAAAAATGGTGCAATATAGGCAAATAACTTTTAAATTAGGTGGAAATTCAGGTAATTTGGGTGAAATACTACACCAGGGCCCAGATATTCAAAAGGGTTGCACCATGTGCAACAGGGTTGCGCATGCGCAAGTCCAAAACTGCGCCATTTAGCGATATTCAGAAGGAGGTAGTTGCGCCCCCGAAAACATGCTGAGCAACAGCGAAATGAAAATGAAGGCATGCGCAACCAAAGGGGGTGGATCCATGCATAAAGACCGCAATGCGATATTCAAAGACTTGCGCGATGCGCAAGAGCGGCACAGCCGGAAATTGCGCACAAGCGGAAATGAGCCAAAATAAAAAGGCTCAAGGAAGCGGCGCAAGAACACTACCAGGCTGCCAAGTGGAGAGAGAGAGAGAGAGAGAGAGAGACAGACAGACAGACAGCAAAGGGCAGGCAAGGAAAGTGTGGCCCATAGTCTGTAGAGGCCAGTGGGGGGTGCCGGGTGTAGTGGAAGTAGCAGTCAGGACAGTGGGGTAACACAGCAACACCAGCCAGGGGGTCAAGCCAGGAGATGGACAGTGCCAGTTTCCACATGGAAGCTGTAATGAGGGAGGTGAGAATGCATGCTGCAGGGGGCGAGGCCGTGGGGCCGTGTTGGTATGCCCCGACAGAAGCGGTACCGTGCCGCATCAGCTTTGAGCTGTACACAGATGTAGAGATCATGGGCAGTACCACCTGAACAAGGCAATACTGAGATGGCTCTAGAGCTGTGCAGTGATGTGATGCAGGCACCCTCATGGACGGAGTCACGCTCTGTCGGTGGAGACAAGGTGACAGCCTCCATGTGCCTGCTCACCACGGGCGCCTTCCAGAGGCTGAACAGGGACACCACAGGCATCACACAGTCGGCCACGTCACGCATCCTCACCCAATTCCTCAGCGCACTGCTGCCACATGCTGCGGAGTACATCCATTTCCCCAGCACCGCGGCAGAGCGTACAGCAAACATGCAGGAGTTCCACAGGGTAGCACGTATGCCTGGCATGCTAGGGGCCATAGACTGCACCCATGTGGCCATCCACACGCCACCTGGCCCCGATGGCCATGCATATCGGAACAGAAAGGGATTCCCTAGTGTCAACTGCCAGGTGGTGTGTGATGCCACTGGACATAATCAATGTCTGTGCCACACACCCTGGTGGAGCACATGATGCCTCTCATATGGTATCAGTCTGCACTGTTCCATCGATTCGAGAGTGGGACATCCCCCAGGACATCTAGTGGGTGAGTACACATGTATGGAATGCAAACTCTGGGCAAGGGTGGGAATGCCACAGGTGCCATGGTAGTGGCACACAGGGAGATGGCCAATATGGACCTGAACATGACACTGATCTCCACTATCTGCACACAGGTGACTGCAGATACCCACTCCGTCCCTGGCTGCTCACACTGTACCGGCGCCCCATGACCCCAGTGGAGCTATGCTATAATGAGGCACATGCCGCAACACGCAACATCATAGAGCGGGTGTTTGGGATGCTCAAGGCACGCTTCTGATGCCTAGACACCTCCGGCGGTGCCCTACAGTACAGTCCCCAAAAGGCCTGTGGGATATTCCTGGCCTGTTGCATCCTACACAACATGGCCAAAGACCACGGGATAGCCGTACAGGTCGAAGAGGGGGACAGTGATGGGGATGCCAGTGGCACCGGTGATGATGGTGATGAGCAGCCTCCCCAGGACAGAGGGACCCCCGACTGATCCGGCAGGCCCAGCTGCACCGGGACACCATCATAGAGGAGCACTACGCACAACACAGGAAAGTCAAGGGGACATGTGCAACCAACACTGTCCATGTGCAAACCACAGGCACACAGAAGAACACACCAGGGGTGCATGATGGTCAAGGGAGTGGAACAGTCCAGGCATACAGACACACCATCAGGGAGGGGTGAGCACTCATATGGACACACACACCAGGCACAGAGCATACATGGGCAGATGCACAGCACTGCAGAACCGACTTGCTAACACACAGCACCACCGACCACCCCCCACCACCCGTACTGTCCAAGTGTGTGAATGCTGGGCACCCTTGCACCTTAGTTGTACAGTGCAATGCAGGCATCATCATGCACACGCACCTGTGGACAGCAGTTGGGAGGGTGTGCAGGTGGTCTGTGTGCAGGCGTGGTGAGTAGAGCACCCAGCAGTGCACTGCCCACCATGACACACATTGCACACATGGCAGCACCAGACAGGGCCCACACTGGGAGACAGCTCAGTCATGTAGCACTGTCCCACAGCCACCACGGATACGTGGGTGGCCCCACCATGACCCAACAGCATGGGCAGGCTGAGCAGGGGCCACATGGGGTGGTACTGTTGCACCACCAGGGGTCCCACTGCACGAACGTGACCTTGCCCGCACAGGGGTCTGCAGCATCCCGAACAAACCTGCACCAGGGGTGCTCGGGATGCCCACAGCAGAACCCGGCGTCGACAGGCCTGGTGTCGCAGGACACCGGGAATGGGGAGTGGAGAGTGCATTGTGTGGGGTGTGCGGTACGGGGCACCTGACTGTGTGCCCAATGCGTCCACGACAGAGACCACTGCCTGGGTCAGCCTGTCAATGGCGGCGGTCACATCTGTCCACATACGGACCAGCTCAGCTCGGTCCCGAGCACACTCCCTGCTGTGCCACTCCACAGACACAGACAGTGCCTCCACGGACCTTGCAACCCCCATCTGCAGCTGTACTGATTCCTGCAGCAGGCGGGTGTGCTCATCCAATGGGTACTGTGCCCCAACGGCATCCTGACCCCCAGGGTGTGGACGGTCCTGATGCACAACACCCTTTGAGGGTGGGCGCTGTTCGCCAGGACCAAGAATGGGCAGATCAAAGGGTGGTGGACATGTGCCACTGCTTGACACTGTGCCCCCAGACCTGGTGGGTGACTGCTGCTGCTGCCTCTCCAACCGCTGTGCTCCTGGGTCCACTCGTTCCACCGCTGTGCTGGCAACAGTGCCAGACACCTGCACAGCCACTGGTGCTGCCCATGGTGCTGACAGGCACAGCTGGGACCGTGCCAGCATGCTGGTACACAAGTTGGAACCAGACAGGCCCAGGGGCACGTGCTGGCCTGCCGTGTGTCCGTCATGGGACACACAACCATCACTGCCCATTGCAGGCCTTCTATCTTCAATGGTGCAGGTACGTGCTACTGCCATGGTCACAGCGTGCTGGCATGCTTGCATGCCAGACTGCTGAGACACAGGCTGTGCACCCCCCGCACCCGTATCACTGACACCAGAGTTTGCGGCCCAGCATGCATGCTGCTGTAGTGCCTGCTGGCTGGTGGTGGAGGTGGATGGACCCTCCTCCATGTCCAGCAGGTCAGCATCACTGTCTGGACCCACCACCACCGTCTCCTGAAGACGAACAGGATCTGTAACAGAAAGAGAGTACATGTGAGTGCATGTGAACAACCGACCCCCCCCAAACACCACCACCATGTCATACCGTGCAGTGATGGGCTTCCACCTGTCTGGAATCCTCCGCCTGGTACGCCCTCAATGGCACTCGGCTGCATGGCTGTGACCAGTGTCTCCTCAGCTGGGGTCAGCTCCAACACCACTGGCGGGCCCCCGCCAGTGCCAGCACGTGTCACCCTGAAGGCTGCCACCTTCTCCTTCAACCTCCTGTGGTCTGTCCCCATCATTTTCTTGCATTCCTGCACGGAGCGCTGGTGGCTTCCATGCAGGTTAACGGCCTGAGCTACCCCCTCCCATGCAGCCGCATGGGACTGAGGGGTGCCCCTCTGTCCACTCAGCACTGGCTCCTCATCCAGGTAGGCCTGGAAGAGAGCCTCCGTCTCTGCTGCTATAAAGTTGGGCCTCCTCCTACGCCCACCGTCCTCACCCTCACCTTGGCTCTGCTCGGTCATGGCGATTTGTATGGGGGGAAGTGGACACCTGTCACTGTGCAGTCTACAGCATTTTCCCATGACCATCGTCCTGAACATCACACAGCATGCAACTCACCTCTCACCTGCAGTAACCGAATCTGGCCAGCGCAGCCCAATGTCGCACATTTATAGCACAATACATGCAAGTGGAGCAACTATAACGACATGCAAATCGCGCCACTGCACCCTTGAATGGCTGATCAGCTGATTTGCATGTGTCGGCTGAATATCGCGAATCTGCGTTTTGCACAATACGGAAGAGTCGGCTGAGCCAATGGTGCAGATCTGTGCCTGTGTGGTACACTGCATTGCACATGCCCAGATAGCTTACGCAGGCATCTGTCACGCTGCTGATGTGCTGAGCGCGATCGGCAATTCAGGCCATGGCCACCATTGTGCCAGTGGTGCTACAGCAATGGGCACTATATGGCGCTGTGGCACTACTGCCAATACTCCACTGTGGCACTGGTACGCAGCTGGTCTGGTCGCCAGGATGCCTATATCGTCGGATGGCGCTGATGCGAGCTTCTGCGCCGTCCACCATGACCTTGTGTATGACCTTTGCCCCCGGCACTGTTCGCCTGCCATGTGTACGTTCTTTTATTGCGCTGTCTGGGACAGCGCTATGTGAAGTGACGGCGCTGTTCGAACAGCGCGATTGGAGCCTGTGGTGGTCTATTGTGCAACATCTCCACTTGGGGTTACGGTGCAGCTGGGCACCATATTGCCTGCCGTAAAGTTGGTGCCATGGCTAGGAGGAGGGCGGTGTCCTGGAGCCAGCTTGAAGTGGCCAACCTGGTGGCCCTAGTTGAGCCACACTATGATGGCCTTTGATGGTGAGGTGCCCTCACCAGTGCAAGGACTGAGGTGTGGCAGCAAGTGGCCACTGACCTGGTGGGGTCACTGGACAGTGCCTAACCATTAGCAGTGCCAGCACTGCACAGTGACCTCTGCCGAGGGAGCCAGAGCTTTTCACGTGGCTGTGTTCACATGCTAGGCAGGGCGTGGTGCCTAGGCCAGGGGGTGCCATCTATGCACCTGTATTATCTGTAGGGGTGTGTGTGTGTGTTTTGGTGGCTGTGCATAGGTGATGGCTCGGCCACGGTTGGCTGTGTCAGTGTGTGCAGCTGTGAGATGAATGGGTATGGCTGTGTGGGCAGACACTGTCACCGGGGCAGGGGGCAGTCTGCTTTTGAGTCACACTGATGTTTGTCTCAACATATGTCTCCCACAGGCCGGGATGTGAGGATGCGGGGCAACATTGATGAGGGCCGCCAGGGACCCTGTGCCAGCAGGGGTTGCACCCCACCAGCAGCAGCAGCGCCAGCAACAGCGCCAGTCAGAGCTGCTTGAGCAGTGTGAGTATCATGACTTCATGGATGCTATTGCATGCTAGGGGGGGTCCAGTAGCCCTGCACAATACAAACATGCAGGAAAGGGGAGGTCATAATTCCACTATACAAGACACTAGTGAGGCCCCACCTACAGTACAGTGTACATTTCTGGAGACCATACCTACGTAAGGATGTAGAGTGGGCAGAGAAGGTTCAGAGGAGGGCAACAAAGATGGTGCATGGCTTGCATCACAACTCCTATGGAGACAGGTTGAAGGAACTGAACCTGTACTCCCTGGAGGAGAGAAGGGAGAGAGGGGATATGATAGAGACATACAAGTATCTTACAGGGTGGAACAGGGTGCAGGGAAACACTATTTTGAAGTGCAAAAGATGTTCCAGGACTACAGGGCATGGGATGCAGTTGGACGGAGGACGATTCAGAGGAAACATGAGCAAGACTTTCTTCACAGAACGGGTGATGTTCAAGTGGAACACCCTGCCAGAGGGAGTGGTGGGGGCTGACACACTCACGGGATTTCAGACTGCATGGGATAGACATAATGGAATTCTTGAGGTCAGGGGTAAGGCAACAGACTTCAGGTAAACAAAGTAACTTACAGGCTGAAATGGACAGACTGTGTGGCCATAGGCCCTTATCTGCCGACACCAGCTAGTGTATCTATGTCTGTAGGCACAACACAGGTGACATGCATCGCTGTCCAGTTTCACAGCACGCCTGTGTATGCATCACTGGTGGTCCATGCGTGCACTGGGCACATAGTTGTGTATCCGGCATCACACCACGCCGACGCCACTCTGCCAGCCTATTTGTGCTGTGATGGACATGGGCAGTGTGTGTGTGCAGTGGTGCGATAGCTGGTGCCGCCTGTTTGTGATGGCCATGTGCATGTTCACTGTGGGTGGGTGCATGCCATCACAGGTGTGTGGGACATTGGGCTATATGTCTTGCAGGTTGGGTGGTGTTCAGGTTGTGGTCAGTCACAGCCATTGACTGTGTTCCCATTTTCCTAGGCCTCGAGGTTCTCCATCGGCTGGCAGGGATGTCAGCCATCCGACAGCTTGTGGCCCAGAACACCAACATCCTGCAGTCAATACACTGCCATGGCTCATGGAGGAGGCGGCAGGAACTGCAAGACACCAGCAGGAGGATGGCTGGCCGGCTGGCCCATGACTCATCTTCCCTTCCCACTCTCCCATCCCTACCACCTGCCTTCCCTCCAAGTTTGTCATCCTCACCCCTTGACCAACCCTACCTTGTACCCGCCCCCGCCTTTGTAAATAGTTGTAATTGTTCTTGTTAATGTTTGTTGTGTTAAAATACATTTATATTTTTATATGAATAATGTGTTGGTCTCTGATTTGCAGCTGCCTATGGGTGCTCAGTTGCAGGGTGTACATGCCATCTGGCTGGTATGGTCCTGGGTGTGTGTGTGTGTGTGTGTGTGTGTGCCAGTGTGGAGAGGCATCCCAGCATGGCAGTGACTTTCGGTTGGTCTTGCTGTCTGCTGCCACCCACTGCTGGGTGCACAGGGTGTGTCTGGCTTGTAGGCTTCTGTGCTGCATGGGGTTGGCGTGTACTGGGGGGATGCATGGTTTCCTGCAGTGCCAGTCACTGCACATAGGTGGTGTCTTGGGGTCACAGTGCAGAGTGTGCTGCATATGGGGGCTGATGTGGTTGTCAACCCCTGTGTGTGGCACCTCAGCCTGCCAGTGGTTGTGCTGGGTGTCATGGCTCTGCTATGCTTTGTTGGCTTGTCCCCATGGGCAAGTAGATCATCCGTCCCACCCCCAGTGATGCTGTGCTTGGGTGTGCAGGTGTGTGGGTTCTGCAGTGTGTTCCTGTGCCCATGTGTGGCATGGCTGGCAGTGGGCCCCAGCCTGCCTCCCTAGATGTGCAGTTCCATTGCTCTGGGGGCTCTGCTTGCGCTTATGGCACCTCTGGAATGCTCAGCTGGGCTGCCCTGTTGTGTCCATAGCACAACATTTCGGCTCAGCTTCCTTCCTGAGTTGCTGCTTATGATGCAGTATGCAATATTCAGACATTGGTTGCTTGCAATTTGTTCTGCTCCATGTTTGAATATCGCACCTGTTGCGCATTTGTGCAACTGGTTTGTGCTTGCTCCTGTTGTTGCGCTCATTTTGAGTGCAGTTTGAATATCTGGGCCCAGATCTCCAAATAGCTGCTATATTATTACCCCATGATCTTGTGCTATCGGTTTTGACTTATGTAAGTTGCCTGGCTTTTATACTCTAATATAGAAGATTCTATTGTATACTATGATATGTGTATCTACTATATGTTGTACTGACTCCTCTCTGTGTCTCAATAAAAATTATGTTGACAAAAAAAAATTAGATAGAAATAACTGAAATCACAATTTTGGCAACATTTTGCAAAGTTTTCGTGGAAATTTCATGAAATGTCATGGAAGCAAAATCAGCATTTTGCTAGAATTCCAGTGGCAGAAGAATCAATTCACCCATCTCCACCCAGAAAAGGTTGAAGCCTAAACGAACAGTTAGAAGGGATTCCAGCTTCACCCACACATGGTAGAAACCACATTATTAATTTGGGGTGGAATGAAGGTTTTACCCAAAATGATTATGACCCTAAAGGACAATTTAGGGGGCATTCAGACTTCACCCAGATAGGGTGGAAACTAAAATAATCATTTTAGGAGGGGGATGCGGACTTCACCCTGATAAGGTGGGAGTCTGATTAAACAATTTAGGGGGAATGTGGGCTATACCTAGATGGGACAGAAGCTTAAAAAACAATTTAGGGGGGCTGCGGGCTTCATCCAGATAGGGAGGATGCCTAAATTGCCCAAATGGGGAGGGGAGGCTAACCACTAAGAAGGTAGGACAGGGCAGTAATCACAGGAGGTAGAAGCAGTAAGAGTAATAGCCCCTACAAGCAGTATGTGGTGGACAGTTAAACCCTGGCTAGTAGAAGAGATAACTAGTAGTTGCACATGCCCGTTGCCAGGTGGGGTTCGTCAGGTTCGAACGAACCCCCCCTCGGAATTTTTTTTTTTGCCCGACTGAAAAATCAGTTCTGCCCCTTTAAATTAATTAGATTCTGTTAAATCCTCTCTGCTTTGCTGTGACATGCAACTCCTCCCATCCCTGGCCCCTAAGCTGTAGCCCACCCCTTATGAGAATGATGCCCCCACCCCTTCCTTGTGACTGCCCACTGATGAGTTCCAGGCACTGTTTAAATATGGAGCCACGCCCCCCTTCTGTGGCCAATCAGTTGCCGGGTTTTTCATTTCACAACTGTCAACTCCAGAGATAAGTAGGACATTGGGCCTGCCCATTTCCCCTACAAACACGGAAGTGCGATTTCAGTAAAAGCAGAAGAGAAGCCGGAGACCGAGAATGGAGCATTAACAAGTGCCCATGAATAAAACCAGTGGCAAGAATCTGTGGGTCGGTAGAACATGTATCACTGATTTTTTTTCTGCCAGCTGCCGCCTGGTAAGAGTTGACGAATTAGTTATACTTTCTGGCTCAGGGGAAACTTTACCAGTTGCTGCTCTTATGGTGTGTGTGTCTGTGTGTACACACACCAGTGCATAAATGGAGATTGCGCTTTTAGTTGAGCTTCTGCAAGCTGCATCCGGGATTTAGTCTGAGAAGGCGAGTACCGAGAAGGGTAAGTTGGGAGTCCTTTTTGGTCAAGAAGACAATATTGCAGGAAACTTTAGCAAGCTCTGATATGAACTCCTGACTGGATAGCCTGAGTGCCTGTAATTAAGCTGCTTTAAGTGGTGCACACCTGCTCTGCTTCCCAGAAAAATGATGCACTTTGGGTCAGAATATTATGATTTCTTGTTTTAAATCTGACTCTTGTAAATAAAAGGTGCTGATCATCGCTGTGACTCCTTCTATAACTGTATGGTGTCATCATAGATCTGTATACATGCACTACCTGTGCGGGTGGGGGACAATTAGTACAGAGGAACAAACGACATCATTTTCAGAATGCAGCCTTGTTTTTATTTGCTTTTAAAGAATGTGGAAGCAATGCTAAACGTAATGTCTGGGGTCTGAAATTGACCTATGGAATCCACTCAACTTGCACAATGTTGCAGGATGCCTGAACTGGTTAATAATTTGTGGGGCTGGGCTCTGAGGGTGTGCATGAAACAATAATACTTCACAAAAGCAGTGTTCTCTTTTACTTTATTTGACCACAGTAGGCTTGAAAATACAGAAAGCTGCAGAAAAGTAGTGTGGTCCACTGCCTACAGCAAGGAACTGAACCAGGAAGGAAGGCATGAATATTATACCAATACTGATCGGAGATGTGGAAAAATATTGACCCTGTGGGATATAGTTAATAATGCTGCAGACAAAGGCTGAGGGCAGTATGACTATTGTAAGTTGTTAGCTCATCCCAAGGGGATCAGTACTTTTCTGCTATATCCCATTCCTTTGGGTCAGACATGGAAACAAGCCTTGACACAGTGTGCCTTTCCTGATTACCAACTTTCAGTAAATGAATATCCCAAACCAAGTCCAGGGGTTCACTCAGCTGCTGGGGTGGGGGCCTGACAAGTGGGGGAGGGGCATCTATTGTAATGGTTTAATGTGGTGTGGCTTCCGAACCTTGGATTTTTGGAAGGATCTGGGTGGCGGGGGCTGTGATAAGGGGAGGGACAGTGGGGGGGAAGAGGATGGGGCAGCTGCAATCTGGGGTGCTAGCTGCACATTCGGGCAGACTTTGATAGACTGGCTGGTCTGTTTCTGCTAGCAGATTCATATGTATGTTTGTATTTTTATGGCTTGTTCAATTTATCGGGAGGGTGCATGGGCTTGCTTTCAGCTGCTGTTGGTGGGAATCTGGATGAGTAAACAAAATAGGTATTGTAATGGTCAGGACTTGAACCCAGGCCACCCGGAATACCATTCAAATTGCATTAACCAGTTGCGCCACTATGACAACTGGAACCTGTGCCATCCCCAAGCACATTACTCTTTCTCAAGTGTACAACCCAATAGCAGCACAAATACTTACTTTTAACAATCATACAGGAATGAGGTTTGCATATTTCATGGAATACATACTGTACAAATAGAGGTGACCAAGAGTAAGTGCCTCAGCTTAGACTTGAATGCAGGCCCCCCAGAATACCGTTCCAATTGCATTAACTAGCTGTGTCACTTAGGCAGCTAGAAACTGGGCAATCGGAATTGCTCACAACCCCTGATGCAAGATGGTGGTTTTTGATCATAAGGCTGTCTGGCATAGAAACTTAGAAACATAGACTTTGATGGCAGATAAGGACCATTTGGCCCACCTAGTCTGCCCATTTCCCTACCTACAGGATAAGCTGCAGATCCTAGTTAACCAACAGCCTATTTCTTCCTACCCCCCCACAAGAATTGCCTTATGTCTATCCCATGCATTCTTGAATTCTCCCACAGTTTTAGACCCCACAACCTCCTGAGGAAGGCTGTTCCATGCATCCACTACCCTCTCTATAGAAACATCTGACTGAAGAGTTGGCCCTGACTGGGTGGCCTGCAATGCAGTGCTCCGATCAGCTATGCTGGGGATCTGCCTCTCAACGGAGCCCTCTCAGAGTTCTGATTGATGCCAATATGTTTGTTTGCTTTGCAAGTAAACATAAAACAAGTACTGGCCAACACCATATGTTTACTTGCTCATATAGCACAGCAGTTAAATTTATAAACACAGGTTATAATAGTGAAATTATCTTGATTGGGAAATAATAGGGTTCACATTTAACATTGTGATTGAGTAAGGTCTTCAAAAAGCACAGAGAGCAACACTGGGGGGCAGTTTCAGTCTTCTGAAGCTGTGACAAGCAGGGGGGAAAAGGACACAACCCATTTAAATAAATATCAACTGAACCATATGTTTTGCAAACAATCTTTATCACTTTGACTCCCAGAATAGTAAATATATGCTGAGCCTTGTTGATTTATGTTGTAATGATCAAATTGCTTTCATTTTAACGTTCAGTCAAAACGCAGGTAAGCAGAGTAATACAGTTCCTTACCTAAACTAACAAACTCTGGTCACAGCCGATATGGCTGCTCAGAGCAGTGAGAGTGTGGCGAGAGGGAGTAAAAGAATACTCGGAGCTCTCGCTGTGCTCTCGCAGCATTGGCAGAGGACAAAAGCAGTTTGAGAGAATTATTTGACCTGTGTAGAGAGAAATTCTGTATAATGTTGTTCGCCACACTAGAGAATGCCATGGTTAAGATGGTGGCAGTGATGGAACTGCACATGTGCGATACACATGCATGCACAGTTTGCATTGATGCTGCCATCTTGTGCATGGCGGCTGTCACTTCCACAGCTTTGGAAGAAAAAGTAGAGTGCCAGGGAAGTAGATGTGTTTATGCAGGCTGTGGAGGGGAAGGGTTACATGAGCTATACTACTGGACATGCATCGTAGCACTGTGGAAGTACACCGGACAGTGGTCCTGTCACGTGCTTCTACAGTGCTAGTAAACATCTTCTGGTGGCATAACGTCTGCAGAGCTCTGCCCATGCAGCTGTAAAAATGACCCACTCACCAGCTTGAGTTTTGTGTCACACGTGAACGTTGTACTGTATTGTTATATACAGAGAAGCTCATAACATTATGTATGTCTTGCCACCAGTGTTTGCTGACCCACTTGGTCACTTCAACTGAGAAAATACATTGCCTGGACTTATCCATTAAGGAAAGAACATTGGTATACTAAAAAAGTATACATACATACATAAATACATACATCTTATAATCTGTTCATACATGACACATCATGGGCATTGCTATTCCTTTATGAAAAAATCCATGTATTTTCTTTTCAGATTTTAATAGTTACAAGATTTATATTCAGCAGTGTAAACAATAAAAGTATAATTCCTCTAAATCTTCTGTGCTATTCCTTACCCCAGGATAGAAGAATTGTTTTAGCAGTTAACCATTTGCAGGGGTTAAATTGGGCAGGAAACCACAGGAACTCAGTTCCACCACCTGTTTCATCCTTCTCCACTGATTACTATAAGAGAGTTCCACCACTTAGAAATCACAGTTAAAATCACCTAGCAATCCATATGCTGATGGCGCAGTGGCAACTTTACAGCGATCTCAATACCAACAAGATTGACAGATTGCTGTAAAGTCCACTCAGGACCATGGCGCTGCTTTTCCCCAGTGTTGCACCCCTCCCTGAATCAGCTCTGACTTGGAATTGATTATAATAAGTTACAGGAGGTGTGGAATGCACTTTGAATTCTGAAGACACAATGCTGACTGCAATTGCCACCGATGTAACCTGTGTTTACAATATCGGCTTCACTGCAGTGTTGTAGATCCCTAGAAATCAAGATATAAAAGTTCCCTCACCTTATCATTTGCCTTTTAACTACAGCCTCTTAGTGGAATTGAGAAGTCATTTAAGGTACCTGTTTCTGGTTTACTCTAACACTGCCAAAATGTTTGTTGAGGTGAGGGTTTTAGAAGTTTTGAAGAGTAATGTTTCTGGTGTATAATTCCAAAGATTCCTACCTCATGAAGTGACCAGTTGGGTAAAGAAACATTGGTGGCATGCCATATAGGTCTTATGAGCTCCTCTGTATAAAGCAATCAAACGCTTCACTCTTGGCAAAAACCTTAAACTGGTGCAAGGGTATTTTCTTCAATCTTGGTGGTTAAAAATTTGTATCAGTTATGGTTAAAATACAATGCTTTGGAGGAAAGAAAATGGTCCACTAGGGAAAGAAACATCTTTAGTTTTGGTAAATTTGTGGCTTGGTGTTTCTCTGGGTTTGATCAGTAATGCAATGCAGTGCTGGTATTGCTCTAATTTTAGCACCCTCTCTCCAAGAATTGGTGTATGACTATTTCTCTGTTGCTGGACAGTTAGTGCAGAAGTCAGTGCAACGCCAATGCTGCACTGCATGATTGTTCAAAACCTGATGAAAACCATGCCATATAATTAACAAGACTCAAGTGGCTTTTTACCATAAGATAGCATTTTCCAGCTTTCACACTTTGCACTACCCTAACTGATGTATTAGCATAGTTTTTAGCCGTTAATATGCAAGACTTATTTTATCTCTCATTTCCTTACTCCCAGTTTTTACTTCTGTTTTTGGAATGGTTCTGTCTGCAGGTTCCTCCATATGAGTTGCATGCTGGCACTGTTGGTAGAGAGATGGCAGGTAGGGCTTTTAATAACTTTTTAATAAGTAACAACTAGCTAGTTACAGAAAAAAATGTATGATTATTGATCTATTAGATACATGGAATACATTTTGGTAACTTACCAGCTCAAATATTATTAATTTGCAATAACTATCTGCTCTGTAACCTGTTGGGTAACAGTAGTACTTATTCCTTGCTCTATACATTATTGTATTTTACTTCTCATCTTTTCTCATTTTTTTCACTGGCTGATGTTCTCCCGTGTGAACCCTTATCCTTTCATTTCATTCTTACTTATTTCCCAGTTGTTGTTACCTTTTCAACCTTTATTTTTGTTTTCTGTTCCTCTATCTTTCTACCATTTGTCAACTTCAAACTCACTTGTCCTCTTTCCAATTTATGCTATTGACTGTTTCTAAACTGCAAGTTGTCTTCGGATTTTTTTGAAATCCCCAATGATAAAGCACTGAAAAAACAATGAAGGAATGAATACAATTAATTAATTATTTAAATAAAAAATTAAAAACTAAATACATAAACAAATATGCAGATAACAAATGGAGGAAGAGCGCTGTTGTGCTGGGCACTCCAGGACAGAACTGAAACAAACATTGTACAGCACAGCATCTACATCTGACAGCTGTAGTCACATGCCAGTACTTCAAGCTAAATATAGTGTGAAAGCACTTGTCCGCCCCCTTTAGTGCCAGTAGGAAAACGAAAAGGATTTCCCAGGATGAGGCTGAGATCGGCTGGTGACGGCATTTAGTGTTGCTGCCCCATCCTGTGGAATTCGCTGCCCCTCAGGGTTAGAGAAGGACCCTACTCTGGAGGTATTCGAGGGCGGCCTTAAGGCCCTCCTATTCATCCAGGCCTGTCTGGACTAAGTTGTTCTTTTTTAGACCTGATTACAACTATTAGTATTTTGATGCTTCAGTTTATTATTTATGTGAAATGTTTCTATCTGGAGTTATTTATTTATATGTTTATATTCTTCCTTTTTGTTTTTATTGATTTGTTCTGTGAATAGTCAGTGTCAGTGGCTCAGTAGGTAGCACACTTGCCTCTGAGGCCAGGAGATCAGAGGGCTGTGGGTTCAGTTCCCACATCTGGCACTTGCGTTAATATCCTAGTACTGACACTGTAGTGCTGCATGAGAGGGGTGCTGCACTTCTGAGGTGCTGTCTTTCGGATGAGATGTTAAACCGAGGTCCCATCTGCCTGGATTGGTGGTAGTTCAGGTGGATGTTAAAGATCCCATGGCACTTATCGAAAGAGTAGGGGAATTTCCCCGGTGTCCTGGCCAAATTTCCCTCATTCACTAAAAATACCACCGACAGCTTAATCTGGTTCAAGGTCAGTTGGCATTCATCTGTATCCCCCTCCCCTGAGTCGTGCCTGAAAATAGGCAGGATTTGTCTAGTGCACTTACCCGGTCAACAAAAACTAAATAAATAAATATGTGCTTATCTATCTGTGTGGCTCCCAGATCCTCCAGGATTGGGTGTCTTTTAAAATAAATTTTGCCTTGCTTTGCCATTTGTTTTATGCGGGGATTTAAAATAATGTATATCTGACAGAACTGCATTCTTCCTTCTCCCAACCCTGTTTGTGTTATGAGTAGTGTGCCCAATTAACAGAAAAGATGAGTTCAGAAAAGTCTGTTGCACTGACACAGCTATGACCCCTGTAGGATTTACAGTACGCATTACAGTCACGTTGAAATAGAGTAGGCTTGTTGTAAAGTTCATGCACCCATGCAAATGTCCCTTGTAACTATGGAAAGCCACTCGGTACAATGCCTGTTTTCAGGGGCTAGGTAGGAACACTGGGGAGGTTAAGTGACTTGCTTGAAATCATACAGCTGCAGATCTACTGGATGTATCATGATCATTCACAGTTCATTACTTTAACTTCTAGGCTGTATTGCTAGCCCCAATGTATAAACTTGAAAGTACAATAACAACACTGGGTCTTAATTAAGGCTGATTATCCTTCTACCCAGTACTCATAACTTTAGCCCCCTCCTCTTTCCTATTTCAGAGCTAGCACAGGGAACCCCAGTCTGTACAGGGACGACAGCTACAGTATTTCAAGTAGTAGAGCATGTACAGCTGGCATGTTCATCAGCTGTGTTTATTGAGCTTTCTGTTTTGTTTCAAGCTACAGAGCACTGAGATGTCTGTGACCTTAAGAATGCTGCCCTCGTATCTCAGGGGAGGAATTGCTTGTTGACTATGCTGGATGGTGAAAGTTTTTTATGTGGTTCCTTGACTGCTACAGTAGCTAACTCAGCACACATATTCACATGCTGACACTGCACAAATCAGACTTTTTTTCCTTTTATACAGTATAATGCCCTACACAACATACACTCAAGTAACTCAGCCTGCAGAATGAGAGATATGGGTTTTAATCATATTTTACACATGGTATCTGTTAGAGCCTATGCTGTATGGTACTCATTTATTTTGATTCTCTGTGCTTTAAAATAGTCACCTTTACCAGATTGTTTCTGTTAGTATGTAGCACCCACAACCTGCATATTTAAAGCTATGGGTGAATGTTCTATAGAAGGATATAAATGAATACAATATGCAGATGTGAACTCTGCAGGACTTAATTGGATTATATATTCACTGGTTCAGCCATCGTGGTCTCAGCACAAAGTACCCATAAACACAATCGCAATATTTCCAGCAAGATGAGTAAAAATAAGACGTATTGCAAATTGATTAAACCATACAAAACACACAATTTGACTGTAATAAAACGTCCCCAAAATACTATTTCTTGAATTGCAAATGTCAGATGAAGCAAATGGAGGGCATCTATTGGTAAATCAGTCAAACTTTTCCCTGTAACTATTTCGTCCTTTGCTTAGTATGAGAACATCAAAACCGAGCTTGCTAGTTATTGTAAACTAGGATTACTGTAAGTGCAATTTAATTCACTATTAAAAGGAGAAACAAACTAATTGTAACTGCGGTAGGTCTTGAAGCCACTGGGTGGCCTCAGGAATCGTTGACAAGAAGGGAGAGTGCCGATGCATCGGGGTACACAAATCCTCCATTCACAGGGGCTCAAAAATGATCCATTTTTTGCACCCCTATGAAATGCAAAAAAAGACTAGATGTACTAATTGCTCTCCATCTACACATTGAGTTCACTGTTTCATAACTGAGGGAAAACATCTTCTGTTTTTTTCTAACAATGAACAAAAACTGTCATCCATAAATGAAACGATCAGTGCACATTATTTTTGAATAACTTATTATTACAATATTCTTTGGTCAATATAATGTGAGTGTATGTATACCAAAATGTAAGTGCTGTTGCCATCCGACTCACCTCAGAGCCGAGATTCAAGGGTTTGAATACCAGTCTAGGCTGTTTGACATTTAAATCACAGCTATTCTATTAATGTCATTTGCTTTTATTGAATGTAGCATTATATATTTTAGGATGACTGTTCTCACTTAATCAAATACCACATAACTAAACAAAAAAAAATGCACAAGCTATACATTTTACCCTAACCTGCTACAAATTAAATGGAAAGAAACTATTATAAGGAGGAGCAATTCAGATAAAACGTTAAAGTTCAGTTTAATTCTGCAGTTCATAAAAAAGCACTATAAAATGTAGCTTACTTTGCACAAGTTTGAGCAGTCTGTTGTTTGCATGAATCAGCCAACACAATGAATTATGCTTACAACTATCATATCAGCTGTGATTAGTACCAGTCAATAACAGTTGCGAATGCACTAATACACTAACAAAAACTCTAGCTCATACCTTATAAATACAAAATGGAGCTGCGAGTTACAATATTATGCCAAGAAGCTGCCAGGGGGGAGGGGAGCAGCTGTCTGCTCTCCGCTAATACAACAACATGCTCCCAACTCCCAAGTAAAGTACTCAGTAATTGTTTATTGAGTGGGTTTGCTGCAAAATGGCACTGGACAATGCAGGTTTTTTTCAGCAGCCTTATGGACTAGTGTATATGTTGACTGTAACACCCACTGAAACATACTAGTACGTGGATGGCAGAGGTCATAAAAAGTTTTTATGTTAGCTTTTGGGTGAAGACAGTGCCTATCATGATACTACCTGTACCAATACCATTCTCTGTGCATGCCATTAAAAAAAATCTCTAAACTAAACACATTAATGTTGTAAGGAGCATAAAGAAAATTGGCAGCTCAAATAGACTGCAAATGATCTATTTGGGGTAGTAAGAGTGTTCAAAGTACTGGAACCTAACAGCATTCCAGTCACATGAATTACCCTACTGATGTATTCAGTGTTTGGCATTTTCTGATCAGAGCCCTGACTTACTTTTTTGATCTAGTCTGCAGAAAGCCGCAATCTTTGGTATGAAAATGGAGAGGTAGAAATACATGATGTGACACTCTGACAAGGTAATGGGCTGTCATTTCATTCAACAACTCAGATCGTTCTCATTGATGACTGATGATGGCTGCTATTAGTCACAAGGCTCTAACCCTTGTTGAGAAGATCAGAGCGTTTACGGCAGGGTGACATAGTGTGCAAGCTGGGGACTGGGGAGTGAGAGCACTGTTTTGGAGTTGCAGAAGGATCCTTCCGAAACTCCAAAACAGAGGTGCTACATGGTGTGAATCCAGTAGCTCATTTTTAGAGCTATCGCAAGATGGCTGCAGGCTCAGCCCAAATGCAACTGTGATAAAGGAGTGTAGGAAAAGTTAGAACATCTGTTTTACTGCATTTTACCACAATATGAGACTATGTTAATTCCAAGAGTTGCAAGCACTGCAACATAAGTGTGCAAATGATATGGGTTATGCAACATCTCTGCCATTTCATGAATGAAAGAAGTAAACAGTGGCACATATCTAGAACAAAAAACAGAGGTAAGGTTTCAAGCAGAAATTAAGGAATTGCTCAAGAAAACTCTCTACCTTGCATTTTCCAGTCTTGTGATTGGGCAAGGACTTTATTTATTTAAGAAACCAACAGAATGCACAAGGTGACCTGGGGTGCTCAGTGACGATTAAATACACACTTGAAAACAACAGTCATGGCACTTACCCAGGGCATAAAGAATCATGAAGAGTCCAGTTGGATATTCAACTCATATTTCATTTATTGAGCCAACAGACAGTAAACAACCAACCCACCTGGGTCAGGGGAAAGAAACTTGTTCTAACATTTCAACTCGTGTGAGTCTTTATCAAAGATCGAGGCTCAGATGAGTTGAAATGCTAGAGCACTTTTCTTTTCCTGACCCAGGTGGGTCGGTGGTTTACTGTTTGTTGGCTCAATAAATGAAATATAAGTTGAATATTCAACTGGACTCTTCATCAATCAATCAATCAAAAACTTTATTTAACCAGGCACTTCATCCTTGAGCAAGCTCATTTGCAAGATGGTCCTGGGTGGTAAACATACACATAGAGACAGAGACTAATAGTACAATACAGTGGCAATAACATAATGTAACAGCATTCTTACAATTGTAAGGGATCCAGCAAAGAAAAACGAATTAAAAAAATTAAAATTAATACTGTAGATAAGAAGGGAATCACAGGTCGGGGAGGGGAAGGGAAAGGGGCTAAAAGGACAGGGAGTCAGCTTAAGAGAGAGAGATGCAAGAGAAAGCCAAGAAGGCAAAGAGAAGAGCTGGTGATTCTTCACGATTCTTTATGCCATGGGTAAGTGCTGTGACTGTTATTTTCAAGACTTTATTTATTTATTTGCAGTTGATTACTGGGTAGGTGCATTGATCCAATGGGCCATTTTCAGGCACAACCCAGCCCATGAAGATGGCATAATGATTAAGATACAGGTACATAAATGAATGACAATAGAGCCCAGTATGACAGTCTTGGAGTGCAGTACAGTAGGTAGGGTATGGTTACATGGTGCATACAGTAATGCATATGATACAGGGAGAGATACAACAGGTAGATACAGTAGTGTGTGCCTAAAAAGGCTGTACAGCATAGAAGCAACATTACATAGTTAACAAGTAAGAATAATAATGCAGTATGGTGTAATGCATGGCTTGGCCATCATTGGCCCTAGACATACATCGTATACTCGGAAGTACACAGGACACAGTGCTTTTGTATGATAATGCTTAGCTACTAATTGGGGAATGGGGGAGGTCATCCTGGGGAGCAGACACAGGTGGCATTTGCCGATAGTGCCAATATGTACCACGATTTGAAAGAGGGCTGGGAGTCCAGAGAGTGAAGGGTGGGGGCGGGGCAGGCTGTTCTACAGTTCATGGATGGCTGCAGAGATGGCTTTATTGCCCAGACAGGTGGAGACCATGGGGGGGTCCATCAGGAGGCTGGAGGAGTTCCTGAGGGTTCTAGAGCAGGTTTTTGGCTTGAGCAGGGGGAATAGGGGAAAGTTTTTCCCCATCTCTAATAGCCTTATCAGTTGCGCAACCAAAGCTGTAGTTTCTCAAAGCTTGGGGGGTGGGGTGGAAGCCACTTGAAGGACTGATATAGGATACAGTGATGGTAGTGTATTTTGCCAAAAGAAAAAATCTGCAAATGTTATTATAAGTTGTATTTAGTCTATTTAGCTCTTGGGTGGAGGTCTGTGTATATATGGGGGTGCAGTAGTTGATTAATGGAAGGAGATTGTCTTGGGCAATTGCAAGATGGGCTTCTGGGATCAGAAATTATTTAATGAGGTATCCCACTGACAGTTTTTGGTGTTTGCACCGTATGATGGCACCTATGTGCTCTGAGAAAGTAGTGCAGGGTCAAGGGTAATGCCCAGGTACTTAAAAGTGGGTACTGTGTTGGGGGGGCACCAGGAGTGGACATGCAAAGGGCAGAGGGTGTATTTGCATGTCTAGCTAGTTTAGGTTTGGAACCTAGGAGCATGGCTTTAGTTTTGTTGGTATTAACCAGAAGCCTATGTTCCAAGAATCAATTATAAGTGGCACTGTAGTTGGAGTTGAGTGTAGCAGAGATGTTATCCAGGGATTTGTCACTCTAGTACAACACCAGGTCATCTGCATATAATGCTGAGTTGCAGGTGAAACTGTCTTTTGGGAGTGACTTTATAAAGACAGAAAACATGAGGGGCCCCTGGATAGAGCCCTGGGGGACACCTGTGGTTACTGCTTTGACCATGGAGGTGGCTCCCTTCACATATACGGTTTGGGAGTGTCCTGCTAGATAGCTTTGGAACCAGGCTGTGGTCCCTGCAGTTCACCCTAGGTTTGTCAGTAAGCCATGGAGAGTATTGTGGTCTACCAGGTTGAAGGCCTTAGTTACGTCCACAAACACAGCTCCAGCGTCCATATTTCCAAGTTTCCCAGCGTCCATATTTCTGAAGACATGGTTTGTGAATTGGGCAAGAGCAGAGGTCATGCTGTGGTGACTAGACAAGTCAGTAAATTTGGTGTTTAGGGCACTGGCCACATCGATTGGGTCTGTCAAGGTGCCAGTAGGGGTGTTAAGTATTATAGCCGGCTACTGGGATTTTGGGGTCATCAAGGCACTTATGGTTGACCAAAATTGCTGGGGGTTGCTAATGCTGTCACATTGGAGTTTACAGAAGTATACTGCCTTGTGCGACTTAACTTGTTGCTCACATAGGTTTCGTAGTCTTCTATATTTGCTCCAATATGTGGGGGAGGGGGAAGCTTTGGATGCTGCCCATTTTTTTGTCTCTCCTTCATCATAGCGAGCAGGTTTTTTGTGAGCCAGTGGGCATTTCCCCCTTTTATACGCTGGGCGGTTTGTTGGAAAGGCCCATCCTGTATGCTTTTAAGGGCATCAGTGAGGAAACCCGCTGCTGGGTTTGCATCTTGCAGGGAGAGTAAGGATGCCCAATTTACTGCTCTAATGTCAGTGAACAGATGAGTGGGGTTGAAACTGGAAAATCTCTAAAAGGTACCTGTAGGTATTTGGGGGGGGGGTGCTTGGGTTTGGAGGATTAAATGCAGTATGTGGGGGGAGTGGTTACTGATTAAATCCGACATGGTGCCTGCCTGAGAGATTCTGTCCTCCTTGTTTGTCAGAATCCAGTCTAGGAGGGAGTGGTTCGATGAGCTATTGTTTAATCTGGTGGTTAAGGTTATTATTTGGTTAGGGTTGTGTTATTTAATGAGATCATTGTATTCTGATTGGGCTGAACTAAGCCAGTTTAGGTTAAAGTACTCTAATATGATGGCCTTGTGATGTGGTGAGAGCTGGCTCAAGCCCTCCAGCAGGCATTTGAGCCCTTTTATGCTCTCCTTCTCTCCTTAGAGGGGTTGTAACAGCATCCTATATAGGTTTTCTTTGCTGATCCTAAGGTGAGCTCTGCGAGTAGTCATTTATTAGGGGAGCTATTGCCTGAGTCTAGGGATACAGTTGCTTTTAGAGGGTCCCTGAAGTAAAGCAAGTACCCTGTCACCTTTCTTTCCACTGCTCCGGTCACATCTCAACATAGAGTACCCATGCAGGTGGCAGTTGGTGTCCTGGGTAGAGGGCTTAAGATAGGACTCCATGATCCCTAATACATCCAGCTTGTAGAGGGCAACCCATGTGTCCATCTCCATTTGTTTAGAGGGAAGACTGCAGATATTTAGGTAGGCATTTTTGAGACCATGGGCATTTGCCCAGGAGGGGGCAGAGCAGTTGATTGGCAGGTTTGTGGGGTTAGTGTTTCTCTCCATATCACCTGCCAGCATCAGTAGTGTACATAGTGGCATGTAATGGCATGCAGCACTAGCAGATGGAGAGGGGAAAAGGGTAATACAACAAGGGTAAGATGGTTCAATGATCGTCATTCCCATTTTGAGAGAAAAGGCGAAATTGTGGACATAAGAAAAATTCACCTATGTATTCCTTTATGGAGAGGGGGCATTGCTTGTGGGGTGTTGCCGCTGTGGGAGGGTCTGAAATGTAAGAATGCAGCTTGATCATGTGCCAGGACCTGTGCATAAAGATCTGTGCACCACATTAGTCCAATGAGTAGGAGCATAGCTGGTAAGAGGTGTTGTTTCATGGTATTCATGGGGTAATCATTCTGTATTGTGGGGGCAGTTCTGGGGGGGTCTTGTGCTCAGATGTCCTAGTGATAAGGGTGCATCCATCCATCTATCTATCTATCTATCTATCTATCTATCTATCTATCTATCTATCTATCTATCTATTACAGCACCAGCTCTGTATGGGTTGTGTTTTTTCCATTTGGAGCAGAACAATTTTCAGAGTTAAAATGAGGTGTGTGTGTGTGTGTGTGTGTGTGTGTGTGTGTGTGTGTGTGTGTGTGTGTCTATAGGCATGTGAGGAAAGCAGAACTGCAAGCATACATGCTGAAATAACATCAGCAAGCACCTCTAATAGTGAGCCATGGACAGGGGGCATGGCTCAGAGGACTGCCGAAACAGAGATCTATGCAGTCACAATGTAACAGCCTTAAGTGTGAGATAGCTTTTGGGGGCACATCCTTCCTCCACCTTTATAAGCATCATAATACTGACTCTCTTCCCTAATTCTGCCCACTTTCTGCCTTTCCCCTCCTTTTCTCTTTAAATTAACCTTGGAGCATCACATTTTTTATTTATTTTTATTTATTTAAACAATTGATAACCAGGAAAGGCACGCTGAGCAGAGGCTCGATTCCAGGTACTACCTAATGGGAAGGGGAGATAGAGTACATACATAGTGTGCAACAATAAACAAAAAACAGCAATATTACATACAACAGCAGATTGACTAGCAACAAGATGAGATTGCTTGCAGGATGCCAGACACAACAACATTTTAACATAGACAGTGGGTGGACCAGAACAGATTTCCTTCTGGTCTTACATACAGTTCAGCAAGTGGCTACAACCTTGCAATAGAGTTCTTCAGTCTTTACAGTGGTAGTGGCAGGGGATAAAGAGTTGACATGTGAAAGTGCTCACATTTTGGGGAGTAGTACAGTAAGTGCAGTAGACTGGCTTAGAACACGAGGGACAGGTGCTAGAAAGAAGGAAGTCGTCTGGAGCAGAGAACAATCTAACATCAAACAAAAGGTTTATGTTTCATTTATTGATTTAAGTTTGACATTTGATACTATCTCTTGGAATTTACTATGGACAATGATGAGAGAATGGGGCATGTATTGCCATTATTAGAGAGCTATATACAGAAACTTGGGCTCAGGTTAGACAGGGTAAATATGGACAACTATCATCAACATTTTTAACAAATTGAGGCATAAGGCAAGGCTGTGTTATAGCCTCCTTTATATGTTGTATTTACATTAACAATCTCCTCGTATCCCTTGAACACTCCTTAATAGACTCCCCCAGAATTAGTAATAAGGCATGTGCTGCACTTGCCTATGCAGGCGATTTAGCTCTGTTTTCTCTGATCCAAGGAGGACTACAGGAGAAATTAAACATAATGAATGAATATGCAAGTAAATACAAACTTAGAATAAATGAAAGTTAAAGTCAGGTTCTTGATCTTCGGGGCAAAAAAGTCATATGTAACCAGGAGTACAGGAAACTAAAGGCTCAGCATTGTTAAATCCTATGTGTATTAAGGCTTGCAATTGTCAAATGATGGGAGTTGGTCAAAGCATGTTAACAATCCTCTGTCTAAACTAAAGCAAACAGTGAACTTGCTTAAAGCATTTAATCACAAGTATGGGGGTAACTCCATTAAACCCCTCATAGAAGCAGTTAAGGCAAAATATTATTCACAGGCTTTGCATCATATAAAAATATGGGATTATGATAACTTTCAGACCCTAGAAATTCCTTTGAATAAGCTATATAGAGCCAGTCTGGGTTTGAATAATACTGTACCTGCCTCACTTATACAAGCTGAATTTGGTGCAATTAGACCAGTAGCCTATGCACAATCTAGTGAAGTAAATTGCTGGGTAAAGCTACTATCCCTAGATTCTAGCAAGCTTCCTTTTCTTCCCCTAAAGGAAAAATATGTTTGGGAAAAACTGGGTCGCTTAAGATCCAAGTGGCTTGTAAAAATTTTCAACGTCTTAGAAGAAACTGGTTTGATCTTTTTGGGAAAATACCTTGATATAAATATAACTATTAGTCTCAAATACAAGACTTATATTACAGCTAAAATTGCCAACTACTGCAAAGTCTTGGATTTAAAAACTATTTCAAGCCTAAAAATATCTCATTGGCTGCAGTTAATTAATATTACATTCTATTATAAAGGTTACCTAGACATATTAACAGAACCCAAAGACAACTATATACAACATTCAGACTTGAATTATTCCCAAGTAACATACTCACAGCTAGATATAAGATAACCTCAAATACTTCCCTTTATTGTTCTTGTTCAAATTCACAACTAGAAGACCTGTTTCATGTGACAATGATGTGTCCCTGGTTCGAAGGGCCAAGGAAACATTGGCTTGTCCCACTGTGGGAGAACGTTTCCACCACAGATCACTTTTACTAAATTTTCTTTTTATTACTAAAGATGAAATAATTCAAAAAACTGCAGGATATCTCATTACTATAACAAAAATTAGAGCAAAATATAAATAATACTGCTTATATCAAACATATTACACTATTCTTATTATCAACACAACCCAAATGGGAAATACATAAATGGTTATCATTTGCATTTACCTTGTACTCTTCTTTAACAAAATTAATGATTTGTGTATAGTTTGAGTTGTCCCATATTTACGTAAGAAATTGCGAAGTGAATGGGATCGTTAGTTCTATAATTCTTGTCAGTTTTAATATTTATAATGTTGTATACTCATAATGAACTAGTAGTATGTATTAATGTCATGTATGTGCTCATGTTCTTTAACTAAACTTTTACATGTGATAATCTTGTGTTGTAAAGATCATTGACTGATCAATAAAATCTATCTATCTATCTATCTATCTATCTATCTATCTATCTATCTATCTATCTATCTATCTATCTATCTATCTTTCCAAGTGTAGGACAATGGCCCCCATTACGTTGGACACATCCTCAAAGTGAGGCTACAAGATGAGAATGTTATAGAAATTAATGTTTAATTTGTACAAAGTTTCATTTTGGTTAAGTATCTTAGAATACAATGAATTTCTGTATCAGAGTCTGAGTTTACAGCACCAGCAATGCATGGGCAGCGCTTTTTCCATGTGGGACAGAAAGATTGTCAGAGTTAAAATGAGATATATGTGTGTGTGTGTGTGTGTGTGTGTGTGTGTGTGTCTGTGTGTCTGTGTCTCTACAGGCATGTGAGGAGAGCAGAACTGCAAGCATATTGCAGAAATAAAATCACCAAGCACCTCTAACAGTGAGCCATGGACAGAAGACATGGCTCAGAGGACTGCAGAAACAAAGATCTATAAGAGGGCTTTTGGGGGCACATCCTTCCTCCACCTATCACAGCATCAGAATACTGAATCTCTTCCTTAATTCTGCCCACTTTCTTCTTTTTCTCACCTTTTCTCTTTAAATTAACCTTGAAACGTCACATGTTTTATTTATTTAAACAATTGATAACTGGGAAAGGCACATTGAGCTGAAGTTTGATTCCAGGGGCGACCCGGGGGAAGGGAGATGGAGTGCATACATACTGCCAGATATTCAAAACTTTGCCCTGGGGCTAAATTAGCACTGCCCAGCGTGCTACATTAGCCTGGAACCTATAGCCCACTATATTTAAAAGGGATAGCCCTGGTGCCAAACCTGCTGAATATAGCATGCTAAGGAAGCTGGGCAAACTGGACTGGGAGTGCAGTGCAAAAATAGCCCGGGAATAAAACAGCTCTGAATATAGCAACCCGGAAGTGCAAACCACAACAGCATCCCAGTTCACAGCGACATGAAGGAAGGTAAAGGTGAACTATGTGACCAATGTGTGTGCTAGCAAAGGAGTGGAGTCAGTACAGCTGCAAGCAACAGTGCTTGTGAAATTACATTGTGCAGAAATGTACAATGCTTCAGAAATGTCTGCATGGCGCAAACACATTTCTGCAAATTTAGCTCGGAGCTAAGCCATTTGCCCGGGGCAATCACATTTGTCCGGGACAAAACTTGCTATTTCAAGGGTGACATGCAAGTGAGCCTACTTAGGTAGTCTGTGGGCAAACATCCAGATTAGCATCTCATTATGACCTGATTTGCATGCAGTTTGCCCAGCGCTATTGCAGGGTCCCACAGTTCCACTGGTAGGTCAGTCTGGAAGTACAGGGGCTGGCTGGGTCTGCCCACAGCTCCACCTGTAGGTCAGTCTGGCAGAGCATGGTGGTAGCTGCAGGCTACATTTGTACAGTACAACATAGAATATTGTGCCCCAGGGGACTACACAGCATGGGCACAGGTGGTGGTGCTGTATGCGGTTGTCAAACTGTAGTTCATGCGACAGTGAACAGCCGACACTATGGTAGCATGGGGGCCAGTAGTGTGAGAGACACAGCAATGTCTATGGTGCGTAGGGCAGTGATGACCACCGCACTGTACATGGTAATAGGCCCAACTTGCAGGTGTTTACTGACAGTGGACATTACTGTTATGCTGTTGTGTGACCCTCAAATGTTGCACCACTGGCATGTGGTGCTCACAGTGACATATACACGGCTGGCTGGGTGTGTGCTGTGGTATCTGTACAGATGTGCAGTATATGGCTGGGGGGGCAGATACCATCAGACAGGAACTCTGGTGTTGGAGTATTCCCAACACTGGCCCATGTACACTGCGTGGCTTGTCCCAGCCTTGTGGTCACACCCAGTCTGTGGTGCAGACTGGCCACTTGTACACCCTCCCCTCAACACCCTCCATGCTCACAGTGCTGCAAGTGCATGATGGTATCTGTTGGTGTCCACTGAAGGGTGGTTTGCAGGTGTGTGCTGTATGGCCGCACTGCCTTGGTGTCCACTGGGAGCCAGGTAACCACTTACTGCCTGGCATGGCTGGGACCGGTGGCAGATAATGGCATCATAGGGATGCCATCCATGAGCAGCAGGTTCCCTTTCTATCTGGCTTATTTCTGTGTGTTATACTTACTGGTTAGGGTCGTGCAAAGCCACACAAAAGTTGTGCAAGTCACACAAAGCCAAAAGTCATGCAAAGCTGGTTTGCCCAGAGTTAAGACTACCTTTTCCTGGGAGGTAATTTGCACCATGCAAAGTGTTGCGCTAAGTTGTGCAAAAACACTTTGCGTGTCACTATTCGCTGAATATAGCATTGTGCCTGTATTCATGTACATGCCCCCTCAGTTTGCCCCTTGCATACATTATAATTTTGACCTGTGCTAATGCAGTTTGAATGCATTATTTGACCTTTTGAATATAGTGGACCTGTGCTAACCAAGCGCTAACCCTGCACAAATGGTTTGTGCTGAATGCAAAGTTTTGAATGTCTGGCCCATAGTGTGCAACAATAAACAAAAAACTCAGCATTACATACAACAGCGGATCAACTAGTAACAAGATAAGGTTGCTTGCAGGATGCCAGATGCAACAACATTTTAACATAGACAGTGACAGTGGATGGACCATAATGGATTTCCTTCTGGTATTACATACAGTTCAGCAAGTGGCTACAATCTTGCAATAGAGTTCTTCAGTCTTTACAGTGGTAGTGCCAGCAGGCAAAGAGTTGATGTGTGAAATTGCTCACATTTTGAGGAGTAGTACAGTAAGTGCAGTAGATTGGCTTAGGGCACAAGGCACAGGTGCTAGAAAGAAGGGGGTCATCTGGGGCAGAGGCAAGGTGGAGGAGGAAGGGAGCAAAGTTGGTACTCGCAGGCAAGGTATGAGGTGCTGTTTCTAATGGAAGAGACATGTTTGTTCCACAAACTGGGGAGGTGGAAGGAGAAAACAGCCTGTCCAAAGGTGGAGGATGGATTGCGTATGCAGAAGGAGTGTTCATTTCTGTGTCTCAGTTCATAAGGAGTCGGAGGCAGGGGAGACTATCCAACAGGTAGGAAGATAACATGTTGAACCAGTATTTAGATACAAGGGTGAGAGAGTATATATATAATCTATGTGGTAGAGAGGTTAGTCCGGGGGGGGGGATAATGATCACAGTGGTGAGTTCTAGAGGGTGCATTAGTTGAAAGGCAGCAGAAGGAGTTGAGGAGGGTGTCACGTTTGGATTGGGAGGTTGTGGGGGCAGTGCAGTAGACCACATCTGCATAGTCAACAATGGGGAGGATCATTTTGGTTACAATTTGCCTTCTAGTAGGAGGAGGAAGGGAGTCTCTATTGTGGTATAGCATCCCATGTTTTGGCAGAAGTTTGGCTACAGTTGCATCAATGTGAGATGAGATGGATAGGTGGGGGTCTAGCCACATGCTCAAGTATTTGTATTTAGAGACCTGGTCGAGATGGGTGCCATCAAGGGAGGTGATGGGGGACTAGCGGAGGATCTACTACATTTTTTCAGTAGTGCCAAATAAAATGGATACCATTTTGGAGGCGTTTAGTTTTAACTCCTTGAAAATGAGTGTACTTGTGTACTCAATGGGATTGTTTACCTTGTTCATTTATAAATGAATAAAATCATTACTACTACCACTACTAACTGGTTTTGGTTGAACCAGTGCTAAATATTGTCAAAAATCACTTTGGAGGGTAGCCTGGACTTCGTGAGGTGAGGGGCCTGAGGTGAAAAGGATTGTATGTATGTACTCCATCTCCCTTCCCCCCAGGATGTACCTGGAATCGAGCCTCAGCTCAGCATGCCTTTCCTGGTTATCAATTGTTTAACTAAATAAAAACAAATGAAAAATGGGACACTCCAAGGTTAATTTACCAAAAGCAAATAAATAAATATATTTAAAAAGAAAAGGAGGGGAAGGGCAGAAAGTGGGCAGAATTAGGGAAGAGATTCAGTATTCTGATGCTGTGATAGGTGGAGGAAGGATGTGCCCCCAAAACCCTCTTACACTTAAGACTGTTACACTGTGACTGCATAGATCTTTGTTTCTGCAGTCCTCTGAGCCATGCCTCCTGTCCATGGCTCACTATTAGAGGTGCTTGCCGATGTTATTTCAGCATGTATTCTTGCAGTTCTGCTCTCCTCACATGCCTGTAGAGACACACACACACACACACACACACACACACACATGCGCACACACACACACACACATACACATGCACGCCTCTTTTTAACTCTGAAAATCATTCTGTCTCACATGGAAAAAGCGCTGCCCATGCAGAGCTGGTGCTGTAAACTCAGACTTTAATGCAGAAATTCATTGTGTTTACGATACTTAACCAAAATTAACCTTTGTACAAATTAAACACGAATTTCCATAGCATTCTGAGCTTGCAGTCTCATTCTGATGATGTGTCCAACATAATGGGGCCATTATCCTATACTTGGAAAGTTAGATAGATAGACAGACAGACAGACAGATAGATAGATTGATAGATTGATTTTATTGATCGGTCAATTATCTTTACAACATAAGATTACCACATGTAAGTTTAGTTTAAGAACATGAGCACATGCATGACATTAATACATACTACTAGTTCATTATAAGTATGCAACATTATAAATATTAAAATTGACAAGATCTATAGAACTAACAATCCCATTCACTTATCAATTTTTTACGTAAATATGGGACGACTCAAACCATACACAAAACTGTGTGACATTTCATGATTGTTAATTTTGTTAAAGAAGAGTACAAAGTAAATGCAAATGATAACCATTGATATATTTTCCATTTGGGTTGTGTTTTGGTAATCATGATAGTGTAATATGTTGGATATAGGCAGTATTATTTATATTTTGCTCTAATTTTTGTTACAGCAATGAGCTATCCTGCAGTTTTCTGAATTATTATTTCATCATTAGCAGTAAAAAGAGTATTTAGTAAAAGTGATCTGTGGTGGAAACGCTCTGGCACAGCGGGACAAGTCAATGTTTCCTTGGTCCTTCATACCAGGGACACATCATTGTCACATGAAACAGGTCTTCTGGTTGTGAATTTGAACAAGAATGATAAAGGGAAGTATTTGAGGTTTTCTTATATCTTGCTGTGAGTATGTTACTGGGGAATAACTCAAGTCTGAATGTTGTATATAGTTGTCTTTTATTGGGTTCTGCTAATATGTCCAGGTAAACTTTATAATAAAATGTAATATTAATTAACCACAGCCAAGGAGATATTTTAGGCTTGAAATAGTTTTCAAATTTAAGACTTTGTAGTAGTTGATAATTTTAGCTGTGATATAAGTCTTGTATTTGAGACTAATAGTTATATTCCTATCAAGGTATTTTCTCAAAAAGGTCAAACCAGTTTCTTCTAAGATGTCGAACATTTTTACAAGCCACTTGGATCTTAAGCAACCCAGTTTTTCCCAAACATATTTTTCCTTTAGGGGAAGAAAAGGAGGCCTGCTAGAATCTAAGGATAATAGCTTTACCCAGCAATTTACTATACTAGATTGTGCTTAGGCTATTGGTCTAATTATGCCAAATTCAGCTTGTATAAGTGAGGCAGGTACAGTAGCATTCAAACCCAGACTGGCTCTATATAGCTTATTCAAAGGAATTTCTAGGGTCTGAAAGTTATCATAATCCCATATTTCTATATGATGCAAAGCCTGTGAATAATATTTTGCCTTAACTGCTTCTATGAGGGGTTTAATGGAGTTACCCCATACTTGTGATTAAATGATTTAAGGAAGTTTGCTGTTTGCTTTAGTTTAGACAGAGGATTGTTAACATGCTTTGACCAACTCCCATCATTTGACAATTGCAAGCCTAAATACACATAGGATTTAACAATGCTGAGCCTTTAGTTTCCTCTCCTCCAGGTTACATATGTCTTTTTTGTGCCAAAGGTCAGAACCTGGCTTTAACTTTCATTTATTCTAAGTTTGCATTTACTAGCATATTCATTCGGTATGTTTAATTTCTCCTGGAGTCCTCCTTGGGTCAGAGAAAACAGAGCTAAATCACCTGCATAGGCAAGTACAGCACATTACCAATTCTGGGGGAGTCTGTTAAGGAGTGTTCAAGGGATACGAGGAGATTATTAATGTAAATGCAACATAATAGGGAGGCTATAACACAGCCTTGCCTTATGCCTCAATTTGTTAAAAATGTTGATGATAGTTGTCCATATTTACCCTGTCTAACCTGAGCCCAAGTTTCTGTATATAGCTGTCTAATAATGGCAATATATGCCCCATTCTCTCATCATTGTCCACAGTAAATTCCGAGAGATGGTATCGAATACCGAACTTAAATTGATAAAAGCAACATAAGCCTTTTGTTTACAAAGCTTAACATATTTTTTGAAACAAATGAGTTAAAGAGCAGCTTCCTAGTAGCTGCCTGTCCCAGCCCATTTGATGACCTACCCCCTCAGACATCTCCCTATGAAGTGTGGCTGAAAAACTCCTTTTGTAGTTAAAGTTATGTCCCTCATAAAATTAAAATACAGCAGGTCAGCAAAAAAAGGACCAACTTCCCGGTCTGCAAACCACGCCCCACTTCGGCCCACGCAGCCCTGTTTTGTAGGGTCCCTATTAGTTGATAGATCACTTTGATTTACTAAACCACTCCCAAATGTCATCTGGCACCAACCTGATCTCCAGGGGGCAGGCCTGTCTTGCTGGAGGCCTCTCTATACTCCTTACTTCCTCCACTGCTGGCTTTGCCCTGCTGGGAGCCACTCTAATCCTAGAAGACACTTCTGTGAATACAGTGGTGCCAGCTGGAGGGGTCCTTATGGTGCACTGGAGGGTTGAATGATGTGGGGGTGGTGAGAGCCATTATTGTGATGCACCAGTGTGGCATTTCCACCACTTTTTCTCCCATCCATCCATCCACCAGTCAGATGCATGTTCATGGCTGAATTGGAGGAGGAACCTGACAACATGTGGTTACCCACATTATCAATGCCACCTCCACCACACCACCATGAGGAGCCACTGTATAAGTGGTGTAGCAGATCCCTCCTGCTGGGAGGACAGCATCCATTGAATGCTTTTGAACCCTCTCTGCTGGCCCCTGCTCCTGGTTTCCTAGACTGAGAGTGTGAACCTGGGTCACCAGCAAGCCAGGGTGATCTTCCATCACTCTGTGCCATGGAGCCAGCAATTGGAACACTTTTTTATCATAACCCACTGCAATACTGTACCCTATAATAATTCACGTTGTGCTTTTCCACAGATCATGATTTGCTGATGCAGGTATACATACCCTTGTAAATATGGTTTATCCCGCCATCTCCCCCCATACAGAATCACTGACGTGCAAAATCCCACCACTTCCTCAGTCCCAGGGTGGGGTGGCATAGACAGGAAATGGAGGAACAGGGAGGTAGAGAGTGAAACTGAGCAGCAGCCTCTAGGTGGAGTTGGTGTGGAACCTCAGTTTGGAGAGAGAAAGAAATAACGAGTGGGTAGCGTGGCTCCAGCAGTAGACAGAGGCTGGGAAAAAGGATCCCCCAAGCAGGTAATATAGGGTGACCATATTTGAGTGATGGGAGGACTGTCAGAGGCGCTTGTGATGGAGAGAGCAGGTAAACCTGGTTGGATGGGGCTGCCATGAAGCCAGTTTGGAACTATGTCTTTATTTAAAATTACCCCAACCTGGATAACCTCCATGAGATGCAGCATCTTGTTTTCATGTGGAGTACCAGGGAGAACTGCAGCAGTTACTGGGTTAACATAGTCCAAGCAGGAATAGTTACATACAGGCTAAAATACACACAGGAAAGAAAAACTTTAAATGTAAGTATATCCAGACAGTAATCAACACAAGCTATCAAAGTGGCGTCACAGCAACCAAAGAACAAGGGCATTGTTATGCAACATAATCACGCTTGGCAAGAGTGACACTCCGGACTGGAACAAATACAGGGGGTTCTAAGGTGTCTGGAAAGACTGGAGTGGAACACTTGCAAGCTAGAAACATTCTTTAGAGGGAGAGGGAGTTTGCTCCAGGTGTCTGGTGCTACAAATGCAAATGCCTTTCTACAAAAACCATGCTTCATCCTGGTAACTGAGAAGATAAATGCTGTTGTTGAATGGAGTGAGTAGGTACTGCTTGACTATGTGAGGTGGGCTAGGAGATAATCACGTGCTTTTCCTGGTGAACAGTTGTAGAACAAGAAAGCCGGTGGTAGTCATGCCTGCTTGAAGGACTTGCCCAGTTAAGCTGGTCATACAGCAAACAATAATGGGTAGACAAACTGCAGGGGAGGACGAACCTGCACAATTGGTAATACAAACAATCCAAGGGCACAGAGCAGTTTTGGTTGCACGGTGGCATTTGATATCTCCATAGACAATGGAAGGGAGTAGGAAGTGGGAGACTCCCTGCTTCTTCATGTCAGCAGTGAGGCAGTGCTTAGACCTGTAAAGCAAGGTGAGCATGGGCCCCACAATTGTTAAAGATCAAATGTGCTCTATGATCATTTACTCTTACCTCCCGATGTGTAGTGTGTCTTCCTGGTGCCCCTTATTGTGATGCCATATAGATTTCTCCTAAACATTGTCATTTTTTACTAAAAAACACTTTTAATGAGGAACTGTTTCTCACCATGGCCTGAGTACTGATCTGATGTTGGCAATGTGACCTTTGATCCAGTCACGCTGTGGCATGAACCTTGTTTCCCACTTGGTCTGCTTGCATGGAGACTTATGGTGTTGAGCACAGAGGAAATCAGGCTGAGTGTCTTGTGGCTGCCTGACTTATTTTAAAAATACTGAAGTAAAAGGGCATTAACAAGTTTACAAATTGAAAATGTCTTCTTCAGATGAGGAACACGATGGCTCAGTTGCCATTTCTGTTTTTCTCCTGTACAGCCCTATTCATTCAAGCCTCAATCCCCAAGCCATGCTGACAGTGCCCTAATAAATGATACAGAAGAGAACAGTAACCTAGTTGAAGGCAAAGCAAGGCAATTTTATTTGTAGGGCACCCAATCCTGGAGGCTCTGGGTGCCTAACAGAAATGATAATAAAACATAATAAAAAACAGCATAAAACATAAAATGAAAATAATGCATACAAGCTAATATAAGAAGTTAAAATGGATTAAAAAGGCTATCAGCCTATCACAGCAGGGGACTAGCACAGAACAGACTCAGAAATCTGGGAAGGCCAGGGCAAAAAGGTGGGCCTTCAGCCGCCGCTTAAATGCCTCGACCGAGGAGGCCTCCCAGACAAAAATTGGTAACGAATTCCTCAGGGTCAGCCCAGAGATGCTAAATGCAGGATCTCCTGAAGTCTTGAGCTAAACCCCGGGAGTGTCCAGAAAGTCCCTCGAAGAAAACAGGAGGGAGCGAGCAGAGGACACAGGTGTCAGGAGCTCTGACAGGTAGCCAGGACTTAGTCCTTATAGGGCTTTAAAGATGAGAAGACCCACCTTGAAAAGGACCCTCCACCTGACCGGCAGCCAATGCAGAGCCCGCAGGACTGGGGTCACAAGACTGGACCTCGAAAGGCACGTCAGTAACCGGGCCACCGCGTTCTGCACTAGATGAAGTCTGTGGAGGGTCCCTCCTGTGACCCTGAAGTACAGAGAGCTGCAGTAGTCAAGCCTGGAGGTCACACAGGCATGCACTAGTTTTGGCAGGTCCTCAGACGGAATGAGGGGCTTAATCCGGGCAATGTTCTGCAGATGGCAAAAACCACTACTGACCACAGATGACACCTGATCTTCAAAAGTCAATCTATTATCAAGGATCATGTCCAGAGTTTGTACCCTTGGGGAGGCCACCAATGGAGCGGAACCCAGGAAAAACCCTGAATCAGCCCAAGGTGGAAACCCATCACGTTCGCAACCAGGCTCAATCACCAGTACCTCCGTCTTAGCCAGGTTAAGTCTCAGCCAGCTGGAAGCCATCCAGTCATTGATTTTAGCCAGACAGTTATTAAGCACATCAACAGATCCTGATGCTCCGGGGGAAAATACAAGTACAGCTGGGTATCATCTGTATAACAGTGAAGAGCAATTGGTCCAGCTGGAGAATGGTAATTATCAATATTATCTATTAGTGTAATGATTTTTCACTGCCATAATGCCTAATTATAGTTTTCTGTTGTATCTTGTATCTGTTTTAGCTTGTCAGCAGGTAAGTATGAAATTCTCAGTTTTTACCATACTGATTAAACTATTTTTTACATCCCATAATGGCAGGTTATTTTTTTTGTAATACATGAATGTCAAAAATAATGTTATGAAGTCATACAGTTTGCCAGGCCAGTGGTGCAGAGTGCTGAGGTGCCTTGAGCACCTTTCCTCTCCGACGCCGGTGACTCACATTCGGGAAGGAGCTCAAGCTATGGGGGCTGGAAGAGGATTGAACAGCGGCTTGGCAGCTCTCATCTCCTGAACTGGGAAGGCAAGCCTTCCCGAACGCTTGGCTGCCACCGAGTGGAGGCTCACAGTAGTGCAAAGCAAATGGGGGCTGCCAATAGGCCTCGGTGAATAGACTGGGGTCACCAGTTCCAGCATGCATGCATGCCTGCACACACATGCATGACTGTCACTGAGGCCCCAGGAAGTTAGGGAGGGAAAAAGAATCGGAAAAACCCATACCCCCTGTTGTTGTATGTGACGGCCCGTGGAGGACTCCTGGTTCCCTCTCCTTTGAGATCCCTGCTGGTGTGATGGCAGGGGAAGTGGCAGACAGGACTGAGGGACCCCAAGCCAGAGCCCAAAGGCAAGGAGTAGGTGGCGATGGACAGGCAAAAAGCTATATATAACAAAAAGTCATACCGTTTTTCTCTCCATAATACTATTGATGAAATCCATTGATAGTATTATGAGATCCCATAATACTGTCGATGCTTCTTCTCTCACGTAGTAGCATAAGCATGCTCCTTCCTTGCACAGCATGCACACTCTTCAGAGCTGCCCGCGAGCTGATTCTTACTGTAACCGTCGTGTACAGTAAAAGCCGGCTGTCGGCCATGCACACTCTTCAGAGCTGCCCATGAGCTGATTTTTACTGTAACCGTCGTGTACAGTAAAAGCCGGCCGTCGGCCATGCACACTCTTCAGAGCTGCCCATGAGCTGATTTTTACTGTAACCGTCGTGTACAGTAAAAGCCGGCCGTCGGCCATGCACACTCTTCAGAGCTGCCCACGAGCTGATTCTTACTGTAACCGTCGTGTACAGTAAAAGCCGGTCGGCGGCACAGCTGACAGAACAAGTGATCTGAAAATGCCTCAGCAACATGAAAACACAATGATATCTAACTCCTGCCATGTTACTGCTATTGCCTTCCCCCAAACTGCATGTAAAGCTCTCTCAGGCACTCTAACATAGCCACAGTAGCACCGACTTTGCATTCTGCTGGCTCCTGCTTTCCCGCTCCTGACTGGGAGCTTTACATTATTGGTGGGTTCCTGCCCCCTACTAGCCCCCTCACATGAAATTCTTCTTGGATCTAAATATTACAAAAATAACGTATAGGGGATGTGATCATTTGGCTATAATACCACCTTGAGGTTCTGAGTACATGCTGGAACCTCTAGAGCTTTGCTGTCAAGGATCACATGTCCCCAGAACCTCTTGATGGTCTTACAGCTTCATAATGCAGTCCCCTATATATAATACTATTTATCCATTTTAATTTGCCATGTGATGTATGGTGGTGTCTTACTTGTCCAGATTATTCATGTCCCTTAGGTGTTGCTCTTGAAAAAATACTATGGATCCCTCCACAAGAACTTCCCCACAGTGTGCTCACGGTCCAGTCTGCTACATTGAACATTGGTCGAACATATGGAGATATTTCATGTCTCCATGTTAGGGTGTTGCTGAGGGTGTGGTTCATCATTATTGAAATCTTGTTGTTTTGCCATCTGTTACTGTCTCCTGATAGCGCAGATGTGCAGTGTATCTTTGGAGAGCAGGGCATATGTGCAATGTACACTGGGAGGGTGGATGTGCCATGCCATGTTGGTGTCTCCTGCGCACTGTCATGCACGTAGTACACCTTCAGGTTACATTCCTACAACTCCAATGTTTTTTTTTCTTTCACTAGGCTACTTACTGTTAGACTACTTACTGTTAGCCACTGCAATGTCACAGGCTGTGTGCCATGCATGCACTGAGTACCGTATCCATCCCTCCCTGGTGGAATAGAGCAGTCCATCTTTTGCTCACTTGCCCCCCTCCGCCCCACCTCAGAAAGTTTGCTCAAGTGAGGTGGATGTGCTATGGCATCTTGGTGTGTTCTGCACTCACTCACGCATGTAGTATATCTGACGCTCAGTAGGCTACTTATTGTTAACTGCCGCAATGTGCCAGGCTGTGTAACCAGAATGCAGTGAGTACAGCATCCACCCCTCACTGGTGGGGTTGAGGGCAGTCCCTCTGATACTCTATGACCTTCCCACATGCCCAAACTCATATACTTTGATCAGTTCATGTAGATGTGTCATTCTGTCTGGGTGTGTGTTCTGCGCACAAATCACATACATAGTATGCCTGAAGCTTACATTACTATCAATGTAATTTTTGTTGTTTTCAGTATGCTACTTACTGTTAGCCACCACAATGTACCTGTATATGGCCCATGTTTGCATTAATTGCAGCATGAACTTCACAGAACAAGAGTGTCTCATGCGCAGAGGAAAGGAGCATGAGACACTCTTGTTCTGTGAAGAGAGTCTCACACACAACTGTCCTCGAAACAGGCATGTTTGAGGCAGTTTTTTTTAACAAATTAATATATTATTGATTGAAGTTGATCTATAATATAATAATACTGCCACTGAGGCCACTCTTACAGTTGTAAGAGTGGTCTCACTTACATTCTTATGGTATTGTAGCTGCTCACCTTTGGTTCACAGTTCTCATATCCTAAGAATGCACATGACAACATGCTTACAACTGTAAGTGTGGTCTTGGCAGCAGTATTAACATACCTAAAATCAGCTGACAATCATGTTGCAGTAGTCACCAAACAGTTAGTTACAACAGTCCGGGTAGCACATGGAGTATACTGCCGTATATTCTGACAAGAAAATAAAGAACTAGCACCACAGGATGCCTCATTATCCACATCCTATGATGGTGCGTCCTTATTTTCTTCATTGTCTGGGATTTTTTGCTGATCTTGAGATTCTGAGGTCTGCTAACACAGGGCACACTGAGGTCATTGTACCGTACACAGTATCATTCTCCTAAGGATTGTGCTGCTCCTTGGACTGCACAATCATATTCTGAATATTATTTTATTTTCTGTTGTGGTCCACACCCATTTGCATGACGCCATGTGTCAACACACAAAATGCGCATAATGGATCTCCACCTGTTCACAAGTCAGTGCTATATTGCTGATGCAGTTTAACTTGTGTTCACTTGTGGCAACCAGCCCTCCCTAGGATGACTGCTGTGTATTCTGTCATGACTGATCTTCCTAATATCCCCCCCCCACACACACACACTTGCCTGCTTCCAAAGAGCCATGGTGGGTGCTTACTCACCTCTTGCTGTCCAATAATGCTGCTTCATTATCTTCTGGTGGTGGTGCAGTTTTTCCATGCAGTGTTACTATTGCATTCATCCACCTCCCCCCACTGGGATTTTTTTTGCCATAAACGGTTTTTATATTCCAAGGCACAATGTACAGCTCATCACCCATGTCCCCATTTACCCATGACCATCTCTCGATTCCCTCCAGTTGTGGTGGTCATTATCTCAGGCAGACTTCACCCTTCCGTTGTGCCAGGTGAGAGGGCAGCACCCACCTCCTCCATCCACCCACCACCACTTAGGATAATATATGCAGACATTCACATGAAACTGAAGCCGTGGAGTGGGCAACGGAACACTGGGCAGAGCTTCACATAGCCCATCCTCAATATATTTCATTGTTCCATCATCCCTCAACATTCTGCATTGCCAGTGTTTGTGCACTGATGTGCAAATGTCCTGCACATCTGCAGTCCCTCCATTCATGTTGCTCAACCCTGCACTGCCACCTGGTCTCAACCCAGTGGCAGTCATGGGCAGAGATGGCTGGTCACCACCCAGTGGCAGTCATGGGTAGAGATGGCTGGTCACCACCCAGTGGCAGTCATGGGCAGAGATGGCTGGTCACCACCCAGTGGCAGTCATGGGAGGAGATGGCTAGTTACTAACCAGTGGAAAAATAAAGGGAACATTGTTTAACCAGGAGTAGCACACTAAGCCAAAACTTGTTTCCAGATGCAACCTGGGAGCACAAGGAAGTTAAGTGACTCACTCAGGATCACACAGTATGCACCTAGGTGGCTGTGGGACTCAAACCCAGGTCTCCAGATCTACAGCTCAGAGCCTTTACCTATTGCACTATACTGCCTCCTGTGGCAGTCAAGGGCAGAGATGAGTGGTTACCACTCAGTGGCAGAGGACAGCAGTCCCTGGGACACTGAAAACTCTACCACCACTCAGTGCCCCCCCCCACCACAAACCTGTTCTTGTTCCTAAAGACGTACTGGTGGCATGTCAGTAGGTAGGGTGCTCAACACCTTACCCCTCCAAGTCACTGGTCTGCCCTCCATGAGGTTGTTATGTTCATCATACTATTAATTCAACCTTCTAATAAGTACTGTTGTCCCACCACCAGAAGGATGCAGGATGTGTCCACTATACAGACCCAAGTCCCTACAGTATGCACACTATTTCACAACGTATTCAAAACTGTCATCAGAGCACCACCCCTTTATAAGACTTTCAGCTTCGGTGAGTGCGCTGCTTCCTTTCCCTTTTCCCATTCCCTCCTCCTCCCCTCTTTCTTTGGCTTAATGTAAGTCTATACATAGTCTGGGTGCTTTTATATACAGCAGTATTTTAACGAGTGCACTACTTCCTTTCCCCTCTCCCCCACCCTCCCTTATTTGGCTGAATGTAAGCATGTATGTAATCTGTGCACTTTTATATATAGGCAACCTGATTGTGCAAAAGTTTTCATCTGTCTCTTTGCTGTTTAGATAAACTGTAATCCAAGCATTTTATACTTAGCAGTGTTTATGTGTAGTTGTTCCTGTCCTCAATTCATCAATTATGTTAAATTAAAAGGGTTGGGTGATTTTACACACAGTAGCCCTTTAAATATGTGTATTCCTCCCCTTACACACTTTTTCCCTTCCGCTTTGGCTTAATGTAAGCATGTACAATACTCGGGAGCGTTTACATATAGCAGCCACAATTGTATAGAAGCTTCCTCCCCATTCCTTTTTCCCTTCTCCTACTTAACTTTCTTATCTATGGGCTTTTGCAGGTCTGAGCACTTTGAGAATCCTGTTCTGTCCACATATTTATGGAAGCACAACCTGGGATGAAGTTTGATTGTAGAATAATTATTTGTATGCTGCATAGCTTTAATATGTATTTTTTCTTGCACTTATTTGGTAATAGGGAGCATGATTATATTATATTCTAGTGATTAGATTTACATTCTGCTTATCTGATATTTCTTCGGTGCTGTGGATTATATTTATCAACTGTGACCCTCCCACTGAGCTCCTACCACCCCACCCCCTTACCTTACCTTATACTTTCCTCCTGAGGTCCTATGCTATCATCTTCTGTGGATCGAGACACGTCTGCAGTCTTCAAAACCGAACCGTGAACTGAGGAAAGGTGCCATATAATGTATTTTAATGGAGTTCTGAACTTCTGCTCATAACTTTGCCATTTTTAAAATTTTTCCACCAGATTTTCAACATGGTCTTTTTGGGATGCCACCTCATGAACACTGCAACTGTTATTTTGTTAATTGGCCTGGAAGGTGATTTTACAGTCACTGTGTGAAATCACCTTTCAGGACTGAATAATAAAATTTCTCCAATAGTGTTCATGAAGCGGTGTCCCAAAATGGCCACGTTGAAAATTTGTTGGAAAAAAACCCTAAAAATGGCTGAGTTATGCACTCATTGAAAGTTTTCTACGTATGTGCATAACTTGGGTAATTTTCAATATTTTGCCTCCAAATTTTCAACATAACCATTTTTTTGCATTACCTCATGAACAGTACAGCTGTCATTTTTCACATCCTGTCCAAAATGTGATTTTGCTCCTGTGGCACAGAATGGTGTTTTGGCACAGATTTGAAAATTTTCACCTATGGGGTTTATGAGGTGGGGTCATAAGAAGACAATGTTGAAAGTTTGGGGTCAATATACACACACACACACACACACACACACACACACACACACATATATATATATATATATATATATATATATATATATATATATGAATTCATTAGGTAGCATTGTTTGTAGGGATATTCACTGCACCACTGGGGATCTGTGCTGTAGCACGCACATACTGGATTGGGGGTCAACCAACTGCTTTTTGCAACTGCGTTGGCTCTGACCACAGTTTGTTGAGAATGTTATGAGATTAGAGTCCTGCAAATGCCAACTGTGTTTGTTTTGCAGGAAACTGGAAAATCTCATTATTAAATACCTGCTAGAATGTAAATCCCTGTATTTTATCATCTTAAGATTCATACAGATTTTGACAAGGTTGTCATGGAACTCCTTTATGTGAATCGTCATTGCCCGGACTGACTGAATATGGTGGCATGCCACTAAAAGTGGGATGAAGTTCACTAGCCATTCTGCCTGCTCAGCTAAGTATAGCATGTTCTGTCACTTGGCACTGAATAAGAGTCTTGTTCTCCTGGTTAAGACATACTAGACACACTGTTTACATAAAAAGGAATATACTTACAGTACTTTAGCAAATTAACTGTGTAAAAGAAAGACAGTGACTTAGACAGAGCATGATATCTTTGAACAACTATGATTTCATGACATCACATCCCAGCTAGTGGCTGGCTGTAAGGAAGGGAAGCAGATCAGTCTTTTGTTATTGTATCATGCAATCAGAAGCAAGGCAATAGAAGCCAGCAAGGAGAGCTACAAACCACCTCCTGTCTCCTACTTACACCAAGGAGAAAGTGCTGATCATCTAGCTTGAAGATACCCTAGAAGACCACACAAAATCAAGAAAACCAAGTCAATAAAAAGATTGGGAGTGAGGTTCTACTCGAAGACTGCTGATGGAAAAAGCAGAAAAATGTCCTGATATTAATGACGTCTTACAGTTGTCACCCAGAAGTGGTGCAAAAATACGTTTATTTAAAATGCAAAAAACATAATGTAAGCCACTCATTTCAAAAATACTGAAAATGCATGAATGATCTTAAAAACATGTAAACAGAAGCTTGGATTATTGGCAGCAAACCAAGAACTATTGGAAACAACATTGAAAACACTGAGTATATGTCCTTTGTAGATAACTGGTTACTTTATCTGTCAGTGGTATAATAGATAATCTTTTAAATATGGCATCATATTAAAGTGACAGACTTTGTGTACCCACTTTAAGGTGATAGGAATCAATTTTTGCACCTCTAGATGCCCTACTGCTTTTCTTTTCGTGTATATACAATATACACTAAAAGAAACATGTACATCATGTTTTTTTTTTTTTTAATTAATCATTTTATTTTTGCCTTTGTAACTACCTGAATCCCTCTCTCCTCAGCTGTTGCTTTTATCTCTTTTCATACTGCCTGAACATTATATGACATTAGTAACACCATTCCAGGCCATTCAGATGAATAGCTTGTAATGCTGTTACTGATGTCATGGAATGTCTTAGAAATATGAAGACAGAGCAGTAGCTGCTCTGCCTTCTTAGAAATATGAAGACAGAGCAGTAGTTGCTGAGGTGAGTAGAACTTTATATAGACCTGAGGGCACCCCAAAGTTAGATTTTTGATTTATCAAGAATTGGTCAAAGCATATCAGAATTTATAATAGGCATTTGGGGTTGCTAATGGGGTACCACAGGGTACAGTACTGGGTCCAGTTCTTTTTAACGTCTTTATAAGTGACATTGCAGAGGGACTGGAAGGAAAAGTATGCCTCTTTGCAGATGACACAAAGATCTGCAACAGGGTTGATACACAAGGAGGTGTGGAAAGGATGAGAAGGGACTTAGCAAGGTTGGAGGAATGGTCAGAAGTATGGCAGCTTGGATTCAATGTAAAAACGTGCAAAATAATGCACCTGGGAAACAAAAACCCAGGGGAAAATTACACAATTGGGGGGGAGGTAGTAACAACAACAAAAATGGAAAGGGACCTGGGGGCAATCATATCAGACGACCTTAAGGTTAGCAAGCAATGTGAGAAGGCAGTAGGGAGGGCTAGGGGGATACTGGGATGTATAGGGAAAGGCATCACCAGCAGAAAACAAGAAGTTGTTATCCCTCTGTACAGACAGTTGGTGAGACCCCATCTGGAGTACTACGTCCAGTTCTGGAGACCCTATCTCTGCAAGAACATAGGATAGAGGCAGTCCAGAGGACGGCAACTAAAATGGTGAAGGGTCTGCAAGAGAAGCCATATGAGGAGAGACTAAAGGAGCTTAATATGTATACCCTTGAGGAAAGGAGGGGGGGGACATGATAGAAACTTTTAAGTACCTCAGTGGAATCAACAAAGTCCAAGAGGGTAGCATATTTCAGAAAAAGAGATGTGCAAGAACAAGGGGTCATAATTTGAAGATAGAAGGGGGAAGTTCAGGGGCAGTGTGAGGAAGTATTTTTTCACAGAGAGGGTAGTGGACGCATAGAACAGCCTTTCTGAGGAGGCGGTGGGGTCTAAAACTGTGGGAGAATTCAAGAATGCATGGGACAGACATAAGGCAAAGTTTGTGGAGGGTAGGAAGAAATAGGCTGTTGGTTAATTAGGATCTGCAGCTTATTCTGTAGGTAGGGAAATGGGTGGACAAGGTGGTCCATATCTACCATCAAAGTCTATGTTTCTATGTTTCTAGGCATGAAAAGGAAAATGGGAGCTCAGTTAAAGGAGAACTGTGCTGAATCTATAAATATTTTTTTCCCAGTTGATGCTTTTTTTTTTATATATCTGATCCATTTCTGATATTGTTCCATCTTTACTGGCTTTTTAGAAAACACAGTAAATGTTTCTGATGTACACTTTGCTGGTAAGTGCCATTTTAGAACTGTATGATGTAGTTTATGTCCTCTTTGGCCCACAGGGTTCCAGATCAGAACATGAATGCATTGTGAAAACACTGTAAGTTCTGTAACAAGGACGTAATGTACATCATACAGTTCTAAAATGGTACTGCCCACCAGCGTGTAAACCAGAAACACCCAATGAATCTACTAAAATGCTAGTACAGATGGAAAAAAAACCCAGGATGTGAACCAGTATTAGAAACGCAGCTTCTACAGAAAACACAGGATTATGTCAGGGAGATTTGTAGAGAGTCTGGGTAGTTTCACAAATTCTGTTGGTTTCAATTTTTCTGTAACTTTCACAAGTCCTGCACATCTCATACATTCTGTCTCTCAAAGCTCTGCATTTGGTTTTAGGTTGGGAAAGAGCCACTTTGACACTGGTGAGTAGCAGAGTCAGTTTGGGAAAAAAATGCTGTTTCTGTCAAGTTTCTCACTTGGGAGTCTGTGGTATTTGTTGCCATTTACCGTTTTCTGTCTCTGCCAATCAGTTTGATATGCACACAGGGCTTTCTGTGTACTCACCCTCTGACAGCAGCTCACACGTGCAAGAATGCGCTTGCTCGTCCCCTGCTACTACATAGTGTCACTGTAGATGGAGACAAGCACACAAGTTGGCTGAGCCACAATTTTTGGGTGGCTCCACCACCAAAAATAAAAACAATGTTAAACTGTCATTCTAGGAGCTCTGTTACAAAAACAAAATCACACCGTGCTTAACAGAAGATGGCAAATTTCATATTATCAACCAATCTTTATTCAACTCCAACATATAAAAAAACAATCATTTTGCACTGACAGTGTATCCTTAATCTGTCAAACCATGCTTTATGACTGGATGGTAGTCAATGAGAAAGTTTACATTTGTTTCTGTTTGGATATGTTTAAATAACTTCATCAATTAATAAAACACATTCACAAAAGTACATTCCCATGTCAGTATTCAACACCAACATCATGATGCGTTTTATATTTCTGCATCATTTATACTTTTGAATACAAGCTTTAAATCTGTATTTAAGTTTCTTTAGATCCTGCAGTCTGCTTAATATGTCCTTTGATAACTAACTATATTCTCTACAAGAGGGTATAAGATAGGCTCTCATAGACCTTGAAGTTCTCACATAAGCTGGAAAAGTCTTTCAAGAGATCATTAAGTGATCTGTCATTGTTTAAGAACTCTTTTTCTTGACACTTCTATGCCAGCTCTGGGGCCTCCTGAGTTCCAATGTTTAATGTTTCCTACTTTTCACGCTGTGGCATCCTACAGTTACAGTCAGTGCAAAAGCTGTAGTATATCCAAAATATATCTAGCAGTAGTAAATAGTTTATTCTTGCAGTCAAGAAAAGGATTTACCTAGCTGAGCTGTGGCTCATTTTCAATGGGGTCCACCATTCATACACTTGGTTACAATATCAAAACATTTTAAAAGACAGTCAAGATACAAAAAATGCACGCAGTCTAGTAACTTATGGGAGAAAGGGTTGCAATCAAGACTTGTAACAAATATATATATCATAATATTTACATGTTGCAGTAAAAAAAAAACATTTCCATAAATTAATCTTGAGACTGTGGAAAAGGAGGTTTAAGTTGATCGATGACACCAGACTATGATTTCCTGGAGGCATGTTTCAGAATGACAATAATAAGTTTTGACTAACACTCAGTTTCTAAACACTCTAGAGGGCCACGTAACTGTTTTCTATATAGTTACAGCACCTTTTTTTTTTGAAATGGCCATGCACAAGAACCATGATTTAACTGAGGGCCATGAAGCTGTTTCCTGTGAATTGTTTTTTTTAATTGTGATAAAACAGTCCAGGATCTTGGGCCCTGGCAATAAATGGAAGAGTTACCTCAGGAGGTTTTCAAGACCAGGACATAGAGTTCAGTGTTTCCATCCACCTTTAAACCAGTTTTTGCTGTACATTTTTAAAATAAGTTGAATAAATATTGAGGAATTTTTGGAGAAAAGCTTTGATAGAGCAGATGGAGAACATGTAAATCTTCACACTCTGATAAACTTAACCAGACCAAAGATCTCTCAAGAAAGAATGGTGGGTTTCTAGGAGATGTACAGGATATACTGGGCAAATCTGTGTATACAGTTTGTCAAATACTTTCCTGGATATGCCCCCAGTAAGTTAAATCACCATAGTCAAAAGGGGGAACCACCATCACATTGACAATTTGTTTTCTAGCTTCTTTAGAGGTTTATTTTCCTACACATGCATATTACACATCGTCTTACATTTAGTTTCTTTATGAGATGTTCTATGTGCACATCCCATTGACACTGGGAGTCCAACCAGACTCCCAGGTCCTTGAATGAATCTACTTACTGCAATATGCAGCAAATATACTGTGTTACATCACATAAAATCCTATTGAAATTTATGAGATTTTCTGTGATATATCTAGATACTTTTCTTGGCTGTAACTATAAGAATGTAATGTTATCTTGATGGATCTTTGTAATGATATCACATAGATGAGGGCACAGCTCCTATAATATGTATGGTTTTCAAACTGAATTTTCTTCTTTGGCCTGTGTTCATGTAATAGCCAATTTCCATATTAATTACCACTTCAGACTTTTCATATGTTTCCCCATATATTCCTTCATCTTGATACATTTTGATATGACATTCTAAATAATAAAACTCAAGGTAGTACTGCATCCCTAACTAATTATTAATTATTAAATATTTTGTAACTTAAGCTAATTGTTCCTACCACTGGCTGTGAAGGTCAGCTTACAAAGCTGTTTACCATCGTTCAAGCCAGGACTGTTGTTGCAAAGTATTTACCAGCTTCAAAAAGACATTTGAAAGAATTCAGATTTCTTCAGTCCCCCTGCCCAAGGGGAGGAAACAGACAGTGACCAACATAATTAGCTCCTATTGTAGGTATATTGGTACCAACGTATTTTATAGAGACTTTTTGCCTAGTTACTAGTTGCCTGTAGTATAACATCTGCTCTGTACTACTCAAATAAATGGGTAACTTAATAATTGGACATTCTCAGTGTGTGTGGAATAGTAGTTTTTTTGTTTATTATTAGCCCAAAAACTCATGACCTTTTTTTGTGTGTCCCCTTAGGCATCTGTCACCAGCACACCTCTGCTGGGGTTGTTGTCTATGAAAGATACATTTTTTATTGCAATCTGTCAGTACAGGAAGGGATTTGAATTATGTGTGGTGGAGCCTTCCGTGTGATCCCTTCCCCTTCCTGGTATGAGTCCCCACCCCCACGTTCCAACATTTTTTAATGTCAGAGTTAGGAAAGCGAGGGGGCATGCACCATAGGAAACAACTGGGTCATCTTTTGAATGCTCATTGTCAGTAGCTATGCAGTACATTTCAGTTAAATCAAAGCTACTGCAGGGTTAAAAGGAACCTTTCTACAGCTGCATAGCAAGAGCTGTCCAAAATTATAGAGAAAATCGTACTTAGCCAAACCCTCAAATACCTTGAAAAATATAACCTTCAAACAGATTCACAGCATGGTTTCAGGGACTGCCATAGCACTGAGACAGCACTCATCAAATTCACTAACTTCATCAACAAGGCTAACGACGAAGGCCTTGACACAACTTAGTGTTTGTTGACTTCACGAAAGCCTTCAACCTCGTTGACCACAATATACTTCTCCACACCCTCTCCAGTCTTAATTTCTCTTGGGATATTGTAAACTGGTTTTCAAACTACCACAGTCACAGATCCCAGAAAACTATGATTGATGGTGTTCTTTCTGATACCTGCCTCATCAAATATGGAGTCTCCCAGGGCTCCATTATGGGACCTCTCCCCTTCTCTCTCATGATGAACTCCCTTCCTGAGATCTGTAAGCACACAGAAATCATACTTTATGCACATGATGCAGCACTTTTCCAGCAAAGAAAAGATCCATCCTTCCTCCTTGAAAAACTCCAGCACAATTTTTTCCAGCTTCACTCCTGGTTCTCCTTCAAGGGACTAGTTCTAAACTCCAGGAAAACCAAGTAATTGGTTTTCTCAGGGTCTAGAAGAACTGCCACCTTCGATTTCCACATACTGGATAATGATGGCAACATCACTGAAAGAGTCACTGAATTCAAGTACCATGGCCTCCTCCTTGACTGTCACCTAACCACTGAATCTCACATTAATCAGCTCATTAAAAAAAGCATACCAAAGGCTTGGCATGTTATATAGAGTTAGACCTTTCTCTATCCCTGAATCCAGGACTCTGCTTGCCAGCAGCTTCCTGCTTCCAATCTTTGACTATGGGGACTTGCTCTACTACCCCTCCCTCTCCCCAAAAAAACTCCTTAAATGTAGAACTACTTATCACAAATTCATCGAGTTTGCCACTGGCCTTCCTAGATTGACCCACCACTGTGACCTCTACAGATCCTCAATTTGGCCTCTGTTAGAGGACAGACTGGATAACAAAATCCTTACCTTCTTCTACAAAATTTCCAGGGGACTCTTACCTAACAGCATAGTCTCCATTTTCCCTAGAGCTACCTACTTAAGGCCCACTCTGTGGTCTAGTTCCCTCTACTTTGCTCTCTCATCTTGTCGTACTACACAAGGTTAACACACCCTCTCCTACAAGGGTGTGAAACTATTCCACAGTCTTCCTCCTTTTCTTATCCAATGTACCTCACTGGCCTCATTCAGGTACAACCTGAAGGTCTACCAGTCTGGTTCACAAACTTGTAAATGTTCCTGCCTCTGATTACCTTAGGCATCGCCAGCTTACATCAACCTACGAATGCAAACCTTGTTTGTTGCTGTGTGTGTGTGTATATATATATATATATATATATATAATATATATATATATATATATATATCATTATTTTTTCTTGCATACCCTTGTAAGTATTATATTGACCCTGTTTGTATTGTACTAGAAATTTATAACCTATATGTATCTGTCGTCTGTGTACAACTAGACGTGTGTGAAAATGGGCAGTTTTTGCTCACATGCCTTTCCAGCACAAAAAAATAAACTGAAACTGATGTATGATGTAGTGCTATTACATTGAAAAGGGGGCTCTGGTAGCATGTGACTGCAAGCACATCACAGTTGATCTCCTTCCACTGAGTAGAGTTGAAGCACATCTCTCCACTTCCTCTCCATTCAGTACAGTACAACTTCTTCCCTTCCCCCACTTCACTGTTTTGTTGGTCACTGCCTTCCCATACCCGGGGACTCCCTGTCAGTGGCACAGAACTTTTCATCCACTAAGATCTCTTTCTTCTCATGACAGCATGCTTATTTTCATTTCCTGCCTATACATTAAAAAATATTAATTTTGAAGCATTCTCTATGTTCTCTACAAACTTGTTTGATGGTCACATGATGGCACTGTGTTTTACAGAATCTACCACAATGCATTGCCACGTGCACTACAATTCCCAGGAACCTCTGCAACTCATGAAATTCTCAGTAGCAGTAATGTAGGTGGGGCAGACGATGGCTGCACCATTGTCGGCCAGTGCCTGACATCTGCTGTTGTAGAAGTGGTGAAGCAGAAGGAACGGAAGGGCCCATCTACAATGGTGGCATTCCAGCTGTGCTGCTGGTCACAGGCACCATAGCTGAATAAGCCAGCATTGAGCTGTTGTACTGTAGCGGGGAGGAAGGGCAGCTAAGTTGATTGGAGCAGACCTCAAGGAGAGGAGAACCTGAACCTTCATTATAATGGAAAGATGAAAACTCCTGATTGTTGATTGTCTGAAGCAATATTTCTTTGTTAGTTTATTTTTTTATTTGCATTTTTCCCTGAGCTCTGACCACTTGTATCTGGGAAAGCGTCCTAGTGGATGAGTCACATGGACCTGTTTCATAATTGACATGCAGAGGTACTTTAGTCAGCACTGCTCAGATGAGAGAAGGCTGACTTTTATCTAAGTAAAAAAAAGAAGAAACATAGCAAAAACACTTAAAAGAAAGCATATATAGTACACAGCATTAGAATCACTTGGAAGAGCAAATTTACATGACTGTTAATACATTTATTAATATGTTTAGTCATTTTAACTGGCAAGTGGTTTTGTTTAAAAATACCATTTGAGTTGCACTGCTGCTTTAAAATCACTGTACCTTTGCAGTGATAAGCTTGCCAGATTCAATATTTTCATTGTTCTAGTTCAGCTGCTGCTTACTTAAGGAACTACTGATGCTTCAGAGAACACTTTGAAAATGACAATATTTATGCCCAGTTCCACTTATATTTCATTTATCAGTTTCAATTCATATCCCATTTTCTTTTTCTTACTAACAGCATTTACAGGAAACAGGTTCTTTGTTCCTTAGAACTCATCTGCTTAGATGGTTCATCTATGCCCAAAGTAATAATTTTCTGCTGCTGACATTGTAATTACTTCCACTGTGAGAAACTGTGATGCCAGAAGCAAAGGATTATGACTTTATGTGTAGTTCAAGTTCAAGTTAATTGACTTCGCTTTTGCAAATATACTTGAGGTGCAGATAAGCAATCAAAACAATTGAATTTGAAGAGGCAACATTCATGTTTTCCATGCAAATGAAAACAAATTGGGGAAAGAAACATAGAAATAATACAAAATGTAAACAGAATCATGTCTACATACTGTTTCAAAGCCTCCCTTGAGGCATCTGTAGCCCTTTAAGTTTTATACTGAGCAGTCAAATACCTCATACTTTGTTTCCTTTATGTTTAAGGTCAGTTTTATAACAAACATACATAACTTTAAGCATTTAAGAGCTTTTCCTTGGTTTTGGTGAAACATTAGTTGTTTTTGCTTTGCAAAACTCATTATCAAGATCAAGAAACTTCAAGAGCGGGATGAAGGTTAAAATCATTCCTAAAGGGAGGACCTGTCTTCAACATGATGCACAAACTTGTGTTCAGTAGCACATCCTTCATTTTTAAAAATTCTTTTGGCAACTGGATAAGGCCCACTAGGCACAAATGCCTATTTTCAGGGACAACCCAGGAGCACTGGGGAGGTTAAGTGACTTGCTTCGAGTCACACAGCATGCAAGGGGAAGCTGTAGGACTCAAACCCAAGTCTGCTGGTGTGCCAAGCTCATTCACAACTCATTACTCTAACCTCTGGGCTATAGTGCCAGCCCCATATTGGCTTTATTACATAGATACATAGACAGTGTTGGCAGATAAGGACCTGTGGCCCACCCAGTCTGCCCATTTGAGCTTGTAAGTTCAGTTTATGTTTTCCTAGAAGTCTGTTGCCCCTTACCCCTGACCTCCAGAATTCCTTTATGTCTATCCCATGCATTCTTAAATCATGTGATTGTTTCAGCCCCCACCACTTCCTCTGGCAGGGTGTTCCACTTGTCCACCACCCGTTCTGTGAAGAAATTCTTCCTCATGTTTCCTTTGAATCATCCTCCCTCCAACTCCATCCCTTGGCCTCTAGTCCTGGAACATCTTTTTTGCTTATTGGCATGGCATGGGATGCAACCTCCTTCCTTCTTTCATTTGTACGGCTGCATAGAGAGAACTATGCTGACAAATTGCTATTACATTGAGAAGGGGGTTCTGGAACCATGTGACTGGATACCGAATGCACCACAGCTGTGTTCTTACATGGAGTGGAGCTGAAGCAAATCTCTCTATGTCCTCTCCATTCAGTACAGTGTGCTTCCTTCCTTTCCTCCCCTACCACACTATTTTTCTGGTTGGTGCCTACCCATACCCAGAGACTCCCTATTTGTGGCACAGAACTTTTTGTCCACTGAGATCTATTTTCTCTCTCTGGTGTCCATGTAACAGTTGCTGCTCTGTGATACTATTTTTATTTCTCCCAAGTCCCTTCCTGCTGCTGTTGTTTGTGTCCCTCTTTGTTTCTTGCCATTAATATTGCTGTCTGTCCCCCGTCAGCTTGTGGGTTGAGCTCCTTCAGCCATCAGAGAGAGAGAGAGAGAGAGAGAGAGAACAGTACTGCAATTGAGGCTTGGCTCTGACACCAGCACTCAACCAGACACAACCAGATAGCACTTGTTCTCAGTCAGTGAGCGATGGGCATCACGGGAAACATAATGCATCTCTCTCTCTCTCACTCTGAGGTTGGAGTCTCTGACAGGTCACTTACACCTTCAGTTTTATCTGAACTATAGTGTCCAAAATTCACAGCACTGCAGCTGGTTGCTCAGGTTCCTGGAAGATGTACTCTTTGCAATAATTAAAGTGCTAGTAGCAGCACAACTGGCCAACAGAAGCATACCTCTAAATGATCCCTCATTAACAGCAATGTTCCTCATTTTATCCCTCAGAACAGGTGCTCTAGTCTGTCTCAGATCTGTCCCACACTGGGAAGGCACTATAAACTCAGAATTTAAGCAGAATTTCTTAGGACTTTATGATGCTAAACCAAAATTAAACTTTGTGCAATAAAGACACTAGTTCTTGGATAGTAGGTATGTTAAAGGAGAATGCCATTGAGGTGTTAATATAAGTACAAACTACATATGAGCTCATGGGAGTTCAACATGAGCCAAAAATTGTTGGACATGACAGAAATTAAAATGACAGTACACTAAAAAGTGGAATGGGGCCTTATGAACATGACCATCCAAATAACTTAATTACTATTGCAATAGCAGCCACTGTGGCTCTAATCAGAATTTATTAGTTGAGCGGTGGCTTTGATTTGACCCAAATTGACCACTTAGATATTGAAAATGGGCATTGAAACAAAAATATAGCTAACTTGGTCTAATTAGTATTGTCAGTAAACATCAAGAAACAGTTGTCATGAAACAGTGGTGGAAATAAACTGAGGCACAATAAGCAGTAATAAGTATTTTTATCAGTTTAAATCCTCCATACCATTTATTAATATTGTTACTCATCTCTGAATTATTTCTAGGCTATCTATATTTTTATGTAGTATGTTGACCATTGCTTAGGTATTCAGAACTGTTGCATTAAATGCATTTGAAATGTAATTGCACCAGCAAGTGTTACAATCAATCAATCTTCATTTGTATACTGGAAGGTATGTGAGCAAAAATGCCTGTTTTCACAAACGTCCAGTGTAAGAGATACCAAAAAGTATGACAATACAAAACAGAGTCTAACAGAAACAAAATCTATACATGGGAAACAATCCAAACAAGTGGTTTAGATATACAGAACAATGTTAAAGACTACCAGTTGTCTAACAGTTACAGCAATTTTCATAAACTGAAAAAACAGGAGGCAAACAATTACAATAAAATAAAAAGAGAGAAACACATAATCGGCCTGAACACTTACAGTATGTGTGTAACGTATCGAGAGCAGAAAAGAGAAGGGAAAGGGTATAGAGGGGTTAGTAACCTAAGTGCTTGAGGTGAGGAAAGTGCAAGTCTTTTGTGGTTGGTTGTAAATGGGTCCATGTTTGAAATATGAAGAAACCTAGGCTAGGAGTGGGGGGTGGGAGTGAAAACTAAGTTGAGGGGAGGAGCAAAGGGTAGGGGGATGGGTGTAGGGGAGGAGAGGGGAGGGGTAACGGGGACTGGAGTAAAGCAAGGGGGACTAGAGAGGAGCAAGGTGGAGAGTGGCCGGGTTTAGCTGGAGTGTTGGGTGGGGCGGCTGCAGATGTAAAAATTGAGTATGTGAACTTTGAGCTAGGAGTTGAAGGTGTTGGATATTGGGGGCAGTTGGTTGTATAGCTTAGTTCCCTTATAGGTGATCGAGTTCTGAGCTTGCTTACTACAGTAGAAAGGGTGTAGAAAACCATGCTTGAGGCCCCTCTTGTCACCCGCATGGCAGTAGTGAAGGGGAAGAGGGAAATTATGCTGGGCGGCAGCAAATTCAGGTGTATCTTGTGGAGAAGGAGAGTATTTTTTGTTGGAACTGCCTTTCAAGGGTGGGCCAGCTAAAGGAGAAGTAGAGGGTACAGTGGTGAGTTTACCATGGTAAACCAGTGACAAAATGGGCAATGTTGTTGTAGGCTGATCTTAGTTTGGAGTAGAGTAGAGATGTGGTGGGGTGGGGGGGAAGCTGATGGATTCATAGTTGTTGAGTGGCAGGAGAAGAGAGTTAGCTAAGTGAAGCCTGGTTGCAGGGATAAGGAATTTTCTTATCCTGCAGAAAAGACCAAGCCTGTTGTGGGTCTTCTGTATGAGGTTGTTAACATGGAGATTAAAGGAGAGGTGAGAGTTCAGGAGAAGCCCAAGGTATTTAAATTCAGACACTTGTTCAATTGGGTAGCCAGAGTTATCAACTAATGTAAGGCCAGTGATGATGGATTTTCTAGGGCCTGAGAAGACCATAAATGTGGTCTTCTTAGAATTTAGGACCATGCCATTTCTGGAGAACCAGGAGTGTAACTTTGTGAAATCAAATTGTAGACTGCTGAAGATGGTGGCGCGTCACTACTGTATAGTGATGTGCCGTCAGTGTAGAGGTCAAGCTGTGTGTTAAGACAGACAGAGGGGATATTATTAAAGAAAAGTGAGAACAGCAGAGGGCCCAGGATCGAGCCCTGGAGGACCCCATACTTGATCAGGCATTCGACAGAGAGATGACCTTCATTGGAGGTTTTATGGGATCGCCCAGAAAGGTAGCTTCTGACCCAATCTATGACACTGAAGGAGAGATGTAGATCTTTGAGGGTGTCATGTAGGAGTGCATGGTCCACAAGGTCAAATGCCTTGGTCAGGTCGACAAATACCGACCCTGTGTATTGGCCTTTGTCATTGGCCTTAAGGATGTCACTAGTGAAGCTGACCAGGGCAGTTTCTGTGCTGTGACCAGATCTGAAGCCATGTTGAGCACAGGAGAGTAGGTTGTTGGCTTCCAGGTAGGCAGTGAGTTGAGCGTGGACAACTTTCTCAATGATCTTTGATAGGGGGATGAGAAGGGAGATAGAACAGTAATTATCGACCTCACTTCTGAACCTGGATTTGAATAATGGTTTGATGATGGTGGATTTCCAGGCATTGGGAAAGGTACAAGAGCAGAGGGAGCTGTTTAGAAGATTGGTGATGGAGATTGCAAGGACATTGATGGACCGTTTAGGGATTTTGTAGTCAGTACCATCGGCCTTTTTGCTGGGTTTTGGGTTGTTTCCTCGAATAAGTTTGATAGTGTCTGCAGGTTTTAGAGCCTTTAAGAATTTGGGGGAGGCCCCAAATTGGGATCGGGGGAGAAGAGATGGTTGAAGGAGAAGGGGTGGCTGGTTTGTGCTTTTTGAGGTCACTGAAAAAGAGTTAAAGATGTTTGCCACTTCCATGTGGTCGTTGGTTAGTCTACTATCATGAGACAGGATGATGGGGTCAGAGTTTTTGGATTTCTCGAGAAGAGAGCTGAGCAAAAAATCCCCAGAGTACCTATGAAGATCAGCAGAATTTATGACTGCTGAACATTTGGCAAAGTCCTACGCATGAGGTTACTTGTATGAAACAATTTAGTAGAATCATGAGTACAGCACAAATAATAGAAATTTTACATTTAATACATTGCAAGGAAAATAGTCAAGAAATAGAAAGACTTAACAGAAAATTGTAACTTCAAAAGTTGGAGGACAACATATAAAAAGGAATATTTTCTTCTGGTCTCTGAATTCTTTAAACATAATCAATTAAATGTCATATTTAGAAAGATGTATGAAAGATGGGAAAAGGCTTCCCCATATTCTGACATTAAAGAACCCAGGATTATAAAGTAACAAATCTAGAAACAAGGATTCCTCACCTGGATTAAAAAAAAAACTTCCACCAGTGCAGCTGGGCATAGAGAAGGTTATTATATTAGTTCTGAATATTCATTTGGTCTTATGTTTATCTTAATAGTTGCCACAAAATGCATGTTGAAGTGGTGTTCAGGATTTTATGTTTATTTATTGTGTTATTGGTGATGCTCTGTTCCTCACACTGTGCATTTACTACAGAAACAACATTAGTTTAACTTCTGTATTTGGAATTAATAATGGAACTGTTCCATTTAAAATGAAGAGTGATTACTGACTGTATGATACATTTAGATTTCTTTTATATAAGTGTTATTTATTACAATCCCTTATGTGGGGGTTGGGGGCTCTTATTAGGGAATGTGGCCTATAATGCTTACTTACCATTGTCTCAATGTGATCAGGGTCTCCCTTATTCTTTGTTTTTAAGTAATGATTCAGACACTCTGAGTACACTGTTTACTGCTAGCGAGTCTTTATGTGGCATAAACAATGTTTTGTAGGTTGTTATTTGAAAGTCTGGATAGGTTTTGTTTAAAACAAACAGCTTTTAGTTTACATGTACAGTAGGACTTAGTGAGCAAGGAATTCATCACCTAAATGTCATAAATGTAAAATGACTATTTTTATGTTATTTTTAGTTTCTGGAAATGTTCAGTCTAGTCCCGGACCATTCAATGAATCTGCTAATGATGTGGTTAAATCCAAAGGTACTCTCTCTGTGATTCACTTAAGTGTCTGTAGCTTAATCCCCACATTTAATAAATTGAGGGTATGGATAGGTAAGCATGACTTTGACAGTCACAGTTTTAGAAATCTGGTTGACTAGTAAGACTAATAATGATGTGCTTGCTGTGGACAACTGTATTTCCTATGGAGTGGATAAATCAGGAAAATGGGTGTGTGATGGGGTGGGGTTCACAATTTATGTTAAATCTTATTTGGTCTTTTCAATAGTTAAATTTTCCCACACTTATGGCTATTGTGATTTTCTGCCTGTTAAACATTTATTGGGTGGCACTAAACATTTGTTTATTGGGGCTATTTATTTTGCACCATGGTTGTTTGATGGGGGAATTCCCTTATTAACAGATTATTGTACTTTTATAGGGACCTCTAAGGAATCAGTTGTTTTGGGTTATGTCAACATAATTGGGATGATAAGGACTGTTCTATATTAAAAGACAAAGTAACCAGATTGAATTCAGGTTGGACCTGAAAAAGGGCTTATGTCTAGTGTCCTTACCCGGTTAACAAAATTAAAAATAAATTTAAAATAAAAATCTTACTCAAGTCATTGTAACATCTACAAGACTGGCAGCGAGTCTGTTATTGACTGAGTCTTGACTTCTTGAACTGATAAGATTTAATTTGTACTCACTTAGCTTGTTGCTGCTAGCGACCATAGCCCTGTGGTGTGCAGGTGGACTGCATGTAAGCCTTGCCCATTATCTGAATAATTTCATATTTTATAACCAGAGGGGGTGAAATACAACTGAAGTTGCTTGAGTCCTGTGCTAGACACCTAGGATTTGAAAGGATATTTGTGCAACATTTTAGAAGTGTCCTGCTGGCTGAGCAGTGAGTTCATCTTTATCCCTGGACTCAGTAGAGTGGTTTGTGTAGAAGCAGTGGTCTAGTAAATTGTGGTGTTGGTTGACTTACTATAATGGGCAGTACTCACCTGGGTGGTGGAGCAGTGGTGTATTTGATTGTTTCTATCAGTCACCAGTGGTTGTGGCATTTCCTTTATAGCCAAGGTTCTGACATCACTTCCTCAACAGGTCTTAGGGAAGAACTGCCATATTCTTAATTGCCTAGCACAGTGCATAAAGGGTAAGTACCCCCCCAAAAAATATTACTCATTGTATATTATAATGAAGAAGGACATGTGGGGAGTTGTGCAATGCACTAGCTGTGGGGCAGCAATTTTCCGAGAGACATTCTGGAACCTGCATTGCTGCCCTATTTGCAGGCAACTGCCAGCTCTGTGGGAAGAGGTTGCCCACCTCCAGGCTGAACTGGCAAGGAATAATGATGAGGCCTCCCCCACCCAAAGAGCACCAGTTCCACAACCACTGTCTCAGAGGTTGCTATGTGTGAAGAGCAGATGGACCACAGCAGGTTCTGGGAGGATGAAGGTGGTGGAACAGTGTCTAGCCCCCACATTGTACCTCTACACAAATCATATGTCAGTCTGGCAAATCAAGGTTCCTCTAAGATGACACCCTCAGTGGAGACCAAGAAGAATGCTGGGGACATCCACAAGGGAGACCCACAAAAGAGTGGCAAGGGACACCACAGGGGAAAGAAACAGCTTCTGATAGGGAACTCAGTTGTTAGTGGTGTAGACCTGGGGAAGGGAGAGGAGAGGGAAGCAAGGTGTCTGCCTGGTGCCATGGCTTGGAGGGACAGGAAGCAAATCTTCAGGATCGCAGAAGCAGCATCACAGGAGAGGGAACTGGATATCATTGTCCACCTTGGAACAAATGACCTAGCTAGGCATGAGATCAGTGCAGTGCAGGATGAATTTGCGGAGTTGGGAAGAGGCCTCAGACAGGAAGCAAGCATGGTAGCCTTCTCAGAGGTGCTGCCATTCTATGGCAGGGGTGAGGCTAGGGTACTGCACACCATGCAGTTTGATGAATGGTTGCAAAACTGGTGTAGAGCACAGGGCTTTGGCTTCATTAGGGACTGGGGGTCGATCTGGGGAGATGAAGGTCTATACTGGCATGATGGTCTGCATCTGTCCAGGAAGGGAAACACGCTCCTAGGTGACAGGTTTAAAGGCTTCCTTGGCAAGTTTTTAAACTAGCCAAGGGGGGAGATGCTGATAGGAAACAGGAAAGTTCAAGCCTCTCCCCACAAAACATGGCAGGTGGTAGGGTAAACACTGAGGTACAGAGCTTGACAGAGGGGAGGACAGGGGTAAATGGAAAAATAGACAAGGGCAATAAGAGCAGGGATGGGGCAAAAAAGGATAAAGCCAACATTAAATGGAGGGCAATGAGTACCAACATCCATAGTCTGGGAAACAAGCTTCCAGAGCTAGTAGCCCTGATGGAAGAGGAACACTTGGATATTGTGGCAGTCACAGAAATATGGTGCACAGAGAACCATGACTAGGATGTCAGCATACTAGGGTACACAATCTACAGAAGGGATAGGGAGGGTAAAAGAGGAGGTGGAGTAGCTCTCTACATAAGGGAAGGGATCAAAGCTAAAGAACTGAAACGTAAAGGAGGAGGACAAGAGGCACTCTGGGTCACCTTGGAGACAGGGAATGGCATCACAATATGCACAGGGGTTGTATACAGACCCCCATCTCAAGGGGAGGAAATGGACAAGAAAATGATAGAGGGCATTCTCAAAATGGCTAAAAAAGGGAGATACTGTTGATGGGGGACCTGAATATGCCAGATGTTAACTGGATGACATGGACTGCAGCCACATCCAACAGCAGGGTCCTTCTCGATGCCCTACAGGGGGCATGCCTTAGACAGCTAATGGTAGAACCCACTCAGGAGGGAGCAATATTAGACCTGGTACTCTCAAATGGAGAGAGGATCACAAATTTATAAGTCAGTAGACATGTGGGAAGAAGCGACCACTGCACAGTGTGCTTCACAATGAACACAACCATGGAGACAAGCCATACAAAGACAAGGATAGTGGACTTTAGAAGGGCTGACTTTGGCATAATGGGTGAATACCTGAGGAATGCATTAGCAAACAGCCAGAAAAGAGGGGTGGAAGAACAATGGAGAAAAATCAAAACTGCTATCATTGAGGCAACAAGCCTATGTGTGAAACAAATAAAGAAAACAAAGCAGAATAAAAAACACTATGGTTCTCAAAAGAGGTGTCAGGGAAGGTTAAGGAGAAAAAGACTGCATTCAAAAAGTATAAGGAATCACAGAAGGAGCACGGCAGGGACCTGTATCAATTAAAGAAGAAAGAAGTGGGGAAGGCAGTCAGAAAAGCAAAGGCCCAAACGGAGGAAAAGATAGCCAACTTAGTTAAGAAGGGGGATAAAATCTTTTATAGGGTACATTAGGGAGCATAGAAAGGTTAAGGAAGGGAAAGTGAAGATTAATAAAGGAGAGGGGAGGTGGGCAGAGGGAGACAGTGAAAAGGCAGAGATACTGAATAAATACTTTGCTCAGTATTCACAAAGAAGAAGAGGAGGAGTTACCAAACCAAACAGTAGAAGCACTCTGGTAGTGGGGTTGACGCCAGTCCATTTACAGAAGAAAGAGTCCTGAAAGAACTCCTAAAACTCAAGGTGGACAAAGCAATGGGGCCTGACGGGATTCACCCAAGAATCCTAAAACAGCTAAGGGAGGACCTAGTGACACCACTAACCACACCTTTTAACAAATCATGGGAAGATGGGGTGGTACCTGAGGACTGGAGGAGGGCAGATTTGATTCCCCTTCACAAAAGTGGGAGCAAGGCAGAAGCAGGAAACTACAGGCCTGTTAGTTTGACCTCAGTGGTGGGGAAAATGATGGAATCACTTCTGAAAGAAAGAATTGTTGAGTACCTTGAGGCCAGTGGGGCACATGACCCAAAGCAGCATGGATTCACAGCAGGAAGGTCATGTCAGATGAATCCAATTGATTTCTTTGACTGGGTGACCAAAGTAATAGACCAGGGAGGGGCTGTGGGTATAGCCTATCTAGACTTTAGCAAGGCATTTGACACAGTCCCACACAAAAGATTAATAATCAAGTTAGCCAGCCAGGGAGTGGGTCCCAGGGTGGTAGCCTGAGTAGAAAACTGGCTGCACAACAGGACACAGAAGGTAATAGTGAATGGATCACATTCTGAAGAAAGGGAGGTTACTAGTGGAGTACCTCAGGGCTCAGTACTGGGTCCAGTCCTCTTTAACGTCTTTATAGGTGACATTGCAGAGGGTCTGGAAGGAAATGTATACCTCTTTGCAGATGACACAAAGCTCTTTAACAGAGTTGATACACAAGGAGGGGTAGAAAAGATGAGAAGGGACTTGGCAAGGTTGAAGGAGTGGTCAGACATATGGCAACTTAGATTCAATGCAATGAAGTGCAAAGTAATGCACCTGGGAAATAAAAATCCAGGAGAAGAGTACACAATAGCAGGAGATGTACTAACAACAACAATAATGGAAAGGAATCTGGGTGTAGTCATATCAGAAGACCTAAAGGTGGATAAGCAATGTGAGAAGTCAGTAAGGAGAGCCAGGGGGATACTGGGTTGCATAGGGAGGGGCATCACAAGTAGAAAAAGGGAAGTAGTTATCCCTCTGTACAGACAGTTGGTGAGACCCCATCTGGAGTACTGCGTGCAGTTTTGGAGACCTCATTTACACAAGGACAATGACAGGATGGAAGCAGCCCAGAGGAGGGCAACTAAAATGGTGCAGTGTCTACATCAGAAACCATATGAAGAGAGACTGAGAGAGCTTAATATGTATACCCTTGATGAAAGGAGGGACAGGGGGGACATGATAGAAACTTTTAAGTACCTCAAGGGAATCAGCAAAGTCCAGGAGGGTAGCATCTTTCAGAAAAAGAGATGTGTAAGAACAAGGGGGCACAATTTAAAATTAGAAGGGGGTTGGCTCAGGAGAAATGTGAGGAATTTCTTTTTCACAGAGAGAGTGGTGGATGCATGGAACCACCCTCCTGGGGAGGTTGTTGGGTCTAAAACAGTGGGGGAATTCAAACATGCATGGGACAGACATAAGGCAATTATAGTGGGGGGCTGCAGGAAGTAGGCTGTTGGTTAACTAGAATCTGCAGCTTATCCAATAGATAGGAAAATGGGCAGACTGGGTGGGCCAAGTGGTCCTTATCTGCCATCAAAGTCTATGTTTCTATATTCTGTGAATAAATTTGATTTAATAAATTTTAGATTGTTCACCGCTGATATTGATTGATCCTTTGTTCATTCAATTCACATTGTCGATTCTGCTTCGTATTTCATTACTTCCTAATTTAAAGGGTCCCCCCTGCCTAGTTCCCCTTCCTAGGGCTTTGTCTCCTGTCAAGAGGCAATAAGTCAGCAGTTTAGCTGACTCTGCCCCTCCCCTTCGGGTCATTCTTTATAATGCAAAATTAATGAGGAATAACACTGCAGTGATTAAGGCTTTCATCGCTGGATCCTCATCTGATTTTGTTTGTATCATGGAAACATGGCTGGGTGATGATTCCAGACCTGTGCTGGTGAGTTAGTCCATGGAGCATTGCCCGAGGTGGGATCATGGGGGGCAAGGTAGCGATTTATTTTAAATCTGCTTTGGCCTTCACGGCACCCCCCCATGGGCAGTACCAGGTCTTTTGAGTGTGTGGCGGTCTGGGGTGAGGCAGGTGTGGGCTCTAGGCTCATTCTCATATACCGGCCACCACATTATGAGGGTGATTTCCTTCAGTAGCTGACAGATTTCTTGGTCGACCAGGTTTTGAAAGCCCCCAGACTGTTGGTGTTGGGGGATTTCATTACCTGGGTCGATGATGAGATCTCATAATTTGGCCAGCAGCGTTTCCAGTCAATGTCATCACTAGGCCGTAGTAGTAGTTGCCACTGACACTCACCAGCATGGCCACACATTGGACCTGGTATTCACGTTGGGGCTCGACATTACTGCAGTTGAGGTTGATCCAGTTATCTGGTCAGATCATCATGTCATGTCATTCCATTACACATGTTCTTCATTTAAATATCACCTGTGGAGACTGTCCAGTACTGAGCTTTACAAAATTTGGGACCTTGCACACTCCAGGCAGTGCTGGACACCTTGGGCATGATGATGGCTCATGCTGAGGGAGCCAAAAATCCATAGAGTGCAATAATACATCTCTCATAGCTGCCTTGGACTCCCAGGCATCAGTTCACATCTGTCCCTTGACCTTCCAGTGCAGTTCGGTTCCATGTCATAATAAGCGATCACAAAACAGCGTGCTTCAATATAATGATGTCATCACCGAAATAGGAGGCAGCAATATACACTCCCCAACAAAGCCAACAACAATGACCAGGCTAACAAAACACACATCTATGCAGCGGGGAACTGCACCCCGTGAATTACTATTCTCAACTCGGGGGGGGGGGGCATGCTGGGGAAGGGGAAAAATCAGAATGCCAATCACCTCCCTAAAAAAACAAAGTCCCACACACAGAAAACCCGCAAAGGTCTTACCCCTACTGCGTCCCCAACCCTGGACCTCCCTCACTACAGGCAGTCACCCTCATCACCACACCAGAATGCCAGCTCTGCAGCACACCCACAAACCACAGCCGACATACCTCTGCTTCCTGCCTGGACCCTGCCTCTGGCCTGGACCCTCCTCTTCCTGTCCATCACTCTCCTATTCCTTCGCCATTTCCTCCCCCTACATACTCGCTGTAACCGTGCTCTCTACCCATTCAGGGTAGGTCAGATCACAAGTGCTCAAACTGAGTTGCTCAAAATCGAGTAGCTCAATTTGAGTCGCTATAATAATGTGATGCCTGCAGTTCTCCATGGTATTGTGAGGAGCTGAGATGGCTGAAGACTAAGGAAGCATTCTTGGAGGAGATTTCGCTCTAATGAGGGCATATTGGCTCTATAGAATCACTACAGTGATTATCAGAGAGCAATCATCCTGAGAAAGACAGAGTTCCTGTCAAGGATGATTGCAGGAAGCAAGAATAGGCCAGCTCAGCTTTTTTGCACCTTAGACAGAATGATTAATCCTGTCTGTCTGCAATCCATTAAAGCTTTTCAGCAGTTAAGTGAGAGGAGTTTGGCCGAGTCTTTCTTTTATTTTAAGTTGAATACATTTTTATTGATTTATACACATATCATTACATCTGAAGAATACATTTGCATCAATAGAAATCATGTTGAGCATGTTCAGGGTGTCTCATTAAATTTCCTTATAAAAAGTGTTCATAGTCTTTCCAGCCTCATACAAGACTAATTCTAAAAGAAGGTGCTCGAAGCTCAGGGTAAGACTGTGTAAAGTGGTGCATACACTGCTAGGTATGCTTTAAAAGGGGGACTAGATGTCCAGCAAAGTTCAGAATTGGGCAAAAGGGTATAGGAGAAGGAGAGAGTCAGAGTCAGGAACAGGGCATGAGATAAGTGAGAGAAGAGGAAGAGTAGTCAAACAATTAATATGCTGCAGGGGAAGCTTTAGGATGAGTAAAGAAAGGAGGGTGCATACCTCTTCCCATATCCTAATGCTAAAGATAAAAAAGTGAGAATATGAAAGTATCCAGCTATCCAGTGCTACTTCTCCCTAGAGCACGAAGTCAGCATTGCAGTTTAATTGATACAGAACCCACTTGCGCCACTTGATATCAAAAGCAGACGTACTTGATTTCAGTTTGGCCTAGAGCCTGTCCAAAGTATATACTTCATAAGTCAGTAACCTCCAGGCTTCCTTAGCAGGGTGGGTTCATGAAAATCAAAGTCTGGTTATCACCTTCTTAGCTATCAATATCAGGAGTGTTATCAGTCTGTAAGAGGCTTTATATATCTTAAACCCTGTTGGGGGTACCGCAGTGAGGATAAAGGATGGTGTAAATAAATCTGGGGTTTCAAATATATCTATTAATTCCATGGTTACCTCTTGCCAGTATTTCTGTAGGAGCGAGCAGGACCACATTATATGTTCAATACCACCCACAGGTGCCCACGCTCCCTCCAGCATCCTCCTTGGCCCAACCCACTAAATTTAGCCATAATGTTAGGGGTTTGGAAGAACCGAACTCTGGACTTCCAGGCGTATTCATGCCAGTATGAAGTAGAAGAGACTTTCAGGGAGGGGAGAGCCACAGCCTGCCGTAATTCTTTGTCCAGTTCTTGGCCAAGGTCTTTGGACCACTTAGTTCTAATGTAGTCTAAATTGTCAGGAGAATATGCTCTTAAAGCTTGATATAAGGCACTTATGTGATCCTAGGTATTGCCCCCAAGGTGGGAAATGACCAATTGCACCAGACTGGATGGGAGTTCATCAGTCTTGGACAGGGCCTCTTCATAAGGGTGGAATGATCGTTTCAGATTGAGGTACAGCATGTATTCAGTTGAGTGGGGGTTATACATCGCTTGTAAGTATGTGAATGAGTGTATGCCTAGAGGTGCGATTATCTGGTACGTGAATCAGAGATGGAAGGGTTCCCAGGCCCAGAGGGAGTTGGCTACCTGAGCTGGATAAGAACTAGTATTTTGTGTAAGGGTGCAAAGATAGGTCTTCTTGGCAGGAGTCAACAGGTAGTCTAGGACCTGCACTCACTGTCGGAAGAACTCAGCTGTATAAAGTGGAAATCGCCTCAGGGGTAAGCAGGCCAGTGGATTCCCCAGGATATATTGGACAAAGTCCATGAATTCATTAAGAGTGGACTCAATGTCCTTCCAGTGGACCTGGTATCCATTTGCCAGGTGACAGAGAACTGTCCGGATATGCCTGTGCATACCTTTTCATGTTAGGTAGGTTGAGTTCTCCTTGTTCCCTGGAAAGTTATAGGGAGGCATATTTCATCTGAGAAGGTCTGCTACCCAATACAAATCTTGAAATTAATTTGTCCCATTCATGGAAATATATATTAGAAAGAAGAATGGTGAGGATTTGCAGGAAGAAAAGGAAGCGTGAAAGCACATTCCATTGTGTGTCTTCTACTCGACTTAGTAGTCCTAGCAGTACTTGCGTCCAATGGGCAAGATCTAGGGTGAGTTGTTGGGTCAGGGGTTCAAAATTAGCCAATTCCAGGTGGAGAAGTTTAGAGGTTATCTTAATCCCCAGGTAGCGCATTTCTAGTATATTCCATCTAAATTGAAAACATTTTTTTAGCATAGGGAAGGGGTTAAAGAAGAATTTAAGGGCCTCTGTTTTAGAGCTATTTATTTTATACCTAGCAAGATTTCCAAAAATCTCAAATTGCTTCCAGACTGCTGGGATTGAGGATTCCGGTGAAGTGAGTGTTAGGAGAATATCGTCAGCAAAGAGCATAGCTTTATGGGAACGACCATCCGTCGGGATCCCCTCTATATTCGTTTGCGCTTGAATGTTTGTGACTAGTGGCTCCAAATAGACAGTGAATAATAGTGAGGATAGCAGGCACCCCTGACACATTCTCTTAGACAAAGGGAAGGGGTTGAAAGAGACATATCCAGTTTGAGGTAGGTGAGGGGAGCTTGGTACATGACTTTAAATTGAGAGATAAACTTGTTTGGAATGGCGAAATGCTTTAACGTTGCCCATAGGAATTGTCAAGATACTCTATCAAAAGCCTTCTCGGCATCAAGACCAAGAAGAACTAAGGAACTCTGTCTCTGGGTGGCATACTCAACAAGAAGCAGGACTTGTCTGACCGCATTGTGGGCCTGACGTTTTCTAATGAAACCGACTTAGTCAGCATCAATAAGCTGAGGAAGGAGTATATCCATTCTGTGTACTATTATGGATATAAAAAGTTTATAATCACAGTTAAGCTTTGAGATTGGGTGATACGAAAGAGTTTAGGATCTTTTCAAGGTTTGGGAGTCACTGCTAGTTCAGCGTACCTCCATGAAGGGGGAGGTGGTTTCCTATCCTGTAAGCCAGTAAAGGCCCTGGTAAGTGCTGGGGTCAATGTCCCTCTAAACTTCTTGTAAAACTCCCAGGGGTATCCATCCGGGCCAGATGCCTTTAAAGATTTGGTCTGTTTGAGTGTACTCAGAATCTCCTCCATCATAATTAGATGCAGCAGGGCCTGGGCCTGGGATGGGAAAGTGTCAGCGGTGGAGCTCTGTGCAGGTATGCTTCAATTTGTTGGGGGGAAGGGTGGGTATCCTCTGAGTATAAGTGTGTAAAAATTTGCCATAGCTTGTCTTATGGCTGTTGGATGGTTAAAAAGGTGACCATCTCTGGGGTCAAGTATGCTGGTAACCGTGGCTTGGGCTCTCGCCCTCCCCCCAAGCCTCCTGGCCAGATTCCTAGCTTCTCGGGGTTCCCCCCTCATGAAAGTTATGTTTTAAATATAGTAATTGTTGTTCTATTCTCTGGTCCATCAGTTTTTGTAATTTTTGTTTTACATTCTGTAATTGGGATTTAACCGAGGCCTCCTCCTGGAGCAATCTGCTCTGCAGGTCTCGAAGATCTACTTGTAACTTGTTCTGCTGTTCCTCTCACAATGTTTTCTTACAAGTTGAGAACCAAATTATTTCCCCCCTCAATACTGCTTTAAGGTGTCCCAGCAAATGATATGTGTAACATCTGGAGAGGTATTGTCAGTCAATATTTTAGGGATGGCCTCTTTAACCATTTGAATGAATTCTGGATCTTGCAAATGCATCAGATTTAAGTGCCAAAAGGAGTGCTGTTTTGGCTTGTCTAAATCAGTTTTAAGGTATAATGGAGAGTGGTCTGATAGAATAGTTGCCCTGGTGGAGATACCTTGGATGGAATCTAAGTGTTCCATTGAGCTCAGAAAATAGTCCAACCTAGATGAGGTGTGTTTTTTCAAGGAGTAGTATGTATGTATATGCCTTGGTCGAGGGGAAGAAATGCCTCCAGAGGTCCACCACACCCAGCATGGGCAAGGTAGTCTTTAGATACTTTTGTAAGAGCGAGGCTCTGTGCTTAATGGGGCTAGAGGCATCAAGGGTGGGGTCCAAAGTTACATTGTGGTCCCCTCCTACTATGAGTTGCCCCTGTGGGACAGGTAAAAGATAATTGAAGAACTTTTTAGCTACTACTGACGACAAGCCTTAGGGCAGGTATATCGTTGCCAATGTTACCTGTGTGGTATATAATTTCCCCACTGCGATACTGTCCCTCTCTATCTATTATTTGGTCTTGAAGGAGAAAGTGAACCCCATGGGGGAGTAAAATGGCCATCTCTCATCTCCTGACAGATGGATGTAAGGAGGAAATCACAGTCTAGCATCCCATAGTTTTAAATTTGGCATGCTCCATTTGGGAGAGATGCGTTTCCTGCAGGTAAACCACATCCGGTTTATCCTGTTTCAGAAAGTGCAGTAGCCTGGATCGCTTTATAAGATTGTGAATACCATTCACATTTAATGAGAGCATCAGAGCTTTATTATCCATTTTGAAAGTAAAAGGTAATGCTGGAAAGAACGGGGTACCCCCATCCAAGGAGATAATGAAAAGCCCAATAAGGAGAAAGAGAGTGAGAACATAAGTCCCTTGGATAAATGCCTGTATAAATTAGCAAATAATCCCAAAAAAAGCAGTAATCACAATAGCAACACCTTGTGTTATAAGCCTAATAATTATAACATTCCAAACTACCAAAATAATCAATATCTCAGTATATTCCAAGGAAGCCCCACTAGTGGGCAGTAGAACTTGACTTTAGCAACACAGAACCCACAGCAAATAGTTGAGGATTACCCACCAATTTACAACTAAAAGTGAGATTCTATAGTATAAACACAGAGAGGCCAACCGGGTCAAAAACAAACAGTAGCATCTCCTAACCCAGAGGTTGCTAGAATTCTTTGGTGTGTCATTTATCAACAAATGTTTAGTTCCATTGTTTATTTTAAAATATTGTATAACAAGAAGTATTAAGTAACAAGTTAACAAATTACCTTTGTCTGCAAGGAAATCCCTTTCTAACAAAAATACAGTTTTTCTGAAGACATCTATAAATGTACTACAGAATATATATAGCATAGAAACACATAAAACATCATAGGGTACCAGCCCATAGAATTGGATTTAAGGAACTTGGTATCATAGTCCCAACAACAAGTTGCAAAATCTAGAAAAAAAGTAAAGTCTTGTGGGACAATCAGAGTTCATTTGAAGTAATCATACAAGATGTAAAATACTTCCAAGCTGGGGGGAGAGAAAATGCTCCTCCCTGTTGCTCCTGAGATGCAATGTGGATGGTATAACTGCCATACAGGAGAAGGGGTGTAGTCAAGGTTTTCCAATCCCTGGCACCACTGAAGGCCATACTGGCCCCAAATGAGAACACTAGCTAGGAAAAAAAGGTAAAAAAAGGAAGGGCTTAAATACTCTCAGGGAATGGTCCACTGTGTTGGAAGTTGTTACGTTCCCATAGCCCTCTATCCCACCCCCCAATATATATGACCTTTGAGGTATGGACCACATATCAAAGAAACAGCAGAGCTTGGCATCATGTAGAAAAGTATTATATGCTAGGTCTAAAAAACTATAAATGAGTATAGTCCCACTTTGACTATTCCTGGCAATGTCAATGTTATCAAATAAAATAAACACTGAGTGTTGTAAAAGAAGGCATAGTCTGTGGCCGGGGGCCTGCATCATATCCCACCTTGGTTCAGATTGGCAAGGGTCTGTTTTTATTAAATGTTCAGTCCCAGTCACTCAGAGACTTATTAAATGCAAATGGAAGATTACTTCCCTGCCTATAATATTTAGTTAGCATCAGGTATTAAAGTTTTTAGTAGATAAGTCTGTTGCAAGGAGGTCCAGACAAGTCTGTCATTGACCATTAGCCCTTTGCAGTATCCACTGTCCCACATCATCAAAGTACATGGGGCCTGAATTTGGGCCGTTATCTAAGTATTAGTGCAGTAAGACCGTGGACCACAAGAGTCCCTCTTGAGTTTACAGAAGCAGTCGGGTGGTCAGTATGGAAGGGGGGAATAATTTTGGGGGGGTTACTGACATGCGAAGTGTCCCTACAATAAGTGACCCTGCTATACCCTATTATAAAGGGGCCTTGAAGCCTGTATCTAGAGTTGGGTGACTCCCCCATGTCTAGGGAGGCCATGGAGTATACCCATTCTGCCCATCTCCCTTCATCCCCGGCACCACCATCCTCTACATGGCATCTCAAGTAGCAAGTTGTATGCTGCCACTAGAGTCATTTTCAGAAGGGTGAAGAAATATCTGTTCTTTGAAATGCCACCAGACACTGTTTTGGATTAGTTGATTCAGGTTCCCCCTTCTTCTTGCTAGTTATGGGCTTTATAGCTGGTTGCCATCTGGGGGGCCAAGATCCGACATCCAAGGGCAGGTTTTGGCATACTGGAAAGGTAAATCCTCTCTTTGAGAGATCCTCTTTAGCTTTTCATGCTGAACTGAATTATTTTTTCCTCTCTGGCAGCGCAACAACAAGCTTCGCCAGATATGGGGTAGTAAACTTGATCCCTTTTGCTTTTAGTATATGGAGCAGTAGTAGATATGCCCTGCTTTGCTTCATTGGTTTAAGAGCAAAATCATAGTCAATGTAGAACCATTGTTCTTCATAAAATGTTTTTGTTTACTCCACACTGCGAATAGTACTTGTTCTTTTATAGCATAACTGTGGAAACGAGCTATAATGGAACAAAGAGGAGTCAGTGCAGAATTTGGCTTAGGAACCAGAGCTCCATGGACCCTCTCCAAATCTATTGCGAGGTCTGGGGGAAGGTCTAGGTCTTTGTGAAGGAGTGCGATGGTAGCATCTTTATTTCCTCCTTCCGAGCCCTCCGGTTTGCAGTAGAGTCAAATGTTTTGTCGGCGGGCTCTATTCTCCACATCTTCTTGCCTCACATCTAGGAGCTCTTGTTGGTTCTTTAGCTGTTGTACCAGACCTTCAATATTGTCCACCCTATTCTCCGTGGCTGTAAGCTGGCATTCTGTGTTGTCCACTCGTTGTTTGAGCTGGATTATGTCCTTTTTTATCTCCCCATACATTTGTTTTATGTCAGCTTGAAATGCGCTGTCTGGTTTGATTTTTTAATTTTTATCCTTAGGCATGTGGCCAGTGACACTAAAGTTCTTGAGGGGGGATTCCTCTGAGTGGATGGTAGTTTGCTCTGTATCTGAGGCCTCCGAGTATGATCCATCATCATCTTCAGGAATTTGGGTGACCTTTTTTCTGTATAGATGGTCCATGAGTTTTATTCCCCCTTTTGTTCATCATTTTGTCCATTTTTGATTTGAGTTCACTACCAGATAGAGGGTTTTGCTTCAGGAGAGAGTTAGGAGCTAATGACTTAGGCTGCCATTACCCGTGAGGATGAAACCGGAAGTCCTGCTAAAAAATCAGGCAGAGTCTTTCTTGGCAAGGTGTCCTCAATACACGGGGAGATCACTGCAAGTGGTCTGTCATGGGCTGGTGGTATCCATGTAAGGAGGCAATGACAATCTGCCAACCTGGGCTGAGTTTGTTCCAGCTGTAGAAGAGGAAGTGGTCCGGATAATCTTGGACCTGTGACCTACAGCATGTTCATTGGATCCTGGACCAACTTGGTTCCTTATTGGTAACCTTGTTTTTCTAGGACTGGTACATGCTAAGATTATTGGATGTTCTTTGAGGGTGGAGGTCTTCCCAGTGGCCCTAAAAAGGGCCGTGGTAAGGCCCCTCCTAAAAAACACATCCTTGGACCCTAAAGTCCTGGCAAATGTCAGGCCTGTCTCAAATCATCCCTTTCTGGGAAAGATTATTGAAAAGGCAGTGGTGACACAGTTGGAGGCTCATCTGGAATTATTTAACATCTACAAGCCTTTCCAGTCAGGATTTAGTCCTTGTCATAGTACTGAGACTGCCTTGGTTATGGTGTTGATGGTCCCCTCATGGCAAGGGATCAGGGACTGTGCTCCATATTGGACCTATTAGATCGCTGGTTGGCTTTTGACATGGTAGATCATGGTGTTTTGTGGGATTGCCTAAGGAACTATGTGGGACTCACTGGCACAGTTTTGTGCTAGTTTGAGTCCTGCATCACAGGGAGATCTCAGCAGGTGGCCCTGGATAACTTCATCTCCAAACCCGGGACAGTCACCTGTGGGGTTCCTCAAGGTTTGATCCTATTACACCATTATTCACTGTGTACATGCTGCCATTGAGTGAGATCATAAGGTGGCATGGGGTGGGGTTTCACTGCTCTATCTGTCTTGCACCCCTGATCAAGTAAATGTGGTATTGGTGCTCGGACAGTGCCTCCAAAAAAATAAATGACTGGATGGCCTCCAATTAGTTACATCTCAACCCAGGGAAGACAGAGGTGATGATTGTTAAACGGGTCAGTTTGGGTCGGTAATGACAAGTGATGACCTTTCTTTTCCATCACATGCTTTGAACCATGGATGAAGTGAAGGATTTGGGCATCGTTCTTGAATGCAGGCTGACATTTGAAAAACAGGTGTCGACAGTAGCCAGAAATGTTTTTTACCATCTTTGTGATATCACATGGCATACAGTCACAGACAGATTACATTTATGAGTATTTACATGAGATGCTGTTTTGAACACACCCCACCACACACACCAGACATGTCAGCCTGATGGAAATCTCTTACTTTTCACTGAGGCAATGCTTATGATGTACCACCCCACCCCCAGTTAGAGTCACAGGCTTTAAAGCAACACTGTCCACATTTGTCGACATTTGCCCCTCACGTTAAAAATTAGATAGCATTGAGCAAATATAATATTATAAACAGGATTTCTGATAAGAGGACTTCAGGCCTTTCGAGACTACAGACTACAGAACATACAGTATCAGTAAACACAGATCTGTTTACTGATACTGTATGTTCTGCAGTCTACTGTAGTTTACTATAGAAAGGCTTGGCTCTCTCTTATCAGAAATCCTGTTTATACATATATTTTGCTTCACGTCATGGATGCGAAAAAACAAACACGAGGAACATCCCTCTGTGGCAACACTCCTAATTGATACCATCTGATGCAGAAACTACTTGTTTCTCTGGTTTTAAATGGCTCACTGACCAAACAGCATGCTAAAGTACTGTGTTAATGTAACCAAAATCATAAACAGAAGTTTGACTTCTGAAACGATTGATTTTTTTCCTATTGCTATTGCACAGTATTTGTGGTCAATGTGTCAGTCCTAAACTAACACTGTAGCTGACTGTGCTTCAGAGTTCTGTATCGGGGCTATTTTATATCACACTCCAGGTAGATGCAGGATTCCACAGAAAATGAGATGTTGCAACTCATTTGAGCTGTCCTGGGTAAATACATTGTAAACAACATTAGGATACTCTCCATGATGTCAGCACTTCACCAGCTCCATATTTCCATGCTGACATCATAAATCCCCATTCTTCTACTGAAATTACAAATTGTGTAAATAACTACCTGCATTCGCCATATGCTGTGACATAGACAGCCAGTTCTGAGTGCTGTATTATATTTTTTAAATATAAAATGCATTAATGTCTCTGCTGAAAATTCAAATGCTCTAGGAATGACCTCTCTCACCCCCTCCCCAGATTTTAGCTGACAGATGCAGTCCAAGAGAACTGCTGACGGCATTGTATCATACACTCAGTCTTTTTAGAGACAATGTGTTACTGGAAGACTTTTATCAAGTATCCTGTTTCTTGAGTTAATTACAGAGTTGTTAAGTTAATTTTATTAAGAGAGAAATCATAAACTAGGTTTATGATGTTAAAATAAGGGAAGCTAGAATGTTACATAGAGGTGTAAGGTTGTAAATAACCCTATGAAGCCTGTGTGAAGAGGGTACATCATGAGATCGAAAGAGGTGAAATTGAAACTTGAGTTATGCTAAGGTTGCAGAATTAATACATCCTGTATAGCTGTATAGTGTAGATTAAAAAAATTACATCCTGTGGTTGTGTAAAAATATATTTTTGTTAGGTATTTGACCAGAGGAGGGGCTGGATGACTTCATCCAAAAGGGATTGGCCAATACTGCATGAAAAGATTATTCTCTTTCACTACAGAGATGCATTTGTATCTGACACTGACTAAGGAAACATCTGAACACTGAAAACGGGTATTTAGAAAGCTAGAAAAAATCTAAATATAGTTGTAGGAATTGTACTGTTTTAAACCTTGTTTTGTTTAAAGATATGTATGTCTTGTGTTATAAGAGTTCTGTATAGTATGTTTGACATATTATTATAAATTTTAGTAAAAACTCTAATTTAGAGAAAATCTGGTCTGTCTTTAAATTGCTTTCTTTTTCTAAGAAAAATTTATGGTTCAGCAGACATATAGCTTGTATGGTGGTACCAAACTGGAAATAGAAGCATTTTAAATCTGAGGTCTTTATTAAGTTTTAAGGGTTCATCTCTGAATACCTGGTTAGGTGCCCATAGGCAAAGATATCTGGCCCCCCCCAAAGACTGATATATCTAAGCCTGTGCATTGGGTATGCTAGCAAGAGGTTACAGTTTGAATCCCTCCAGAACTGAGACCAAAGGTTGATCTGAACTCACAAAAATAGACAAGCGGGATACCTTGTCTGTTACACTGGTCACAAGACTGCGCTCAGAGGTTGGTACTTTGGGAGTAGAGGGCCTGACCTGCTGAGTGAATCTGTGACAGATTGGTTGGCAGTGGTGGCATAATTTTGGTATCACAAGCTTTATGGTTCTGTCAGCTGAGACCGTAAGCTCTCTTGCAAAGAAAGAAAAAGACAGAGTTTTATTTTAAAAAGAAAACAGAACTATATATCACTTGGTGTACAGTCAAGTTCCTACCTATTTTTTTTTCTAAAGTGCAAAGTCAGAGTAGCAGTAGTTAGGAAAAATGGCATCCAGCTATAGCAGGCACCCTATAGAACAGTTAAAACAGTTGTGCAAGGACAGAGGAGACCTGTTTGAGGTGACAGCCAAAAAGCAGAACCTCATAGAGGCCCTGACAGTAGCAGATACCCAGAGCAGGGAGTCACAGACCATGACTGAAAGGGACCAGACCTCAAGTGTGGCAGAACTAGTGGCCAGTGAGGGGTCCCGAGCCAATGAGGAGGACAGCAGGGCCACTGTCAGTGAAGGGCCACAGCAGCAGGGATGAGTTACCAGTATCCTGAATCCAGAAGTTCTCAGGTTGCAACTGGAGTTGTGCAGGATGGAGCTGGAGTCCCAGGAGAGGAGAGAGGGAGAAAAGCGAGAGGCGGACCATGAGGCAGAGCGAGGATGCAGATAGGGAGAGCGACAACAGAGGGAGGCAGACCGTGAGGAGCATGAGTGCCAGTGAGATGCAGAGAGAAGAGAGAGGAGCGTCAGTGGCAACATGAATTGGAGAAGATGCGACTCCAACCAGCAGCACCAGAGTAGGTAAGTGGCTTGGGTTTAACTGGGGCTGCAGGACTGGGTTACAAATTGAACTCTAAATTAGTAGCTGAGTTTAAGGATGGGGAGGATATAGATGCTTTTTAAATTCTTTTGAAAATGTTTGTATTCAGGCTAAAATTCCTAGAGAGTCCTGGAGCTTCCAGCTATCCCCGATACTTACCGTAAAAGCTTGGGATGCATTGGGTCACATGGACAATAAAGACAGTGATGATTACAGCAAGTTAAAAGCTGCACTACTAAAAAAATTTGAATTAACTGCTGAATCATACAGAGCTAAATACTGTAAGCTCAGGAGAAGCCCTGAAATGAGCTATGAGGAGCTAGCCACGAAACAACGTCAGTTTTTAAAACGTTAGTGGGAAGGAATTGAGGCAAACACTGTTGATAAAATTGAAAATGTGATTTTATTAGAACAGTTTTATTGGGCATGCCCAGCAGAGTTAAAAACCTGGCTAGAGGACCGAGATCCAAAAACAGTGCAAGAAGCTGCTGAACTCTCGGACCACTATGCTAAGAGCAGACCTGCTCTGAGAATGAATGGGTGGGCATGGCAACACAGAAAGGGAAAGTGCCTTCAGGGCAGCTAAAACCCTCACTGCCTCCACCAAAACCAGTTAGCCCCAGGTTTCAGTGGAAAGATTTCTCTGAAGTAAGAAATGCTTGTTGGTTATGTAAAGAAACTGGGAACATTTTCCCCGGGGGGGTGGGGATGGATGATAGGAGTTTCTGGAGCACAAGGGATAGGAGGGTCTCGGCACCCAACTAAGGATCTAGGTTCAAGCAGACTCGATAGACCGTAAGGCCTAATCTGCTGGCAAATAGTATGTTAGTATGTTAACATTGCCAGACAGTGTCCAAGAAGGGCAAACAATTATACGCAAAGTAGTACCAGAAAAGAAGTGGGTTGGTTGTGTGTCCCTGAGAGCATGCCAGTGAACATGACAGAACACATGCACCCAGTCATGGTAAATGGCATACAGATGCAGGGATAAAGGGACACAGGGGCATCCCTGACAGTAGTCAGCTTATCCCAAACAAATAAGTGACTGTACAGGACTTTGCGGGTGAAGCGAAAAGATTGTCACTGGCCAGTATTCTCCTGGACTGGGGTGAAACAGGGGGAACTGTGCAACAGGTGGCTGTAGCTAAAACGTTAGCAGTAGATGTGATCCTGGGTAACAATCTCCAACAGGAGATGGTATGTGCAGTTACCCGTAGCCAAGCAACAAGGGAAAATAGTAGTTCCCTGAACCCCACAGAAACCAGTGTGGAAACCATGGAGAGGCTGGTTCCCCAGCCTGTGTCTACAGATGGGGAGACTGATAAAAAGTGGATAAAAATTTCCCTGGTAACGAGTGACCACACAGCTATGGAAGGTTGCTCCAAAGAGGGAGAGGTGACCAATTATCAGAGGGTTAGGGCTGACAGTGATCCTGAGGGCCCTGACGCTAGTGCTAGGGACCCTAGTTTAGTGACTGAAGGGGGCTTGTCCCATGCCTTGGGACTGTGTGAGGGGTTTGAAGCTGCTCAGAGGAGTGACCCTAGTTTAGAGAAGCTGAGGGCTTGGGCAGACTCTGAGGGCACACAGGTAGGTGACGGCAAACATAAGGTTTATTGGGAAAATGGACTTATATATACACAGGCAGTACAGACAGAGGGAGGGATGCTTGGCAAGCAGCTTGTTGTTCCCCAGGGGTATCATGAACAGTTGCTCAAAATTGCACATTATATTCCCTTGTCTGGTCATCTGGGAATCACATGAACTATGCAGCGGTTGGCCCAGAATTTCTACTGGCCTAACTTCACCCAGTAGGTGAAGGAGTATTGCAGGTCTTGTCACCGGTGCCAAGAAGTAAGGAAGGAGGGCAAGAAAACCCAAGCACCCTGATCCCCTTGCCCATAGTGGAGGAGCCATTCCAGAGGGTGGGAATGGATCATGTGGGGCCTTTAAATACCCTCAGCTCCTCAGGGAAGAGATTCATCCTGACTGTGGTGGATTATACCACCCGGTACCCAGAGGCATTCGCCCTATATTCACTGAGGACAGACAAAGTGACAGATGCCTTACTTGGGATTTTCTCCCATGTTGGGTTTCTGCAGGAGGTAATCACTGATCACGGGGGTTCCTTCATGTCAGACCTGATGAAGTGTTTATGGGAGAAGTGTGGGGTGGTGCAGAGATGCACGACACCGTATCACCCACAAGCCAATGGGCTTGTGGAACATTTCAATGGTACCCTAAAGGCAATGCTCCGGGCATTTTCTGAACAACATGGGAGGGACTGGGAGAAATACCATCCCCATCTGTTGTTTGCATACAGGGAGGTGCCCCAAGAGTCGACAGGATTTTCCCCCTTCGAACTCTTATATGGATGCCAGGTACGTGGGCCCCTAGACTTAATCCGGAAGGACTGAGAAGGCAAGCATGCCACCCAGGGAACTCCCATTGCGAATTATGCCCTTAAGTTTAGGGAAAGGCTGAAAGAACTTATGGTGACAGGCCAGAGCAACCTGGCAGCTGCCCAACAGAGACAAAAGGTGTGGTATGACCGCAGAGCCAGAGCTCACACGTACATGGTGGGTCAGGAAGTCATGGTCCTTATTCCGGTCCGGAAAGAGAAACTGCAAGCTGAGTGGGCAGGACCATACAAAATGTGGTTAGGAAGGTAAATGACGTAAACTACATTGTGGAGTTACCTGACTGTGGACAGACAGAAAGGATGTACCATGTCAACATGATGAAGCCATATGCAAACAGGGCTGACATGGTGTTCGCAGTATGTAGTCATGGGGAGGGGACAGATGAAGGAGACCCCCTTCTGGACTTGCTGGAAGAAAGTAAGCAGGAGTCCTCTGTGGAGGCAGTAAAATTGTCTCCCCAGCTGACCCCGGGCCAGGTCCAGAAAGTAAGGGAGGTTTTAGCAGACTTGGCCCCCTTGTTTAGCGCTTAGCCTGGACTAACCCCCTTAATGACAAATGATGTGGAGACAGGGACACAAACGCCCATACGGTGAACAGCATATCGGGTGTCAGAGGCTGTCCAACAGGACATTAGGAGGGAAGTGGAGGAGATGATGAATTTAGGGGTAATCCAGAGATCCCACAGCCCCTGGGCCTTACCCGTAGTCTTTGTGCCCAAACCAGATGGCTCAACTCATTTCTGTGTGGACTATCATGGACTTAATGCAGTCACGAAGTCCGACGCCCACCCGATGCCTCGGATGGACGAACTCCTGGACAAGTTGGGAGGGGCGACCTACCTTATGACTATTGACCTGACCAAGGGGTATTGGCAAGTAGAATTGACAGACAGAGCTAGAGAAAGGTCAGCTTCATCACTCCGATAGGCTTATTTGAGTTTAAAGTAATGCCTTCCGGAATGAAGAACACCCCAGCCACTTTCCAAAGATTGGTGAACCAGGTGTTAAATGGTGCTGAGGAGTACGCCATAGCGTACCTGGATGATATTGCCATCTTTAGTACCAGTTGGGAGGAACACCTTTCACATCTTAGGGAAGTGCTGGGCAGGATACAGAGGGCCGGGCTCACTGTCAAAGCCGAGAAGTGCCTGGTGGCCATGGGGGAAGTGGCATACCTTGGGTATGTGGTAGGCCAGAGACAGCCCCATCTTAACCAAATGAAGATAGAGGTGATTCAGGCATGGCCCAGACCAGAAACCCAGAAGCAGGTCAGGAGCTTTCTAGGGACAGCAGGGTACTACAGAAAGTTTGTACCTAATTACAGTGCCCTGGCTGCTCCCCTATCTGACCTGACAAAGAAAAAGATGCCAAAGAAAATTACTTGGGGCCCAGCCTGTGAGGAAGCCTTTACCAGACTGAAGGAGGCACTGTGCAGTGCTCCTGTTTTGACAAGTCTGGACTATAGCAAAACCTTTATAGTTCAGACAGATGCCTGAGACGTGGGTATTGGGGCAGTACTTAGTCAGACGTCTAGCCAAGGGACAGACCACCCAGTTGTGTACTTGAGCAGGAAGCTTATCCCAAGGGAGCAAGCATATGCCACGGTGGAAAAGGAGTGTCTTGCCATAGTGTGGGCCCTGAAGACATTAGAGCCATACTTGTATGGACAGCATTTTGTGGTGCAGACTGACCACAACCCCCTGGTTTGGCTGAAGCAGATGGGAAAGATTAATGGGACTACTAAGATGGAGTCTTGCTTTGCAAGGATATGATCTGACCATCATACATAGGGCAGGCATTAAGAATCAGAATGCTGATGGGCTGTCTAGGGTCTATGAGAAGTGAACTGATTTTGGGAAGCTCATCCCATCATTCCATGTAGGGGATAGATCCCCCAAATTCAGTCTAGGTGGGAAGGAATGTGACGTAGACAGCCAGTTCTGAGTGCTGTATTATATTTTTTTAATATAAATTGTATCAATGTCTCTGCTGAAAATTCAAATGCTTTAGGAATGACCTCTCCCCCCCCCCTCCAGATTTTAGCTGACAGATGCAAGCCAAGAGAACTGTTGATAGCACTGTATCACACTCTCAGTCTTTTTAGAGACAATGTGTTACTGGAATACTTTCATTAAGGATTCTGTTTCTCTAAGTTAATTACAGAGTTGTTAAGTTAATTTTGTTAAGAGAGAAATCATAAACTAGGTTTATGACGTTAAAATAAGGGAAGCTAGGATGTTACATAGGGGTGTAAGGTTGTAAATGACCCTATGAAGCCTGTGTGAATAGGGTACAGCATGAGATCAAGAGAGGTGTCATTGAAACTTGAGTTATGCTAAGGTTGCAGAATTAATGCATCCTGTATAGCTATATAGTATAGATTAATAAAATTACATCCTGTGGTTGTATAAAAATATATTTTTGTTAGATATTTGACCAGAGGAGGTGCTGAGTGACTTCATCCAAAAAGGGGTGGCCAATACTGCTTGTAGAGATTATTCTCTTTCACTATAGAGATGCATTTGTATCTGACACTGACTAAGGAAACATCTGAGCACTGAAAATGGGTATTTAGAAAGCTAGACAAAATTTAAATATAGTTGTAGGAACTGCACTATTTAAAACCTTGTTTTGTTAAAGATATGTATGTCTTGTGTTATAAGAGTTCTGTATTGTATGTTTGACATATTATTATATATTTTAGTAAAAACTCTAATTTAAGAGAAAATCTGGTCTGTCTTTAAATTGCTTTCTTTTGCTAAGACGAATTTATGGTTCAGCAGACATATAGTTTGTATGGTGGTACCAAACTGGAAACAGAAGCATTTTAAATCTAAGGTCTTTATTAAGTTTTAAGGGTTCATCTCCGAATACCTGGTTAGGTGCCCGTAGGCCAAGATATCTGGCCCCCGAAGACAGACATATCTGAGCCTGTGCATTGGGTATGCTAGCAAGAGGTTACAGTTTGAATCCCTTTAGAACTGAGACCAAAGGTTGATCCAAACTCACAAAAATAGACAAGAGGGCTACCTTGTCTGTTATACTGTTCACAAGACTGCGCTTAGAGGTTGGTACTTTGGGAGTAGAGGGCCTGACCTGCTGAGTGAATCTGAGACATATGCAAGTTCCCTCTAAAAACAAAATACTGCATTTCAGCTGACCATTATTGGGAAAATACATTGTAATAAAATGCACAATCAGGACCTCAGTAAAAATTAGATACTGCATATTAACTGACCTGTCCTGGGTAACTACATTGCAAAAACAAATAAAAGCAGGACCCCAGTAAAAATGACATTTTACATTTTAGCTGTGCTATCTCTGCCAAATGCACTGTAGAAAAGTATAAAGCAGGACCCCACTGAAAATGAAATATTGCAGCTCTGCCACCCTATCCTGCTAATCACATTCACACCTTTTGTGTGTGCACAACTGTTGTAACAGTGTGTGTGTGTGTGTGTGTGTGTTGTGTGTATTTTCAAGGAGTTGTGAATGTTTAGAACCAAAAACATTGTGAATTGCATTACCTTGATGTTTAATGATTTTTTACTATTTCAGGGTATTAAATAAGCTGCAAAAACTTACTAGAGGCTTTGCACATAAATATGCTTATCAATTGTACAAATGTGTAGCACTTGCCTCAATTTGATTAGCAAAATTAAAAATACTAAAATTTATATACAATTTTTTTAAAAACATTTTAACCTGCATAAAATCCTTTATTAAAATTAGTTCTGTCTTTGCTTCATCTGTTTCAATAACCCCAACAGAGAGAGAGAGAGACAGACAGACAGACACACACACACACACACACACACACACACACACACACACACTAAGTTAGACTGCACTGATGATTGGGTGACTGATACTATGGCGTTTTACTGTTGGTCTGACACAGGACCCTTACCTTCCTTGTATTCTGCATCACCCATCTGGTTCTGCTACAATTGTCATCTTGCTGGTGCCAAACAAACTGAGTCGGATGCATAAAATAATAAACAAAATGTGTTTATTCAGAGAAATAGGCAGGAGCAAATGTTCAGCATTAGGTACAGACTCAGTCTGTGCAAGCACAGGACATAGGGGTTTCCAAGCCCCTGCAGGATGTAATTAGCATACCACTCATTACCATAGACTCAAATTGCACATAACTGTTCTAGTTAAAGGGGCGGCTGCTATTCTTAAGCCCCATACTTAACTGTACTCTACATCACCCTGGAAAGTGAAAATTTGAGTACCACTCGAACAAAAGCAAGCACATGGCAATAGCATTCAAACAAGAAGAAATAGCACAGAACCTTTAAACATGGAATTAAACATTGATTTAAACCTTTGAGCAATTGAAAGAAGAAACTCTTTTTGTTTTCCCCAAAACAAACAATACTCCACTGCAGGGGAGGGGAAGGAAAGAATCTGGACTACACTGGTGACCAGCCAGTGTAGTGACAGGGAAGGGAGAACACCCTAGCAACTTGAAGCTTGGTCATGCAACAAATGTTAAAGTCTAGGGGAAGGGAAAAGAAAAGAGAGGGAAGGGAAGGGAAGCAGCAGGAGGTACCCAGTGCAACTGGCTATACGTTAATATTGCAAAACACAGAACATTTTGAATAACCTAAAGGAGAAAAAACTGTGGTGCAGAACGATACATTTTTAGAATAAATACGGCAACAGTTAAATGTAGTATACTTTGACACAATATGTAAATGTACTATAATGAACACAATAATTAAATGATCACACTGAGTCTGGTAATCAAGTTCACAATTTTTTGTGACTTTTACGGTCAGTAGGAATAGACTTGTGTGTGTGGCTTGTACCAATTTCTGTTAGGACGGGGTCAGGTCATGAAAAGAGACACAAGAGTTCAACATGCTGTCAAAACCACACCACTTGACAAGATAACTCCAGGACCCTTTCACGTCATTTCTGAGTAATATCTTCTCGATCTGGTACACTGGTGTGTGTACAAGAGACTCCTGAGAAGAAGAAGCAGCAAAAGATTGAGAAGTCCCAGGAAATCCATCTGGCTGATTAGGCAAAACAGGATCCAACTGAAGAGTGTCAGGACCATGGGGTGCTGGAGAAACTGGTTGCAAATTGTCTGAAAGGATTTAAGCTTCAGAAAGTATAGGTTCAAGTGCATCTTCATCATTTGGGGGACTGGCATCATCTGGGAGGGTATCATTTAGGTACCTATGTTTCAGTTGGGTGAAGTGGATTTTATTGTGTACCAGCTTTCCTTTGGACTTGCAGTGCAAGCGAATGCGACCAGGAAGAAGCTTTTCCATAATGCAGAAGGGACCAGTCCAAGGGCAAAGCAGTTTTATGGTGGCGCCCAGAACTAGGACAGGTCAGTAGAAATATAAAATGTCCCCAACAGAAAATGAAGGTTCATGCAACTTGGCTGCTGACATTTTCTGCATTGCCAATTTTCTCTGGCCCAGCATGTCAATGGCAACACATCTGGCAAGTTTAAGTTGTTCCAACATTGGAATGATAAAGGATGAAACTGACTTTGGGACCTCTAGAAGTGAGAGATCCCTGTCCAGTGGAGTTCTTGGGTGACGTCCATGGACTAGAAAAAATGTTGTGTACTCTGTACTGTCGACACAAGGGCTTGTGTTGTAAGCAAATTGCACAAATGGAACAAAACAATCCCAAGTGTAGTGAGTCTCATCCAGATACTTGGATAGTGTGTTAAGAATGGTCGACATCATTCTCTCACTTTGTCCATTGCATTGTGGATGATGACTGATTGTGTGAGTCTTTTTGATGTTGAGAAATTTGCATGTTTCTCACACAATAGTTGAGAGGTAGTTAGTGCCTCTGTCCGAATGCAGGTACGCTGGGGTACTGTGATGACAAACAATTGTGCTGAGGAAGGAACTTGCCACTGTGGAAGCTTTAATGTATTTTAGAGGGATTAGTTCCAAATACTTTGTAAGGTAGTCCACAAAAGCAAGAATGTATTTGTTGCCAGAGTCAGAGCATTTTGGTAAAGGCCCACGAATGTCTGTGGTGACTCTTTGGAAAGGTTCAGTGGCTACAGGCATTGGAATGATGTGTGCCTTTGTTGGTTTGAGAGAAGGCTTTTATTGGGAACAGGGCTGGCAGGATTTGACAAATCGGACAATGTCCTTGTTCATGTGAGGCCACAATAACTGAAGCCTTGCCTTTTCGAGAGTTCTGTGGATTCCCATATGATCTCCAGGAAGTGGAGATGCATGAGTGGAGAGAACTTGGTTGACTAGAGAGGCTGGCACAACTAACTGTACACGAGTTCTATCCGTGCGATGGCCCTTGCCTTCCTTGGTCCAAGTGTGAAAAAGCACTCCGTCATTGAGGAAGTATTGTGAAGCAAAGAGAAGTACATCCTGGCGATATTGCTTTTGTTGTGGTAATATACCAGTTTCCAAGTACGTGATTATGTTTCTAAATTGAGGATCGGTTCTTTGTTGCATTTTAACCATCGCCAGGGAGATATCATTAGTAGATATGTAAGAAACTCTTTGTCTGCATGCAATAAGTGAGAGTGGGTGCTTTTCTCTGTAGAAGCAGTTGGTAACGACAAAGCAACTTGAGGTGCTATAGGAGTGTCCACAGGGAGCACATCTGTGGAGTGGAAGGGAAGAGCTTGTAGGCAGAATTCTTCATCTATCGAGGAAGATGCAGAGGGATACCATCTCTGGCTTACAGCATCAGCATTAGAATGAACTTGACCTGATCGGTATTGAATTTCAGTGTTGTAGCATTGCAATATGGCAATCCATTGAGCGAACTTGCCTACTGGCTCTTTCATTTCGAATAACCATCTGAGGGCGGAGTGATCAATAATAGCTGTGAAGTAAGAGTAGCAAAGATAGCAGTCAAATTTCTTTACAGCAAATGTCATGGCTAGACATTCTTTTTCTGTGATGCCATAGTTTTGTCCAGCTGAGGAAAGAGAGTGTCCAGCATAGGAAACAACTCGTTCTATTCCATCTTTGATTTGACACAGTACAGCACTCACTGCAAAGGAACTAGCATCTAAGTAGAGTTTGAAAGGTTAATCGAACTGTGGGTAGGCAAATACTGGAGAAGATATTAGGTTTGCTTTCAAGGTTTCAATGGCCTCTTTACATTTGGAAGTCTAATCATAGTCACATCCCTTTTTGGAGAGGGTGTACAGTGGAGCTGCAATATTGGCATAGTTGCAAATGAATTTTCTGTAGTAGCCAGACAAGCCCAGGAAAGCTGTAAGGTCCTTGAGATTAGTAGGTTCTGTGACACTTGGACAGCTGGTTCTGATCACTGTATCATTTTTTGTAATATAAAAATGTGTTATGGACTGTCTCTCATGAGAAATGCTGAAACAGCATGTGAGTGTGACACACACACACACACACACACACACACAGGTTTTAGATACAAGGTGTTACCTGGAAGGCCAGAAGCTAATTACAGACTAGACCAGGCCTTAATTGGGGATCCCCTGTTTGTCTAGATTTATGGTAGCTTGCCAGATGCTGGGCTAGAATCATAAACATTTATGATGTTCAGAGGAAACACAGTGAAATTCACATGGTGATATAAAAGCATGTTGCACCTCCGTGAGATCTGTCAGAGAGACATAAGTCCCGTTGATGTTGTGGAAAGGGGAAGCTGATCATAAAATCAAAGAGAGTCATTTGAAGAAAATGAGTTATGCTGAGGTTACAGAATTTAATACTTGGACAAGACATCCTGTTTTTGTATAGATATATATTTCTTATATATTCTGACAGGGAGGAGCCAGATGACCTCATGCAAAAGGGTTGGCCAAGACAGTCTTTTAAACAGTATTCTGTTTTCATTCAGATACTTCTATCTAGACTCTGACAAAGAAACATCTTTGAGCACTTTAAGCAGGTATTTGGAGAGAGAGAAAGACAAATCTAAGTACTGTAGTAGGAATTGCACTGTTAAAGCCTTGTTCTTTTAAAAGATTGTATGATTCTTGTGATATAATAGTTCTGTATTTTATGTTTTACATCATTTTTATCTATTTTAGTAAAACTCTATTTTAGAGCCTACTTGGTCTGTCTTTGAATTTCTTTCCTTTACAAGTAAAGTATATATGGTTAAAGCAGACACTGTACATAAGCTTAAATGGTGATATCAAACTGGAAAAAGGTGAGAGTTTAATCTGAGGTCTTTTATTAGAGTTTTTAAAGGTTCATTTTTGTACACCTGGTTAGGTGCCCATAGGCAAAGATATCTGATCCCCCGAAGACAGAATTATCTGAGCCTGTGCATTGGGTACGCTAGCAAGAGTTTCACAGTTTGAATCCCTCTCAAGACTTGAGACCAAAGGTTGATTTGAACCCACAAAAACAGACAGGAGGGTTACCCTGTTTCTGTAAACTATTCACAAGACTGTGCTCGGAGGTTGACACTTTGAGAATAGATGGCTGACCTGCTGAGTGGGTTTGTGACAGGTTCCACGTAGTCTTTTACTGCTGAGAGCTTATCTGGGTCTGGAGAGATGCCTTGAAAACTAACAACATGTCCCAGATAATGAATTTGATGCTGTGCAAAACAACATTTCTCTAGCCGAAGCTTGAAGTTGACTTGTCTGAGATGTTTGAATACCTCTTTGAGATATTGGAGGTGCTCTGGGAAATTTCTGCTGAAGACGATGACATCGTCCAGGTAGATTAGGCAAGTTTTCCAACACAGTCCATGTAATACGGCTTCCATGACATGTTGAAATGTGGCCAGACTGTTCTGAAGTCCCATAGGCAGTTGTCTGAAATGAAAAAGTTCCAAGTGGCAGTGCCAGGCTGTGTATGGGCAAGGAGCTGGATCAATATTAGCTTGGTAGAATCCACTCTGAAGGTCTAGAGTGGTAAAGCAAGCTGGGCTGGCTGCACTAAGGCTCTCTAAGTTGTCTTCAGTTGTAGGTAAGGGATGAGCATCCTGCACTGTGTAGGCATTGAGCTTTCTGTAATCCACCACAAAATTATACCATTTGTCTTTCCTTAACACTAGCAAGCAAGGTGCACCCCAGGGAGCTGAAGATTCTTCGATAATGACCTGTTCAAGCATGTCCTCGATTATGTTCTCCAGGACGTGTTTCTGTTTGTATTCTACTTCATAGACTCACTGACGGATTGACTGCTGGCTGAGCTACACCTCGATGGTGTGTTGGAGGATATCACAGCATCCAAGTTTGTTACCTGGACCAACAAAGACATCTGGGTAGTTCTCCAGGAATTCTTTTTTATTTAGTATACTTTATTCACACTTTTCAACAACATCCATACAGCACCATGGATTGTTAGGCATATGCATTATTACATGATATCGTGAAACATGCCATGATAGCCTTGTGGTTACATCGGCTAAAGTAAACATCATATACTCTAAAGTCCACTACATTATCCCAGGCTAAGAAATCCCTCACCCTCTTCCAAATCCTCCAAGATCCCCAGTTACTCCTCTGCCCTCCTCCATGTCAAGTGTGTACATTATTCTTGAGGATATCACCTTAGGTTCTACATATTAGCCAATGCATTCACTAACTATTGAGTCAATGTGGATTGTAAGTGGTAATTAAAGCCTCCAAGGGGCCCCGTCTAGGTTGATATAAGTGCGATCAGTTGCCCATAAACAGGATGTGTTTTTCTAATTGCAAGGCAGTTAGCATCTCTTTATACCATTCCCTCACAGACAGCTGGGCTTCTTCTTTCCAGTGCCTCATAATAATGAGTTTGGTTACCGCCGAGACTAAAGCAATATTTGCCTTCCTGATTTTAGGAATACCTTTTGGCAGCAAATATAATAAACTTATTTCTGGGGTAAAGAGGGAGTCCAGGCCAAGCCATGGATCCAACAAATGTCTAATAGCCTGCCAAAATGTCTGAACAAGTGGACAACCTCACAACATATGGTATAGCGAGCCGGGGGTGAGGCAACACCTGGTGCATACAGGAGAAGGGGCACACTCCACCTTATTCAGTCTGGCTGGTGTGAAATACAAATCGTTCATAATATTGAACTGTATCATTCGTAACCTGTCCTGCTTTACCAAGGAGTAATTGTTCCTCCAGGCCCGCCCCCAGGTCACTACATCAGGTGAAATTGACAACTCCTGGACCCAATAGTAGCCAATCCCACGGGGTAGACTAATGTCCAGAACCTGAAGTTCTTTATAAGTCTTGGACACTGCATGTGATTCACTGGCTACCTGCAAGAGCCTTTTCAGTTGCTCCGAGTCTACACAGTTGGTGTCACCTCTCCCAATGTGGCTCTTAATCGCCACTACCACCTGCCTATGTTTAAAGAAGTCTGTAATTGGGACTGAGTAACGTGTTTGTAGGGTTGAAAATGACATCAGTTGTCCACCCTCAAGGAGGTCAGTGACCTTCCTTTCGGTTAGAAATGGCCAGAATCCGGGCAATATGGGTTTATGATCTATTTGAAAATGGAGATTACCCACAATAGGCTGATCCAAGGATATGTGCCAGTTGCATGAGAGAAATGTTTGTATCTGCTGAAGGGCTCGGACTGACCATCCTATGGGAGTATTTCTCAATTTAGTGGGAAGCTTCGAGGGACTAACATAAATCAAGGAGGTGAGCTTACCCTGACACCTGGAGCTTAATGCCTGTTCTATATCCAACCACAGTGGGATATACGCCTGATTCTCCCTGTCTGACCCTGTTCTTGACCAATGGGCTACCCTACTGAGGTGGTGGACGCAGTAGTAGGTAAAAAAGGAGGGTAGAGCTAGTCTACCTTGGCTTTTGGGCCCTGTAAGTTTATGGTACGTACGTCTGGCTTTATTGCCTTTTCACAGGAAAGCAGATATAACTGACTGTAAATAGTTAAACCACTTTTTGGGAAGATAGAACCCTAACATTCCAACCGGGTATAGAACCCTGGGAAGAACATTCATTTTTATTATGTTAGCTCTCCCCCACAATGTGAGTGGAAGATTGCTCCATCTCTCCAAATCTGATTTAACAACCTTGAGTATTTCTGCAAGATTCAATGTCATCATGACAAGGAGATCTCTGGCCACATGAATGCCTAAGTAGGTAAGAGTGTTTGGTGCCCATTCCAAACCAGTGCCATCTATGGACGCTCAGGTGCTCCTATCATTTAGGGGAAAGACCTTGGATTTGGATATGTTTAGTTTGTAGTGGGAGACCTCTCTGAAGGACTTGATCAGCTTCAGAAGTGCAGGGATCCCGACTACCAGCTCTTTCATATGTATCAGCAGGTCATCCGCATAGGCTGATAAAGTATACCGATGTTCCCCCAATTTATTTCCTCTAATTTGAGGGAAGGCATTAATTTTCTTGAGGAGGGGCTCCAAGTAAAGGTTGAATAGGAGAGGGGATAGCGGGCATCCTTGCCTTGTCCCCCGCTGAAGCCGAAAAGGACCAGAAAGAGTGCCATTGCACCATACCTGAGCAGATGGGGAGGAATACAGAATCTGCACCCATTTGATGAATTCAGCTGGCAGACCATATCCTGCCATTACTTGGAATAAAAAGTCCCAAGAGACCATATCAAAGGCCTTCTCAGCATCCAGGGACACCAAAACCGCTGTGGTATCAGAGTCCCTGGACACCGAGAGGATGTGCATGATCTTTTGCATGTGGTCAACAGATGATCTCCCTGCCATGAACCCAATTTGCTCCCGCCCAATGAGGGTAGCTAGTACCGGACTTAGTCTATTGGCCAAGACCTTCACCAAGATCTTGATGTCAGAATTGATCAGCAAAATAGGTCGATAACTGGTGGGATTCAGGGGATCCTTCCCTTGCTTGGGGATGAGGGTAATCAACACTTTTAGGAAACTGTCTTCTGACATGCCCTCAGAGTGCCAATGATTGAAGACCTCTGTGAGCAGGGGGTGAGCTCTGGTGTATAAACTTTGTACAGGTTGTTAGAGAGACCATCAGGTCCCGGCACTTTATCCAGTGTGAGCTGCTGGATGGCCTGCATAACCTCCTGTACCATTATCGGCTTGCCCAACATTTGGGCACTCTGAAGGGTCACCATTGGCAACTCTACTGTAGCTAAGTAATTACAGATAGTTTGGACATTGGGACAACTCACCTGATTGACTGAGTACAATTTCATATAGTAATTCTTAATTTCCTCCACCACCTCCTTGGAGGATGTAATAAAGTGGTTTCCCACTTTGAGACCAGCAATGAAGAGTGAAGCCTCTATCTGCCTGAGCCTCAGGGCTAACAATTTCCCAGCTTTTTCCCCAGTGTCAAGATATTTGATTTTGGTACGTCTTAGTGACAATTCTACCTTCTGAGTGATTAGGGCTGAGTACTGGGCTTGTAGTCTATGCAATATTGCCCATTCAACATCGGGGGACTTGTTATTGAGAATAGCTTCCAGTCTCCGGATGTCTGAGAGCAATTTGTCTTGTTGGGCTTTATGTTGTCTGGCTCTAACAGATGCCAAACGTAGGCATTCTCCTCTCAGGGTGCATTTTGCTGCAGCCCAAACTATGTCAACTCTCGAGAGTGAGCCCCTGTTTATTGAAAGGAAATTAGTAAGGAAATCTCTTATCTGCTGTATGGTCTCAGACTTCTGGAGTAGCTGGTTGTTAAACCTCCAAACAAATTCCCTCCTATATGCTTCCCCAAAGGAAATGCAAATGAGACAGGCGAATGATCAGAGATGACCCTCTCATGGATTTCGGAGCAAACTGTATGTGGAAGTGAGTGGGAACTTAATAATATGAAATTGATGCGGGATAGTGATTTATGTGGGGGGAGAGTAAACGTATATTGGCGCTCCGTGGGGTGCAGCACATGCCATACATCTAGGATATTTGCACCATTCATCAGGTCATGAAGCGCCCTTTGTGTTGGGGAAAGTCCCCATCTTCGAGGGTCAGAGCTGTCCAATCGCGTGTCCGGCACCACATTCCAGTCCCCTCCCATTAAAGTTGTCACCAGTGGATCAGTGACTACCATACTCAATAAACATATAAAGAAGTCAGAAGCCTCTCCATTCGGACCATATATTGCCCCCAGTAGGATTGGATTCAGCCCTATGCTGCCCAACAAAATGATATATCTCCCATTGGGGTCATATGTTTCCTTCTTTAGTATAAAGTGGATACTCCTGTTTATGAGGATAATGACACTTCCACTATTGTTAGACCCCCCCTAGCCCTGAAAGCCTGTTAACCCAGGCTTTGATAAATAATTGAGCATCTTCCCATTTCATGTGTGTTTCCTGAAGGCATGCTATCCCCGCTTTTAATTGCTGCAGGTGTCTGAGAATAACCAGCCTTTTGCCTGTATCCTGGACACACTTGATGTTTCAACTGATAACCTTGTAATGACTAGTCATTGCCAGGAGATAAAAAAGGCACTAGAGGGGTTACTCCCTTACTTAACACATTGACCCAATTAGGCTTAGTATGGCAACCTATTCCGTGGTATGTCCCTTCAGTCACTTTAGCCACACTTGACATCCTCCCCCTCCCCCATTAAATCATTTTCATTATTTATCGCCCCATCCCTCCTGTATTGCCCTCCCCTTTCGAATTAAACATTTTCCTTAATCCCTTTAAATCTCCCCCAGTTCCCAGGAACTGCAACTCCCAAAACATCACGATACACAATGTCTTATCACAGAGTAATACACACCATGCCCCCCCGCTCCCCATCCTCCATTGTACAAAAAGTATGCCCAACCCAAGTGAATTAGACAATCTCCTTAACCCAAGATTAGAATGTAAATGTGAACGTAAATCTAAACAGGCAGAACATAACCCTACATAACACATGTTAGGGCTGTAAGGTAGTTTGCCTCCCATTGTCGAAATCACCAACAGAGGATGACATGGGAGAAGCAAAGTAATAGCATTGAAAAAAAAGGATAAGAGGTTAAGTATTTGTAATAAGTCTCCATGTGACTATTCTTATTGCGCTCGGTATCTGAATTCAGCAGGCACTTGAACCATAGACCCCTGTGCCTCCGGCTCCTACATAACCCAGCCAGAAGCTGCGGAAGCCATCAAGTGGCCCAGGTGTCTCATGAAACACTCGCAGTTCCCAGGGTTGCTTCTGGATCAGTACCTTTTGTTCTTCTTAGTTATATACACTTTCCAGTCAACATGAGGGAAAAGTCCCAGCTCAAATTACAGCAGGAACCTTGCTCTTAGTTCTGTAATAGTAAAAGGCTCAGATGGGAATGAAGCCGCCAATTCCATCGGCCCGAAGCAAGGAAGAAAAAAACCCCCAAGGGCCTAACAGACAGTGCCATTGTACTGTTTCTTCGGTCCACATGTCTGGCCATTATAAACAGAAGATTCCCGCCATCACCAGATACAGTCCTTCCTGGCCCAAAGCAAAAGAAACCCTTGGTTAATCCACCACCATCATTCCAGGGGCACCCACTAATAAAGAAAAGGGCTTAGCTCAAAGAACCGCTCCCTCAGAAGTCACTGATGGGTAGACTCAGAACGCCTACCATGGCCACCCCTGACCACTGTCTGTGAGAGAGAAAAACAGAAACCAAAAGCCCAGACCACTTGCTGAGTTTCACATTGTTTCCATGACCCGGGAATCATTGGTTAGACTGACAAAGCACTAATGCATCCAGACACTCTTTTCATCAGGTACATCGTGCTCCTTTACTCAATCCATTCCTTTGAACAGATCCGAGAATAATTCTCGGAGCTTCATCAGGGCTTGCTCTTTACTTTCAAAGGAGATCCATTTATCTTGATGCTTGTTCTTGGGCACATGCAGGATATCGCATTCTGAAGGATTTACTTGCTGTGATCAATTTGGAGACAATAGAATGCATTTCTTGCCGTTTCGCTCTGACCGACTGGGGCAGGTCTTGCATAGCCCTCAGTCGGTGTCCTTCCCAGAGCAGTTCTTGTAGATTTTTGATTTTAGTCAGGATATGCTGCTTGTCTAAATAGTTGAGCAGGCGACAGGTCAGGGGTCGTGGGGGGGAGCTGTGAGGCGGGGGAGGTCGTAGCGCCCGGTGTGCTCGCTCAATAACATACACCGCTCCATTTGGAGAGGGCCCTGCTGTCTTTTCAAAGAATTTCTGAAGGAAAAGGATCAGGTTCGAGCCTTCTTCTTTTTCTGGCACTCCAAAAATTAGTAAATTATTTCTCCTACTCCTCCCTTCAAGATCTTCTAATTTTTCTTCGAGTTTTTTCACTCTTCTCCCAAGTTGTGTAAACATTGCATCATTTCTATCTTGTTTTCTCTCTAATGAAGTGATCTTGACTTCTGAATCCCCCACTCTCAAACTCAGGACCTGCACTGAGGTTTTGACTTGCTGCATATCTTCAGCGATCTCTGAAATGCGCTCTTGAAGTGGTCTCATTACCTCCAGGAATCTCTCCTCTGATAGAGCTGTAGAGGAGGCTGTTTTTTTTGCTGTCTCTCGCTTGCTGGTGTCGAGGCCTCTTCGTGGGCTGCTCTTTTTCCGGCGTCGTTGGTGGAGAGTGTCGCTGCGTCGGTTTCTTCATAAAGAAGTCCATTCCAAAAGGACAATTGTCTACTACGAAGTTCTAGTGACCTTAGGGTGTAGATAAGGTGCACTTTTTGTAATGGGATTTGGCAGAAAGTAAAGTTTACTCGATCGGAGGTGCAGAGCTACGGGAGACTGCTGTTGCCCTTCACCCTGTCATCACTTGACCTCCATTCTCCAGGAATTCTAAAAGTTGCTGTTTCTCTGTTGGACAGGTTGGAAGTTTTGAAGAGGATAGTCGCTGACTGAGGGGGTAGCTCTGTGGAGGCTGGAGTGGTTGTGATAGTACTGACAGGATGAGAGTTGGTGGAACCAGGTTGAGACTCTTGCAGGAGGTGGAGCTGATCCCCTGAAGACAAGCAAACAAACTTTCTGATGCTGGCACCCTTTGAGATGACCACTGGTTCATCTGTGAAGTTGCAGCATTTTTGGAAGACGGTGCCACGATGCACTGCCAATAAGGTATTTCCTGGAAGAAGACCTGACGAATGCAGCATGGGGGATTCCATGACAATGCCAGCAACACCTTGTGGAAGTGGTTCACCTCGAATCTTGACAATCTAAACCATCTCTGACTTAGGAGGCACAGTGACTGAGTCTGTAGCTGTGAGCTGCCTCTGAGGATCTAGTGACAGTTTGTTTGATGCAAAGTCTAGAATGGCTTTGTGAACTTTGAGGAAGTCCAGGCCAAGAATCACTGCAGGCTGTAGATCAGGCACTAGGTAGAACCTGACAGTAGCTTGCTGTGAGTCAAAGTGCAACTTGAGATAGACCATGCCAGTGAAGGTACTGTAGTGGTACTTGCTGTGATAATGTACTTTAGGTTGGCTGGAGGGACATTAGGTGCGTGACATATAGCTGGGTTGTCTAGAATACTGCAGTGGGTAACTGAGATTTCTGCTCCAGAGTCAACCAAGGCATGCATGATTGAATCTCCAATGGCTACAGGGATGTTGCTCACTAGGAGGGGTGACTTGATGACAGGAACCTTTGCACCTGGAGGCAAAGATGTGCCTGAGTTAGTAGCTAGATGGTGCAGGTTGTCTAAGTTGCGTGTGTCAGAGAGGTGGTCAGTTGCTGTTTTGTTGTGATCATCTTGCTGATTGTGCTGCTGTGATCACCTTTGGTTCTCTTAATTTTTGCACTAGTACTTTAACATTCAGCAGGCAGCAGCAGTGTGTCCCTTCAATCCACACCACTGGCAGGTCACTGGTTCTTGTAAAGGCGAGGGTGGCTCAGGTCACTGTCGAAGTGGTCGAAGAGCATTGACAGAAGTTGCAGAAGAACCATTTGAGCTGAGGTGCAGACTATTGACAATTGTGGTGAACATCTCTATCACTGATTGCTCCTGCTGGACACAGATTGTGAGTGCGGCTAATTGTGATGACTGGGGTGCTTGCACAGTGGTAACCTGGGACACTGATATGGACTCTTGTGCAAGTCATGCAGCATGGATTGTGTCCATCAAGGTTGTTGGTTTCTGTTGGATTACATACAGGTAGAGTTGAGGAAGAAGTCCCTGTACAATGGTTGTGATTTGCTCTTTTTCTGATTTTTGCAAACATTTACAGCATGATTCAATATCAACTATGAATGCTTCTAGAGACTCAGAGGGTTGCATGGTGTGTTCCCACAGTTGCTGTCCCAATAACCAGGGCAGGTGGGCTTGAAGAAAATGATCCTTGAAGGTGGTATACAGGGTGGCAGTGTCCCCTTTCACCTAGTCTGGATGTGCGTTGAACCAGGTAATGGTGGTGCCCCTCAGAAACAAGCACAAGGCATTGGAAATGTGCAAAGAGTCAGTCCAACCATGTAAGGAGATCCAGGCTTGGAAATGCTTGAGCCAGTCGACAGTGTCTTCATGAGATAATGCTGAGAAGGGAACTGGCTGTAGGCTGGTGTGGACCATGGGCTGAGATGAGATAGCCTTAAGGTAGGTGAGGTCATTGTGAATGGCTTGCATGGCTGGTGCTCCTTGCTGAGATGGAAGACTGGATATCGTATAGAATGGTTTGAATTTTGTAGCTCCACACCCTTGAAGTGGGTGAAGATAGCTCTCCAGATGCTCTGGCGCCCATATTGGTGTCTTCATTGGACATTGTAGTTGGAGATGAACATCGTTTCACTGAACGAAGGTTGTAAGGATGAGAAGGAGCTGCCGTCATGCAGAAGATGAGACGTCATGGAGTAAATGGAGTGCTGAGTGGAAAATATTTTTGTAGATAAAAGTACAATTATTTATAAGTCATTTCCATCAAATAACATCCTGATACACAATTTCCACTCAATTCTGTGTTGTCAGTTATTTAAATAAAGTTTGCTGTAAAATCAGCTATTTTTTGTACTGTCCATTTAATTCAATAGATTTGCCATCGATTCCTATGGACAGAGGTGATTTGGTGCTTGACTGTTGCAAGACAGCACCACCAGAGGAGGGGTTAAGGTCACTGCTTTTGTCATTGTTTGACACAAGATGAAGGCTTCTAGCCACGAGGCTGCTGTGCAAGGCAATATGGTGATAGGCCTTCTTCCCCAGAGAAAATGGCAGGCTTTACCTTGTTAAGTGGCAAAATGCTGGGGAAAATGTTTGTATTTAGTTGTAGTGTTTTGTTTTTGTTTATTGTGCTTTCCTGCATTTTATTTTGCCTTCCCCTTGTTCTGTAGACTAAGCTTTTATTTCTTTGCAGTTGCCCACAGATTGGAAGGCTGTGGCTCCTTGTATTTTCTGGTCTACCCCAGTTTATTTATGTGAATGGCTCCCATAATTGCTATGTTTCCACTTGCCCTGTTTACTGTCTTGCTCCATTTTATTTTACCTTGCTATGCATCTTTATTTTTGTATTTTATTTTGCTTTTGTGGTTGTATGGTTCCCTGTAGCATGGCAGCTTTATGTTGAGGCTTGATAGCCAGGGAATGGAGCGCTCTGTTGTGGTCTGAATTGTCTGGCCACTGGCAGTGTGGCCAAGCAGAAGAGAAGCTTGCTCCATTGTAGCAGTATTGGTGTGAGGTGGAGGAGCAAAGGCTGGACAGTTTGGGAGGTAGAGGAGCTCTGTACATTGCCCTGGTGCACAGGCAGCTCTCGGGAGTGCCTGGTGCTACTGTGGGGACATCCTCTGGCTGCGGTGGCTGCCTGTGGAGCAGCCAGTATCTTGGGGAGCAAGCTGGGGCTGAGGACATTTTATTGTTTCCATGTGGCAGTAGTGGACCATTGTGTTGAGCAGGGGGCTGCAAGTATGGCTGCTTCTTGGAGGAGCAGAGCTGTTAGGTGGCTGGAAGCCAGACAGAAGTGGTACAAAGCAGTGCAGGCCCATTGTTGGAGAGGAGCCATGGATGTGCAAATCTCTGGTGTTGCTTTTGGCAAGGTAGGAGCTGCGGGTTGGTTTCCGAGCAGCACTCCAGTGTTACACTGTGTCTCGGGAAGGGGGGGGGGAGCTGAAGTAGGAGCAATCACTTTGGAGCGACTTGTCCAGGCTGTGGAATGGAGCGGGAGATCTCTGGCACTGAGATTGTGGTGGGGAGTGGAGAACACTGGGTTGCAGGGCCACAGTCCAACGGCAGCAACAGAGGGCTGATTTAAACTTTTGGGTGCCCTTTTCAGTTGACTGAGCTCCATGGAGAGGCTGCACAGGGGTTGGTTTTGCACAGGCCCTGCCACGAGGTAGGAGCTGGGGGGTTGTGGTTTGCAGCTCTGTGGAGTTGTGGAAACTTTTGAAAAGTTAACTTCTGTACTGCAGCTGGGAAAAGGCTGGAACAGCAATGCCCCACATTCATTTACATATATATTCCTGGGGCAGATTTGCAGGATGCTTATATTGAGCAGGGTACAGTTCAGTCTGTCTTTTCCTCTCTGCTGCCAGGGTTGCACATTACTCAGCATGCAAACAGTTCAGGCACACTTGGGAGATGATTCTGGGGTACCCAATGATGCAGACAAATGAGATGGGAGGTCTGGACAGAAAGGCTGAATTCTCCACCATGTGTGGTGTTTTGGTGTTGGTCTGTCACGCAACCCTTACCTTCCTTGTATTCTGCATGACCCATCTGGTTCTGCTGCAGTTGTCATCTTGCTGGTACTGAATGAACTGAGTCAGAGGCATAAAATAATAAACAATTACTTTATTCAGAGACATAGGCAGGAGCGACTGTTCAGCATGAAGTACAGACTCAGTCTGAGCAAGAACAGGAAATAGGGGTTTACAAGCCCCTGCAGGATGTAATTAGCATAACACTCATAACCATAGACTCAAATTGCACATAACTGTTCTAGTTAAAGGGGCAGCAGCTATTCTTAAGCCCCATACTTAACCGTACTCTACCATACTGAGTGGTGTAGCATTAGCATTGTATAAAATGTAACTGACTAGTGTAAATTTTCACCTCCTGACGAAGTCTCTTGGGGTGAAATGCCAAAGTACTGTTTGCTTTGGGTGTTTGAAGAATTTTGGATTCCTCAGTAAATGAGTTGTCATTACTTCTGAGTCCATGAGTCCATGTTTGGAGTTATTACTACATTATATGGATCATTATTGGAGGGCTAGCCAGCTCATTGTAAGCATCCCCTGATTTTCCTTGGCGCTACTGAACTTTCTTTGGTCTTATTTGCTTGGCCTTCAGTTGCAACTGGATGGGTGCAGCCACCCCTATGATCAGGTATTTGAACTCACATAATATCTGCTAACAAGTAAGGCTTTAGCTGCTGACTATTTTGCCGACTGCACAGTGACATGGAACTGAACACAGACTTTGTGTGCTTGCTTGGAGAATTCCTAGCTAACGATTTACTAGGAAACTGTAAACCAAAGAAGTACACTCAATTGTCTGATATAGTTGGTGACAAAGAAGAGTGAAATTATCTCTACCAACCAGGAAAACTCCATGAATGTGAACAATAGCAGCAGCAGCAGCTTCAGCCTGGAAACTTCCACTTCATTACAGAACAGGTGCGCGCACTCCAGGGCTAAACTGCATGGAAACACCAAGCGAACAGAAGCATCATCATCCACAACTGCAAGAGACACAGGTAATATTAAAAATGCTTTTTCACTACTTGAAAAATTGCTTATCAAGGAATTAAGCTTAATGTACAATATCATGACTTAAGAGACTGCGTGTATTAAAAAAAAATCCATCTAGTGGCATTGACAACTTTCAAAACAAGGAAGCCTGGATTAAACTAGCATATGACTACTCCATCAAATTTGCTAAACTAATCATTAAAGAAGACGTAGAGAAGTTTAAAGTACTGAGTAAAGAAATTGACTGTGCCAAAACTGAGATAACAAAATTCGCAGAACATTGTGCTTTCGCCAGACTTGACAAGAACCTAAAAACCAAAGTCTCTAGGTACGAAATAGATCTAATCAATAGAAAGACTAAACTGGAAAGAGATCAGTGGGACTATGATCAAAGGAAATAATTTAATTGGAGTGCTGAAAGGAGATCCTGATATAGAGGAAGAAGTAGGTCTCAAGGAACAGGACGATCCAGATCGTTAGGAGGCATTGCAGGGACATCTGCAGGGACATCAACTGCATAAAAAGTAACCATTATTGAAGATAGTAATACTGCTAACCCTCAGAATAGAAGTACAAGCTCTGGGAGTCCTTTTTTAGACAAGAGTGCCAGTGTGCACTAATGAGCATACTAAAAAGAAGCAACACAGGACCAGAAGGAGAAGAAAGGGACGAGAGAGAGCAATAGATGGGAGATGTGAGATGCCACAAAGCACAGAAACATTATCTGAGGAACAAGAACAAGACAGGCTACAAATAATAAACATTTCCAGTAGGACTCTGTCAGATCAAGGCGTAACTCTCCTAAGCAAAGGAGTGAACTTTGTGCATAGAAACATAGAAACATAGACGTTGGCGGCAGATAAGGACTGCAAGGCCCATCCAGTCTGCCATTTCTTTTCTACCTTATAAATGTGCCATCAGCCTTTGCTCTGTTAATGGCCTATCTATTCATACTCATCTGTATTGCTCCCTTATGCCTATCCGATGCCTGTTTGAAGCCTTGCTTGCGAGGCCAAATGATTTCAATATGCAGGTGAATTTATACAAACTATTTTGAAAAAATAAAACTGTTTTTTGTGAATTGTGTATTTGGTCAATTGGAGGATATAGGTATGTGTTTCGATACTAATGAACCTTTACTAGCATCTGAGGAAAATTACTCTTGGATTAGAGCACATGAAGAACTGCACCAAACTACCAGTTTGGGGAATAATGAAAATAATGACTTTTTGTTACAGGATGAACTTAATTTGGAAACATTAGCTGAACTTTATGGAAGTGACCATCAGATGTATAACTCCATAACTGATAGTATGGGGCACAGGACCCAAGGTAGCATGGATTCACAGTGGGAAGGTTCATGACAGACAGGTCTAACAGATTTATTTGACTGGGTGACCAAAGTAGTGGACCAGGGAGGGGCTGTAGATATGGTCTACCTAGACTTTAGCAAGGCATTTGAGACAGTCCCACACAAAATATTACTAAACAAGTTAGCCAGCCTGGGAGTGGGTCCCAGGGTGGTAGCCTGGGTAACAAATTGGCTGCACAATGGGATGCAGAGGGTAATAGTAAACAGAGTACACTCTGGAGAAAGGGTGGTTACAAGTGGGGTACCGCAGAGTTCAGTACTGGGATCGGTCCTCTTTAGTGTCTTATACAATAGCAGCCACAGACACTGCCAGCTATTTCCCCAAATTTCTGTGATATTTCCAGAAATATCTCTTGCTTGCTGCATTTCCACAGTAGGGGAGGCAGAGAGAAACTGTTGGGCTGTTGGTTAGCTACGCTGTTGGGCTGTTGATTAACTAGGATCTGCAGCTTGTCCATTAGGTAGGAAAATGGGCAGACTGGGTTGGCCAAGCGTTCCTTATCTGCCGTCAAATTCTATGTTTCTATGTTTCAATACTCTTCAGAAATTTCGCGAAATATCTGGAAATAGCTGGCAATGTCTGTGGCTACCACTGTAGGAGATATTGTGGAGGGGCTGGAAGGAAAAGTATGCCTCTTTGCAGATGACACAAAGATCTGCAACAGGATTGATACACAAGAGAGGAGTGGAAAGGATGACAAGGGACTTGGCAAGGTTGGAGGAATGGTTAAAAGTATGTCAGCTTAGATTCAATGCAAAGAAGTGCAAAGTAATGCACCAGGAAACAAAAACCCAGGTGAAGAGTACACAATGGGGGGGGGGACTAATAACAACAAAATGGAAAGGGACCTGGGGGTAGTCATATCAGATGACCTTAAGGTAGGCAAGCAACGTGAGAAGGCAGTAAGGATAGCTGGGGGGGATACTGGGATGTGTAGGGAGAGGCATCACCAGTAGAAAACAGGAAATTGTTATCCCTCTGTACAGACAGTTAGTGAGACCCCATCTAGAGTACTACGTGCAGTTCTGCAGACCTCATCTCCACAAGGACATAGACAGGATGGAGGCTGTCCAGAGGAAGGCAACTAAAATGGTGCAGGGTCTGCAACAGAAGTCATATGAAGAGAGACTAAAAGAGCTTAATATGTATACCCTTGAGGAGAGGAAGGAGAGGAGGGACATGATAGAAACTTTCAAGTACTTCAAGGGAATCAACAAAGCCCAAGAGGGGAGCATCTTTCAGAAAAAGAGACATGCAAGAACAAGGGGGCAAAATTTGAAGATGGGGGTGCAGGCTCAGGGGCAACATGAGGAAGTACTTTTTCATGGAGAGGGTGGTGGACGCATGGAACCACCTTCCTGAGTAGGTCATGGGTTCAAAAACAGTGGCAAAATTCAAGAATTCATGGGACAGACATAAGGCAATTCTAATGGGGGGTAGGAGGAAGTAGTCTGTTGTTTAACTAGAAGCTGCAGCTATTCAGGTAGGGAAATGGGCAGACTAGGTGGTCCAAGCCGTCCTTATCTGCCATCAAAGTCTATGTTTCTATGTTTGATTTATTCTGTTCTCATACAGGTTTAATTCAGCAATGTCCTGTTTGTGTGACACCATGCAGATTTAGATTGAAGTGTATGCCTTGATACATATTAAAGGGTGATCACAGTGTTTAGCCATCAAACATTTTTTCAATCTTTAATTGCATTATGCCAATAGTTTTGTTCTTACTTTTGTTTTTCATTTTATACTATTTTAAGTTAATCTTTTTTGATATAATGTTTACTGCACATTTAGCGTTAACCAAAAGATACTGATTCCTCTTGAATTAAATGGAGCCAGTCTCAATGCCTGACTTATACTGTTTAATTGATTTACTTGCAATACATCTAAATTAGACAGCACTGATGATTGGGTGATTGATATTGAGTGATGTAGCATTAGCAAAATATAAAATGTAACTGACTGGTGTAAGTTTTCACCTCCTGACGAAGTCTGTTGGGGTGACGTGCCCGAGGTACTGTTTGCTTTGGGTGTTTGAAGAATCTTGGATTCCTCAGTAAATGAGTTGTCATTACTTCTGAGTCCATGGTTCATGTTTAGAGTGCTTACTACATTATGTGGATCATTATTGGAGGGCTAGCCAGCTCATTGTAAGCACCAGTGGTGCAAGTGGTAGACAAGAAGTACAGGAGCTCAGGCAATGGCAAATATGAAACGCAGAATGAAGTTTCTCAGTCTGAAGAATAGCTGTGTAGATACTATGGGATTCAATTAGGGATATTGAAGTATTTCTAGGAAAATATCATTGTTGTACCAGTCAAACTGTGTGATGGAATCCCTGATTTCAAGTCACAGGACCAAAAACTGTCATTATTTTGCTAGTTTAAGAATTTCAGTTCCAGTGTCAGTGAGAAGAAGTAGGGGAAATCTGTTCCTGCTGCAAAAAAGGTACAGGAACTGAGTTCCTGTGCGTTCCTGTTCACTTTTATCACTGGTAAGCACCCCCTGATTTTCCTTGGCGCTACTGAACGTTCTTTGATCTTATGCATCTGAAAATCAGCTGCTACCAGCTAAGTATGTCTTTCCTGATAAAACCTTTGAAATACAGAACAACATAAATAAATAAATAAATACATCTCTTATCTCATTAATACATTAGCAGCCATTGTGGCTCACATTAATACATTAGCAGCCATTGTGGCTCACATTAATACATTAGCAGTCATTGTGGCTCACATTGATACATTAGCAGCCATGGTGGCTCACATTAATACATTAGCAGCCATTGTGGCACTGTCCAGAGTTTGATTACACAAGCAAGGCAAGGCAAATTTTATTTGTATGGCGCCCAATCCCAGAGGTTCTGTGTGCCGTACAGAGAAATACAATAAAACTAGCAATAAAAAGATTAAAATAAGTTTACATTAATACGATTATAAATAAATAAAATATAAATCATATTAAAAAAGCTTTCTAGATGCTATAAATCATGGAAATGGTTGCAAATGTGTCACAATATTTGCAAATAGCAAGCCAGCATTATGACATATGATGGAGCATGCAGACATAGACAAAAACTAGAAACTGTGTCTAGGTCCTCCCCTTTGGAAATCTGGCCACGCATTCCTTGACCTGCTTATACAGATTCTCTTCATATAGGCCCAGTGAGTTTATTTGCTTTATTTGCTGCAGCTCTGCATTGTGGCTCTCATTTCAATTTGCTGCTTATAGTAACACCCAAGTTCTTTTAAAAGGGGAGTAAAAAAATATTTTGCTTCTCATACTGTATAATATGTAACCTTATATAATTTATATTATATCAATAAAACAGTAGTGAAACATGTTTTATACAATACTGCAATATATACAGTAATTGAGGTGCTTGGGTATGATAAAAAAATGGATACATCAAAATCCGACCATTTTCTCAGATTTTAGATTAGTCACATTTTTCACTTTCTCATCTGAGATTTAATCCATGGTGGGATCTTGGATCAAATTGTGCAAAATCTGACTTATCAGATCTGGCCTAAGTTTTGCTACTCCTTGCCTCACGATGTCCTAGCTACAAAAAAAAAGACTTCCCTAGAATCGAGTGGCGCTCCCTCACTCACTCATCCTATCTGACTGCAAAGACTCATGGGACTTGTCTGCCCCGAGGCATGCCATGGTGGTCCTGTCTTATGCTCCCCAACCTCACTGGCATGCCTGTGGGGGTCAGATGAGTGAATTTCAGCTGTTGTGCAATATGCCTCCCTGCCACTATTGCTATGTCTGTGAGGCTGGAAGGAAGGGTGCATAGGCATCTTTCCAGCAAAGAACAGCACCGCCCTGGAAGTTGGTGGCAGAGTTCTAGTGTTCTCCTGGCCTTGATTACCTCGTCCATGTGGCCAGGGGATTGGAGAATGGCCACAACTAAGTGCAGCTCAGAGAAACAAGCATTTGTCAATGCCAAATATTGACTTGCTGTGTAATAGAGCATTAAAAAGCCCCTGATGATGTTGGGACAATTCTGAAAAATATAATATTTATACAATTTAGCTTATATATTCACACTCTCTGCAACTGTTGCCCTTATTTCTTTATTACTTACTTAGGACATTTGCATAGGAAGATGATGTCTCCCTATTTGCACTGTTTGCTTGTCTACTTCTGCAGTTACAGTTCTGTTTATGACATCCCAATCTGTTGCTGTGGAGATAATTATGATGTCATACACAGGGAGTTAGAATGTCATTTGGAGACAAGCAGCCAAAGCCAATTAAACAATAAGGCATGATGGGTTGGGGGGGTGTTACAGTGGGATAATGGCCCACCTTGGGTGGGTTGAAGCACGAGGTGAAGCCTAGTGCCTCCATCACCCAAGAAGGGCCATTAGCCCACCATAATATCACCCCTGGAGTGCCTTATAGTGATTATGAAATGGGTCCCTACTTCTACTATATCAATAAATAAATAAATTACCAAAATCTATTTTATTTGCCAAAGAAAGTCAAAAATAGGTGAATAAATGTTTACAAAGAAAAAAAAAGTCCAATTTTGTCACTGTGTTGTGACTGTTTTGCCAGCATGTGGCATCAATATTTTAAGCAGCCTTTCTTTTTGTTAGAGCAAGTAGTAGAAGTACTGAGCAGTGGCTTCGCTAGTGGATGTGTTTTCTGGTGTCATGGTCACATCGGGTAGCAGTGGCCACTTGCTGCAACTACAGTCAGCCTGTCTGTTTTTTGTGAGGGGGGGCTTAAATAAAAAAAATTTTTTTTTCCTTTGCAGTCCGTCTCGCATGTCTGTGGTCTGCGAGACAGAGCGTGAAGGAGAGTACTGCTCCCAGTCTGTGCACGCTACAGTTAGCCTGCCTGTTAGTTTTTGTTTGTTTAAATTACAAAAAAAATTAGTTTTTTGGTTTATGGTCCTGTGTGTGACCTGATCCAGATGCAGGAAAGTAGCACTCACAATTAATAGATTAAAAGTTAAAAAAAGATGGAGAGTTGTTATGAAAGTGGGAATTGGGATCAAAGAACATATGTGACAGGGGACATTGCAGTTGTTCTTTGAGGTAAGGGTGATGCAGGGACAAGCTGAGGGCAGTTGAGTGTAGTGCTATTTCTTGGGTACAGAGTGCATTTTGCCAGGGGCTACTTTCACCTGGACAATAGTACATATAGCCAATTTTGGCAGTGGAAAGTTTAAATATACTATGTTGTGTGTGTGTGGGGGGGGGGGGTGCTGGTATTTTTGGATTGTTTATTATATGTCACAACCCAGCAGCACCCCTTAGAAGAAATGTGAATTCTAGTGTGTGAAGCAACATAAAAGGTTTGAGCATGCTAATTTTGGATTTGTTTGAGTTTTGGGAGTCTGTGGTGCTCCTTTTAGCATGCTCCCTTTGAACACCTGTGTAAATTCCTTGATGGGAGCACAGTGCATAAAAGGAGCCAGTTAGGCACATTAGCCCTTGAGGCATTTGAAAGTTGGAAAGTTAGAGTAGGGTCTAAACCATGGCTCTCACCGTGACGTTGATGGTTTGGCTTACTCACATTGGAAGTCCAGTCTGAAACTAAGAAGACCCTCTCCTTACATGGAGCTAAAAGCAAATATAGCCAATTTTGGCAGTGGAAAGTTTCAATATGCTATGTTGTGGGGGAGGGGGGTTGGTGTGCGCTGGTATTTTTGGATTGGCTACTTTCACCTGGGCTGTTGTGCTGGGATAACGGCCCAGTTGAAAGCAGCTCTCAACTTATCAGGAGCTGAGAGTTTTACTACCTATTTCATAATAAAGTTCAGGGGACAGTAACCTTGCTTTTATGTCACTTCCCTCATTAATAAAGAAAAAGGGGAAATAATTACAAGGAAGTAGTTCAAGCTGAATGGTGCAGAGGGTAAAGGCACAGAACTGTAAAACAGTAGGTTGCAGGTTCAGTCCCCCTCAGGGCTACAAACAATATTGTCTAGGAAAATCTGCAGTACAGCAAACTTGTACCTGGCCCAGTGCTGTGGAGGCTGAGGTGCGGGACGCCTTACCTGTGACCACACCAGTGACCTGGGTTTTGGAACAGACAAGGGTCACTCTGGAGCTGGTGGAGGGAAGGAGGAGTTAACATCTATCAACGACTCTCATCCTTTGGGTGGGGGGACAATGTGTACTGCTGCTTGGCAGCCACCTAGCAGAGGATAGGTGGGACCATAGCAGTCACCAGAATTGAAAGTCGGAGGTGAGTGCTGAGCATGTGCATCATCCTCTTCATGGTCTATGTGCATGCCATTGCATGCTGCCAGCACTGACTCAAGGGGAGTAAAGGCACAAAAGCACCTAGTCAGCAGGATGATGCTGCTACCCTGCAGGCACCGCACCACCACCACCATCCATGGCACCCACTCACACAGTCAGGTAAGAAGTAGATGTGATAAGCCCTGGAGGTGGGGTGAGGGAGCTGCGGGTCAACAGCAGAAGGAGACCAATGAGGAAGAGCAGGAAGATGAAGTCCATGTAAAAAAAGGAATTGCAAAAATAAATGAACTATAGACTGAAATGTGTATAAATCTCACATTGTTCAAAGTTATCCAATTGCAGGGGCTCTTTAAAGGGAATGAAATCAATATGCAATGTAAATAAACTATTTCTGTTCATTATTGACATGATGTTAACATACTGTATTTGATGCTGTAATATCTGCATTCTGCATGCTGAGTGTTTTTCCGCTCTGTTTAGTGCTTTCAAAGAGATGCTCTTCAGACTCCTGTCTGTAACTAAGGCAAACAACTGAAAGCAGCAAATCATACCCAACAAGTCTGAGTGCACTATACCACCCCACCTTCACATAAAAAGTACTAAGGTATAGAGCCAGAAAAAAATAATTTTTTTACTCAAAACATGAGCAGCGATAATACTGAAGTTTTGATTTGTTTTTCATATGTCTTCTCCAGCTCTATGATACAAACAGACAAACATACAAAAATGCCAGCAGATAGAGACCTCATGGTCTGACACGTCTGTTCAGTTGTGCAGCACACAGTTAAGTCAACTGCTACTGCCCCCTCTTGCACCACTATCCACATTGTTTACCTAAACTGAGTTCTCCACTCTGGTTAACTCCCCCCAAACTTGTATTTTGCCTTTGACCCTATCCCACCCCCTTTTAAAGCTCCCCACTGATTTTAGAGAGATCACCTCATCCGCCAATACGTTCCATGCCACCACCACCCTCTCCATGAAATAGTGCCTCCTCATCTCCCTCTTGAACCTACCCCCCCTCTCCTGTTTCAGACTTTGCCCTCTCGTGATCCTCTCCCACTTCAACCTAAACATACCCACCAGTACTAACTCCATTTATGCCCTTCAGGCACTTAAAGGCCTCAATCATATCACATCTGCCCCTTCTATCCTCCAGAGAGTACATGTTGAGCTCCCTCAACCTGACCTCATAGGGTTTCTTTCCCATCCCAATGATAATCTTGGTCACCCTCCTCTGGACCCCCTCCAAAAGCTTGATGTCCTTCTTTAAATAGGGGTACCAGAACTGTACACAGTACTCCAAGTGAGATCTCACTAATGATTTGTAAAGCAGAAGGATTACTTCCTCCCTCCTAGAGGTGATCCCCCTAGCAATGCACCCTAGCATTTTATTGACCTTAGCTGCTGTTTTTTTGCACTGTGCTGAATGATTCATATTCCCTGTCACCACCACAATCAGATCCTTTTCCTCCACAGAGACGGATAACCACTCCCGCCCAAATGGTACCTGTACTTTTGGTTACTGGCTCCAAGCTGCATGATCTTGCACTTCTTAGCATTAAAACCCAGCTGCCAAGTGTTTGATCAGTGCTCAAGTCTTTTCACATCCTCCTAGAGTACCCTCCTTCCTTCCGCACTGTCTACCACTGCATCTATTTTGGTATCATCGGTAAACAGGCTCATCTTGCTCTTAATCCCTTCAGATATATCGGCTATGAAGATGTTAAATAGCATTGACTCCAGAACCGAGCCCTGTGAGACCCCACTGATGACTGCTCAGGGTGTCAAGAGTCCCCCCCACCACCCTATGATGTCTGTTACTCAGTCAGTTCCCTATCCATCTGTCCAGCTTCTCCCCTGCCCCCAGGTTATTCATCTTACTAGTCAATCTCCCATGTGGCACTGAGTCAAAGGCCTTGCTGAAATCCAAATATGGGACATCAACTGATTGGTCACCATCCAGTGCCTTAGTCACCCAGTCGAAAAAATCAACCAGGTTTGTTTGACAGGACCTCTCCTGAACGAACGCATGTTACTGGTCATCCTGAAGACTGTTCACTTCCAAGAATGCCATCATCCTCTCTTTTAAGATAGTCTCCATTAGTTTTCCAACTACGGACGTGAGGCTGACAGGCCTGTAATTACTCAGCTCTTCTCTGGGGTCCTGTGGAGGGGCACCACAAATGTCATCCTCCAGTCAAAAGGTACACATCCTGTCTGTAGGGAGGTATTGAACAAGTCAGTCAGAGGTGCTGCTAGGACCTCTGACAGTTCCTTCAGGACTCTTGGATGTATCCCATCTGGTCATGGTGCCTTGTCTGTCCGAAAGGACTTCAGGCCCTCCAACACTCTTTCCAAAGGGAACTCTCCATCTGTTATTCCCTCTCCTCCACGACTGTCTACCTTGTCATTTCCCTATGGGATGGACCCATATCGTTCCCTGGTAAATACTGAACAGAAGCAGTTATTTTGAACCTCCACCTATTCAGCCCCCTTCTCTGTCCACCCTCCATTCTTCTTGATCTTGGTGACCTGTTCCCTGCAGCTCCTTCTTTCCCTGATGTACTTAAAGAAATCTTTTTCACCTTCTGTAATCCCTTGTGCAAGCCTTAGCTTCTTTGAGGCCTTGGCTGCCCTTATAACCCTGCTCATTTCCCTGGATTTCTTGTTGTACTCTTCCTTATCTGCCTCCCTGCAGGTCCTCTTGTTGGTTTTGAAAGCTATCCTTTTTTCTCTCACCCTCTCATGCACCTCCTTGGCCCACCAACTTGGTTTTCCGGACCTTGTCTTCTTACTACTACTCTTCATGCAATAGTTTATGGCCTCCACCAGTCCCAACTTCAAGATGTCCCATTTCTGGTTGGTATCCATATCCAGTCTAATGGTGGCTACATGCCCCCCCAAGTATGGCTGCCATCTTGCTGAAATCCACCATTTTGAAATCCATGACCCTGCTTTTGGTAAGTGTCCCTTCCCTTCCCAAATAAAGAGAGAGCCATACTCTATGATGGTCACTCCCCACCAGGGGGTTCTCAATCCTCACATCTCATACCTGGTCACCATCTGATAATACAAGGTTTAACATTTTCCCTTCTCTGGTCGGCTCATTCACCTGTTGTGACAGGAATGCATCCTGGAAAGCTTTTAGTATGACTTGTTCCATGGTGCTAGCAGAAGTCATGGTGCTCCAATCCACTCCTGGTAGGTTGAAGTCACCGATCACCACTGTCCTTCCCCTGCTACAGTGCTTCCATAATATAACCACCAGCTCTCTATCAATTTCCTCAAACTGGGAGGGTGGTTGGTTCACTACCCCTAGCCTATCCTTCCTGCCCTTTGCCTTCTGTATGTTAACTCACAAGGTCTCTGCCCTCCCCTCCTCCTCTTCTTCCCTACTGCACACAATCACATTCCTTATAAATAAAGCCACCCACCCCCCTTCCACTTAATTTGTCCCTCCTATACAATCTGTATGCGGGAATCATTAAGTCCCAGTGCTGGCACTGGTTGGCCCATGTCTCCATGATGGCAGCTATGTCAATCTCCCCCTCTGCCATCAATGCCTGGAGCTCTGGTAGCTTGTTCCCTAGGCTCCTTGCATTTATGGAGACCACCCTCCAGCCAGACCCCGGCCCCCTTATAATTCTCTTGACCCCTGCTTCCTCCCCTTTATGAATTTTGCACAATTCTCTTATCACCAGCTAGGGGGGAGGCAAAAGGCCTGCTGTGCCTTGCATCTCAGACTGTTTCCCAAGTCGTAGCCCCCACCTCTTCCTTAGTTTAAATTATATGTGATTGTGACAAACTCTTCTAGCTTCTGCTTCAGGACTCCTGATCCCTCTCTGCTCGGGTGACATCTATCTGGGGCGTACAAGTCCTTGTTTTCCCATGTTGACCCCCAGTCCCCCACAAATACAAACCCTTTAGTTCTACACCAATCCATCAACCATTCATTAAACTCCTTTATTCTTTGTGTTCTGACTGTATTTGCCTTCGGTACAGGCAGAACTTCAGAGAAGGTAACTATTTGCCCTTCCATACTGCATACCCCAGCCAGCTCTCTGAATCTTGCCTGAACTTCTTGTACACTGTTTCCCTCCAAATCAGTTATACCAAGGTGCACCACTATGTGAGGCTTCCCTCATGTCACTTTACACATGTGGGAATAATGTGCCTCACTTTGTGTGCTATCTTACCTGGCATGCAGTCCACCCAGATAGACCTTCTTCTGTCCCCCTTGCCTCCCCAACTGATACCTTTTAGTACGGAGTCCCCCAGTATGATGACTCTTTTGCCCTCTCCTTGCTGACCCTTGTCAGCTCTTCCAGCTCTCTTACCTTGCCATTATCCTCCACTGCATCTGGTTTCTCCTGCCCTGTGCTCCCCTCTGGGATTCCATCATCTTTCTCTCTAGCAATGATTTTCTGTCCTTCCCCCTGCCTACTAAATTCTATGTTTTCCATTGTTGCCCCTGTTTATCCCTTTCCAGTAACAGTTTCTGGATTGTGTGTGTTTCCCCCGCCCCCTCTTCCCCCTGCCTACTAGTTTCTATGTTTCTCATATTGCCCATGTTTTCTCCTTTCCAGTCCAAGTCTTCAGAGTGTGTGTATTTCTCCCTGCCCCCCTTGCAACTCTTGTCAAGTGGTGTGTCTACCTTGTCTATTGTCCCTTAGTGGGTATCTCTGTTTCTCCCACTCTTCTCGACCTCAACTATCTCCCTGACCTCCTTCCACTCACCCCACCCACTAGGCTAGCCAGTGGTTTCTGCTTCCATACAACATCACTGTGTGTTGCTTGTTTCCTGATATACCACCCTGTGAGTCTGACTATTGCTTAGCCTGTGCTTCTCTTGTCCCTTTTGCTCTAACCACTTACCACTTCCCTGACTTCGATATCACCTGGTCCTGATCAGCTCCTGCCTGTGGGCTGCTTAGCTTCCCTTCTTGATTCACAACTCCTCCCCCTCCTAATCTCTTCCTATGTTCCACCGGGCCCTGGTGCTCTCTCCAGGCACACCCCTCCACCCCGCATAATTTCCATCTCAGCTAGCTGATCTCTTCCCTGAGGTGACTAAGCTGCTTGCACACGATGCATTCCCCCATCTCCACACAATCCCTAGGATGATGGCAGCCTCACATTCAGTGCATCCTACCACCCTACCATTATTTCCTCTTCTGCTGCTGGTCCCACACAAACCCTTTTCTCTTGCCCTCCTCTAGGCTGTGGCTCTCCCCAGTTCCCATGTCTCTCAATCTACTGTTACTGTTCACTTCATTTTAAAGCACTTTCCACCACAAAACAATACAGTTGCAGCACTTACATGTTTCTGTTCTTCCTCTTCCTCTCCTCTCTCTTCTACTTCTGTGTCTGCTACCTCTTTGTTTCTCCCCCTGGTCTCTCGCTTCTGGTCTGTTCTCTTCTTACCACTTACTCTTGCTTGCTGGGCTCTTCAGAGTGTCCTAAATTCTATAAGGGACCCAGCCTAAATGCTTTTATATGTGTCAGAAGTATTGTAAGGATATGTGTTGATCTACTTCTTGTGATGTAGTAGGAATTGGTGTAAAATCAGAAATGTATAAAGGAGGACTAGCCCTGGGGTGGGTGGGATGCAGGGTGGGTGAGTGGGAGTTAGCTCCCTGTCCCAGAAGCAATCAGCTCAAAATGTGCCCCCAAGGCTAAAATACAATGCGGACCAACCCTTAAATCACCGATAGGAAAGGTATGTGCCCAACTCCATAAAAGAGGATTATATCTGCCTGCACCATTGGTATTTGCTTAGCCTAGATATGTGCCCAACTCCTTAATGCAGTTTTATATCTGCCTGCACAATCTGTTTTCTTTTTTCTTTGTTTTGGTTTTTCTTCTTTAGCACAGCAGTTTAAACAAAGATTATCCCCTGTAATGTGATGCCTGCACTGCCTACTGCTTAAAGTACAGACTCAGCCAATTACAAACAGCCTGAAACATGCCAGCAAACAGAAGTCCCTATTGCTGCCCAAACAAAGTCCCCACATAGGGCACCTCTCCTGTCCCCAGAACCAGGGTCTCAGAGCTCCATGCACTATCTGTACCAGGAGGAGAACAGTAACAGGGACTGGAAGGGGCATGCACCACAGTGACCTAGTGCACCAGGAACCAACACTGCCATGCACACCAACACCCACTGTCTCAGGCATGCTGCCCAGCTGGGCAGCACTCACTGGTGGGGCATGCCTCACAACCCCAGCATGGCACCAGTAAACAGAGACCCTGGCCTCAACAGTGGTGACAAGACATCTTTGGACAGGACAGGGCCATGCTGGAGGAGCAAAGTCACTGCATGCCTACTCAGTAGGTATTTGTTTGTTTTTTGTTGAAGTTTGTTGACCTGGTAAGCCCACTGAGCCTAGAAGTCCCTTTTTCAGGGGTGATCGGGGGGGGGGTGATACAGATAGTAAGCAACTGAAATTGAACCATATTAAGCTGTTGGTGGTATTTTTAGTGAATGAGGGAAATTTGGCCGGGACACTGGGGAAATTCTCCTACTCTTTTTAATAAGTGCCATGGGATCTTTAAAATCCACCTGAACTACCACCAATCCAGGCAAATGGGACCTCTGTTTAACATCTCATCCAAAAGATGGCACCTCAGAAGTACAGCACCCCTCTCATGCTGCACTACAGTGTCAGTACAGGGATATTAACCCAAGTGTCAGATGTGGGAACTGAACCCACAGCCCTGTGATCTCCCGGCCTCAGAAGCAAGTGTGCTACCTACTGAGGCTCTGACACTGACACTGAGCCACTGACACTGACCCTGAGATGTTGTGACTTGAGCAGGACAGGCTACAGGCCAGCTGGGAGAACCATACCTGGTTTGATGCACTGATGGTGGAGGTGCAGCATCTCCACACAGAGTTCAGGATACTTGGCAACCTGCTCAAGGGTGTGCTAGGGCACCTAGCCAAACAGGCTGGTAAGGGTGATGGTCTGCCCTCTGCACAGCCCACCTCACTGCTACTGTTCTATGCCAGCCACATCCCTTTGACACCACAGCCCCTTGACACATAGGGGGATGGGCACAACCCTCCCATGGAGTCCAAATCCCAGGGCCACCCCTTACCCTGTTCACCCATGGCAACCATGGCCAGACCAGCATGGGTAGGATGGTGGGACCACCCACTGGGCAAGGGGATATGGCAGCAGCAAAGACTCACAACACATGGTCCTCTACACAGTGACATGGAAATCACACCTATCATGGCTCCCTTTGCACAAACACACACACATATGGGTATACCGGACACACTTGCAGTCAGCATTGGTAGTCACCACTGTGTACCATGGTACATGGGCATGCTCCTTCGCACCCTCCCTCTCACACAGGCCAGGTCTGGAACATGCCACACACCAGCCCATGACTAGCCTCCATTCTTCTCAGTGTCATTCCTGGCTGCATGCCCACATCTGGATCCTAGCTTTCCTCACCCTGGCCCCGGGGTCCTTATCCACAGGTAGGTCCTCAGGTAATGACAGTCTTGCCTTCATGGAAATATTGTGCATCATGCAACACATGATGGAGACATGGCACACCCTGGCTGGTGCAAGCAGCATCATGCTAGCCATCTTGTCCAGGCATCTAAACTGCATATTCATTTGCCCAAGGTATATTCCACCACATTCTGTGCCCTCCTGTGTGCATCATTGTACCTCTGCTCTGCCCCCCGCCCACTGTCACCTGTGTGGAATACATGAAAGAAGCACATCCCTACGGACAAGTGAACAGCATGGCATGCCTCATGCTACCATGGCCCATGTGATACATACCTAGCAGACACCCTGATCTGCCTCCATCGGTGGTCATTACTGTCCTTAGCCATCCATGACTGCTGGAAGATGAAGGCATCACATATGGAGCCAGGCTGCTTGGCACCAACATTTATGATAATGACGTCTGTGTCCTGTTCACCTGTACATTCATGCTGCAGAATCCTTTCCTATAGTCCTCATTGACATGTGGTGCCAGGATTGATACATGTGTGCAGTCTATGGTGTCCTGAAACTTTGGGAAATCATATGGTTAGTAGAAGGCATCTTCCACCACCCGTATGCCCAGATGGTTTGTGGAGCACTGGATATAGTCCTCCACATGTGCCAGCAGTACTGCTGTCACCTGCTGAAGAGTATCAGGCACTGAGGACTGGTTCATACCTGTTGTGTTGCCTGCAACTCACTGGAAGGAGTCTGTGGTGTGGCAGGAAAGGGCATACATCACCTCGGTCTCCACAGATATTTCTCTGGACCTTTGGGTAGTGGGATGTGTGCTGTTCTTGATCAGGTCACACATCTCATAAATGGTGTCCTGGTTGAGCTGGAACCATTTCAGGCAATGTATGTCATACATACTCTTGAGCACCACCCAGGACCTGAAGACACATGGGCATGGATGTGTGCTATCCTCCTCTGTAGCTGCCTCCGCAACCCATATCAGCAGTTATGGGTACATTGTTCCTCCCATAGGTCCATAATGGGTTGCCTTTTATGATGTCCCTGCCTCGCCTGACACATCCTGGTCTGCAGGGTAGCCCTTGTCACTGTACTGTGTGTGTCCCCTTAAGCACCAGTATTCCTGACAGGTAGCAGGGTGTGAGGCATCCTGTGTGCCCCACACCTCGCTACCACCCCATGTAGGCAGTCACCTACAGGTGTTTGTGTAGCAAGGTAGCACAATGGTCTGGGCTCAGCTCCCCAATGCCCCCTAACCTTTTACCTTATGCAGTATGAGGACAAGGACATGCATTTCTGGAGTGTGATACACACATCAAGGGTATGTATCTGTCTAAGTACCAATGTAGCATGCTGGGATTGCATATTTCTATGTGCCTGAAACTAATTCTCCTACAAAGAGGACTCCACCAGCTGGCAGTCCCATGGATGAGGAGGCAGAGGGCACATTCGAGGGCATTGCGACTGCTCGATGGCCTCAAAAAGATGGACACCTACTAGGTTAATGAGTTTTGCATGCCATGGTTCAGCAAGAAGCCTGCAATGGTGAGTACATCTGCATGGTCTAGACTGGTGATGGTAATAGGGTGTGTGGATAGGGGAAGGGCAGGGCATGCAGTGGTGTATGCATAGGGCACAGCATGGTGGGGCAGGGCATATAGTGGTGTGTGCATGGGGGCATGGTAGAGATGGGTGGGGCATGCAGAGGTGCTTGCCTGGGGATGTGGCATGGTGGGGTATGCAAAGGTGTGTGCATGAGGGCATGGCAGGGCATGCCATGTGGGGGGGCGCATGGGGCATGGTAGGGTACGTATACCCTGGTGCCTCACACCTGCATTTTCTCCCTTACAGGACACACCTGTGCCATTCATGGCCATATGGCTGTCGAGAGAGGGCAACAACATTGTCAGTATCAACCCTGATCCACCATGCCAGCTTCTGAAGAAGTGGGAGAAGATGATGATGCCAGTCTATTATGGAGGAGTAGTGATGTTTTTTCCCCCGAGGGAGTATCTGGAGCATTATGGCAGGACCAGGCAGGTAGTGGCAGTATCATGGGCATCACTCTGAGGGCACAGGGCATGCCAGTGAATTTTGTCAGCATGCAGCAGCAGGTATGGGTTGTGCCAGCTATGCTAGTGCAGCATGTCATGGTGGGCACACGAGCTGTATATCCATGGGCAGTTTTATTTACTTGTGTTGTTTTAACTTGTTTTGTTTACCACTGCACCTCTTCCATCATTTGTCTGCTGCCTTGTATTATGTGAGATTGTTAATAATGCATACTTTGACTGCACCTGAACCATGTCATGTTATTCTTTGGGGGGAAGTGCATGCCTGTACTCATGGCATCCCTCCCATTGCATAATGCGTGGTGTGCTATGCACCCATCCTCAGTGGTATGACAGTAGTGCATATGCATTGTGGGCCAGTTTCCACAGCCCTGCCCCTTTGCCACAGTCCAGCAGTGAGAATTGCTTTGTCCATTGCATGCAGTACATAAGCCCATAGTTCACGTGGTGTATGGTGACCGCACTGTGCATGTCATGTATAGTCATGAACACATAGATTACTACTGAGTACTGCCCACTGTGCCTTTGTGTATAGAGCCTGCTGTATGGTAGGGGTGTCAGCCAAGCATATCATTCCCACTGTTTTCCCTAGCTGCGAGAGTGTGTGTGTGTGTGTATGTGTGTGTGTGTGTGTGTGGAGTGGCGAGGCTAGGGCAGTAAGAACCCTGGTGTGTTGGCACTGCTATGTGGGCCTCTTTGACAAGTATAGTACCAGCTCATTACATTAACTGGCACTGCAACATGGGGCAGAGAGTGTGGTTCTCCTGTTTTTAGTCCCCATCACTACATCAGACTAGGCACAAATTTAGGCCAGGACAGACCAGATGGATGAAGAACATTACCTATCCTACACGGTCTATGAATCTGTGTCTAAATGATAAGTTGTAGGGGAAAAGACGTAAAGGTAGAATTAACCAGAACAAATTCAAACAGACTATAAATACAACCCATGGGTTCAAATCCAAACTGACGTTCTGAACCTTGTTCCAGGTTGCCTTGGGTTCAGGTTTGAATCTCACAATAGCATGTCTCTAAATCTACAAATTTGTGATCTTTGGTTTGTCACAAGATCCCTGCACAAACAATGCTACACCAGTGAGACACTGAAAGGCATTACAGATGTTTGCCCTTTTTGGAATCAATGCTGGTGCTCTGAGGTCACTTTCCTAAACTGCTGGTTGAATCTAGCTCCAGTTGCTAATGCGGGATGACAAAACAAGTTTGGGAGGAGAGGTGCACATAAGGAAACCCCACCCCATTTTTGGTATACAGCACTGCAAACTAAAACCATAAATGTTTATTAAAGAAAAGACCAGGATAACTCAACTAGCTATTAAAAATCTTGTATGCACTGAGAGTTCTACCTCTACCTAATTCTACAGCTGGGTGGACAACTGGGATGGACTAAAATGTAGGGAGTTCATGTAGCTTGCTCAAGGTCACACTGCGAGTCAGTGGCTGTGCAGGGATTTGAATCTGGGGCCCTCTTTATTCATAGTTCTGTGCCCTAACCATGGTTCTACACTGCTTCTCTGACTCTATTATACTTGATATTTGTAGCCAAATACACAGTGGTGGAGATCCCACTGTGATCAGCGCTATTTTTTATGTTGCTTGCACGCATGTGCAAGACACACAGTGCCATCATCGGAGATTTCGGAGGTGTGTCACCTCCTCCTCCAATTCAGTCAGTGTGCTGGCAGGCGTGGCCCCTGTAAGCCAATGCATTTTGGAGCTGTCTATGACATGCTCCAAAATGCAGTGGCATTACAGTTGAAAGGGGGAGCTATGCTTGAATGAGCAGCGATAAGATATTGCCTGCTCAAGTGCTTACTCCCAACACATCTTGGCGTAACCCATGCAGGCGTGCATTACCCCACACACTACTGTATAGCCGACCAGGTGCCCAATCCCGCCCGGCTGTGCTATTCCCCATCCTCCCCCAAAGGCTTCAAAGTGCCATGCTGGGTGCCCACCCCAGCGTGGCAATTAATCATTATAGCAGCGGGTGCCAAATCCCCTGTAAACACACTGTCCCCCCTCGACTAGTGAGTGCCACGCTGAGGCCCACCCCAGCGTGGCAAACTATTCCTTAGGCCGACGGGGGTGCCCAATCCCCCATCTGCTGAACGGCCCCACCCAAGTCCTTGTGCCACGCTGGGAGCCCACCCCAATGTGGCAAACGTCCCGCATCGTCTATTTGTTTTATTTCAACCTGTAAAGAAAAAACGGTCCCGCGGTGCATCTCCCAACCTCCCTCTCCCACAACCCGCACCCACCGACTCCGCACCCAGCCTCCCCACACCCCCCTTCACCCCATACTTACCTCTGGACTCTGGCGTGACGATCTTTGGTGGACCAGGAACACGTCTGCACTCTTCAAAGCCGACTGCGAACTGAGGAAATGCCGTAAGCTGTATAATGGGCTGGATAGGGGTTTCAACTTTGTTGCATATCTCAGGCATTTTGGATTTTGCCAAATTTTCAACATGGAGTTTGGGACCTCTTCTCCTGAATGATGTCACTATCATGGCGTTATTCGGGCCCGAAGGGTGATTTCTCAGTCACTGCGCAGTCACTGCACGAAATCACCCTTCAGGCCTGAATAATGCCATGACAGTGACATCATTCATGAGAAGGGGTCCCAAAAACCCCATGTTGAAAATTTGGTGCCAAAATTCCAAACAATGACTGTTTTACGAGCATGTGTTGCGCAGTTCCTACGCAGGCTCGTAAGTTCGCGAATTTCAATATTTTCTCTCCAGATTTTCAACATTGCCATTTTACTACACCTTCTTATGAGTAGTACAGCTGTCATTTTTCTCATCTCACCCAAAATGTGTTTCCACCCATGTAGCGCACAATGGCGCAGTCGGTGTGCGAAATCAATGTACGGGACAAATTAAGAAAATCACAGTGACACTGTTCATGAGCAGAGGTCTTAAAATGGCTATGTTGAAAATTTGGTGACAAAATTCCTAAAGATGACTGTTTTACGAGCGTGCGTTGTGCAGTTCCTATGGACGCTCGTAAGGTCTCGAATTTTCAATATTTTCACTCCAGATTTCCAACATTGCCATTTTGCCACACCTTCTTATAAATAGTACAGCTGTCATTTTTCACATCTCACCCAGAACGTGTTTCCGCCCATGTAGCGCACAATGGCACAGTCGGTGTGCGAAATCAATGTACGGGACAAATTAAGAAAACCACAGTGACACTGTTCATGAGCAGAGGTCTTAAAATAGCTATGTTGAAAATCTGGTGAAAAAATTTCCCTTCAGATGTTCTGCAATATTACTAATGAAGACATTGAACAGAACTGGCCCCAGGACCAATCCCTGCAGCACCCCACTGGTCGCCCCCTCTCCCTAGACTGCATACCATTTACCACCACTCTCTGCCTCCTGTCTGTTAGCCAGTTTATAACCCAGTTTACCACCCTTTTCCACATGTCCAGCCTACCCAGCTAGTTTATCAGCCTCCTATATGGGATGGTGTCAAAGGCTTTGCTGAAATCAAGGTAAGCGTTGTCCACTGCCCCACCCTGATTCACTTCCTTTGTCACCCAGTCAAATAAATCAACCAGATTTATCTGACATGATGTTCCCACTGTGAATCCATGTTGTCTATGGTCCTGGGTTCCGATGGCATCTAGATGCCCCACCATCCTTTCTTTAAGCAATGTCTCCATGATCTTCTCCACTACTGAGGTGAGGCTGAATGGCCTATTGTTCCCTGCCTCCTCCCTGCTGCCGGACTTGTGTAGAGGGACCACATGTGCCCTCCTCCAATTCACTCATGTTGAATGACTCAGTGAACATGGCTGCCAGAGGTGCTGCTATCTTCCTTCGCAGTTCTGTTAATATCCTTGGGCGTATGCCATCTGGTTCCATCGCTTTGTCTACCTTCAATTTAGTGAGCTCCTGCAGGACTCTTTTGCCTTTGAATGGACTATTGTCCACCTCTTCACCCCCTTGGCAACTGCTGTACTGCTGTGGCCCTGGCCCCTCCCACTCTTCTGTGAATACTGAACGGAAAGACACAGTGGATGTCTTGGGAGGAAGGCATAAAACTGTCACTTCCAAATACCTAAACAGCACATACAAGCAAGCAACATTCAGCATTGACAAATGCTTGTTTGGGTCTGTCACAGACAGCGATGATTTTTTCAACCAGACCAAGTATGCTGTTTAGAGCTCCAAACAATTAAGTCACTGACACTGACAGGTGGGTTGCAGATAGTAAAATGCAATAAACAATACAGATCCCTCAAAAGCCAGCATGTGTGATCTTGTTATAATATGAATTTATGTTACCAGATGCAAAATGCCTAGGGTCTGGGAATATGAACACCATGGCATTTCTTATTGAATCTTCACCCTGCTTCATTTCTTGTAGTGAATTTCAGTGCCTGGAAAAGGTACATTAGATTGACCCTAAAGACTGAAATCCTTATTTATCAATGCAATAAGCACAGCACCGGCTGCTACAGTACCAGCTTCCCGAATTCCCCTGCTACCTCTCTAATGTTCCCCAACTCTGCCCCGGAGGTACCACTGGTAGTTGATTATTGACAGTGTACATGAGGCACCATGCCATTCAGGCCTCTACCTCTCTTGTGAAACTGCAAGCAAGGGGGCCAATCAGTGAGTTTTATGATGTGGAAACCTATTCTCTTTAGAAACCCAGGTCAGGAGATCCTTCACAGCACAGCAATAGAACACAGCAGAAAACTGGACAATTCCAATGTAACATGTACCACATTTATATATAAGGGATTTGCACTATTAAAGCAGTGGTGCTATAACATTTCTCAAATGTCTCACCCCTACCTTTCTTTCACTATAAAAGATTCCAGGAATCTTGCAGTGTTATTTGATGGTTCCACCAACATTTGAGTATTTTATGTGTTTTAGTTTAGTTTTTGTTCAAGAAAAAAAGATGGCTCCCACATTTGGATTAGAAATAGCATTGTAGCTCCAGCAAAGGTTAGGATCAAGAAAGCAGAAGAAATTCTACCAGACTTATCATCATTTCTTTTTCTGTTAGCTCCAACATTGTCAATGGGTAATTCTCACAAGTGGGGTATACATGCAGCCTAGCTATAGATCACTGGCATATCTATAGCATTACAAAGCTATAACTGCAGCTTGAAATGATGGTGTTTTCTGTGTTCTGAAGACTCCAAGGTCCTCAGTCAACATCTGTGTGTTGTGATGCAGTAAACACTAGCTACCCTGAACACTACATATTTGAACTACACCAACTGCTGTTAGATATTTGAATACAAGTAAAGTAAAGAAGATGACTGTCTTACCTTATGGGAGCTGAGCCACTGCATCCCCTTTAGAATTTTGCAGAGATTTATGGTCTGATCTAGATGCTGTCTTACTCTGTCTTGCATCTGCTTCTGTATGTGGAGGTGAGAGTCACCCCCATGTATTTCTAACCTTTATTAAACTTTTACTTTGTTTTGTTTTTTTTTACACTCAGAAAATAACTATATCAGACAATATTCTCCAGAAGAGTAACAGTGACTCTTTGGTGTTGCACCCCTGACAGTATTGGAGCAAACAGAAAAAGAAATTATGGTAAGTCTGATAGAATTTCTCCTTTCTATGTTGCACCACATTGTCAGTGGATAATCATTACAAGTATATTCTAAAAAGCAGTACCCATCCTGAAATCTGGGAGGGGAAAAATATTGCCCTTTATCTACTATGGCTCTTTATCCGACTGTCTGTCTGTATCTATCTATCTATCTATCTATCTATCTATCTATCTATCTATCTATCTATCTATCTATCTATCTATTTATCTACCTGTCTGTCTATCTTTTTTTGTAACAACTTTGCTATCAGTGTTGTATTATCAATTGCTGTATTTTATTCCTCTGTACCCCCTCCTCCGGGTCGCACCTGGAAATGAGCTTTTGCTCATGGTGCCTTTCTTGGTTACCAAGTTTTAAATAAATAAATACAATCTACCTATCCATCCATCTATCTATCTATCTATCTATCTATCTATCTATCTATCTATCTATCTACCCCTAAGAGCCAATATCTGCACATTACCTTTTGATGACTGCTTGCAACACCCTGCATCCAAATGCTGCATCAGCTGAATGTTGAAAGTCAAGCCTGCAGTGTTTTGTGAATGTATGTAGGCAAGTTCTTGAGGGTGCCTTGCACAGCTCTGACATAAAAGCTTCTGGCTTCTCAGCCCATGATGCTACCACAGCCCTGATGGCATGTGCTTTAATAAAAGCTGGTGGTTTCCTTTTTGCTGCTACATTTATTTAAAAATTGGTAACCAGGAGAGGCACACTGAGCTGAGGCTCATTTCCATGTGTGACCCAGGGAAAGTGGAAGGGGAGAAGCACAATTACAAACAAAATACAACCAGTCAGGTGATGTGTTACAATGATGATGACATGAAGAGCACAAGTTGAGTGCAGTAGAAACAAAATGGCAAAACACTGCATACTGTATGGCGGATAAATGAATGAGCAGACAAATCATCTGTGCAAATTGGTCTAACTCAAAGTGCATATAATTGCCAGAATGAAGGGAGGCTGAGCTGGTCTTGAAAGTAGGAGTCAAAACAGGTTGATAAAATTCAACAAGGTTGCTGGAACTATGAGGTTGGGGGGCGAAGTAGGGGTGATCAAAAGCCATGCAAGCTTAAGGAAGGGTTCGGGAAGAGGGTTGGCAGGAGTGGGGGGGTGGAGAGTGGTTTTAGCTGGCATCTAAAGGAGGGAAGGGAGGGGGAGAGATGGAAGGAGGAGGGTAGCTAGTTTCAGAAGGAGGGGAGGCGGTATGAGAAAGCAGATTTCCCTGCTGAGGAGTATGGGTGGGGAAGGGAGATTGTGCATGGGTCTCTTGAGCACAGGGAGTAAGAAGGGGCGGGCACGGGGAAGAGCAGATGGGATATGTATGAGTGGAGGGTCCCAAACCAATATTTGGAGATGAAAGAAACACAGTGACTGGTGATGTGAGGAGAGAGAGAGAGGATGGATAGGGATAAATAAAGGGAACAGTGGTGAGTCTGAGATTGTGAGTTGGTAGCAAAGCAGCAGAAGGTTTTGTAGAGGGTGGCCTGTCTGCCAAGGGAAGTGGAGAGAGCAGTGCCATAAACTACATCCACATTATAGAAAACCAGGGGAAACATTTTGGTCACCATTTCTTCATGAACCTAAAGAGAAAGACAGTTTTAATTGTGACAGAGGACACCAAGTTTGGGGCAGAGTTTGTCATGGATGGCTGAATGTGGGCAGAGAAATCAAGCCTGCTATCTAACCACACATCGAGGTACTTAAAAGCTGAGGCTGCTTCAAATGATGTGCCCCCCCAGCGTGGAGAAGACAGGGAGGGGGAAGAGATGGATCAGCTTCTTAATGATAACAAAGATCATAGTCATAATTTTTTTGTGTATATCCAAAGTTGGTTGGACTGGAACCAGTGCAGAACATTGTGAAAGTCTTGCTGAAGCAAAAAGTAAGCGCTTGCTATACAGGATCTGATTCACTTTACCAAGGTAATCTTGGAAGCTTTTGGGCCCTTCCTTACTGTGCCAAATAGAATAAATAGATTGTCTGAACAACGTAATTCCACTGTTTGCTGCCCTAAATAGAACAAAAAGATTGTCTGAATGATGTAATTCAACTGACTTCTTGAGATAAACTTCAGCTGCTCTGTGAAGATCTAATTTATAACCTCTTACTTTTATGCGAAGGAACCATTGATGAACTCTTGACATTCCATGGCTAAATGAATACACTTACAAACCACTTAGCATCGTCTCTCCAATACATCATGAGACATATTCCATTTCTTGACCTGAGAGTGTGTAAAACCAATTACAGAAATGAGACATACATATAGGAAAAAAAACAACAGACAAGAATACCCTGTTGCACACCTCTAGTTTCCATCCAAGGGTGCTTAAAGATAGTATTCCATATTCACAAATGATCAGAGTACATAGGAATTGGAGTGGATATGAGGACAGATAATTGAATGAGATTGGAAAAGAGATTTATGCTTGAATTAAGAGAAGAATTGAAGCTAATTGTAAATAGGGCAAAGAATGAGGGACTGATTTCAGAACAAGTGGCTGTTTTTTTAGTGGTGGATTTTCCGATTACCCTCACCTTATATACTCTGCCAAAAGTCCACAGATCTGTGGGGGACCTTCCTGGCATGCCCATAGTTTCATGGGTGGACCTGCTTAGTGAGACTCCCTCTAGATCTGTGGACTATTACCTCAGAAAGATTGTTAGTAAGGTGCCAAGATACTGTATGTCCGTGATTCAATGGATTTGCAGTAATTAAGTGAAAGGTTATCATAGAAACATAAACTCTGACAGCAGATAAGGACTGCTTGGCCCACCTAGTCTGCTCAAAAGTGGGATGAAGCTCTGTGTTGGGTCACCATTGATATAAGTTCTCTCTTTACCAGTGTAATACATGAACATGGAATTAGAGCATGTAAAGATTTCAAGGCAGAGACCAAACATTAAGAGATGTACCACAGAATATTTTTTAGATCTATTGAGATTTGTGCTTACTCACAAATATTTTTTGTTTGCTCAGAAAGTACTCTTGTAGATTAGGCTCATGGCTATGGGGGTATCATTAGCCCCCTCAGAGTCATATACCAATAGCTTTCTGGCATGGTGCAAGGATCAGGGTTTTGTTCTGTGACTTTGTCCCCCTCCTCAGGCTCATGTGATGTGGCATCACTTTCTTGATTACAGGTGCAAAAGGGGACAGCTTAGGAAGATAGCCAACTGGAGCCACACTATACTGAAACACACAAGCCAAAAGTAAACCAAAGCAGGCTCAGCCCAGTTGTAACAGGTGACGCAGTCCACTTCTTATGATACACTAAATGCTGCTTCATTAATATTAAAAAAAAAACAGTTTAAAAAGTGAAACAAATGTCCCAGTACATCAAGGAGTAGCACCCCCTTCCTTTCTGTGTCAATGTTTCACGCCGCGCTGGTGCTTTTTCAAGTTCTAACAAGTGGAATGTGTCTCTTTTTACAACTGTGCTGAGCCTGCTTTGGTTTACTTATCACTTTATTGATGACATCCTGTGTGTCCAGGGTGGGGGTGAGCAGTCAATGGCTCATTTTATTGATTGGCTTAGTCTGAATCCTTTAAATATTCATTGCACATACAGCAAGCTTAAAACTGAAATAGTATTTTTGGATTTATGATTTGAAGTGGGATTGGATATGTGTGGTGTGTGTGAGCCATATGGGAAACCAGTGGCTAGAAACAGCCTATTGAGATCTGAGAGAGCTCATCCCAGGAACCTGGTTGACAGTATCCCTCATGGGCAATTTTTAAGAATTAAGAGGAACTGTTCCTTAGCAGAGGCACATGATAAGGAAGCCCAGTATCTGTTGGTTCCGGGTGGTCAGGGCACTGGTGTTAGAGTGCCTGCAATCAGGGCACCGGGTAGAGGACACTGGAAAGGATGGCACCACACCACAAAGCATCAGGAAAGCAGGAATGGAAGCTGACTGAGTGCTGCAAGGCACAGCCACAGCTGGCACACCCACAAACCCACCCAAGGAATGTGCACAGGACAACAGGTGGTACAACATCAGCACAGAGCACCCCAGCGAACAGTGCGACAGGGATACTGGCCCCATGTGGACCATATGTACAGCAACAGGACACCATGACAATGGCACAATGGCATGCTTGCCATCTGTCAATCCCTGTACTCCTGCCACCATTTGCCACCATCTGCTCTGTTGCTGCATGCTGTGCCAACCCGTATGCCCTTTGGTGGTATTTGTCTGTTTCCTGTGGTGGTCCTGGCATTGTGGTGTATGTGCCTCTGGGTGCTATCCATTGTGGATGCTACTGCTCTTGGCTTCCTGGTTGTCACCTGTCTGCTGCCATGTCCTGGGACTGCTCCATTCCCATCTGTGCATTGGTATCGGTCACCATGGTTACACCCGACACCATGCACGCACCCTCACTGCTGGTGCCCCCACTTCCTGGTGCAATGCCTTCCTACACATCATAGGTGGATTGCCCGCACAGTGCAGTGTTCTTCTGGAGCTCCATTTATTGGGGCACACCTGCTGTGTTTTACATCTCACTGGCACTGTGTTTGTGGTACTCTAATGCTGGCACCCTGACCACCCGGCACCGTATCTGTCAGCTAGGTTCTGGGAGAGAGGCTATGCAGCAAAGACAATTCAGAAGGCTGCTAATAAAGCTGCAATAGTGCCCTAGAAAATGTTATTGATTCCTAAACAAGGAACAGATTACACTAATATGAAGGCGAATTTTGTTCTGGACTACAGTCTGGGAGCATCACGTGTTGTTAAAATTGTGAGAGACAGATGGGAGATTTTAACCTAGGATCTTGAAATTGGAGCTTCAGGTTACACATAGGAGAGGATATAGCTTAAAGGATTATTTAACAAGTAGCCATTTTGTCAGACCACAAGTAAAAAGGACAATGGAAAAGTTAGGATTTTTTAGGTGCCACAGCTACAATGTATGCAAATTTGCAAATATGGGTTCCACCTTTACACATCCAGTTACTGGGAAAGAGTGTGGCACAAAGTTTTAGATGAACTGCATACCAGTTATGTTGTATATATGTGGGGTGGTGAACTTGTGGTAAGGTTCATGTGGGCAGAACTGTTAGAAGTGCAAAAGAGAGGATCCAGGAGCATGTGTGAGCTATAGGACAAGGGAATCCAGAGAATGCTCTTGGTTACCATTTTGGGGCTTGCCACAGATGCACCACCTCTGTTTTTTGTTCAGCTTGCTTGATCATGTTCCTGCCAATGAAAGAGGTGGTGTGGTTTTAAAATATTATTGCAGAAAGAAACTGAATGGCTTTACCAGTTGAATACAGTGCATCCAGTAGTCTTAAATATGGAAACTGATTATAGACTACTTTTGTGAACAGGTCACTGTTATTGATGGTGTTGCTAACTTTCCTCTGAATTTGTATGCATAGTTGTAATATAGTTAATATTACACTTAACAATGTTTAGTGCCACTGTCAAGTTGGTGTGCATGATTTGATGTGGAAAATGGTTTGTGTATTACTCTTTTATATTGAATTTATGCTTCTGCTATAGTGCGGCTTTATTAAGAAAACAGTGATTTACAATAATTAGTTTCTAGCTTACACCCCTGATTCTTAAATTTATATCAGTGTATTTAATGAATTGATATGTAATTGAAATCAGAGGTGTACAGCTGGTAAGAACATTAGGGTTTTGCATATCTGTGGAATAGTTCATGCCATCACCTCCATGACAACGCACATTTTAATGAGTGTATATAAAATGGGCACTTTTTTACACAAGGTTTGGCTTGTTTGTCCTGCAGTTGCAAGACTTGTTAAAGTTTTTTTGATTAATTTGCCACATTTGTTCTGGATTGGAGGTAATGAATTAATAAGCAAAAATAATAGGAGTGTGCCATTAATGGGGATTTAGCAGTCTTGCAAATACAATGTATCCTTTGTTCAAATTGTATTTTGATGTAATTTTGTAATGATATTTTATATGTAAGATTGAATGTGTAGAAGTCCTTATATATTTGTGCATTGTTTGTGGGTTTCTATTTATTGGTACTCACTTTCCACGTGGAACTTTATGAATATTCATACAATAGTGTATTTAATGGAAGTGAAGTAGATTAAACTCTACCCCTTGATGAAGCTGTTTTAGGCACTACATAAGGGTGCTGAGTGTCCATGTGGCAACAATAAAATAATTACATATGTCAGTCAGAGTCCGTTGTGGTATGTGCACTTTTTTTTGTAATTACTTATGATATACTTAGCAAACAAAAATTAAGAATATCACCTCCACTAGTGGGGAGAATTAACACGCTTTTGAGTTCTCAAGTAGTCAGCACAATTATTGACAACGTATATCAATCTTCTACTTAAGACTTAGAAAGAACAATTCAAGCACTACTTACTCTAATAAGCATTAATATTTACAAACTAAAACCAATCAACAATTATGATTCAAACCAAATAAACTCAGAGAACAAATGGTTTGATTTCTCTTGTCTACAACAAAAAAGGAACATAAGGTGCAAAGTAAATTTAGTCAGATGGCATCCTAGTAAATCTAATTTCAATTTATTATCCAAAATTAGAAACACCTATAAAAATGTCCTGAAAGATAAAAAAAAACAGAATATAGGGATAAACAATGGAACAAAATGCTTCAAATTATAGAGAGCAAAGATCAGAAGGCCTTTTGGCATATAGTAGCCAAGGGCTCTGTAACCTCGCAATCAACCTTAATATCTCTGATCGCTAAAGAGACATGAGAATCCCACTATCAATCCTTATTCAATAATTCTAATATTGACTGTAAATCATCTTTTTCATTGTCTAGACTTTCTTCTTCTTTACAGATCGATTCATCTGAAGTAGCAGAAGTAATTCTCAATTTAGCAAACAATACGGCTCCAGGACCAGATACCATTCCTGCAGAAATATACAAATATAACTGTAAGTTTTGGATACCTTTGTTTACTAACTACTTTAATGTTTGTCTTAATAAAAAAACTATATTCCTAATTCCTGGAAAATCAATATAATTGCTCCATTGATCACAAAAGGTTCTTCCTTTAGCCCATATAACTATTGCCCTATCAACCTCTTGGATACAGTGTCGAAAATATTTACTAGAATAATACTCAATAAATTAACCACTTGAGTTGAAAAAAGGAAATTAATTTCACCTCTCCAAGCAGGCTTTAGGCAAAATTTTTCGACTACTGATAATATCTTTTGTCTCACCCATCTGTTTGGGAAATATATTCATATTAGAAAATCAAAACTTTATATATTGTTTATAGATTTCACAGTGACATTCAATTCTATATATTATAATACCTTATGGGATATCTTAAGAAGTAACGGGTTAGATGAAACCCTCCTCAACCCAATTCAACTTATTTACTCATATACATTTACTAGAATTAGATATTATATAGAAGGCAATTTAACTGAACAATTTTGCATTTCCAGAGGGGTGAGACAAAGGTGTCTGTTGGCTCCAGTTCTTTTTAGTTTATAGATGTGATTTATTAGATTTTGATTATACTAATTCATATGATTCTCCAAAAATTAATGAACTGCCTTGCCACATAATGGCATTTGCAGATGATATTATTCTACTCTCTTTGACTAAATCAAGGCTACAAAATAAAATTGATATATTTAACAAAACATGTCACAACCTAGAACTTTAAATAAATGTGAACAAAACAAAAATAATAATTTTCTGTAGTAAGGATACTAATACTTCTTTCATATTAGATAAACAGAGAATAGAAATAGTAAAAGGAAATACTTATTTGCGCTAAAAGTAACAACAAATACAAATTGGAGTCAGCACCATAAAACCCAAATTAATAAAGCCAAACAACTGACATAAGCTCTTCTAAAATTCAGTTTTAAATATGGAGGACTTTTTATTGGAGCAACACTGCAAGCAGCTGAGTCCAAAATTAATCCAGTCCTATTATGTGGGACCAAAGTATGGGGCACAAGTTAATGTCCTGCTCTGGAAACTCCCCTATTGCATTTTTATAAAACACTTTTGATGGTCCCCTTATCAATACCCTTAGCAATGATTAGAGCAGAATTTGGCAAAATCCCAATAAGAGCAACTATGGACCTCAGACGCTTATCATACTGGATCAGAATTATTAATAACAAATTTTATATGTTACCATTAGCTTGTCTACAAAAAAAAAAAAAAAACTAAATGGTTATTGAGGGGTCTGAGTTCCAAGTGACTGTCTTCTCTTTTATTGACATTAAAAAAAATAATAACCTTCTTCACCTCTGGAAAGATTTCCAGAGGGCTATCTTAATACCCTCCACCAATGCAAAGCTCTAATAAAGAAGAGATTATATTCAACTGCACAAGAAGCAGATATCTTGGTAATCAGAGCACAGAAATGTGCCCCCTTGTATAGAATTAATAAAATCAATCATAACATGGAAAATTATTTCATGTTATCACTAACTCCAAACCAAAGAACATTTCTTAACTGGGTAGGGTTTGGGATTATAACTTTTATATATTTTCATTTTAACAACAACAACAAAAAAAAAATAGGGACAGCTCATAAAGAACTTAAATGTTTTAATACTGACGCAGTTGAAAGCATTCCTCACTTGATCATTCAATGTCCAATCTACTCCAACTTCCAACTAAAATATTTGATGAATATTTTAGCATGTTATAATAATATTAATTATGATGTGACTTTTATCCTCCTACATCCATTTACCAATAAGGATGCTGAAGCAATAACTTCCTTTCTTTCTTCAGTGGTTAAATAAAAAAGATGCATAACAAAATCAAAGAGTAAACAAATTAACATACATTGACCAATAGCGAATGCATTCAATATTTTCCCTTCCCCTAATTTTATTAGCATGCTCTTAAAAGCATGAAATGCTGTTAATGAACTATTATTAGCTTGAGAACAACTGTAGCCACTTTGCATACTAATGTGTAATACAGCATGTTATTTGATGTATAGAATTGCTTTAATTATTGGATTGTAACTTATAATGGATATTTTTATTTTAGTAGCAATCTAGTTACATTTTGACCTTGGATGAATAAATAAACTTATTGATTCTTTGTAAGCACTTGTATAAAGCCATCCAATGTGAAGGAACACTACTTCTACAGCCTTTCCCTCAAAACCATAACAAACCACCAAATTTGCCACTCCATGATCCATCCCCATTCCCCCATGCCAACAGCAACCCCCACTCCTTTCAGCCGCTCTGCAGTATCACCAAGTTTCCTTCCCCTCATTAAGCTTCCAAAACCCAGTCCATACTGTCCCAGTTCTGAATGGCTTTACATTCCAGTCCCTGTTTTAATCCTGTACATTGAAGATTCAATTTAAGCACTTACTAGCAGGAATGGTTTATCATGATTGTTGAGCCTTGTAATAGGTTTAGGTTTGGTATTTAGCAGGTGTGGGCTATGAAATAAACTATTTTTTAGCCTTATAGTGTTAAATACAAACCACAAATAACTGTCTACCCCATCAAAGGGCCTTACTGCCACCTTAAATTTGTAATGAGTATCTGACCACTACGATCTAGATACTGAAAACTATGTACATGAGTTACCACTTTTACATAAAAAAATATTTTACAACACTTAATATAGCCGATTTGTATACTGGCTAACAGTCAATGGACAGCAAAGAATGCTTCATATTGTTAGCATATCCAGATGCCCTTTGAGCTCAGACTCTGAAAGGTAATTTCCTCCACACTTGCCTGGTAACTGACTTGGGTGCTCGCATGTGGGTGAGTAGTGAGTTGACACTGATGGATGCAGCCCCCTCCCATTTCTAGTTGCTGGTTGTGGTGTCACTGATGAGTGTACATCACCATTGTGGTTTTCGGGGAAGCACACTCGCCATAATGGTGATCTTGGTTTTGCAGTTGCCATTATCACAAAGAACCCTTTTGGAGTAATTTTACTTTGAACAGTTTGCCTTGTATGTCAGCCATAATTTTTAGCAATATAGGTGAACTTCACTTAAAGCAACATTTTAGTGATATCGGGCAAAAAAATGTATCCTACCTATTTATCACTATAAAAGATTCCAGGCATCTTCCAGTTTATTTGATGGTAACATTTTCTAGTTCTGACAAAATTCGAGTCTGTTATAAATGTTTTCATTTAGTTTTTTTCTCAAGAAAAAAATATGTCCATCAGTATCATTATAAGTAACAAGGCTCTTCCCAATTGGTTGAGTCCCTGCCCTGCCAAAGTATTGTTTGCCACAGTTATTCTCATAGAACTGGTACTAGCTGGGTCACAGGGTGGGGGTGAGGTGGCAGGTAACAGAATTTCACTAGTAACTTCCAGTACTTAATATGGTGCCCATGGATAATGGGTGTCCCTGGACTGCCTGAAAACACCCCTGACCCCAACTGTATGCTACTCTCCCTTCTAGAGTATGCTACATGTGATTCTTTTGGTTTTTGCCTCACCTCTTCCTATGTCACTCGTGGTTGCAAGGAGCACATTAAAACCATCCATGTACTAACAAATTTCTGAGACTTACCCCTGGACTGAGAGACCTAATAAAACTCTTACTCATCCTTCTCCTCATGTCTGGTAATATTCACCCTAATTCAGGCCCACCGAGTAGTGATAAAATAGGCAAGGACCCCAAAGGGAAGCTAAAGGTTGTCTTCCTTAACTTCAAGAGCCTCCTTCCAAAATGTGCACAGTTTGAAGCCTGGGTGGCCATCATTCAACCAGATATAATTTCTCTCACAGAAACATGGCTTTCTCCCAAAATTCCTGATACCACCATCACACTGGGTGGCTATAACTTATTCAGGAAAGATGGACACTTTAAATGAGGGTGGTGGTTGGCTAATCTATCTAAAGGCTGACCTACAAGGCTATAAACTTAACCTTTGTAACCTTGCGAGTGACTGTGAATGTTTTCTTTTTTAACTTTATTTGTCTCTACTACCTGGAGAACTCCTTCCAGCAGCCTCGGGGGCCCCCCCCAGCCTCTACCTCCTCCCGTGATTGCTTCACCCCTCCTTTCATATGCCCCTGCACTTCCTCCAGGTCTGAACCCCCTGGAGATAGGGCCATCCTATCTGATCAGGGTGCTGTATCTAAGGGCAAAGTGCTAGGCACACATGAGAAGACCCCAAGGAGAGGAGTTTAGTACGGGATTGGGAGTGTGGGCTTTGAGGAGGCTGAGGTGCCTTCATCTATCCCCAGGAGTGTTTTTTTTTCCATTATTGTAACTTTCCCCTTCAGAGTGCGTTGTGACATGGCAACGTTATGCCACAACTCGGCCCCTGCATCCACTGCATCATCACGCTGGGCACCCCTGATTACCACCAGAGGCCACTCCAGGAGCAAATGCATCTCCCTTACCCTCCCCAGGAAGAGAGAGTAATCATTTGGACACTCAATCTCTCCCCCCTTGCCAACCCCATGTGACCCGGGCTCATTCCTGAACCCGGGTTGCCGGCGTGGCGCAAGGTGTGGCATCCAACACCTCAACCCTCAGCGCCACCAGGCTGGCTGACTGTGAATGTCTGTCAGTTAAAATCCTGCTTGGAAGGGTCTTAAATCACTTGTCATAATGTCAGTCTATATACCTACAGGCAAACAAAAATTAGGCCTTGAAACATTTCCAAGGTTCTTCAAGCAAGCCAGCCATAACTGGGAAACCATAGTCACTAGTGACTTTAATACAAATTGGGAAACCAAATCTAGTAATTCCCATAGGCATCCGGTGGCCAGCCTATTCCTAATGCAGCTAGTTAAAGGCTGCACTAGGACCGACTGCAAAACTGGTGCCAGAACTCTCATTGACTGGATACTAGCCACCCATCTGCAAAGGCTAAATGGGGTCACAGTCCTACCAGATTTAATCAGTGATCACTCTCCAGTACATTGTGCCTGGACTGCTAAACTTCCAAAGCCATCCCTGAAAACTATCAACAGCAGGTTCCTTTGTATAGGCTTAATTGAGGATTTCAAGGCACACTGGCCCAGAAAGATTGTAGCTATCTCGATTCTATCCCCAATATTGACAGGGCCCTTGACTTCTTCATCAGTCAGTTTAATGCTGCCCGTGACAAATTTGCTGACTACAAAAAAAAAAATGCAAGGTTTCTGGCACTACAGCAGAGTGGGTCACCCCTGCACTTCTAGCCTAGATGTGTGACAGGGATGATCTGTGGCAATGAGCTAGAGAATTCGGCACACCAGATGACCAACAAAAGTACAAAGAAGCCCACAATTAGTGCACACAGGGAACAAGGCAGGCAAAAGCTACATATGACAAAGAACAATCAGTAAATAACTGGAGTAACAGAAATAAATTCTAGTACAACATAAAGGAACTCATGGGTAAAAATGATGAAACACCCCCCAAAATGCTCAGTTCCAACAGGGCTGTCACCCTTGCCCCAGAAGAGATAGGTAATAATATTCAACAATGCCTTCTATCCCCCAACATAGATGTCAGATCCACTGTTAAAAACAGTAATGATGCAACCAATAGACCTGATCAAAACCCTCATAACCCTGAATTTTATTTCAAATCCATCACCTTAGCTAACCCTATCAAATATGTAAAATGAATCATGGGTAAAACTGGGGGTTGGGGGGGTGATATCATTGACATGGAATTGGTGGCCTTGTCCTTAGAGGAACTTCCACTTCCCTTGACTAAATTATTTAACTTCTCCCTGCAATGTTCCCAGTTCCCAGGAATCTAAAAAATCACATTAGTCACTCCAGTACATGAAGGTGGTAACTGATCCAATGTTGCCAACTGCAGGCCTATTTCAATCCTCTCATCACTGTCCAAGGCACTTGAATGAATCATATCGGACCAACTTGTATAACATTCAGTATTAAACAGCAACACAGTTTCAGGAAGTCCACAGTACTAGTACTGCCCTTATAGAGTACACCGACTTCCTGCATGAGGCCATTGATGGTGGCCAACTAGTGGGTGCCATCTATATTGATTTAATAAAAGCATTTGATCTGTTAAACCATTCATTATTGCTCAATAATCTCTAAACATTAGACCTCTCACCAGACACGGTAGCCTGATTCCAAAGCTACCTCTCTGATCGCACACAAAGAGTAAAGATTAATGGAGCATTATCAGATGTTAAAAGCATCTCAAAAGGGGTGCCACAAGGCTCAATACTGGAACCACTTCTCTTCGGCCTGTTTATAAATAATCTCCTTGTAACATACCCCACCTCAAAGGTGCTTCTCTATGCAGATGATGCCCTCATTTATACCAGTAGTACAAACCAGGAGAGACTTTGCAGTGACCTTCAAAATGGCTTTGAAACCCTTGAGGAATGCTTCAACCTAAATAAACTAGTCTTCAACTACAAGGAAACCAACACTATGCTGTTCTCTGGTCCACAGGTGAAAAGCAAGGTTCCTCCCTTTGCCATACGTAATGCTAATGGTACTATGTTGGAGGCAATGTCAGAACCTCACTGAAAAAGCAAGCTGCCTTGTGGTATCCAGCACTGTTCTTCTACTTTTAGATTATGGCCTCCCAGTCTATGATGCTGCCACTGACTCTGTTCTTCACAGAGTCAGGATGGTACTAAATAAGGCTTGCCACTTTGCACTTGGTGCAGACAGGCTCACCCATAGCTGTTTCCTATATTCCACACCAATTGTCTTCCCTTCCAGGACTGAATAAGGTACCAGACTTGTCTGCTCAGAAAAAAAGCACTGTTGGGCCTTGATCCACCTGCCATACAAAACCTTCTCTGCCATGTTACCAACCAATACTCCACTTGAACCATGTCTAGGAATGCCCTGCTAACACCCTTCATAAAGACAAACCAGGCCATGTGATCATTTGGAGTCAGAGCACCACAATGTTTGAACTAAGTTCCTGAATCCCTGGTAGGGCTCCCCAAAATTTTCCTCTCTAAGATAGAACTGAAACAGGTTCTCTTGCTTGAATACAAATGTAACTTTTACAACAGACATATTTGGCTATTACAACTGATACTATAGTATTTGATACCACTGTCTTCTCCAAATAAGCTGAGATCATGGATAATGCACTTGCAATCGCTTGTACATTACTGCCCTGATTAGTTGATTACATGCTGTATTGTGGACTTGTAACTACCTGCCTGTACCAAAATTTGACAAGGTTCCACTAGAGCTGCTTACATGTGCATTTTATTTGTGATTTCTCTGTGTACATTGTTCTTGTCCCAGATGTGAAACCTTTGTAAAAGAGCACCTGTGATCAAAGGTTTTCTTTCTAAAAGAATAAATAAAATAATATGAAAATAAAACATTTAGTTTAGAAATGGCATTGTAGACCTGGCATGATTTAGGACTGAGAAAAAAAACTCATGGTGGGCAGCATATGAGTTCCCTAAAAAAGTAGATTTGTCAGCTATGCTAATGTATTTATTAGCTGTAGAGGAAATTAACTTTTTGGGAAAACATTTTTCATTGCACTGCTGCTTTAAGGCAGAGAATGAAAGGAATATTATGAACTGACCGAACAGGAACTTATATGTTTCTTGATATTATGTTATACTGTGCATGATAGATTAGTAATCAGGGTTGCTTGGGAATCACGACAGCATGACAAAATGGCATTTATTTATTTATTGAAATAATCAGAAACAACCTTTGAGCACAAATCGCTCATTTGCAAAGGTTTCACATCAGCTAATAGCAAATACAGTAGACAATACAGAGTACAAAAATTCAGTTTACATTCATGGTATTCAGCTCAACGGGAGCCTTATTGCCTGTCTACTAGTGGTTGCATAGGTAGACAGGATCAGTAGGTACATTATAATTAATGGGTCTCCCCCTTTTGCCATAGAGAGACTGTGGTGTAATTTGCCATTATAAAGGAGCATTTATAACAGCAAATACGCACGGTTCTGCTCCCTCTACGCATACGTCATGCAACGTCTCCCTTCTTGGCTTGCTGCTTCCTTCTGGCCCACAGCCCAGCCGCCAACCAAACACAGTGGCAAGTAGAGTTAAATATATAAACAACAAGAACTTCATCTTTAACAGATATGGGGATACCAAAATATTTAAAAACAAAAAAACGTGAAACCTTCGAAATTGAAACCTGCTAACCGGACGAAAACAATACTGGGGCGTGGCCACACTGAAAATGCTGCTATTTTATATAATTACTGTGGCCAAAAAGGGGAGACCCAGCAATTATATAAAATAAAATATGGGGTAGTGTGTGTAAACTCGAAGTTTACACGCACCCTTCGGGTTAGATGCTGTGCACAAACCCCTTGAGTTTCGCACTCGGGGTTTATGTAGCATTTAAACCCTCAGGTGTGTGTGTAAATTCTAATTAAACATACCACCCCATACTTTATTCTATATATAATACATAGAGGATAATGGATGGCCATTGAACAGTAACAAAGCTGTAATCACTTTGAGAGGTTTCCATGACAACTTGGTAAACCTTCAGAGCATAGCTTGAGAGGTTTATCATTGTCCTGGTAACCCTGAGAAACTATTTCAGCTTAGTTACTGTCCAATGGCCATCCATTAGCTTGTACGTGTATGGGGCACAATACACTATAAAAGCTAAAGCCACTGAAAAAGGACTTTTTGATCTGGCATCATTTGACACTGTAAAGACTGTAACCATCTTACCTATTTGGAAGAGTCAGTAATCAGGCCATTGGATCACACAAACGTGGCATTTATTAAGAAATGTGGATAAAATTAACAATAATACAGAGAATGTAACCACTCTAGTAGGGAACTATAAAACCACTACATTTTTAAACTTAAATGCGAGTCACAACAAAAGAAATACAACATTTAAAAAAAAAAAAAACTGGCCTGGAGATCTGTTTGGCTGACACAGATCACATGTTGCCTGGTAGCATGGGATCATGGATGAGGTACCAACGGCAACTTCAGTTTAAAAATGTGGAGGGGTTTTGTAGTGCCTTACTAGAGTGGTTACATTCTCTGTGCTATCTGTACTACTCGTGGTCATTGCTATTTATCAAAGGAAAAATCCTGAATGCCTTGGCAATCAGTAGCTTCTGTGACTTACAACTGTCACAGTGGAACTGCTATTTGAAAGAGTATGCAAAAGTTAGCGATCTCCATTCTGGACAAAGAACTTTGAATGGAGTCAGCATTCTAATTGTTATGACATCATTATGAAATATTGAGGCATGGTTTTAACAAGATCAAGATGTCATAACGATACCATAACAAAGCAGTAAACTTCTTGAATTTGGTAGTTAATAAGGGCTCCCCATACAGTATAAATAAATAATCCGTATACAGTACGTTAATGTATCAGTGAGACTTAGGTTGGGTCAGGGCAGTGGCAAGCTGAGTTCAGGGACAGATTATCTCTGAGGACCTGCTTGAATTGTGAGATTTTGGGCAGACTGGTTATGCTGGTAGGGAGTTCATTTATCCACACTGCTGCCCAGTTTGCAAAGGAGCGCTGACCCAGGCTCATTCTTCACGGCGGTATTTCTAGGGCCTGCCGGGTCATGCTCCATGTGGCGTAGGTGTTCTGGATGGGTCTCAATAGGGAGCTAATGGTGGCTGGTGTGAGGCCTAAGAGTGCTTTCTTGGCCAATAAGATTGTTTGGTAACGGAGCTTTGCATGGAAGGGGAGCCAGTTTGTAAAGGCATATAGGTTGCAGGTATGTGTGTATATTTATGTGAGCCAGTTACAAAGTGGCATGCTTTATTGAGCAGCATCCTGACTCCATCTAAGACTGTGTCAGTGGCTGAATCATAGACTGGAAGACCATAGTTGATGAATGAGAGTACTGAGCTGGATATTGCCTGGCATCTTCCTTCCTCAGCTAGATTCAGCCTTTGTCTAAAAAGGTTCCCAGTTTACTACTTCCAATCTGAACAACATTATCAATGTGCTCTTTGAGTGATAGGATGTCGTCAAGGATGATCCCCAGGTATCTAAAGGTTTTTACTTGCTCCAGTGGGGCACCAAGTGTGTTGTGTAAGCTGGGTGGGATTGATCTATTTTTACTGTCTGTCCCTGTGAAGAGCCTAGTTTTGGTTTTTTTATATATAAGTACAAGTTTCTTGTACTTAAGTTAAGATTCTAGGGCCTCTAAGCTACACTGGAGTTCCTGAGTAAGGTTGTTGTGCAGCGAGTCGCTGTAATAAATCACTGCATCATCTGCATGTAGCAGTATCTTTGCCTTAGTATTCACTTTCAGCAGGTTGTTAATAGACTGAATAGTAGAGGGTCCAGGATTGACAACTGAGGGACCCCTACTGTGACACTCCTCTCACTTGACAGGACCCCATTTATATTCACTCTCTGTGATCATTTAGCGAGGTAACACGATCCATGATGCGGTGTCCTTAGAAAGGCCAAGGGAGTGAAGCTTAGTGATTAGCAATGTGTGGTCCACGAGACTGAATGCTTTCGTTGTCTATGTAGATTGTGCCAACTGCTTGGCTTTTGTCCAGAGCCTTGTGGAGGGAGTTGGTGTTCTCCATGAGAGCTGTGATTGTACTGTGGGGCTTTCTGAAGCCATGTTGTTCTGGGCACATTAGGTTATACTTGTTTTAGTACTCCACAAGCTGATCAGACATGATCCTTTCTAATGCCTTAGACAGAGGGGACAGAATCAAGAAAGGTCTATAATTGGAGACATTAGAGCTGTCCCCATTCTTAAAGACAGGTGCAACTATGGCTTTCTTCCAAACCTGTGGAAATTGGGAGAGCCTCAGCAAGAGGTTGAAGATTTTATTTAGGGGGAAAGCTACTCTGTTCAGAGCTATACCTAACAGCTTCTTGTCAATCCCGTCACTCACGATCCTAGTTTTGGCTAATGCTCACTTGATTTATTTGATGGTATCCCTTATCATGACACACTTAAAATAAAATGTAGGTATAGTTGGGCTTGTGTCCTTGTGGACCTCCTCGGCTATTTGTGAGTGGGGTTGATTGACAGGGAGCACCGAGCTTTGATCTGTGAAGGCTTTATTGAAAGCTTCAGCTATGTGTTCTGGGGAGGTAACCACACCTCCAGGGGCGGCAAGCATGGTTGGTGGGGCCTTATTACTCTTTCCCATTAGCTCTCTTAGGGCAGCCCAGAATTTCTGGCTATTACCATGTCTGTCACTGAATTGTTCTTTGAAGAAATCGGCCTTGTTTGGACACCGAGAAGGCCTTTGATCGGGTCTCATGGCGTTTTTTATTTCAAACCATGCAGGCTTATAGGATACCAAATGTTTTTATTAAATGGATCTGTTTACTGTATTCTACTCCTAGGTCCCGAATGTTTTGTAATGGAGTATTATCAGACACTTTTAGGCTGAAGAGAGGCACGAGACAAGGTTGCCCCCTGTTCCCTTTCTTTTTTAATTTGTATTTGGAAACGTTGACTAGACAAATTATTTCTCACCCGCAAATTCCAGAATCCCAATCAGTCCTCATGTTTTCAAGCTCTCCACGTATGCAGATGATATTCTGTTACATTTAACAAACCCGGAGGTCCTGTTGCCCATAGCACTTAAAGTCTTATCTGATTTTGAAGGCCTGTCGGGATACAAATTGAATTTATCCAAAACTGTTATCCTTCCCCTTAATTCGGCAACTCAGAAACATATTATTCTATTGGAGATGCAGAATTGTTGGTCTTCAAGTAGCCTTAAGTATTTGTGGATTAACCTCATTCAAGGGACAAAACCCTAGTTCATGGTAACTTACCACCTCTACTTAATGATATTGAGGCTGATTTAGACCACTGGCAAGTCTTGCTATTGTCTCTTTGGGGAAGAATTTCAGTGGCTCGTATGAAAATGTTACCAAGAGCTCTTTACCCAATAAGTATGATAGGGGTTCCCTTTCTGCAGGTCTGGTTCACAAGGCTTCATCAGATTATTGTTGGTTTCTTGTGGAAAGGGAAATGACCTTGCATTACTTACTCAGAACTGTCTTTAGCAAAAAGCCATTGTGGGCTCCAACTACCAGACTTCTCTTGGTACTACTTAGCTTTCCAAGCCAGTAAATTCCTAGCCTAATTTCTACCAGCCATGGGAATTTATTCTGGACAGCCTCACCCACAGTGAAAAATACATAGAACTTTACTGTTGCAAAGTTCACAGTCTTGTACCCACGTCACTACCCTATATTACTGATTCCTGTCTTCCTGTGGCCCTTCGAGCTATTCCACTGGGGTAGTTGGTTCATATTAAAGGGTAATTATGTCATCTTTTGCAATATGTTCCTCAACGAGACCTCTGGCAGTCACTTCAGTTCAATCCAAATATCAGAAGTGGAAAAAAAACATTCCTTTTACCTTCTTGCCACATGTTGATCTGCAGAAGGTAGCGGATCTAGTACATATAGATCAGTTAATTACTTTTTCAGAATTTTGGGGCTTATTTCAACCTCATCAGTTGTCTGCTTTCTCCTTTTTCTAGCTTCAGCATTCCTTGCAAGAATTTTTTGGGTCCGTGACCATGGCTTTGGAATTTAGCAGACAAAGTTACCCAACTGCATGCAAATTCTGTTCTTTATAAGGCTGTAAGAGAAATGTTAGGGACTGCAGCCCTGCCAAAATGTAAATATTGAGAGAAGGAATTTCCAGATGTTGCACCCATCATTAGATCCATCGTCCCTTGGAATTTTATGCACTGCTACATTAAGTTGGACAAGTTAAGGCATATGCAATATAAACTCTTACACCATGCTTATTACACTCCACAGTGGTTATTTGTCTTTTCGATTCTTGATTCCCTGACTTGTGGCAAATGCAAAACTCAAGAAGATACACTTAGGCACCTTTTATGGGACTGTCTTATTATTCAGAACTTCTGGGTCAATATTGAATCCCATCTGGATCCTCTTTTGGGTCTTCAAGATTGTTTTAAACTGGAACTGTGCTTGTTGGGCATTGGTATTGACCATTTGACCAGGTCACAAAAATGTTACCTTGCCCTGATTACAGCCATGGCAAACTTGTTAATTTTAAGGCACTGGATGGACAGTCAGCCTTCTTCCTGTAAGGAATGGCATGCAGAAATGTAAACTACCATATTTTGAGGATGGAGAAATCATCAGTTAGTTTGACACAATATTTCTAGCTACAAAGACAGATGGGAGAAGCTGGATGATCTTCTCTAAACTGCCTAAGAATAGTGTAGTCTAGTATATATATTTTTTGTCCATGTTGGCTTTCCTCCCTTTACTCTCAAATTCCTCTCTTCTCTCTGTGATCTCCTGGGTGCCTGGGGTCCACTCCAACATGTAACACTTCCTCTCACTTTCACTTCCTAAACTTCTAGCATTCATATATAATTTCCTGCTGCACCTTTCTGGAAAACTTGTTTGCTTTCTCTTCTTAATTGACATAGCTTCATTCTTCCATCACCTGCTGTACCCTACTGAGTAACCTGCACTTATTATATACCTAATCTACGCCCCCCTCACCTATTGCCTTCCTACCCCCTACACTTTCTCTCTAGTTTCACTTCACCTATTACTACCTGGCTTCTACTGCTCTCACAGCACTTTATCCCTCACTGATTGAACGTTGCTTAATCACTCTATTTGACCTGAATGTATTGTCATTTGTAAATTTTAATGCTGAATTTTTCTTACTACCTCAGTCTTAGTCATGTTCTACTGTTAATGCCTCATACATCTACCATACATGTAACTTGGTTGAACATTGCTTAGTCACTTTATTTGACCTGATTGTAGTTGTCACATGTTAAATTCTACTGCAGTATTGTTCTAACTTAAATTTTTGTCATTCTCTGCTGTTAATGCCTCAAACATCTATATGTAACCTGTATTTTGTTCCATAATGTTCCCTTGAAGTTTGTCTCTGTACTGTCCCGGTTGTACCTGAAAATAGTCATTTTTTGGCTAGTGCACCTACCCAGTAAACAAAAACTAAATAAATAAAAAAAACATTTTGCATAGTTTCCTTGCTCATGTAGTAGTTTAATTTTTTTCCCACCTCACTTCTTACTATATTTAGGGGATAGATTCTGTTTTGACTGGCCCCTCTCATAGTTTGTAGCCCATGGTTGGTAGTGCAATATTTATTCTTGTGGACTGATACTCCTTGTTTCTACTTTTTAGTGGACTATGTTATTATTGTTTGCTGCTGATGCCTTTCAGATGGATGTGTTAATTGATTTCTTTTATTTTGTGTTTCCTTCATGTACCTTGTATTTATTATCAATATTTCAATAAAGTATATTCAGTTTAACAATAAATCAGCATTGACTGCTCTTATAGCTCTGGTGCATCTGTTCCTGGCTTCCTTGTATTTATTTAAGTCAGTAGGCACCTCTGTGTTCTTTGCTCTGTTTCATAGATTGTCCTGGGTCTGCCTAAGCGTGAGAAGGGCAGACGTGACCCAGGCAGCAGTGGAGCCAAATTAATTACAGGCTGCTATAAAGTGCATTGTGAAGTATTTCAGGGCCAGATTTACATCTGAGTATTTGTCTGGGGGGTCCAGTCAGTTCTGACTAGATATTCCTTGAAGTCACCAATGTGTTGCTTGTGTGGAACACCACTATTAATTATTCTGGGGATTTCTGTATCCGTGCATTTCACTCACACAATACTGGTAAGTGGTCACTAATGGCATCTGGTAGCACTTGAATCCTAACCAACCTATCTGGGTGACTGGTGAGTACCCAGTCAATTAAGGTTTTGGTGCCTATCCTATAGTTCACTCTTGTGTGGTCCTTAACTATCTGAGTCAAATAGAGGTTTGCAACTAGGTCCTTGAGAGTGGTGCTTGTGTTAAATGCCCAATTAATGTTGAAATCCCTGACGACTATAGTTTCCCAATTTGGAGCAAGCTTGGGAGTGGTAGTTAGTGAATGAGTTGAGGTAATACTGTTGTTTTCCCAGAGGTATGTAAACTGTAGCAGGTTGATGAATTTTTTTGCTATAACCAATGAGAATTCTTATGGCAAGGCATTCACAGTTAGGTGAGAGGGGCACAAGTGCCACTTTCTGCACTTGGAGAGAGGTGCGTAAATATGTGAGACATCCCCGGCCCCTCTTGCCGACTTGATCCTGGTGATACACATTATAACCATTGAGGGAGATGGCATCATCTGTTATTTTAGGGTTCAGCCAGGAATCCAATATGGATATAATGTCAGGTTTTATCTGTTTTACCTATGCTTCAAGCAGGGAGAGCTTAGAGAGCAGACTTCCAATGTTAAGTGATACTAATTTAAGCTTAGGTTTGTGAGGAATGTGCACCTTGTTGCTGTAGATGGGTCCTGGGTTGGGATGCACATTCCCAGACAAAAGGAGGAGCACAGTTATTAAGGTTTTTCAGATAGGCCAAGAGGAAGCCAGGCTGAGGCCAATCCTGGCCCTGCTTTGGCCAGGTTGGCATGAGGATTTGTGAGTAGTGACAGACAAAAGATCCAGGTCACCATATTGTGGAACACTTTAGAGGGTAAAGCTCTAGTCAGGGGGCATCTCAGTTTGAGATAATCAGATGCATTGGTAGTGTGGTGCAAGGTGTATTGTTGATCCATTTGGAGGGGAGGCAGATGTGAGTAGACTCAGCTGACTTCTGTACCAGGATATTTATGTGTGCAGGCAACCATGTTCTGGCAACTATGGGAGGGTGCTCTAATGTCCATCTCAAGCATATCTGGCAGATGAAGTAGAAGGAATAGAGCTATGCAATATAGCTTTATTGGTACTAGAGACATGTTGGTTGAAGTAGAAATACTCAGTCCTTGAGCAGCCATCTTTCACAGTGAGTGATCGAAATTGTGCAATTTAGGTGCATGAGGATTGGGAGAGGTTGTTATCAAGTTCTTCAGGTTGTGGTTTTGCACCTGGAGCCCACTAGAGGGGGTAACATTTGACATGTCTGTGCAGGTTCTTCAGGTTGTGGAAATAAGAACCAGTGGTGCTCAGGCTTGGATGCTGCACCTGTAAAAAAGATTCAACACAAAGAGAGAAAACTAGTGCACAAACAAAGACTTCATGAGTCCAAAAAATACTGCTGAGTAGTTTAATGGTGCACAGACACACAAACTGAACACAGAAACCCCAGCGCTTTGAGCCTTTGTGGACTCTTTGTTGGGGGGACGGGCAAGAAGTATTGCAGCCACACATTTAAAGGCCACAAATTAAAGATACAGTGCCAAATAGTAATCAAAACGTAGCCATATGAGTGCATAAAAGTAGCTAGAATGAGCTGGTGGTAACAATACATACTAACTGCATGTCTCAAAAAATAAATTCATCAAAAATGTATGCATCATATATCATAGGTAATTAAACAAATCCAAAGTTTAGATGCAAATCCATTGAAGTTTGAGACATCTGGTTCTAATAAAGTATTCCAAGGATCACAGGAGAGAAAAGGAAAAACACAAAGACAGTCACATAAAGCTGAAGGAGGAGAAATGAGAAAGGGGGTATTTTTTCTGTCTTTCATTTGTTTTAGAGTACATTAGGAGTCTCATTTTATAGTATGCACTAAAATCCCCAAACAGTTAAACAGAAATACTTCTCAAAAGTATAGGGAAGTAATGGCTAAATGCTTAAACAACTCAGGAGACCATGAAAAATAATAAATAATACAATTATATACTTGAGGTAGACTGCTTCACAAGGCATTACCTTGCTTAAAACTGGTCAAACATTAAGGGACTTTTATTCAGAAGCTTTATTCAGTTTATTTATTTATTTAGTTTTTGTTGACCGGGTAAGTGCACTGGACAAATTCTGCCTATTTTCAGGCATGACCTGGAGGAAGGGGATACAGATGAATGCCAACTGACTTTGAACCAGATTAAGCTGTTGGTGGTATTTTAGTGAATGGGGGAAATTTGGCCAGGGCACTGGGGAAATTCCCCTACTCTTCCAGCAGGGGGCTTGACATCCTGCAGAGTGGAGAAGCTCAGTTTGGAGCTGGACAGCAGAAGAAGAGGAAGTGCTGATGTGGCAGTGTCTATGTTGGATGTTCTGAGTAAGGACATGTAGGAGACTGGAGAAAGGGCCTCCTCTCCAGTTTTCATTCCCACTAGAGGCAATGGAGCAAGCTGAGCAAGAGGTTGGAGAGGAGGAGAAGGAGATCAATCACAGCAAAATGGAAGACAGAGAAGTTACAGTGGGTCAGAATATGCCTTCTGTGGAGACAGAGGACGTAGACCAGGAAAATGTGAGTAAGATTGCTTTCAAAGAAAAAAATGCAGGAAAAGTAATGAAATCTAGGAAAGTGAAAGAAATGAGCAGTTTAAAAGAAAAAGCTGAGCAGGAAAAGGGTAACGAGAATGATAGGTCACAAGCCTGTCAAAAGCAGCTATGTGCGAATGACGCAGCGGCATCAAAGAGAGCCGCACCCTCGCCAGCTGATAAATGCTCAGCTGTTGGCAAAGCTCTAAAAGGGAAAGCCAAGGACAGTCAGAAATGACTTTGCCTAAGTAGAGCTGTGGAAATTAAACAAAGCAGTAATGAAGAAGGAAAAAAGTCGGAGGATGTAAAAAAAATATGGACACAAAAACAGGGGGTTCAGGAGAAAGTAAGGAAACAACAGAGGATGATTCGAGAAAAAAATGTTTTCAGACTTTAAAGACACTCCAGAATGGGTAACTGAGGCACTTGAGCAAGCAGGATGGAAAAGAAAGGAAGATGGGTCAGGTTGGGACCCAAATAGGCCCAGCGCTTAAGGTAGTGGCCTGGGGAAACAAGGAATAAACAGAGAGGCAGCTAAAATTGATGATGAGCAAGAAATGGGTAGGAAAGATCAAGATAAAGAGACAGATGCAGATGATACAAAAAAATTGGAGTTAGAAAGTAATCCAAATACAAGTGATGAGACGTCGATGGAGCTTAAGCAAAAGACTCTCCAGTCTGATAAAGAAGCAGATAAAGAGGCTGAGGAAAGTGGAAAGGAGCAGAAAGAAAAGACACGGGGAGAGAATACAAGAGAAAAATAATTTCCCAATCAAAGTAAACCCCAACAAGCCAAATGAAGAAATGCAGTCAGGTTAAAATTTAGGGGGCCAACAATTGAGGTCCCAGATAGAATATTCATTGGCAGAAACCTTTTGAAGGAGAGCATGAAGTTCTATCCATTTGAGATTTATGTCTCATCCATGTTCATGTCAGCACAGAGTATGATGTGAGTTTTAAACATCCAGGGGGCCTGGATAGATTTTGGAAACTATACCACCAGCTAAGGAACACAGATTTATGGAAAGACCTGATTGCGATACCTCTAACTAAACCAGCCTTTAAAATAGCAACTGTACTGTTTAGGAACAAAGGTGTTAATGTTATAGACATAAACTTTTGGATGAAACAAAGGTGCATGGTACATGGGCCACCAGAACCCATCTTAGATGAAGAAAACATATGGACTGGAGGATGGAAGTATAAGATCACATTAAAACAGATTGAAGGAGAGATACTACATTTACAAAACTGCTTTTTTCTGGGGCAGGACAGAGGAATAGTCTTTTATGCTGGCCAACTATGCACTTGTTTGTTGTTGTTTGTTTAAAATTTATTTTTATACAGGTTAATCTGTTGGGGAGTAAATCCCCATTTACAACAAATACCTGTGGGTATGCACTTGTTATAAGTGCGGAGAAAGAGGACACCTGAGTGATGCCTGTGAGAAGATTAAATGTGGCTTGTGCAGTAAGGTGGGACATTTTGGAGCAGAATGTAAAAGTAAAGTTAATGTAGCTTGTGTGAGGAGGAAGGGCATGTCTTCTTGCAATGTCCATGGATGTCACACAATAGCCCTGATCCTGGTGAAAGAGCGGAACAGGACATATATTTAGCAGTGGCACAAAAAGAGAAAGGTCAGCAAGACAAAGTGATTCTTGACGCTCTAAATGAAGAAAGAAGGGAGCAGCAGAAGGAAAAGGGACAAACGGAGTTGGAACCACTGCACACAATAAAAGTAAAGACAGATGGAAAAAAGGTTAATAAAAATGATGGGAATACCCAAACTCCAGACAAAGAGGTAGCTCAAAGCAAGTTTGCTATGGTTACTAGATCAAAAAACAGACACCAAGGGCAGAAAAAGCCAAACATTGTGTATGAAAAAAATAGAGAAGGGGTAGAGCTAACAAATTGGTATACCTTATTGCAAGATAAGGAGTGGACCACAATGAATGAGGTTTCTGATAAATCTTGTCCAACTTCCTCACAAAATCAGGATTTTATAGATGCTGAAACCAGGGACACACAGGCATCTAAAAAATGGAAAAAATCGAAAGGCACTGGATGAGGCACAAACATAAACTGTAGTAATGGACTGCCTAAAATGCAGAATGTGCAATGTTAATAGTATTAAACATAGGAAAAAGAGATTAACCACTTTTAAGAGATTATTTATTTATTTAGTTTTTGTTGACTGGGTAAGTGCACTAGACAAATCGTGCCTATTTTCAGGCACGACTCGGGGGAGGGGGATACAGATGAATGCCAACTGACCTTGAACCAGATTAAGCTGTTGGTGGTATTTTTCATGAATGGAGGAAATTTGTCCATTACACCAGGGAAATTACCCTGCTCTTTTTGAGAAGTGCCATGGGATCTTTATCATCCACCTGAACTACCACCAGAACAGGCAGATGGGACCTTGGTTTAGCGACTCATCCGAAAGTTGGCACCTCAGGAGTGCAGCACCCCCCTCATGCTGCACTACAGTGTCAGTATTGGGATATTAACCTAAGTGCCTCATGTGGGGATAGAACCCATAGCCTACTGATCTCCCTGCCTCAGAGGTGAGTGTGATGCCTGCTGAGCAACTTTGAACCAGATTAAGCTGTTTTAAGTGATCTCAAAAGTAATATTTTTTTCTTTCAGGATACAAGATTTAATACTATAGATGAAATACAGCAGGCACAGAAAGAGTAGGTCTGGGGGCCTTCTTTATGGTCCATAGGTGAGGAGTGGCATTCAGGGGTGGAGTTAGCTTTTACAACACAGCAGGTAAAAATTTTGAAAATAGCGGATCTTGTCCCCAGTAGGGCCTTTTTCTCATTAAAAGTCTTTCTGCAAGGTTAATAGTGTTATACAACCCGCAGGTTAAAACAGAAAGAAATAGACTAGTAAGTATGATAGAGCCATATTTGCATACGGCAAGACTGGTCTTATGGGGGGGGGGGACTTCAATTGCAGCATGTCTAAAGCAGATTGGGGAAGAGTCTCCCAGAAAATCTTCTGTGACACAAACCTGTTAAAATTTTTTTGGAAAAAGCAGACATGGAAGAAGCATGCAAGATTATGGGAAAAAAAAGGGGAGAATACATACTTTAAAGGGGGTGCGATCCACAATAATAGATTTTTGGATAGTTTCAAAAATGTCCACTATTAAAAATATAAGAAATATTCCTATAGAGACATCAGATCATATGTCAGTTGAAATTACAGTTGATCTCAGGAAAAGAATGGTGTTTGGAAAGGGATATTGGATGATGAATGTGGAGAAGTTACAGGACGTAAAGTGTAAGGATAAAATAATAGACTTATTGAGTGCAAGGGAAACGGTTGTGGAAATATATGAGGATATATCTGAGTGGTAGGAGGATATTAAATATACTATTAAGCAAATAATGATTGAAGAAGGTCATAAAACTGATGAGGCAAAGTATGGGAAATACTTAAGTTTAAGAGCAAAATTATACAAGTTAATGACTAGGCAAACTAAATATAAAACAAATGAAACACAACAAATAGAAGAGATAAAGGAAGATATGAAGAAATATCAATATAATAGAATAAAATCTTTAATTATGGAACAGAAAAGTGGAACGCAAGGGTGAAAATATCAGACATACCCATTTGACAGTAATAAGGACAGATTAAAAGAGAGGGTGATATATGAGTTAACAGATGATAAAGGCCAATCATTTATTCACATAGAGAACATTAAGTGTGTAATACAAGAATTTCTTAAACAAAAGTATCAAAAGTCAATAGGATAAAGAAATTCTGGAGTTTTTTTCAGGGTTAAATATGACTAAATTAGGAGCAGAGGAAGCTAAAACAATTAGTAAAGAAATTGTAGAGGAGGAGGTAAGAGAAATGGTTAGAACATTAACCCAAAATACTTCACCAGGAGTAGATGGCATTCCAAACATATTTTATAAGATTTTTTTGGATCAGTTAACTCCTTTATCGGTAAAAGTATATTTTTTATGGGGGACAACTTTCAGAAAGCATGAGACAAGGAATAACTGTGTTTCTCTATAAGAAAGAGGATAGAACAAAGATAAGAAACTGGAGACCAATTAGTCTTTTAACATCAGATTATAAAATATTAGCTAAGATTATTAACAACTGCTTAGGAACCTTTTCTGATAATCTGATTTTGGAGACGCAAACTTGTGCAGTACCAGGGAGGAAGATCTAGCAACATTTGTTATACTTGAGGGAACTGATTAAAAAAGGGCAAGAGAAGGGGCTGCAAGGATATCTGTATGTACTAGACCAGGAAACTGTCTTTGATGTGGCAAAACATTCATATATTTGGAACATTCTGTCATAATTTAATATTCCAGATAGATTATTAAACAGGATTAAAGCTTTTTATAGGGGGTTACAAATATGTCCCATGGTTAATGGACATCTGGGTATACATATGTTTATTCATAATGGGGTGTGGCAGGGATGTCCATTAAGTCCATTTCTATATGTTTTTTGCTTGGACCCAATTTTAAGGAAAATAGAAACTGATGGTCTATTACAAAATGTGATTTGGGAAGGGCAACTCTTAAAGAAAATGATGGCTTATGCAGATGATTGTGTAATTTTGGTAAAGGATCAAAACAAGCAGGAGAAAGGATGTTGGAGGTAGTAGAGGAAAACAGTTTGTATACTGGTATCGTAATAAATAAAAGGAAAAGCAAATTATATCCATTAAGGAAACTAAGGTACAAAGAAAGGAGAGGTAGAAGTGGTGCAAGGGAACATTAAGATTTTGGGGATCCTCTTTGGAGGGAATGAAGTTGTACAGCAGAACTGGAAAGATAAATATGAGATTGCTCAAAGGAAAGTCCATAAGTGGAAATAGTGGAACATGACAAAAGGGAAAATAATTTATTTGTTAAAAAACTTTATTGTCCCAGTTTTTTTATATATAGCATATATATTTCCTGTTCCACAGAACATACCGGCTAAGTTATTGGGGCTCTTCTTTCAATTATTATGGGGAAGTAAATTAAACCCAGTAAAAAGGGGGATTACATATAGAGCTATAAAAGGGGGAAGGGGGTTGAATATGTTACAACCAATAGTGTTTTTTATGAGTCTCTTTTTTGTAACAAATATAGCACCATTGTTGAGAGGAGAAAAGTGTACTTGGTTTACCTTTACACAGCACTGGTGTGTCTCACTAATTAGAACTATTGGAAAGAAAGGTAACATAGCTAAACAAAAAATATGGCCTGAATAAATGGAAATTAGTAGAAAGTATCTCACTGTATGGAAAGTACCCATAGATTCATTGATTAGGAAAAACAGGAAACAATTGTATTTGGAAATAATGGAGAAACATTTTTATGAAAAACCTGTGTTCAAGGTAGAAGAGGAGATTAAGATAAACAACATTTTAGCGGTTACATTAGAGAAAAGAATCCCACCAAAAATGAGGGAGACAGTGTGGTTATGTAGTCATAGTAAATTAAACCTCAGAGGAAATCATAAACACAAGAAAATGGAAGAAGGAATTTGTGGGGAATGGGAGTGTGGGATGAAAAAAGAAACTATGCAGCATTTGTATTTTGATTGCACATTTATTAAACCATTTGGCGATTTATTAGCTACTATCTGGGGGACGGATTGTTTCAGCAAAATAACATGTAATTCCTTGATATATGGTCAGTTATCTAAAGAATGGGAAGAATTTAATAAAAGCATGGTGTATCCTTTGGAGTTTTGAAATGGGTGATATGGCAATGTAGGTGTCAGAGATTTTTGCAGAAGAATGAACAGACTATAGAGTACTTGTTATTTAAATTTCAGGATGAGATTGATAAAATATTTCAAGAAGAATGTGCTAAATTTGGAGAACACAAACGAGAGAGATTTGAAAAAATGTTACTGGTATAGGCTGAATATGTTTTGTTTTAGTTGTATCTGAAATGTTAAGGTCTGATTATTATGTATGTTTTTGTTTCTTCTAATAAAAATTCCCCTACTCTTTTCAAGAAGTGTTGTGGGATCTTTAACATCCACCTGAATTACCACCAGAATAGGCAGATGGGACCTGGGTTTAATGTCTCATCCGAAAGACAGTTCCATCTGGGTATAGTGCATTAAGTTGAAAAATGTGTCTACTCTCCCTCTGAAGTAGGGTGTTGCATCGATTACCTCCCTGCATGGGAGGCAGAACATGATCTATAGGCATAAATTTGAAAGAATGTAAACTCAGTCTATGATGTACACTCCAGTGCATTCCTACTGGAGTGTCACAACAACCATGTAAAATAGAAGAAACATGTTCCTGTATATGTTCCTTTAAAGTACGGGTAGTCATACCCACATAAAGATTTGAGCAATCACACCATAAAGCATAAACAACATGGGTGGTTCGACAAGTAAGGAAATGTTGAATTTCAAGATGCATTCCATTAGCTGGGCTAATGAAAGTATTGCCATGTTTCATGTACTGGTAAACATTGCAAATGTCAGTAAATACAACAATTGCCACAATTGCAGAGAAGTGCCTTGTGAAGCTCTCTACCTCAAGCATATAGTATTATTTTATTATTTATTATTTTTCATGGTCCCCTGAGTTCACAGTAAGCTGTGTTTGGGCATTTAGCCATTACTTCCCTATACTTTTGAGAAGTATTCATGTCTATCTGTTAGGGGATTTTAATGTATACTATAAGATGAGGCTCCTAATGCACTTTAAATCAAAGGAAACCCAGAAAAAAATACTCCCTTTCCACTTCTCCTCCTTCAGCTTTATGTGACTGTCTTTGCATTTTTCTTTTTCTCTTCTGTGATCCTTGGAATACTTTTTTAGAACCAGATGTCTCAAACTTCAATGGATTTGCATCTAAACTTTGGATTTGTTTAATTACCTATGATATATGATGCCATACTTTTTGATGAATTTAATTTTTGAGACATGCAGTTAGTACATATTGTTACCACCAGCCCTTTCTAGCTACTTTTATGCACTCATATGGATACTTTTTGATTTATATGTGGCACTGTATCTTTAATTTGTGGTCATTAAATGTAGGGCTGCAATACTTGTCACCCCCACAACAAAGAGTCTGCAAGTGCTCAAAATGCTGGGGTTTCTGTGTTCAGTTTGTATGTCTGTGCACCATTAAACTACTTGGCAGTAATTTTTGGACTCATGAAGTCTTTTTCTGAGCACCTGTTTTCTCTCCTTGTCTTCAGGTTATGGTTTTGCACCTGGAGCCCACTGGGGGGGGGGGAGCATTGAGATGTCTGTGCAGGAAGGAACCACAAGTTTTTATGGGGTGGAAGGAGAGCACCTAAGTCAATGTATTAGGAGAGGTGTAAAGGTTGACTGATTGTTTCACATAGCCTATAAAGGCAGATCACCTAAGGGTGGTGGGGTGGCTGGGAGGGAGGGTGGGATGATGCTAAGGGCTTGAGCTGCTGCAAGATTGAGGAGAACTAAATACCTGCAATTGTTTGCAGGCCCCGGTGGCACTCCTGCTGTGGCGGGGGGGGGGGTCGAGGTTAGATCCCTGCGGCTTGTTGGAAGAACAGAGAGGAACAGGTTTATACTCTGGAGGGGATTAAGGGGTCATATTTAAAACAAAGGATGGTTGGGGTCAGGGTGGGAAATGAGATGGCTTATGGCTAGTCAGGTTAGGGGAAGGGTTGGGGGCAGGAGAGTGAGCAGAGAGACAAGATGGCTGAAACCTGTACTCCAGTCACTCAGGAATGCTACAGAGGGGCCAAGCTAACAAATGGGTCTGTAAACCTGCAGTCCAGTCACAGCAGCACTTCAGAGGGGTCAGGCTAACAATCAGTGCTGTAAACCTGCACTCCAGTCACACAGGAGTACTTCAGAGGGGCTAGGCTGACAAGGGGAACTCACAGGTAAGGGAACAGTATTTTATCAGGCTCGTACTGTGCCACAGTGCTAATGGCATGAAGGACTTATTTGCAGTACAGAATCACATTCTATATTGTTTCCATTGTAACTGCCACTAATACTATCTGGCATTGCTCCCTGTACTGCATAGGACTTGTATCTTAATTGTTATTATGTTTCATCTTTATTCTGTGCAGTCCTGAATATTACTTAGATACACAGAATTTGTCAGCAGGTAAGGCCCCATCTAGTGTGTACTGTGCCTGTAAATTGTGACTCTGCCCTAGTAATTAGTTTTACTTTAATTGTATGTATTTTACTGTATTTAATTTTTTATTACTACTACACCTTACATTATGTATTTTCACTTACACTTCATGTATTTACTGAAAATTTCAGAGAATACCTTTGAGCGCAAGTGCTGTTTTACAAAGGTTCCATGTCAGCAAGAGAGATAACAAGGCAACATAACATGTACTTCATACTCCTCTTCCCCCATCCCCCAGGATGCATCTGGAGATTAGCTGTTACAAGCTCAGTATACCTTGTCTGGTGAAACTTTTGAAATAAATAAATAAATAACTATTGATAGCATGGTGAGCTAAGAGGGCAACAACTGCACCCTGTATCATATACTAATGGCACGTGATGGCAATTGAATAAGACTTTATTTTAATTTAATACTGTTTTGAGCTGGACTATTTAGTGTTTGGGTCTCCTGAATTGTATGATATCCTTCATTCTCTATTCTGCATCTGCTTTACTACTTTTTTTCACATTTTAATTAATAAAAGGAGTGCTCCTTTTGGTATGGCTTGGACCAGGCTTTCATCAACATTTGCAGTTGTTTTGGAACATCTATTTTCCCATTAGATCAGGGAACACTGCTTACTGCATTATAATTCATTTTAGTCACAACATAAGTGATTTTAAACAACTGCTGTACAAAAATAGCTGAGAATACTGATGAAAACCTGGCCCAAGCCATATTAAAAGGAAAACTCCCTTTATTATTTCAGATGTGAAAATAAGTACTAAAGTTTGCTTAAATTGCAGAACGAAATGTATCATACAAGTCAGGAGATAAGGGACAATCTAAAATAGAATCAAAAGTGCAGGTCAACATTTTCACCGCATTCATGCACTGCTGCTTTAAGTTTTTTCCCAGAGATGTTTTATTGTGTCATTAACCACACATTCTTGTATGCAGAATGAAATATGGAGTAATAATTGAAGAATAATAGAATCATTGCTAGAGTGGATACAAGTGAGCAGCAAAAGCATGGCGTTTCTTTGCTTAATGTGACACTAGCTGTCTGATTTATGTGGTATTTTAAGCTTGAAATATTTCCAAATAGTATATGTTTATGATGGCTAATGGCCTCTATCTATCTATCTATCTATCTATCTATCTATCTATCTATCTATCTATCTATCTATCTATCTATCTATCTATCTATCTCTATATGTTATATATTTATTTATGATCATTCTTTGAATATTTTTGTATAGAATGCTGCTTATTTGTATATCAGTTTTTTTATTGAGAAAACAAAGTGTAAAAATTCATTACAGAGAATAAAGCAAACCTAGCTAGGGCAAGCTCCATGGAGGTACAACCCTAAAAAGGAACATGCAGCAAACTTTACAATTCATTTATGATCATTTAATTAAATAAATCAAGTAGCATACTAGTTCATTCATATATTGCAATAGATTCCTATCCTACAGTACTTTTCTATTAAAATACCACATTCTATGTCGTTTGAAAACTATGTAACAATACAGTATGGAAAGTTAAACACTAGTTCCATTACAGCTAAACATGTTAGAAGCAGTAAATAAATATTGTTAACTAATGCAATATATGTACAGTACTTCTAAGCAAGTACATCAGGCTAGAACAAAACGTGGTAACAGGTAAAAGCATGCCTTCTTTTTTGTTTCCTGCTGGATGTGCTATGTGCACTGGGTTCATGCTGATGGAACTTGGGCTGCGGAAAGAAAACTAATAAAACCGTCAAAAATATTATCCATTCTTACTGTGCTTTTTGCAGCTGGTGATTCCTGTTTGTTTGTCTCCTGAGACAGTGTGTGGGGGGGGCGGGGAATGAATGGAGCAAAAGCAGAGATTCTAGGAGCACTTCTCAGTCCCCAGGTTTATCCCTCATTCCTGCCAATCCCTCCAGTGTATCCTGTTCCTTTCTTCATCCCACCCCCATTGGTTGTGTGACTCCCACAGTGTGAGCCAGGGTTCCCAAATCGATTCACATGTAGCCAGAGTCCCCCTTACCTTGAAATGCATGGTTGCACCCTCAGAAAAGAAGCTATTCTAGTAAGCCCTGCTTCCCATTCTGCAAGGGAAGGGCACTCAGTCAGTCTCCATCTCATCAGGATCTGCCTCTTGGCTTCCATAGTGGTTGAGATTGTCGGTGGTATGAAACAGCATGCTGGCCACAAAAGTAGAGACACATCCCCCAGTACCCATAACACTAGGGAGTCTGATATCATTATTCTCGTGGCAGCTCCTGCTGTTTGTCTTACATCCTCCCAGTACTGGTGTAAGCTTGGGCACTTCATATGATATGGCCTATGTCCCTGGTCCATGATGGCATCTCCAGCACTCATTCTTAGATTTTATACCCATTCTATGAAGCTTGTCTGGTGTCTGATGCATCTGCCCAAGATATTTCTCTGTATCAATTGGTACCTGGGGTCCAAGCACCCCTGGTGTGCCATACTCCGGCACCTGTCCCAGGTTTTCTGTGAGTTGATTGTCTGAAGGTCGTTGCTCCACTTTTCTCTATGTGCTTCCCAATTAGGCAGGTTTAGTTGCTAAATGTGGAAAAGGCACAGGAATCCTGCACTCTGGAACACCAGCCTAAATTAATGTTAATTCAGAATTAATTTTGGCTGATGTTCCTGAGTGCAGGATTGGTGCATCTTTATTGATTGTGGGTTGGCTACCTGTTCCTGTGCCACAATGGTTTTCTGTGACATGATGCTTCTTTTGTAGCTGTGGATTGGTTGCTGAATGTGCCTGTAAATGGGGCCCCCATTCATACATGTTTGTTTTACCCATGTGTCTGTTGCATAATCCATATCTGATGGTAGGTACCTATAACCTGCTCCAAGCCTGTCTTTCAGTGCATGTCTTATCTGTAGATACCTCCAATTATCAGCTGTTGGTAGGTGAACTTCCTCCAGCAGCTGGCCAAATGATTTCAGTATTCTGGTTCTAGGGTATAGGAGGTGTTGCAGGGCATATATTCTACTCTTCTTCCAGCTTCTCCATCACAGGATCTGTCCCTAATGATGAGCATGTGATTACTCCATAGGCCGTCTTGCATTCCTAGTGAGGAGTACTTCCAGCATGAAATATGCAGAACTGTTTTCATGGAATCTCTTGTATACCTGAAAGTAAGTGGTAGATGCCCAACATTTCTCTTGACACCTAGCAAGTGTGCACAGAGAGAGAGAGAGAGATGTATCTCTGGAAAGCTCAGTTTCTGTGTGAAGCCAAAGTGGACCCCACCTTGGTGTACCCCACCAGCCACAAAAGGGCATATCTGACCTCATTTGACACACAATATGTCCATGGCCATTGGGCATTCCACCGTGCCTAGACCGGGCCTCTTAATAGCTTCCAACCAACCTTTGTCTGTGTTGTCCCCACAAAAACAAAGAGGAAAGACTGTTTATTTTATACTACCATTTGCCTAATACTGAAAACATTAGATTATTTATGCAGCAGTTAAGTTTGGGGAGGGTCATCATGTTAATGGTTGCCAGTTTACCAGGCAAGGGATAGGTTGAGTTTTGCCACCTGTCTATATCTTATATTAGAGCAGTTAGAATGGGTTGAAGATGTTCAGAAATCCATTCCATTAAGTTTGGCCAGATTTTTATCCCCAGGTGACCTATACTTGAGGGTGACCACTTCAACTTCTGCCCATGTATAACAGCCATCAGTAGAGAACACACTGATAATGGATGTACTTTAGTCTTGTCACAGTTCACACGAAGACCTGACATGTCCTCAGATTCTGTGAACAGCTCCTGAGCTGCAGGCAGTGACTGTTCCACTTCTGATATTGTCAACAATAACTTGTCTGTGTATAACAGAGCCTTACAATTGATCCCTCCAAGAGATATGCCATTAATGTCTTGGTGGCCCACTATAGCTGTGGCTAAGGACTCGATGGCCATGAAGAACAGTAGAGGAGATAACAGGCATCCCAGTCTCGTACCTCGTCGGAGTGGGAATCTCACATAGAGAATACCATTAGCAAGTACTACTTTCACCTGCAAGGCATACGTATATTCTCCGAATCCAACCTATGAAATTCAGTCTTATGCCAAATCCCTTCACTACCCCCACAGAGGTGGTCCCACTCCACTGAGCCAAATGCCCTTTCCCCAGCAATGGTCCTCATGTTATCCGATCCTTGGCTTCCCTTCATAAACCTTGTTTGAAGGGAGTGTATAATGTACAGTAACACTTTCTACAACCTTTCCGCCATCAGCTTAGCCAATATCTTTGCATCGCCATTTAAGCAAAGAAATAGGTCTGTAATTTGAGCAGAAGGACATATCCTTGTGAGGTTTAGACAGGACTGTAATGGTTGCATCCTGCATATTTGGAAGAGCTCTCCATTATCACAGACCTGTTGAAAACCTGCAATAGCTGATCTAAGGCAAAAGTCTGATAGAAATCAGTGCTCAGGTGATCCAGCCTGTTGCCTGCTACCTTTCCTTTAGCCATGGAGTGGATGGTCCTTACAAATTCCTCTTAAGACAGCAGAGCTTCCAAGTCCCAAGCAATGTTTTATGTGATTTAATGCATCCCTAATTACCCTAGGAACCCTTGTGAGGTATCCATGCATGGGCTAGAATGGAAGGTATACAGGTCTGAATAGAAGTCTTTAAAGAGAGCATTACTCTTAAATGGGTTTGCAGTAAGTTTACCATCAGGTCTTTTTACATGCAAATTTGGGATTTATTACTCCATTTTTTAAGCCTGTATGCCAATAATTTGGAAGCCCTCTCCCACACTACCAATAGTGCTGCCTAGTAAAAAAAAACATGACCAATTCAGCCTGTTAGTGTATAATAGTGTTTAATTTATATTTTATTTGAATAACCTTGTTTTCCAGCTGTGTAGGATGCTTAGGGTTATCATATAGTTCCTTTTAGCCTCTTTTAGCTGGTTTTGCAGTCTATCCACCTCCTGCATTTATTGAGGTGTTCCAAATAGTTAATTACACTGCCTCATATGAAGGTCTTAAAGACATCCCATATCATTTGTTTGAGAACATCTAGTTGCCTATTGATCGCAAAGCACATTTTTATTTCTGCTGTTAGCCGCTCCACATATTCCTTCAACTGCAGCAGGAAAGGGTTCATCCTCCATCTTACTGTCTTGGCCACTGTCTGGGACATCACTGATGTGACAGAGACAGGGGCATGGTTCGAGACCATGATGTGGTGTATTTGTGTGTCAGTTTTATCTTGTATGGCCAATGAGCTAATCAGAAAGTAATTTTACCTACTTTGAGTGTCAAAGTGTGGGGTGCAGAGTTATAATCTCTAGTTGTGGGGGTTAGTATCTGCCACACATCCTGCCGAGCTAGATCTTTGTACATTCTTGCAACCACCTGTCTGGCATGTTTGTGCACTTGTTCACCACACTTTCATGAAAATCTGTTTAGCAGTGGGTCCCCCACCATGTTAATGTCCCCCCTTGGACCAGTATACTGTCCAGAAATAGAATGTCAGACATCTTTTGGCCTATCATATGAAAGAAATCTGCATAGTCCTTATTTGGAGCATATACGATAGCTAGGAGCATGTAACATGTTTGCACCATCCCTTTGACCAGGACCCACCTTCCTTCCTTCCTTGTACAGTTCTGAATTCACTACATGGAAGAGGCACCCTTTCTTAACCAGTACTGACACACCCTTCTTTTTAGTAGCAAAACAGCTGGAAATTTAAATTTCCACCCACTCCCTCCTTATTTTGGCTGTCTCTGGCTTTAAGAGATGGGTCTCCTGTATGAGTGCTACATCACACTTTAATGACTTAAGGGTGGCCAGAATCTTATTTCTCTTTACTGGGTGATTGACTCACTGGACATTCCATGAAGTACACTTTAATTCATCCATCTTTTTAAAATCCATAACAAAGTCACCTAGAAAAGAACCTTACCTTGTACAGTGATATTCTGTCCATTCCAGCCATCAGGTACCAGTCCAGAAAGATGCAGCGGTGAAAATTGAGTGGAGAAGACAATAGACATTACACACAGAGGGGATGAGAAGAGAGTCTGCAAGAAGGAAAAAAGAACAAGCATCAGTGTAACATACCCTACCCAGCTGTATGCAGGAAAACCTTGTGAATGTAGCACTACAGCTGGGAGGTGACCATACCAGGTTACAACATGTTTCAAAAAGATAGGGCAGGGAGGAAAGGAGGTGGGGGTTGTTTTATATGAAAGGTGTCCATTCCCTGGAGATACAAAGACACGATGAGGATAAGGAAGGGCTGAAGGTTCTATGAGATGGCTTTATAGACAGGGTCCGGATATTTATTTGTGTGGGGGTAGTGTACAGACCACCAACACAGGGGCAGGAGTTGGACAGAGTTTTGGGGAGGCCATTGGCAGAAAGGCAAGCAAAGGGGGAGCAGTAATTATAGGGGACTTTAATCCACCGTATGTAGACTGGAACACCCTGGCTGCAGCTATAACTAGGAGTAGGGTCATCCTACACTCCCTGCAAGGGGCATTTCTCAGGCAACTGGTTAGAGGTCCCACTCAAGATGGGGCAGTGCTTTATCTGGTACTTCTGAACAGGGACAGCATTGCAGATGTCACATTGCAAGCACCCTGGGTACAAATGATCATCGTACAGTGTGGTTTGGCACATGGACAAGACATGAGAAAAAACACACTAGGATGAAGATCCTGGACTTCAGGAGAGCAGATTTTAAAGAAATGGGAGACTGCCTTTGGAAATACCTTGATGGGGTGGATAGCCAACGGGGGAATGGAGGCACAATGGAAAAGAATAAAGGAGGGAATAATTAAGTTAACATCAAGCTGTTTGAAGGCAGTAAGGAAGGATAAGAGGAGAACACAGCCACTGTGGTACTTGAAGGAGATGGCTAAGTGGGAAGGGAAAAAAAACAGCATTCAGGAAGTACAAGAAGACCCAAATGGAGGTGGAAAGTGAGGGATATTTAGATATCTAGATAAACAAAAGGAGACAGAAAGGAGGATAAGGACAGCAAAGGCTCAAACTGAGGAGAGGATCATCCAGGATGTCAAAATTGGGGATAAGGCTTTCTTCAAGTAAGTGAGTGAAAACAGGAAGGCAAGGGGTGGTATACTGAGGTTCAGGAGATGGGGGGATGTGCAGAGAAACCAGGAAAAAGCTAACACTTTAAACAAATACTTCTGCTCAGTCTTCAGAGTAGAAGGGGGTGGGGATGGGCCAACATGCATTAGGAGGCACTGAGGGCAGCAGGGAATGGACACTAGTCAATTTACAGATGAGAGAGTCCCCGGGGATTGGAAGTCCTAAAGGAAAACAAAGTTATGGGGCCTGATGGGATCCACCACAGGGTACTAAAGGAGCTGAAGACAGTGCTAGCTGCCCCTCTGGCAACACTATTTAACACCTTATTAGAGAAGGTTGTGGTTCCAGAGGACTGGAGGAGGGCTGATGTGGTCTCTCTGCACAAGAGTGGCAGCATGGAGGAGGCTAGCAATTACAGACCAGTCAATCTCACATCAATGGTGGGGAAATTAATGGAATCCCTGTTGAAGGAGAGACTGATGGAGAACCTGGAGACAAATGGGCTGCAGGACAACCAGCAGCACAGCTTCACATGGGGAGGTCAAGTCAAACACATCTCACAGATTTCTTTGACCGGGTAGCTAGGGAGGTGGATCAGGGGAGGGTAGTGGATGTGGCCTATCAGAAGGCCTTTGACACTCTACCACAGTGGAGGCTGGTAAAGAAACTTAGCAGCCTGAGGGTGGAGGAGAAGGTGGGTATCTAACTGGCTGAAAGATAGGAGGCAGAGGGTGGTGGTAAACAGCAGTCACTTGGAGGACAAGGGAGTGACCAGTGGAGTACCACTGGGATTGATATTGGGTCTTGTCCTCTTCAATGTCTTCATTTAATTATTTTTTTTATTTAGTTTTTGTTTACCGGGTAGGTGCACTAGCCATAACAATGACTATTTTCAGGCACGACCCGGGAGGGTAGAAAACAAACTTCTGAAAATACAGTAACAGTGCAGTTTAGAAGTAGTCAAAGTAATTGATGCATACAAGCAGGTAGCAACATAGGTAATACAGTATCACAGGTATGTGTAAACATCACAGACAAATAAGGGCTCATACTAATATGAGGAGGATAAATTACAGATTACAGTGTCACTTTAGCAAACAAAACAGAGTAGATTTGAAAGAAAGGAACTAAGAAAGTAATATTTTAGTGAACAGAACAGGACTGAGTGAAAGAAAGAAATTTAGGGAAGGAAATAGTAGCAGAGTAGCAGTGAAGCAAAAAAAAATAGAGGGAAGTGTGTAGGGATAGGAATAAGAAGAGCGAGACAGCAGGATATAGGAGTAGACCTGTCGGATTGAGAGAAAGTGCTGAGGCAGATATAGGGTCAAAACTAAAAAGAGGCAAAGGGATTCATAATCTAAGTCGAGGGTCTATGGCAGTTTGAAACAAGAGCAAGTACAGGATAATATGAGATGGTGGCACAGTGCTTTCTTAAAAGAAGTGTGGGAAGAGGCTGGACGAATGGTTAGAGGGAGGAAGTTCCACTACTGGGGGGCCTGACAAGCAAAAGCACTAGCGCCCTTGGTGGTAGTATGTTTTGGGATACAGACAGGGACATTGTCAGCAGAGTGAGGTCATAACAGGATGCCTGGTTTTGGAGGAGTTCCACTAGAGGTTTAGGTATTTGAGACCTAATAATGTTGTCAATGATGGAGCTGAAAGAATAAGACCTTGACGCATGAGGAGGAAGCTAACCAAGGTCAGAGTAAAGGAGGCAATGGTGTTTCAGCTGATGAGAGGAGGATGCATAGCAACATATATTATTGTAGGTAACATCCCACTTGTGAAGACTTGATTTGCTTGCAGAAGTATAGGTAGTGGCCTGATAGGTAAGTGAGGGTAGGAGAATCCCACGGGTTACAGCAAGCCTGGTAGAGGGGGTGAGGGCATAGTTGGTTCGATAGGCAATGTCAGGCTTTGTGTTGACAGATTTGCAGGTCCTCAGAATATGGAGATCAAATTTTAGTAGTGGATCCAGTGTGACCCCCAGGTATTTAAAAGAGTTAACCACTTCTACTGAGGTGCCACTTACCCTGGAGACTTTAAACTTGTGTTGGGAGTGTTTAAGTTTAAAGTTGGAGCTGAATAGCATAGCTTGAGTTTTTGCTTCATTTAGGACTAGTTTGTGACTAACCAACCACTGCTGGGGAAATTGGAAGTTGTGGGACAGCCTCAGATTTATGTCCTCGATACATTTAGTGCAAGAGTACAGAACAATGTCATCTGCATACAACAGGGAGCTGGTTTTCATGAGGTTTGAGGTGATGCTGTTTATAAAATTAGAGAAAAGCAATGGACCAAGTATGGACCCCTGCAGCACACCAATATTAGTAGTGGCTTTGTCAGAGAGGGTGGAGTTGTACTTCACAATTTGTGTTCTGTCAGTCAGGTAGCTACCGAACCAGTTCACAACATTAGGTGAGAAACCTAAAGATCGAAGAGTGGCGATAAGGATGGAGTGGTCAACTAGGTCAAACGCCTTGGTCATATCAATGAAAATGGCCCCTGTGAGAGAAGCAGAGTCCATGGCCACCGGGGCATCAGATGTGAATTTGAGTAGAGCAGTGGTGGTACTATGACCCTTACGGAAGCCATGCTCGGCAGAAGTTAAAAGGTCATATTTCTCGAGGAATTCGATAGTTTGAGTAGCTACAAGCTTTTCAAGGATTTTCCCAAGAACAGACAGGATAGCAATTGGTCAGTAATTAGAGGGATCCTTAGGGTCACCTTTTTTAAAAACAGGGGTAATCCTTGCCATCTTCCAAATATCAGGGACGTGACTCTGGCATAAGGAAAGAGTAAAGATTTTGGCTAAGGGAGCAGCTATGAGCAGCACAGCAAGTTGAAGAAGTTCGGGCTCAAGATTGTCAGAACCGGCAGCTGCATGCTCAGAGATATTATTAAGCAATTTCAGTATCTCAAGTCTGGAGACAGACTTAAAGAAAAAGTTTGGTCCTGTAGCATTGGTCGGATTTGCTAAGGTTGGACTGGAGGGGAAGCTGGAGGTATAGTTAGCTAGGTCAGAGAATTTGTCATCAAAAAAGTTGGCAAAAGTGCACAGATTGTTACAATGGACTCCATTTAGCAACATTTCGTTAGGGGTGGAGGATAGGTTTGAGCCTAGGATGAACTTAATATGGGACCAGAATTTTTTGGATTCACCATAGGAGTTTATTAAAAGGTCTTTGCAGTAGGAACTTTTGGCCTTTTTGATCTCCTTTTTGCAGGCATTATGCATAGTCCTGTAGGTGGTAAGGTCAGTAGATAGGCCAGTGCTTTTGAAACGGAGCCAGCTTTTATCTCTTTGGTGAAGTTTACTGAGTAGATCTGATTTCAGCCATCAGGTTTGCCTGTTTTTTACCCAGCGCATTACTAGATGGCAGTGCTTGTCCTGTAGCATTAGAAAGTGGGTCAGAAAGAGACCAAGAGAAGACTGAGTATCACTAGATTCATAGAGAGAGGACCAGTCAATGCTAGCGTCGTCTAGCAGAAATGCCTGAGAGTCAAAATGTGCATAGTTAAGAAAGGAGATGTACCGGGGCAGTGCAGGTTCTGACCTCCCTTTACCCCAGACACAGAAAGTGGGGGAGTGGTCAGTGATGGCGTCAGCTAGTACTCCTGAGTAGACTATGTGTTCTGGGTGATTAGTCATTATCCAGTCCAGTAATGTACTGGTGTTGGAGTGCGGGACAGTCCTTGCAGGTTCAGAGATCAGCTGGTACAGGTATGAACTTTGTAATTTGGACATGGATATGGCTTGGGAGCTTCCCAGCCAGTTTATGTTTAGGTCTCCAAGTACGAGAACTTAATTTCTTTCAGATAGGAGTGAGGTTTGTTCCAGTAGTTTGTCCAGGCCTCTTTGGCTACCATTTTGGGGTTTATAGACGCAGACAATATGAAGTATTTTGGTCCCGAGTGTGAGACGGGCATGAAGCACTTCACAGTGGAGGAGGGGAGATGAGTTTATTACAGAGAGCTGGCAGTGATTTTTAAAATAAATAGCTGTGCCCCCCCCCCCTTGGCTGCAGGTCAGTCCAGTCTTAGAAGACTGTAGGATGGGAGGGAGCACATAGTGTCAAGGAAGGAGGGTTTGAGCCAAGTTTCGGTTAGACCAATGATGTCTGGCTTGTAGAGGGAGGTCCAAGCTTCCAGTTCAGAAAAATTGTGCTCAAGGCTCCTGATATTATGGTGAGCAATTTTCAGGCCTTTGGCATTGCTAATAGGGTTAGGTGCAGGGTTAACTGGCCCCGGGTTTAGCTGTACATCACCAGAGAGCAGAATTCCCATAAGAAATAGATACCAGAGGATGTGGTGCAGGAAAGGGCATAGGGCTTGTATGCGAAGGGGGTAGTTGAAAACATGAGTGACCATATGGATCCATGCCTTACGTAGTAGTAATGGAGTGGAGTCACAGTGCTCATTTGGCACCACTAGAAGGTTAGAAAAGTAAAAGTCATAGGAGGGGAGGGAGTGCAGGTGTAACTTGAGGTACATTTAACAGCAACAGATGGAGTAATGGCAGAGAGGAGACAAGGAAAAACAGCATCATGTGCTGAGTCATTTTCGCTGGCAAAAATGATAAGGTGGTATGCCTGAGAGAATCTGTTTTCTCCTGGGAGAAGAAACAGATTTGGGATGAGAGATGGGACCGAGGTTAAATATTCGATTTGTCAAAACCCAAGTAGTATAGACAGGAATTAGAAGAAAAATATGACAGATGACCTGAGAGAAAGCCAAACTGGAGGAGAAGGCAATGCTAATATTCAGCAGCCCACAGACATTCACTTGGTATCAAAGAGGATCATGCATGAGTAGTGAGATGCAAGTGCAAAGGCAGGGAGGGGCAGGATGAGGAAAGATTAGAGAGTAGCCCGCACAAATCAACCCACCATGCACCTTAGCCCAAGTAAAACAGCCCACCAGCACTTTTGACGTATGTAGAGGGGTAAGGAGGATAAGCAGAGCCGGGAAGCCAAAAGATGAGAGTTTTCTGTGGAGGGCGGGGTTGGGAGAGTATTTAAAGGAGGCCTGGAGGGGTGGGGAGGGAGGAGAAAACAGTAGTACTTATTAGCAGTAACAGGGTTTAGCGGAGATCAAAAATTCAATGTTTCTGAACAGGCAAAAGGAGCTCCAATCAGGAAAAGTCTGAGGTACAGGCCGAACCAATCAGGCTCCGGTAGCAGAACGGCGCACCAATCAGGAGATGGCAGAGACTCAGCGTCTCCAAGCAAGCAACAGTGATCACACCTTGTGCTGGAATCTGACTCGGGGAACCAAGAGGGTGGGCAGGAAGTGTGTATCCAGGTGGGCGGAGGCTGCAGATGGACGTACGAGGGGCAGCCGAGTTGATTGGGTGCCGCTAGGGTGCGAGAGTCCTGGAGGAGCAAAGAAGAGGGGAGATTAAATAATATCAGCAGGAGGGGGTGTGAGGCTGGCGGCAGACCGACAGCAGGGGGTGGAGGCAATCAAGAAATTAAACAGAAGGTAGCAAGGTGAGAAAAGAGTTTGGGTGGGGAATAGGATAAGACAAAAGGTGAGGTCAGAGCAGCTTAGAAAGGCAGAGCAAGGTGGGAATTGTAAGAATACAGTTAAGTCACAAGATCGGAGACAGTGGTGAAATAGGGTGGAACAGCTTACTAGGAGAGAGAGAGGCACTGAGAAAATAAAAGATTGGACAGGGATTAGTTTTAGCAAGAAAAAAACAGGGGGAGGGTAGTCAGAAGGAGAGAGAAAAAGATAAATCTAGGTAACAAGGCAGAAATAGTTTAGCAAACTAGTCTAGGTATGAAAGAGCAGGAGACTGTAATTAAAAATTAGAAAACACAGACTCAAACAGTGCAGTTACAACCAGCAAATTGGCAGAAATTAATTGCTGAGGAACTGGAGGGTAAGGTGTCTCTTTGTGGATAACGCAAAAAATTGTAACAAGTTGGACACCCAGGAGAGGGCAGAGAAAATCTAAATGGGTCTGGGGAAACTAGAAGAGTGGTCTAGGGAGTGGCAGCTGGGTTTTAATGCTAAAAAGTGCAAAGTCTTGCACCTGGGGTGGGTAAACCCAGGGGCTGTATATAAGATGGGGGGAGGTACTTACACTTAGCAAGCAGGCGAGAGACCTTGAGGTGATCATATCTGATGATCTCAAGGTAGCAGGGCAGTGCAACGAGGCAGTCAGTAAGGTGAGCTGGATGCTGGGGTGCCTAGGGAGGGTGAGTTCTAGCAGGAGAAGGGAGATGGTTTTGCCTTGTATCGCTCACTTGTGAGACCCCACCTGGAGTACTTTGTCCAGTTTTGGAGGCTGCACCTCCACAAAGACATCAGCAGGTAGAAGCAGTCCAGAGGAGGGCTACCAAATTGGTGTAGGGGTTGCACAAGAAACCATACAAGGAGAGACTATGGGAGCTCAGCATATACTCATCGGAGAAGAGGAGAACAAGAGGGGGACCTATAAGTACCTCTTTGGTGTGAACAAGGTGCAGCAGAAGGGAAGTCTCTTTCACAGGAAGAGGAGCACTAAAACACGGGGGCATGCTATGAAGCTTGAGGGAGGAGTTTAAAAGGGATGTGAGGACATACTTCTTCACAGAAAGGGTGGTGGTTGCCTGGATCAGCCTGCCAGAAGAGGTGGTGGGGTGAAGACAGGGGGGAGCTTCAAACATGCATGGGATAGGCACATAAGTATAATAAGTAGAGGTAACAGATGAGGGAGGGACACCTGTGACTAAATAGGTTTCTGGGTGTAGTAACAGACAAGAAATAGAGGGCAGACTAGATGGGCCTATCGGTCCTTCTCTGCTGACACATTCTATGTTTAAATGTGCATACTGAACTCATCACCAGTTAGAATGTTGTTATTTTGTGTAGATGTAAATACAGACCGTATAACTGTGCAGAGAGCATTTCATTTTGAAGGATAATCCGCAGATCACCTACTCCCCCTGCCCTGCTACCTGATGCATCACCAGCCATGGCTTCTCTCGCTGGAGTCTCTCCATACTGATCTAATCTACCCAACCCAACCCTCCATATCCAGAGACAACCAAGTGCCCACTTTACCAAAGTGCTTAAGCCTTAGCCCCCCCCATTTCCCATATAATCCTTCTGTCACTTCATTTAGTTCCCTTGTGGTTCTGGGGAGTCCCCCATCAGCTTCCCCAGACCATACTCCTGGGCGACAACCTTATGGGCCTAGTCTACAGTATATTGCCCCTGGCCGTATCAGTGACTTCCATGTAAAATAAAGAGATAATAGGGGGCAGGTGAGCTGGTCTGGTGGCGCTGAGGGTTGAGGCACTGGATGCCATACCTTGCACCATGCAGATGACCTGAGTTCGGGAGTGAGCTTGGGCTCCAGGGGTTGGTAGGGATGGGATGAGTATTGAGAGCCCACAGGGCTGCTCTCCTCTCCTGGGGGGAGGGTTGGGGCTTGGCCGGCATACCAGTGGCTCCTGGTGGAGATCGGGAGTGCTGCAGTACACAGGCAGCACATCTACAGTGTGGCTGATGCAAGGTAGGGTTGCCGTGCTCCATTGTGTCAGGAGTGCACCACGCAAGGGGGGAGAGGGCACCAGAAAAATGGAAAAGCCCGGCTCCGCGGGGTAGGTGATGGCACCTGACCACCATGCCCACTGCTGGACCCACCTTGCCTAGCCTTCCAGTTTCTCCGCCTGGGCCCTCACCCACAGCTGGAGTCTATGTATGTAAGAGCACCCAAAGAGGAGGGGCGGCCCAAACCTGGAGGGGTTAAGCTGGGGGTGCTGGCTGTGGGAGGTGGTATGGGAGAGAGAGAAGGCTCAGGGTTGAAGAGGACCTCTGGTGGGCAGGAATAGGCAGGATGCCTGAGAGACGCTCTGCGGGCCATGACCGGAGGGAAAAAGAGTAAAAAAAAAGGGGGGGCAGGGAGGTTAGGTTTGAAGCATCTTCCATACCTGTTACTCAAGGAGTATAGGGAATCAGCACTGGATACTTCCCCCTACCCAACCTTTCCCATGCCACCCATAACTGTGATTCCTTATGCTTCTGCTGCAGTTATCTAAGGGCATTTGGTCTCAAACTTCAAGGTTAGATCTGTTATCGAGCCTCTCTAAGGGTTGGAGGAAGAGGAGGATTTACTGTTGCCAGTGACCCTTCATGCAGTTCTCTTTCTTAATACTGGGCGGAGGCTCAGTGGGAGGGAGAGGGGGAGGTAGTGCTCAAGTCTTTAATTCCATTTGTGCATCCCTCATATTCCCCTCATAATGTTTTGCTCCAGTAACCCTCACCCCACCATAATCATAGCAGTGCTCTTCATTCTAGAGGGCAGCATTGCCATTTACCTCTGTCATTGCTCTTTTTTTGTGTGATTTATCAGTTAGATGTTAAGTGGCAGCCTCTGGGCAGCTAATATATGCATCCCCCTGCCACACCCTTAATGACAGCATCATATCCCCTTATACCCCACCCCACCTCACTGATTGATCCATCATGTAGTTGGATTCCTCTCAAAAAAGAACGATTCCTCTAATCAGTTTGTTTCCCCTCTGTAACCTTACTTCTTATCTGAGAGTGAAGTCAAACAGAGGGGAACAAAAAGTAATGCATAGTATGAACCTTGGAAAATTTGTCCCCAGGCAGGTATTATCATCTTATGGTAATGGCAGTTGAACTATGAGTGTTCTATCCCCAATATTTGGGCTCCAGCACCACCTTTTCCTTAACAAATCCCTCTTTATGTTCACCCTTGTCCTTGCTCAAAGGGCGAAAATAATGGTATGATAATGGGTTTTAGATTCTACACAATCTACAGGAGGGACAGGGAGGGTAAAAGAGGAGGAGGAGTAGCTCTCTAGATAAGGGAAGGGAATGGATCAAAGCAATGGAACTAAAGGGTAAAAAGGGAGGAGAGGAGGCCCTGTGGGTCACCCTGGAGACAGGAAATGGAACCACAATCCGCATGGGGGGTTGAATACAGACTCCTGTTTCGGGGGAGGAAATGGACAGGGAAATGATAGAAGGCATCCTTAGAATGGCAGAAAAAGGGGAGACATTGTTGATGGGGGGCCTGAATATGCCAGATGTTAACTGGAGCACCTTTGCTGCAGCCACATCCAAGCGCAGGGTCATTCTTGATGCTCTACAGGGGGCATGCCCAGACAGCTAGTGTTGGAGCACCCACTCAAGAGGGAGCAATCTTAGACCTGGTACTCTTAAATGGGTACAGAGAGAGGATCTTAGATTTAGAAGTGGGTAGCCATCTGGGAACAAGCGAACACTAAACAGTATGGTTCATGATAAACACAGTTGTGGAGTCAAGCCATACAAAAGCAAGGGTACTGGACTTTAGGAGACAGACTTTGGCAAAATGGGAAAGTGCCTCAGAAAAGTACTAGCAAACAGGCAAGAAGGAGGGGTGGAGGAACAATGGGGAAAAAAATCAAAACTGCCATCACATAGGAAACAAGCCTTTGTGTGAAACAAATAAACAAATCAAAATGAAGGAAAAAAAACACTATGGTTCTCAAAAGAGGTGGCGGGGAAGGTTAGGGAGAAAAAGATAGCATTCAGGAAGTATAAGGGAACACAGAAGGAGCAGGACAGAGAACTGTACCAGTTAAAGCAGAAGGAAGCGGGGAAGACAGTCAGAATAGCAAAGGCCTAAACCCAGGAAAAGATAGCCAACTCAGTTAAGAAGGAGGATAAAACCTTTTATAGGTACATTAGGAAGCGAAGAAAGAATCACATCCGCCCTCCTCCAGTCCTCAGGTACCAATCTATCATCCCATGATTTGTTAAAAAGGGTGGTCAGTAGTGTCACTAGTTCTCCCCATAGTTCTTTTAGAATTCTTGGGTGAATTATGTTAGGCCCCATTGCTTTGTCCACCTTGAGTTTTACGAGTTCTTTCAGGACCCTTCTTTTTGCGAATGGACTGGTGTCGACCCCCCTGCCCAGAGTGCTTCTATTGTTTGGTTTAGGTAACTCCTCTTCTTCTTCTTTTTTGAATACTGAGCAAAAATATTCATTCAGTATCGCTGCCTTTTCACTGTCGCCCTCTGCCCACCTCCCTTCCTCTTTATTAAGCTTCACTATCTCTCCCTTGACCTTTCTTTGCTCCCTAATGTACCTATAAAAGGTTTTATCCCCCTTCTTAACTGAGTTGGCTATCTTTTCCTTGGTTTGGGCCTTTGCTATTCTGACTGCTTTCCCTGTGTTCTTCTGCTTTAACTGATACAATTCCCTGTCCTGCTCCTTCTGTGATTCCTTCTACTTCCTGAATGCTATATTTTTCTCCCTAACCTTCACTGTCACCTCTTTTGAGAACAATAGTGTTTTTTTACTCCGTTTTGTTTTCTTCATTTGTTTCACGCAAAGGTTTGTTGCCTTCATGATGGCAGTTTTGATATTTCTCCATTTTTCTTCCACCCCTCCTTTCTGCCATTTGCTAGTGCATTCCTTAGGTATTCATCCATTTTGCCTGGGTCCTCTAAGAATCTGAACAGGAGTAACATCTCTCCCCTTGATCTCCTTAGGCCTAAGTCCCAAAGGCCTAAGTGCCTTAAATGTTGTTTATATGGTAGGCCCTTACAACCAGAGAGAGGTCTGGTGAACCTCCTCTGTACTTTTTCAATCATCACCATATCCTTTTTGAGGTATGGACACCACACTTGGGAACAGCAGTTCATATGGGCCTGATATAGGACCTATAGAGGGGTAATAATACTGAACTTGATCTAGAGGAAAAGGACATGCAGTTTAGTAGATGTCCCATTTTGGATGCCACCTGTCTACAATTTGCACTGGGCTTGAGGTCATTGCTTACAATGACACCCAAATCCTTCTCTCTCTTTTTTTTTCTTATTTATTGCAGTTCCTCAGCTGGGGGGGAGGTTGTGCCTTTGGTTCCTCCCATCATCTAGCCAGCTAGGCTGGCTGTTGCCCCGGTCCTGAGCAGAGCTCTAACCTCCCTGTCACTACCATTCCCTGGTTGCTCCACAGCGGATACTTACCCCATGACTGCGGAGACCAGGAGGGAGCTAATTTGCACAGAACCATGGCAGTGCTGGCGAGCAGCCTTCATACTGCTGGGAGATTTTTCCTTGGTGTGGTTCCCCTGCGGAAGGGGGCGTGCAATGACACCAATGGAAGGAGCGCGCAGGCTTCCATACACGTTCATTCTGGCGTCTGCCTCCTCCTTTCACTTACTTCTGCAGCATTGGTGGTGCTGCCCCCCAGTTTCCACCAGGAGGCAGCCGCACGCTGACTGCTGATATCCCCCCCCTCCCCAGAGAAGGAGAGCAGTCCTATGGATGCTCAATCCTTCTCTAACCCTGCCAACCCCCGGTGACCCAGGCTCGTTCCTGAATATGGGTCACCGGCGTAGCGTGAGGTAAGGCATCCAGTGCCTCAGCCCTCAACTCGACTGGGCTGGCACACCCAAATCCTTCTCAGCGGTCACAGATTAAATTGTGTTCCCATTTACTTGGTATACTTGTGTACCGTTATTCTTGCCAAAATGCAAGATCACAAGTTTTTCTATGTTCAGCTGCATCTTGTTTTTGTTTACTCTCTTTCTATCCTCTCTAGATCCTTAAGCATCTTATTTCTCTATGCTTCATTGTCCACTGTTCCCCTAGTTTAGTATCATCAGTAAATTTAACCAATTCGTTGTTACTTATGATGTTAAGACCACTTTTGAATATGTTAAATAATAGTATTCCCAGGACTGACCCCTACGGTAACCCACTGGTCACAGCGCCCCTTGGGTAAACTACACCATTAATTCTTACAGCCTGCATTCTGTTCACTAACCAGCTCTGAATCCATTTAACTAAGCAAATCTCCACTCCTTAATTAAGAAGTTTATTCACCAAGATGTTATAAGGGAGGGCATCAAATGCCTTCCTAAAATCCAGTAACAGCACATTCACCCCCTTGCCCTGATCTATATTGAGGCTTACAAACTCATAAAAGCTGATCAGATTAGTGGCACATGGCCTATTGGTAGAAAGGTCATGTTGTGATCTGTCAGATAAGCCCCTACTCACTAAATCATGAGATAATTTGTCCTTAATTATGCTCACAATTGTCTTACCCACTATGGATGTTAGGTTATGTCTTGGAGTCCCAGGGGTTGTAGCACATAAAGGAGATATCGGATTGAGCTGCCAGAGCAGCTTTAACATTAAGTGCTGCAGCGCTAACAGGACAGTGTGAGCAGAGCTGCCAGCTTGCACGTTCAAGCAGGAACCAGCCTGAGCGTGCGCACACAGAGCTGCGCAGTGCTTTACTGGCCTGCCTAGTGCTCTCAGCATGGTACCATTAGGGTGATAGTTTCAACATTTACAAACTGCTCTTCCTGTCCCCCCACAACAAAGCAGGAACACAGGGGCCAGCAGGAGCAACAAAGAGGGCACCATGGACCAGGACTGATGAGACCAGATGGCTGAGAGACAGACCAGGTAAGCCCACCCATGGGGGGGGGGGGTTACATTTGGCATTCCTGTCACTAAAGAGTACTTTGAATCATAAAATAATGACAGCCATTATAGTTGCAGTCTAGTTCTGTTTAAAACATGCTATTTGCACTAAGCTTAATCTTATAGTTTCTTGAGCTGATATTACTATTTTTTCAGAAGTGCCGCTGATTCTGGTAATTTTATTTGTTGTAATTTTTGACCAGGAGAGGCACACTGAGCTTGTTTCCAGGTGTGTCCTGAGGGTGGCTTGCATGGACCTGTTTTTATTGACAGGGGAATGTTGGCCATGACACCGAGGAAACTCCCCATCTCTTCTCCGATAAGTGCCAGGGGATCTTTTACTTCCATCCAAAGGATGGCATCTCACCAATGCAGCAGCCCCCCCTTGTACTGCAGTACAGTGTCAGTTATGGGTATTGCTCCAAGCATCAGGTTTGGGGCTAGAACTCACAGTCTTCCGATCTTCCAGCCCCAGAGATGAGTGTGCTACCTACTGAGCCACTGACACTGTCTCTGATGTTCTTAATTCTTATCAATGATTTGTGAGGCAGGGGTTTGACAGGTTTGACCCTACCATAAATAAAATGGATATACTATGGTATCCCTAAACTCAGTTTCTTGAGTCTCGGGATACTGACCCCACTGGCCCAAACTGAACATCCCCCGGTCAATCAGATGTCTGAATATAAGATTGTGGACATCTGATTGAAAAATAACAGTGCTTCAGCAAAACGGAGGTCCTTCCTCTTACGGTAACGGCTAGTAAGTAGGGAGTGATCTCTATGAATATGACATGGTCCCCATGATCACTTAAGTACTTGGGTCTGTTTCTGGTCAAAGACCAGTCCCTGATGCGCAAACTTAACCTAGAGGATCTTGTGCATAAGGTGCAGCAGGATTTGCTCTGCTGGGAGGCTCTTTCCCTGTCACTATGGGGAAGCATTTCTATTATTAAGATGAATGTGCTCCCAAGACTGTTTTACCCTCTTCACATGTTGAATTTTTGGTTACCATTGAGGTGGTTCCAGAGATTACATCAAGTTATCACGAAATTTATCTGGCAAAGCAAAGCCCCAAGAAGGGCTTACAAAAAACTGTCAGACCCAAAATGCATAGGAGGCATTAAACTTCCCCACTTTTTGATGTATTACTTTTCCAGCCACTTCAGCAAATTGCTCCAGTGCTTCCTTCCCTCTGCCACTGGGCCCCCAATCGGTTACAGACCCCCCTGGTTGGACCTGGAACTATCTCTATTGCAACAAAGTGACCTGGAACTATCTTCCCTGTGATATGTTCCCTGGGCCAAGCTCCCTGCTGGGGTTAAAGAATCCATTATGGGTATTTCGCTTAAAGTGCATTCACAGTTCTGGACCCTGGTAAAATCTCCTATTTCGAAAGATATCTCAGCCCATCTTTCGAAACCTAAACTTCAAAATTGGAGGATGGCCAATCAAGATGGACTGGCTCCCTATTCTGGAACCCTTGATGGTTAAGGATTTGCTGGAGGCTGGTGTTCTAAGGTCTTCAGATGTACTACTGCAACAATTTGGTCTAAATCAGAGATATATATTCAAGGTGTTTCAGTTAAGATACTTGCTAATACAGTGGTTTGGTCAGGGTTCTTGGACCAATGATTTTTCAGGGTTTTTTTTCAGCTTGTCTTCCCCTTGTGTCTCAGAGGCATGCAGAGTCCTCCCTATATAAGGTGCTCCTCTTCCAATATGCTGCAGGGATAGACGGCTCCTCCTCATATTGGGACAATGTTTTAATTTTTTCTCCGCAACAGTGGAGGAGTATATGGGAAGGTACATACCACTATGTAGGGCAGAATAGGCTGCACTTCATGTGATTTAACATCCTGAATAACATGTACTACATCCCACAAAAACTGACACGAATGGGGCGGTTACAAGCCTCCACTTGCACCAGGTGTGGTGGTGAGGAGGGCTCCCTTCTCCACATTTTCTGGACTTGTCCTAGGATAACTCCTCTATGGAAGTCAATAGAGTGCATAGCTGACCCCTGGCTTGGACTACAGGGATTGTTCAAACCAGAGATTTCTGTATTGGGGGACCTGGCCTCTATCCCAGTTTTAGAACGCAGATATTGTATGGCTTTAATTTCTCTATCTTTAAAAAAAGTGGTCCTCAGACACCGGCTAGATCAAACTATGATTTCTTACAATGAGTGGCTACAAGAATTATTATTTAATCTACAGGTGGAACACATGATCGCTCGTCTATGTTCCAATTCAAAGGCTTTCGACAGGAGGTGGTGCATACCTCTCAACTGTCCCTGATTTTCAGGGATGTCCCTGATTCTGCCTAAAAAATTTACTCTGTCCCTCCTAAAATTTGTGTTTCGTGGCTAAACAGTGAGGATTGTAAGCACAAAATAATGCCAAACATTAAAGTTACAGACTTGTTCTTATTTAGAAAATGCATTTTGCACTAAGCCCCATATTCTACCAGCTTTCAGAATGGATATCTCTGATTTTGAAGATGTGTTTCTGATTTTGGTCCTTTGTTCCTAATTCTCCTAAGCCTTGTCCCTGATTTATGAGGCAGGAGGTTGAGAGGTATGAGGTGGAGCAAAAATGTACACTCTGTATACTGGTGGGACTAAGTAAACATCATAGCATCACAAGTTCCAGAGAGACTTGCCTGATAGCTCATGCTTTCTTTCTTTTTACCAACTTACATATGAGACTGCTTGACTAGTATGCCCCTTTGTCACATTGGCTTTAATTAGTTGTTATGGGGAGAGTGGAGGGATGGGATCAGTAGGGAGGTAGGGGGAGGAGGAGGCTTGCATGGCTCTGGGGGGGTATGTATGGTCACTATTAATATGTCACTGCTATTATGTCTTGATGGTATGTTCTATATGCTCAAAAAAAGTATATTAAATTAAAAAAAAGAAAAATAACAGTGCAAGTTGGAGGGCTTTGCCCCGAAACCCCTATGTGGGGGGCCCTACCCCCCACATCCCCCTTAACTAATATATCTAACTCCGAGGGTCAGCGGACCTTGGAGTTAAGAAAAATTAGTTACAGGGGTGTGAACTGACATTAAAATGTTCAGCACATAGCAGCGGGATAGAACCCGCATCTTGCAGGGAATGCTGGCCGAGCTGCCAGTGGTTTAGCCCACAACATCTCTGGGGCAGCTCAGCAAGACACCCGATTCCTCCGCATCTTCATGTCCATCCACAGGGGTAAGGTAAGAGGCCATCGTATCCACTACCTTACAACAGTAACGTCCATCAGGTTGCCGTCATGCCGGGCTACTCACTGTCTGAACACTGCACATGTCGGGGTAATACTGCCTGGGCAGATAAGTGTTGGGATAGTCGGCCTCGGCACAACATAAGAGCACCAAAAAAATTGGGGCCCTGGCTCCATATAAGACCTTTTGCTATGTGTATGTGTCGGTAAAGGTAAACATTCTGCCAGTGGAATTCTGCAGAATTTTGAATTCCTGTATTCCACTATAAATAAACATTCTATAAGCTGAATGTGTGAAATTATGGATGATTGACAGGTGGGGAGGAAATACTTTTCCTAGTTACTTTCAACAATAGAAAATACCATTTTTTAATAAAAAATGTTGTCATTTTTTTAGTTTTGAAATTGTTTCTTACTTTACCCATTTTGTAAGTGCAATAAGACACTCTAGATTATGAGTTTAGATCTGATACTTGCACTTCCAGGTGCTCTCAGCACCTCATGCCTCACAATGTAACTGTACATGTATCATATAACAACCCCCACCCTAAGTCTTACTGCTTATTTACAAAACGGGTGTAGGTAATCCTAGGTCCTGATTGGTCAGAACTTGTGCTCTTATAGGACAACAGTCCTGGGGCTGGCACTTTTAATTCCAAGCAGAACGCAGTGCATCACATATACTGTATTCAAACCTGTCATAAACTTTTTTCAATAATTTCTGGCAGCCATGTTGGAAAAGTTCAGTAGTTTTACTCCCACAACTTGCCCCATATATTGAATTCCATTTTTTTACACAAGAAAATAACCCCCACCCCATACCACACCTAAGAAACATGAAAGGAATTTAAAAGAATAATTAAACCCATCATCTGACCTTTAGTTTGTTGTCCTTATTTGTTTCTTGAAGACCTGTAATCCATGGTCACTGCCTCTCCTCCCTTGCCAATTGTAATTCATTTTGTGCCCCACCCATCTGGTCACTCACAGTTCATTCACCCATGCCACATAATGCCTCACTCACTCACTGCCCCATCCCTAAGCCACAATACCAGTTTACATGGTGGGATAGCACCGACTGCCAAAACCAAAAGTTTACTTTTTTAAGTTAACAGTGCCATCAAATGCGACCACCAATCATGATGACTGCACTGACACATCTCCCAGCAGCCTTTACTCACATGCTCTGTCAAAGCCACTGAGAAACACCAGCTTCAGTGAGGGAACCACAGAGCCATTACAAGCAACAGCTAACAGTAACACAGTTGGGGGGGGGGAATAGCAGGGAGTAGAGCTTACTCTCAGATATCTCCCTTCAGTGGCAGAACTCAGTCTCTGTACTGAGTACACTGCTCACTACATACAAAACATATACTACTTTTTCCTGAACCCCTGCAAAAAATCATTATTAATCTAATGTTACATTTTTCAACAAATGTATACTTCTCATTTAAATGTTTACTAATTGAGACCCACTTTATAAGTGCAATAAGACTCCCCAGGGATGTGGGTTGCTGCCTTATGAGAGCACTTCCCAGGTGCAGAAGGCTCTTGGCACAAGTGTCTCAAGCCTCACTATGCATCTCAGGGGTGTTCTTATCAGGCAACAACCTGCACCCCATCAAGTCTTATTGCTTTCATCTCACAGTTTTGCAGAGAAAACAGCTCAGTTTTGCTTTGTGGTCCTCTCATAGTGCACAGTCAATTGCAAGTAAGGAAATTCTATATTTCCACACATCTTGGATAGACTTGAGTTGTTTCTGATGATTTAGCAATACGCTAGAGAATTTAAGCTTTCAGGTAAAAAATTGAGTTCACTGCCCTTTTTGCAAAGACTGCCTCCACAATTCAAATCAGTGTTCAGCCAACCGTTCCAAAAACTATCACCTGCCACAGCATTACAACAATGAGAAGTAGCAATGATGCTACATCTGCAGTGCAACTATGTGTGGGTGGGAGAATGACTCCCTTTTTGTTACTGCAGAAGATCATCAATATTTTTCTATTCGATTTACTTGCATTATCATCCCATTTCCATTAAGCATGTTATTTTCATAAAACAACAATTTGATTGTTCCTTGCTTGTTGATTCCTCTGCCATGCTGCCTTCTCAGTTGGTTGACGTTAGGTTTTTTTTCACCACAGCTTACTACACAGTGTCCATGTCAGGACAGTGCTTTACCATCTTAGAAATGCCACAATAGGAAACTGGATAGCTTAGTGTATTGGTAATGGGTGACGAAGCCTTTTCATGTCTAGGTACTGTAAATGATCAGGACCCTATGCGAAATGAGTTGTGGGGATCTCAGTCTATTTTCTAGTGAACAGATGTCCACATCACAAAAAGCACCAACACAATTGCAGGTGTGATTATCTGACCTAAGCTATCCCCCCCATTTATCATGAAACTGGTGCCCCTTGGACCTCTATTTCTCTTCCCCTCTCCCTCTATCCCCCAGTCCCAGTGATCTAAGCTTCCTTATTTGGTCTGTCTTATCTCCCATACCCATACTCCCCCCCCCCGCTCCTATTCTACCTTCTCCTCTGTCATGACATAGCCTTTGCCTAGCTGAATTGTTATTCTGTACTCTCCATAAGTTTGCACTTTATTTTTGTCTGTCATACACTGTTCACTTTACCTGTTTTTTGTAAATTACTATGTAACTGTGTTTGTCTTTACCTGACATGGAACCTTTGTAAAAGAGCCTCTAGTTCAAAGGTATTGTAATTCAAGAAATAAATAAATAAACAATTGGCACTAATTGGCACCCTTGTTGACAGTCATGCATGAGATGCCAAGGGCTGAATATGCCAGACATCAGAACTCAAAAAATATTCCACTAGAAAGTTGATCAACTGCACCACACAGAGGGCCATTTATTTGGCCACCACCAGTAAATACTGTGCACTTTGCACTATGTGGGAAAAACTAGCAGGGCTTTTAAGGTCCATATTGGTGAGCATCTCTGGGCCATCAAAAATAATGACCAAAAAAATGTGTTGGCTAAGTACATTTTGTAAATGTATAGGTCCTAAGGACATTCTTTAATTTTCTGTGGAACATAGAAAGTTGTTCTGGGCCAGAGTAGGTGATTTGGACTCTCTCATTCTAAAAAGGGAGTCCTACTGGCTTTTTCAATTTGCAGCCATGCTGCTCCCTGGGTTGAATGACCAAATTGGACTTGGTCCATTTTTGAGGGACATATAAATTGTGGTACGGCTGACTGAACAAATCTTTCTTTTTGCATAATCTTGCATGAGCATATTGATATGAATTAGTTCAGCAAGGAATCTTGCAATTTGAATCTTGTTTCTCCTAGTTTTTATGCAATTGATAGAATCATTTTCTATCTATTTTTTTAATGTTTGGATACCAATGAGCATATTATTATTGGCATGACCTTTAGTGACCTGTCAGTATATTAATGTTTAGTACTGACTTTTCAATAATTCTGTTGCTTATATATAGTATACATTCCTGCCTTGTTATGTATTTATTTATTTCAGCTTTGGCAACCAGGTAAGTACACTGGCAGCAGACGCCTTTTTCAGGCATGACCCGGGTGCAATGGCACAAACATAGTAGATATCAGAATATTTACAGTGAATGAGTACAGAGTGTACAAGAACAGTCAACTGATACAGAAATGCAGTCAGTGCAAATTAATGTTTTTTTTCTCTTTTCTAGGCCTTCTTGGCTACTGATTTCTACTTTATTATATAACATAATTTACATCATAAGTGATTTATAATATCATCCAGTGTTACTGATACAATAAATTAAGCCCTTTGTTTAAATTTGATTACAACTGCTTGGTGTTGGTGTAAAGCTTGAAGATGCTTTTTTTCAGGTTTTTGCGCTTAAGAGGTGTTGTTTATTTCATTACTTATCAATATAAGGATAAATCTAATATGCTTTTTATCAGTTTGCATAATGCATTTCTGATATCTGCCTAGATTCCTTGTATCTAGTTTTTTCACACTGCACTGTATGTTACATTAATAGAGGGGTATAAAATGTCATTTATGAGTGTGAGCTGGCCACACTGAGGAAGTGCACATGTGCAAAACAGGTCAGGGCGTTTGAATGTCCCTTGGCATCGTGTGTTTGTGGGCTAACTGACGGACTATGCAGGTCTCCCTTTTTCACATAATTAAGTTTGTAACTGACTTTGGAAGATGATGTCATTTTGGCTGTTGTCCTCGGCATGGGTGTTGGCAGGCATACTCAGTGTACTTTGCTGAGTACAGTAAAATCTGGAAAATCCAGGGGTGACATGAGCCTCAGGCCAGGGCAACAAACACAGACAGAGCCTGATGTGCATGAAGAACTGTCCCCCCCTTGGGTACTTTAGTGTGAGTTTGTGGATGATCTTTGGAAGATGTGCAGGTGCTAAACTTACAGGCCATGATTGCTTTAGAGACCCAGCCATATGTATGCATGAGTGCTGGTGGGACTGGACTTGTGTAAAGCTGCTACCTTGATGTGGTACAGAAGCTTATCACAATGTATTCTAAACATTCTAACTAAAAGCCAGTCATCTTCTGCCTGACTGGTACTGTGTGTGTGTGTGTTAGACAAAATAAGATGCTATGAATCTATTAGGATCATTGACTTACTACATATTGTTGACTGAAATGGGGGTGGGGCAATATTTGTGTGGCAGGGTGTTTACTGGGGGGAGGGGGGGTAACAGTTCCATCAACTGTCGAGTACAAGTTCAAAATTCCTGGCTATGCCCCTGGTCCTTGGTTGCTTTGTTAGCAGTGAAGTGGCTTTTGTTTTTCTGACTGGAGGCCATCTGAACTACCCCTTCACCTATGTGGTGGTCCCTATATGACAGGATTGAGGCACATTGCATGCCTGCATATGGCAGCTGGAAGTCAGTGTCCTAGTGAAGGGCAATAAACAAGAGGGAAACCCAAGTGTGAGCTAGAAGATGCCAGGTTACTCTCAGGCCCAACGCCACTGACTGTATGTCTGCCACTGTATCTGCTAAGCCAGTATCTTCAACGCTTTCTTGTTAGTGGAAAGAAAGGAAGTTGGTTTTATATGGCACCTTTCATGTGAACTGTATCCCAATGTGTATTACAAGCCATGTCATCAGCCATTACAGGCACACACGGTGAGACCGAGGGAACATGAGGAAATCACAAAGAGGATAAGCAGAGACAAGGCTACTTGCAGGCATACACCATTATGCACCCCATGTACCCTAAATGATCATACTTAGAACACTGGCTTTAAGCTGGAACCATCCTGTGGGCAATGTTTTGTGGTGGTTCCACCACAGAAATATTTTCCAAAGTTTGTGTGTCATTGGGGACAGCTCTGAGCAGAGAGACAAAAGATTAAGTTCAGAGAAGTCAATAGGGTTGTTCAATATCACATAGTATATGACATTGGTAGGTACAAAGCTGGATGTGCAACTAGGTTCAAGTAGAGCCACTCAGGAGGATTCGGTACCAGTGACAACACCAACAGTCACAAGTTAAAGTCACAGCACTCACCTCCAAAATAACAAAAAGTGGAGTCCACATCAGTATTGCAGCAAGTAGCTTCCCTTTATTTTAATACAGTTAAAACACTTTTCCACGGCACGGAGGGACCAATACACCTAATGTTTCACCTGTGCTCAGGCTCTGTCAAAGGTGATGCCCTCTAGTGTAGGTATACTTGTATAGCAGGACACATATAGCGTGATTACCATTTAAAGAAAAAGTGCAATACAGTGCAATTTAAACATATAAATATATACATGTATACACCCCATACCTGAACTCTTACAAACGTAGACATTTAAAAACACACAGTGCTCTCATATATATTTTTCCATCCAATATTTATCGGGACAACCCATAAATTATATTTTATGGATATGTGGGCACACTAAGTTTTAGAACCAACCCATCATGACATTTACTGTACAATATAAAGCAAACTTGACATAGGCAAAACCCCTCCCCCATTCCCCCCATATTTGAGTCACTGGCATTGCGAGTAATAGCCCTACCGTTGTGCCACTGGGCCGACCTCTGCATGAAGCATAGTTAAAATGTCTGCAGTTGCACTGAACAATTCTAAGGGCAGCAGTAAAGTTATCAGTATCCCCCATTCTGCTAAATAGGAAATAAACCTCAAAGCCTTTTTAAGAGTGGCAGAGCATGTTCTGTGCTTGAATGCATGTTTTGTGCTTGAATGGTAACTGTGCTTTTAACAGTTTCTTGATCTACCCAGAACAAATGTGTAGGACGCTAGGCTGCAATGAGCTTTTAATTAAACAGCCCCGAGAGCACGTGGTGAACCTCTGAAGAATACAGGGGCAAAGCTATCGAGAGCATGCTGTCAAAACCCACTAACCTCCCGACACATCTCTGGCTCAGTCCAGTACAAAACAAATCATGCAACACAAATTCCACCACTACTGCAAAATCTGCCAGCCTCCAGACACATCTCTGCCCTAGTTCTAAGCAAAATAAAACACCCTGCCTGCTGTTGCAAAACCCATCCACCTCCCAACATATCCCAAGCCCAATCCCCTACAAAACACATCCCAGTCACTGCTGCAAAACCTCTCCATCTCCCAGAACTTCCCCAGCCCAGTCCCATAAAAGAAATCCCACCCACTGCTACATCTACCCAACTCTTGACCCACCCCCAGCTGACCAAGATGGGACAAGGATTTCTGATGGCTAGTGTACATAGCCAGGATGGCAGCAGGGGCAGCAACTGCAGCAGAGAGAGAGAGAGAGAGAGAGCAGTGGGAGCTGGGTGGCTAAGATGGCTGCAGCAGCAGGACACAGGTATTAACGCTGCCTATCAAGGTGAGGGAGAAGTTGTCACAGTTGGAACTCAGTCTTTCAAAAGGTAAGGATGGTCAGGGGGCTGGTGGGATTCGCAACACAGCTGTGAGGGAGCACAGTCGGGGTGTGTCTTTTAACGAAATTCATAGAAGCACACTTTTTAAAAATTCATATTTTATGCATAACATAAACAAACATAACAAAACTTTATGCCTCACAATGTTATGTAGATTCTAGTGGCAGATAAAAAAAGACTTGCAGTAGTAATCTATCCGGTATGCCCATTGCGTACCTAACTCAGTGTCTGACCTGACTTCTGACTGGAGTTACCGGGCCTCTTGCTCTTCCAATGCCCTGCTGCCTCCCTCCCCAGCTGTCCATGCTCCCCACACTTTAGGTTTTGCTATTCCCATGTGCCTATCCCAGTCATATTTGAAAGTCGTCACAGATTTCACTTAGACCCATCCAGTAGTCAGTTCAAGGGTTTTTCTACCAATATGAATAACTCAGTTCTTGCCATTGAAGTTTACTTGCTGTACCTTAGATCACTTCTCCAGCTTTTTCTACATCTCCTTTCATGTCCCTAATTCTCTCCTCTGTGCTCACCATACAGTACCTTAGTCCTTGATGTTATCTGCAAAGAGACAGTCTTTGCTCTGTAAACGTTCTGCTATGTCACACTACATTACTGCACTGCAGATGTTTGCCACATTAGTCTTGTGTGACTGTGCCCTTATATATTGTTTTACTTATTTTATTTATTTATTTGTATGTTTTGACCAGGAACAGCACACTAGGCTGTGACAGCTTGTTTCCAGGTGCATCATAGAGGTGGGTTATATGTACCTGCTTTATTGACGGAGAGTGTTGATCATGATACTGGAGAAAATCCCTCACTCTTCATTGATAAGTGCCATGGGATCCTTTACCTCTACCTGGACAGTGACCAGAGATAGGCAAAAGGGACCTCAGTTTAACATCTCATCCAAAGGCTGTTCATCCCATGCCTCTTCCCCTTGCTTGCACCTGGAAAAAAGGTGTGGATCAGTGTGCTTTTCCTGACCAGTGTGTCTAAATCGATCAGTCAGTCAATATGAAGATACTGAACAAACTGGCCCAAGGACAGATCCCCGTGGTACACCACTGGTAACCTCCCTAATCCCCTAGAATTTCACGCTAAACACTACCCTCTGAGTCCTGCCCTCCAACCTGTTTCCTTTCTCCCTGTTTTGTATGCTCCTTTCTCTGCTCAGCTGTTCCCCATCTGCAGCTTCCTTCCCAGCCCAGTCACCTGCCATCTCTGGGACTGGAACGGTGCTGCACAGTTTTCCTCTGTGGTGGAGCTCACCGAGGTTCCGCAAGCCTTGGGGAGACTTTAGTGCAGATGTGGTAGTTTTGGGAAGTCCCATAGATGGTGCACGGCCTGTGGGAGGATGCTGCATCTTACTGCCTCAGCCAGCAGTCTTTTCCCTTGTTCTTTCTTCCCCTTGGGTACTTTGTGGTGAAGACTACAGTGATGTAAGCACACATGCATATTCCCATTACAGTCAAGAAGTGCCCACCCTGAGCCAGCCCGCCAGCACAGCGGTAGAGCTACTGCTCACGACGCTGCTGACCTCAGTTCAGGAATGAGCCTAGGTCGCTGGAGAGCCAGCTGGGGGGAGGAGGATTGAGCAACCTAAGAGATGCTGCTATCCTCTGAGGGAGGCTTGCTGTGCTACCTGGGTGACCACGGGTGGCAGTACAGTTAGGGATTCCATGAGGCCGGGGAGGACGTCGGCTAGAGTCCAGAATAGCAGCACATCTCTACGTGTGCATGCCTCCTTGGGCTCCATTGCACGCCATCATCCTCGGGAAGTGGGACTTTACTGAAGTTGAACCCCCCCCCCGTGCATTAGGACCTCCTGGATTGGTGGTCACCCTGACCTCTGGCATGACCACCATGGGAATGATGTGGTACGGAACCGTCTCATGGGACGGCCCCACTGGAAAGGGGTGAACTCGTGGGGTCAATGTCTCATAGTTTGGGTGTGCTCTAGTGTCAGGAGTTATCTAAGGATGAAGCCGTGGCCAGGGTGATAAAATATAAATAAAAAAAAAAGACGCACCCACCCCTCACTTCGGGGTCCTCTTGTGCTGCCACACATGGTCACCTAGGTGGCTGTAGTGCAGCGGAGTGCACGTCCCTTCCTCCTCTAGGATGCTCAATCCTTCACCCCCTAGCTGACCCCCAACAACCTGAGATTGCTCCTGATCCAGCCAGCGTTGTGAGTTGTAGTGCTACCGCTGTGCTGATGGGCCAGCCCCCAACAGGTTTTCTATCTCTCTAGTGAGTTTGTTCCCCACCCCATGTCTTCCAGTTTTTTAACCAGCCTTCTGTGTAGTATAGAGTCAAAGGTCTTGCTGAAGTTCAGTTATAAAACATCAAATTCTTGTCTCCACCCACTTCCTTTGTAACCCAATTAAAAAAAGGCCAGTTAGGATAGCTTGGCACTACCTGCTGCCATGAACTCATGCTACCTCTTGTCCTGTAGTCCTCCAGAAACTCCCCTAGGTACTCTTTTATGATGATTTCCAGCAATTTCCCTACTATCCAGATCAGGCTTATATAGGCAGTATCGACCAAGAAGCTGATCATTTTCAAGGGATTAATGACTGGTTAGGGCGATGGGTGGCCCGAGGCCACCTCCCTCCAGCCAGTCAGTAATCCAAGGAAATGACTGGCTTTGAGGTTGTTATGATTATAAATCTAATCCCATAACAATTTTCTTTTTTCCAATTGATTTCTTACTTAATTAGGGTTTTAAGCAGAGTGACGTGAGCTGTGTGTGCTATACAGTGTCAGTTAGCAGCTGGATCGGTCATTGCTAAAATGTTAATGACCGATCCAGTATCCAATCATGAGTCTCGCTAGGCTCATGAATATCTAATTAGACTTATAATGGCCTGCAGTTTCCTGAGTCCTCTGCCTCCACTCTTGTGGAATGGCATCATAGTAGCTGTCCTCTAATCCACTGGCACGACCTGTGTGTCTAGGAAGCAGTTAAACAGGTCAGCTAGTGATGGCAGTAGTGTCTGACTCATCTCTCTCAGCACCCTAGGATGTATGACCATTTGAAGTTCTGACTGGCTTTCACAGCCTAATGCTCAGGATGAATACAGAAGGGAGATAAGATTCTTTATGATTGACTAATGCTTTAAAAAAATATGAGAGACAGTCCAAACGCTGTGAGGCGGGAATCCATGACAGAGTGTGATTGGGTGATCCTAAACACATGGACACACAAGGTATAGAGTTTGCCTCATGGAATCCAAATGCCTAGTGCTAGAGGGGGAAAGGCGAATCTGAAATTGCCTAGCCCTAGGGGTACTCTGTAGTCATGGAAGACATAGGACAATTGCATGGCCTTATTCAAATCTGCTAAAGAAATGCAGTGTCTAGACCTGAGTGATCTTAGAAACTAACCTTTAAGAAACAACATTTGTTAGACAGCAAAAAGAAAGACATATACTTTTCTAACAATTATGCATGGCTAGTATAGCCCCCTCCCCAAATTGGGGGGCTTACCTTAGGTGTCTCCCTGGGTTCCTTTAACGCCCGCTGCCAGGCAGACGTCCCTCAGAGATGGTAAATCTGTGGTTTTGGTGTTCTGTTGATCTGGCCTGTGTACATATTGTTAATAGCCTGGGCTGGGTCCAAGTGTTTCGGAGCTTGTGACCAGCCAGGCATTTCCCCCTGATCTGCTCCACTCTGCTGTAGCTAATAGAGCAGAGGGAGCCCTACATTGCACTGCAAATATTTACTTTTAATTCTTTATTGTTTTTGAGATAGAGCAAGTTGTTTAGCCTGTTTTCCTTGCAGTATGCACTCCCCAATTGGAGCTGCCTTGTTTGGTCCGGGACTTCCAGGTTTGGGTTAATCGGGACTCAGGGGACCTTGAGGGTTCCTTAGCTCAGGTTCCATGTGGGAGAAACTGTGAACTCTAGTGTTTGGTGCCTAAAAGAACCAAAGGGAACATACGATTGTGACTGACAGCTCCCTTAGCCAACCAGGTTGCAGGAAAACCTGACAAGTCTGAAAACTGTTTTAAAAGAGTGAGTCAGTGCAGCTCAAGCTCTTGAACTGAAAGGGGGTCCTGTGTGACCTAAGTAAAAGGTAGGGAAAAGGGCCTGTTTTGCCTTCCCTACCAGCTGAAAAGACACCTAGACTGACTAAACTCAGAGAAGAAGCAATTCTGAAGCAAGCTGTCTGCACTCCAGCTCGATGCTTTGAGGGGAGAGGAGCTGGTTTGGCTCAGTGAAGATTCTCATAGGAGAGGCCTGTTTTGCCTCCTGTGGTTCAATTTCAATCCAAAAAGGGATTGATCTTTAGGAACTGCCTGTTAGCAGACTGAGGGATCGTTCAGCAAGTCGGCTGAGATTGCAACTGACCACAAACGGAAGAAAAGAGAAAGTTTAATGTTTCGACAGCATGATGTGTTGAGGCCTACTGCATGTGAAGAGACTGTGATCCAGGGACTCCCTTTGCAAAAATGAGTCAGCCTTCCATAGTAACCAATTTGTCTACCAGCTGGAGGTTTCACCAGCAAAAGAAGTGAAGCATTCCAGAGACACCTTCTGTATCTGGGCCCATCTCATTCTCAGCCCAGGCCGCTTGCTCCTGTACCAGCACCAGCATCTCAGTGAGAGACCAGATCCAGGGAATCAGCCCCTGTGCAGCATACCATCGCAGGTTGCAGCCACCTATAGGGCAAGGCCGTGAAGTGGAGGTGAGTCATGTAGGCCCAGGTCCCCATGAGCAGCAACTGCAAGCAACAGGTCTTCATTTTGCCAGTGCCTTCATCCATCTTCTGGGTACAGTGACTAAAACCGGGGTAGCTCCCTGCAACAAGTGTTTCAATTAAGTTATGCTAACATCTGATTATGTTCGGCTAGTGTCCAAGTGTTTTGATAGACTAGGCCAACTGGCCATGGATACAAATGATTTGCTTTGCACTACTAATGTTACTGGTTTCTTCATCAAGGGGCCCACCAACAGCTGCAACACCGGCCACCCTGGGCACCGTTTCTGGCATGCCAGCATTATATTCTGGGTAACCAGTAGTTGTAGACTGTTTAATACAGAGACTGAATAGATTGCATGTAAAGTAACCTGCCAGAATACAGTAACGTAATCGTTGGTTTAAATTCCCACCCCTTCCTTGTTCACGTCCTCTTAATAAATCCAATTTACTGTTTTACTGTTAAGCTGGTTTGTGTGCATATCATTAACTGGTCTAAGGTTACTGAAACCTGGATAAAGTATTTAAAAATGCATTCTTGCATTTGAAACTGTCTTTCTACAGGGGGTTCAAGGTTGTTTGCTAGAAGACAAAACCCTGGTGGTAAGTGCAAGGTGTGTGAGTGTATTATTAGTGCCTGTTATAAACTGTCTATTATACAATGGGGTATGAAAATCCTGTAACCTCATTGGTCAAAACACATCACATGACTGTGATAAATCTTCCAGTATACCCGCTGTAAAAGTTTTATATCGCTATAAAAAACAAAAAACAAGTTGAACATTGTATAATAGCAATATACCATGACAGAGAGTGGGTATATGGGTGGATTTACCACTTCGTGGTAAATCCACCCATATACCCACTCTCTGTCATGGTATATTGCTTAATTATACAATGGCAAGAAAGAATCCTGGCTCCTGATTGGTCAGTTGGTCATCACAGCAGGGATGTTATCCTGGCATAACATCCCTGCTGATCAACTACATAGTTTCTTTTTTCACTTGATGATTGTTTTCATCTTATCTTAAAAAATATCGTTAAACACTAAAAAAAATTCTTAAAAATTATTTTTTTCTGTATAAAACAATGAGCCATTGTATAATAGGAATAATGCCCTCCAGGGTGGGTGTTATGCAAGCAATAATACCCGACAGGGTGGGCGGTATTGGGCAATACCAGACTGCCCAGGGGCGTAATGAGGCCCGATGCCGCAGGCGGAGGGCCTTATAGCTCCTGGAAGGTCCGGTATTGCCCATACCGCCCACCCTGGAGGGTATTATTGCGCTTAGAAAATGGGCCATGAGTAACACTTTTACTGATTTTAAACAAAAGATTCAAAACAATTATAATAAAGGAAAAAAAAGTATGAAAATAAAGGTTCTTGTAAAGTAGTCCCTCTACTACTGCATTAATGATGTACTTGTCAGCAGAGGGCGCTGCGGTTTAGTTTTGTGACACTGACCCCTGTCTTAGCCCTGAAATGGTTTTGTTATTTTTTTAAAAAATCGGAAGCCGAAGCATTTCACAGCAGAGCATACTTTTATTACATAACATGTTTCTTTTTTTTTTTTACATGTCCGTGTCTCTGTCTTTTAATTACTGGGGCCAGGAGCAGTTGCGGATGAGATCGGGAGAGAGGAGAAGAAAGTGCAGTCAGTAATTATGTTCTGGTATGGGAGAAGAGCGTGGTACATTTGGGCTGCAGGTGAGACCGAAAAGTAATGCTGTGAGTGTGGTTGCCATGGAACAGCACGCTCTGCCCACCACCACTTACTTGAAGCTGATCGGTCTAATGGCTTTGTTTTTTTTTATTGCTTCGTTTGTGTTTTCTTTTTTTTCAATGTGTGGTACAGCTATTGCTTTACAGTTCAGCTTGGCAAGTATTTGGCACCGATGTCCCTCTGTCCACCACACTCCCAGTCTGACACAACGTTTTTACTTGATGAGAACTTATGTGCTGCTGGGGTGGGGGGGTTATAACACTCGAACACTCATCTATTCACTCAAGTGATGAGCACTTTAATTTAATTTCACTATTGTACGTAGTTCACTGTTGGGAGAACCAAACAGCAGGACGTATGCTGAAAAATGGAAACATGGACCAAGGGAACCATGGGAGTGGTAACATCGGGCGGTGACAGAAAAAGCAGGCACAGGAGTGGTAGCTGAATCGGAATGTAAGCTATGTTTGGGGAAGCTGTGAGTGGTATCGGGCGGCGACAGAAAAAGCAGTCACAGGAGTTTCAACTTAATTTGTATAGAAAACAAGTTTTTTTTTTTTTGTGAGGTACTGACTTTATGGCTTGGAGCAGTTTGACTACAGTTCTGGAGACACACACGTTGGGGTTTTGAAATGCGATGAGGTGAAGCCGATCAGCGTGACGGCTTGCTTTTCATTTCTTTAATATGTTTTCTCATTCATTTGGTGTGATTTAATAATGTAGCCAGGCGTGAGCACCGGGAGGTGGGGTGCAGGTTCATGTGGCCGGCACTAAATTGGGCAGTGGGAGGTGCAGGATCTCTCGCTGGGAGAGAGAAAAAATGGTGGCAATTTCGAATTTCTTAGTGTGATTCTAGCCAATTAGCAAGCATAGTGGGCACAGGAATACTAGAATTGGTGAAGGGGCACTGTAGGCCGGAACTTTTTATTTCTTGGGCATCTATTGAAAGTTAATGTACCCCCCTAGCAAGGGTACTAGCCAATCAGATGCCAGGAAATAAAAAGCCCATTTTCTAAGCTGGGATAACATCCCTTCTTGGGTGTTGAACGCCCTCGGCCAGTGGCCTCGGGCCCAACCACCTGAGGTGGGATGTTATCCCAGCATAACACCCACCCTGTCAGACATTATTCCTTTATTGAATACTGCAACTGGTTATTGCCAGTTTAAAGATACAATGTCACTAGGTGGGATTGTGGGTGGTTATAGCTTCCTAGAGGGCTGTACTAGTCTAGATAGATACCCATGGAAGCATTACTCTAGGTGAAGGCCCCAAAATATTGTGTTTGCTGAGGATAGGAACACTCTGGTACTTGCTATTTCTGAACCCAGGTCCCACAACCTGTTGTTAGAAAGACAGACAGGGGTAGTAGCCCTTGGTATAATGGCACCAGGGCCACACTGAAATCCTTAAATTCATCATCGGTGTACTTTTAGTTTCCTCATATATTTTTAAAACAGTTTTTATTACCATTTTTGGAATTATTAAGTTAATAAAGATGCCTGCCACTGTCAAGTTTCTAAAAACTCTTGTGTTGAGGTTAGTTTTGACTGTGCAAACTAGATTCAAACTAAAAATGTATTAGAATGTTGTTAATACTGTACATATTTTTAATGTTAAGTGGCACAGCATCACACCAATATGTTTAGTTTATTCACCATGGGCACTGACAAATGAGCAGGAACTTTTAACAACTGCAGAACCACATATCTCAGTCCAGGAATGAAATCAAATGAGAAAAAAAATGGATATATTGATAGTTTTGCCACAAATACATTATTACTGAAAAACTATATAATTACATTTTTGCTGCTAACAAATATAGCTATTTTAACAGTTAACATGAAGTAAGCACATGTGCACTCTATATGTGACTCATCATGGTTATTTGCCATCCAGAACATTCCAGCTACTGGTCCAAATCTGATCTGATGGGAACACTCATGTGGCAGATCCTGGAAAAAGAAAATCATTGCAGGGGAACCCTGTGTTAACCCCCTATGCAAGGAAGAATCCAGGGTGTGAAATCTCTGGAAGGTAACAAGGCCACTGGGTGGGGGCTAATTGAGGATTTGGGTGACTTGATGTAGATGTGTGACTTGCCTGATTTCTGCTGAATGGTAGGCTGTTTGTGGGACTGAGTTGGATGAAACAAAGCCTGACAATGTATTTTCCTGCTAGCTAAAAACCGTGAGTGAGCATTGAAGGAAAAAGGTGCAAAAAGAATTGCTGAAGTGTGTATAGTGTGTGGAGGTCCAGAATCTGCATAAATACCAGCAAGTGGTTTAGAGTTTGGTGGGGGAGTTACAGACTCTACAGGAAAATGCCATTGGAATTGATACAAGCAAGGACAGCATGTGTACTAGAATGGTATGTACTAGGCTTGTATGAAAGGTACAGTGCACCTTACTGAGTATGTTCAGTTTAACACTGTGGTTAGAGAAGCATGGGTCACTGGTGCCATCAGGGAAGCAGTGCCATTATCAGTAGGGGGTTTTGATGACACGTACCTCTTATTGCCACGCTGTGGGCAGAAAGTGCATTGGGTGCTCCTCTGATACTCCCTGTTTGTGTCTTCAGGCAGCACATGTCCTGTTTAGTCATGTATGTAAGGGTGATGCAGACTATTGGGGGAAGGGTAAGGTGTTTAGCATGTGCATGGGACCCTAGGTGTGAGCAGTGCAGGGGTCATGGCCCTGGTGTATGTGGTGGCTACTTCTGTGAACCATGACATGGGAAGGGTCTCTGCTGGACCTGACTGTGCTATTCTTGAATGCTGCATCCCAGGCTATAATGGTGACTGACCCTGAGTTGCTACTTATGCAGTTTGATGACTTTGAAGAACCTGGGAAAAGTGGACCACCAGCCTAGATGTTGTTGTGGAGGTGAAGAAAGAGGAAGAGGTCAATGTCAAGTCTAACAGAGATGTGCATGAGCAATGACACTATACTGTTGGGCCTCCCTAATAATCCCTGTGGCCATTTCTAAAGAAGGAGAACAATGTGGTGATGTCAGGGAATGTCCAGTCTCCTGAAGAGTCCACTAAGATGATAGTGCAGGAAGTGGAGCAGGTTACAGGACCTTTCTGATATGCTGTCTACAGTAGGTGGAGCCTCGTAATCTAATCTGCTTCAGGTACACACTGGTCACTGAGGATGACTGGCAGAAAGATGCTGAGCACAAAGAGCCTATGCCAGGCACATCATGTGGGGAGACTGCCCCTCTCCAGAGAGAGAGACACACACAGGCTTTTGGAGGGGATGTGTCAAGGCCCTCTGCAGTGACCAGCAACACAAACATTTCTACCATTGTTAAGGGCAGCGACATCAAGGCACCCACTGGGCATGAGAACTTGGAATAGTAGTTGTTGACAAAAGTTCACTTTTCCTCAGGTTATGCCTGGATTACTGGAAAATAACATTTAGGGTGTGAGAAAAATGGGGCTACACCTTCATGTATATGCTAGTGTGCTTGTGGTGCTTGGTGCAGGTAAACTGAGATGACTGGCTACTTGAGGTGGCTGTTGAGAAACTCTAGAATGATGATGTCACAAGTAAAGCAGTGTTTGTGGAGAAACTCAAGCACACATTGGGGGACTAGAAAGTAGGTAAGGGTCGCCACATGCAAGCAGTGCTCTACATGAGTGAGTGTGGGAAGGGGCTGCTTAAGCAGACTGAACTTTGGAATTGTACAACATTTTTATGCAAATGCATCTAACCATTATTTTTAACCAATGCTGGTGACTATTTCTTACAGCTTAGGGGGAATAGTGGGTCCTGTCCTTCATGAACATTGAGACGATGGGTTGGAATTTCAAAGGGTGACGCAGGGCTTGTGTTAAGCCCTGCGCCTTCACACTTTGTTTCTGGCAGTACGACAAATGGGTTTGTTGCAATTGCATCTGATTTTAGTAGGTTGGCGGCAGTTGTGACAGTTTACCTGATTTACAGCAACTTGCATCAAATATTTGGTGCAAACACCATAAAAAGGGTCCCTCGGATTGCCGTATGGTAGATCACAGTTGTCTCACGGTATATTAAATCATGTTAGATTGCCACAAGCTCAGTGTGTCATATCTTTGGTGCACCTGCATCTTGTGGCAATCAAGCCACTTTTAAAATCCGTCCCAGTGTGTCATGGGTTTGGCCTGCTATTTGTCTCCCACTCATGGCCCATTTATCATTCTACAAAGCACTTACTGGACAGTAGAGGACTAATAATTGATGTCACTTTGCTGATAGCTTCACAGTGTTCAGTGTACAGAACTTGATTGCTAAATTGATACTTTTTTAATGTTGTGGATACTGTCTGTTCTGTTCCAAGGGACTGTCAGAAGAAGGCCACATGACAGCGAAAGTGAAGGATGTCACTACAGGCCACTCATGAGTGGATCTGCTAATGGAAAGCCATCCTTAGAACATTTGGACAATGGGGGGCATTAGCACTGATAAATTTTATAAAAATGTTTATTTTTATATTGAATGCATGAGAGTGGCAGCTGTAACATTTTTAATCCAATATGCTGTCATTGAAACAAAAATATTTTTAAAGCACACGACTCTCTTATTTCAGAGGGAGAGTGATTTTCTGAGAGGGAAGTCAGGACAAAGTGGGAACTGTGTCCCCCAGTGATATGGATGGCAGGGACCAGGTTGACTGGATCGGTGGGAGACCCATACTCTAGTGTAGTGACAAAAGGAGAGGTAGGATCTCCAAAGGCTAGTGGTGGCTCACATGCTCCAGGGCAATTTGGTAACTTGGCTGCTAGGTGGGCAGCAGTTCAGAAAGCTGGATGACAATTTTCCTGCTAAGCACGGGGAGGGGTTGTGCAGCAGAATGTGACAGAGATGACCAACATGTTTCTCAGATCACCCAGTAAGCGGTTGGAGTGGGGATACCCTGTTGTTCCAGGTGAGGGCACTTCCTTGACCAGCAGAAGGGTATGACCCCTAGGATGGTTATACTAGGGTCTCATGTGAGGGCATTGGAACAGACCATAGGTGTGGGGCCATGTAGAACTAGAGTTGAGTGGGTTGTTTCCTTTGTTTTGGGTGTTTGTATGTCCCCTGGATAGGGTTAACACTTGCAGGCAACCACGCTGGTTGCTGGATAAAGGATAGACTAATTAACCTTATTGTGCAGACGTTTTAGGCAATTATCATTGATCCTGCCCTTACATTTTTCAGGGCAAAAATAGGTTTTCATGTTGACAGTGTATGAACATATGAACATACAATGAAGCCAGCAGATAAAGGCTTAATGGCTTACGAAGTCTGCTAGAGTGTGCAGCTCCCAGTGCTGTGCACTGATGCTGCTCCCCCCATCAACTGATTCCACTGTTTTAACCTTCCCCATTTTGATTTTGCCCTTAATTATATCCCCCCCTAAATCCCCCCACTGATGCCCTCGAAACCAATTCTTCTGGCAGAGCATTCCATGCTGTCACTGCCCTCCCAGTGAGAAAGTGCCTCCTCATCTCCCTTTTGAACCGCTCCCCTCCAACTTTAGGCTATGCCTTCTTGTAATTCCTTCCTTTCTAATTTTAAACAGACCCTCATGACTTAACCTATTAATGCCATTCAAGTATTTAAATGTCTCAATCATATCCCCCCTATTCCTTCTGTTCTCAAAAGAGTACATATTGAGCACATGTAGCCTCTCCTCATAGGGCTTTTCCCTCATCCCACTCAACATCTTGGTTGCTCTCCTCTGTACCCCCTCCAATAGCCTAATGTCCTTTTTTAAAGTATGGGTGCCAGAACTGCAAGCAGTACTCCAAGTGAGGCCGCACCAATGCCCTGTTCAGTGTCAGGATCACATCCTTACTCCTTGAGATGATTCCCTTTGCTATACACCACAGCATCCTATTAGCCTTTGCTGCCACTTTCCTACACTGTGCAGAGTAATTCATATGGCCTATGACTAGCACACCCAGATCTTTCTCCTCAATGGATATTAATAACTGCACACCTCCCAGCTTACAGCTAAATCCAGGATTCCTGTTTCCAAAGTGCATAATCATGCACTTCTTAACACTGAAGCCCAACTGCCAGGTACTTGACCACCTCTCCAAGGTTTCTAGGTCCCTCTGCAGCACCCCCCATCCACCCCATCCACCACTGCACCCAATTTAGTATAATCAGCAAACAAACTCATCCGACTCTGAACTCCAACTGACATATCAGCTACATAGATGTTGAATAACATTGGTCCCAGCACCGATCCCTGTAGGACCCCACTGAAGACCTTCCATGATGCTGATAATTCCTCTCTTACCACCACCCTCTGCTGCCTCTTTTCCAGCCAGTTACCAATCCAGCTGACCATCCTATCGCTAACACCCAGGTCCTTCAGCTTGTCTGGCAGTCCTCTGTGTGGCATCAAGTTGAAGGACTTGCTGAAATCCAAGTACAGAACATCCACTGCTTTACCCTCATCCAGAGCCCTAGTCAAACAGTCATAAAAATCCACAAGGCTGGTCTGACAAGACCTTCCCTGTGTGAGCCCATGTTCCCTTTTGTCTAAGAGACAATTCTCCTCCAGAAATGCCATTATTTTTTCCCTCAGGATAGTCTCCAATAGTTTACCCACAAGTGACGTGACTAACTGGCCTGTAGTAACAAAATCCTCCTGCCAGTAGGGGGCAGGGTTTTTCTCCAGTTACTTAGTCTTGGTACCAAGTCTTGAGGAATAAGGTTTGGAAGGAGCTTAGGAGAAAAAAGGGAAGAGGGAACATATCTGGAAACTCTTTACAGGATTCACAGGGAATTTGGTGGGTAGTCTGGTCAGGGAATAGGACCATGTTATTAGTGATCCCCCATATATACAGCAACATGTAAGGGAATAAACAGAGGTAGTAGGGATCATGCGGATGGGGGCTTCTCCTTCAAGGAGAGCAGTCTGATAACCTGAGTGCATTCACCCAAAGTTAAGGAATGTGACTCCAGTGGGGGGGGGAGGGGGAGCATGATCAGGAGGATGCCTCTGCCAGGGAAAGCACACAATGAACTATGGAAGGGTGCCCTGGATGAAAGATACTGTTGGCAAGGTTGGAAATGCTATGAAACATGGAAACTCTGGAGTCCCAGAGAGGGACCCAGGTGGAGGGGAGCCACACTGCTAGCTGGAGTGATGGTCCAGGGGTCAGTGTGGTGGCACCTAATCTGTCATGGGTCCAGTTACAAGGAGAGAGTTCTTGAAAGGTTAGAGTAATGCAGAGAACTGCAGACCACAACCGCTACGCCTGTGTCATTTTGATCATTTAAAGTTCTGAGTGGCTTTCACATTCAGATGTTCGAGAGGAATATGGAAGGAGATAATGCTCTTTTTGATCAGGTAATGCTTTAAATAAAATATGAGAGACAGTCCAGATCACTGGGAGGAGGGCAGGTGTGAACCATGGGATACTGAGTGTGATAGGGTGAGCATGCACTTCTGGATCCCAGAAGCATGAGCCTCCCTTGGGGAATGTGAATGCCTCATGGCAAAGGGGAAATAGGACTATGAAAGTGTCCAGTCCCAGGGGCACTCTGTAGTCATGGAAGATGTGGGACACTTACACAGCCTTTACTTGAATCTACTAATGAAACTGAGTCTCTGGACCAAAGTGATCTTGGAAATGAACTTTAACAGTTAAAATGATGTAAATCCATGTGTGCATTACCTCTTCCTCATTGTGGTTATTTGCCATTCAGAATGTCCCTTCAACAGGTCCAACTTTAACAATTGTGTGCCTGAGCATGGGAAAAATAAATATTTTATTACAGGGAATCCCTCCAGTTGAACTGTGTCATCCCCATGGCAGGGAAGGGTCCCAGGTGTAAAACTCCCTAAACAGGGCTACATTGAATCTATCTGAGATTGAGCTTGTTTTAGAAATGTGCTACTAATTTATCCTCTAATCTGTATTGTACTTCAGACAGCACATTACTGATTCAAAATGTGGCCCCTTCAAGTCCTGAAGAAGCTGGGCCCAGAGTGTCTGAAGTAAATAGAGGTTTCTGTGTCCAGGCCTTGTACTGCTTGGGCAAGTGTACATGTGAAATGAGAAGGTAATAGCCCAGTAGTGAGTTCCCAAAACACTGGTGGCAGTGCAGGTGTATTTAAGCAATAATTACCAAGGAGCTGGTCAGTTCCTGGGAATTAACAACTGGATGGGTGACCCAAGGCCCAGCCAAGAGCCATATCCTGCCAACCAGTCATAATTCCCAAGAAATGACCGGGTCCAATGTTTTTACTGCAATTATAATTCTAATCACAATAGCAATGTTTTGGGGGAATTTTTGTACTTACCTTTTTGCTGTTTTTTACAGTCAAGTATTGTGGTGCAAGCAGTTTGGTGTTGAGACGTTTCACATTCTGTGCCATTGAATGTGTGGTTGGTAGCTTAATATATAATTTCTTAGAGATTAATGACCTATCCAGTAACCAATCAGAAGCCTGAAAGGGCTGATGAATATTTAATTAGACTTGTACTTCAACTTGGTACAGTCAAAGCTGCTTAACTGGGTCACCTTCATGGATGCCTTTTTGTCCCAATTAAGCATCCATCCTGAGAAAGAGAAGTTTAAGTATTCTTATCAGAAGGCAACCGATAGCCATGTATTCTTTTCAGAAGGCACCCATAGCCAAAGGCAGTACTGTATTGCATATGATTTTAGAAGTTTTAAAGACAATAAGTTTAAGTTACCATGGTGCTAAACGTGATGTGGTTACATCATTACAGACACTGACACTCATGGCTTTTCACCTCCATCAGCATATTACAGGAGACCGAGTTGCTGCAGCACAAAGTCACATCCCTGCTCTCTTCCCTCTCTTACACGAACAACACACACTGTAAGGAATTTGGTTTTTGCAGCGATCTTACAGCATAATAACAGCTTAATCTGGTTCAAGGTCAGTTGCCATTCATTTGTATCCACCTCCCCGGGCCGTACCTGAAAATAGGCAGGATTTGTCTAGTGCACTTACCTGGTCAACAAAAACTAAATAAATAAATAATGTTGCATCCCTTCTCCCCTCAGCAGCAATGTAAGAAAACATACAGTGCTTCAGAGCATGGTGATCATTCAGAAGCTAGCAAAAATCCATCAGGCACAAGGACTGAGCGAAACAGCTAGCCTCATAGCAAAGGCCTGACTCACAGAGTACCTGTGGGAATATATTTTGTGTTTTCATTAGGTGATTTTTTTTTTTCTTATGTGAGCAGGAATGAGGCTTTTTGAGTTTGTATTTTTTAATATGGGGTATAAGGTTTTTCAAAGCTGTTGGATGGATTTCCTTTACAGTTTATGCTTCTTGATTACTGTTGCCTTTGGGGTGTGGGTGTTGGGAGTAGTGGTAAATCTGTCATGTGTTATTTCATTAACAGGATTTTCTTTTTGTTGTTGCTGGGTAGCTGCATTTGCATTGTGACCTTTTTGATCCTGCAGTTATGCAGTTAGCATATTGACCTTTTTGGCCCCAACAAATTGGGCTTTTGATTACTTCTGCCCTATCATGTCATGGGACCATGAGTATGTGCAAGGTTAATGTAGTACCAGTGGCTGGGTCCTGACCAATGAGGATCCAGAATTGATCAGACCCTATTTTATAATTCATAATGGTACAGACAGACAAGGAAGATGTAATATACACTGTTGGAAAGTGGCAAGTCTCAGCTTTCCAACAATGTGTGTTTTGGCCTCATATGACTTACCTTATTGGAATATTGACCCCAACAGTAGCATTACATATGACAAAAGGCAGCAATTAAAAAATCTTAGGCAGACGGGGTGGTGGGGAGAAGACTGGAGTTGTTTCAGACCCCCTAAATGGATCTAGCTCTGCCATTGAAAATGGATTACCTTTACCTGTTACATTCTATTTTAAATTGCCTATTTTCTCTTGTCTTACATGATGCCCCATCCTCCTCATTTTCAGTCTGCACTCCATGGGTGTTAAGGGTATTTTAATCCATTTCTTTTATGTTGGTTTCTTCCTAACTGTCTATGGACCTAGTAAGGCTGCAGTGAGTGTCGCCCAAAGATTTTTTTACCTTATTTTGCATTTTCCTTGAATGAGGGATATGATCAGATATGACATTATGATGTTGTGTTACTAATACTCTTTTTTTCTGTTTTTTGAAATCTGTGATTTGACTGTAACTGACTGTAAGCAATCAATGATGTTATGCCTTTCCAGGCTACATTCACTGATCCAGCAGAAACAGAGGTCAGATGCTGCAGTGTTCCTGAAATTGCAGATCTGTGCAGGAAAGGAAGACCAATAGATGGAGCTTGTTCTGTTATTACTAAGTCAGTATTTGCATTTTCCTCTATTTAGTTAGTAATGTATAGTAGTAGTAGTAATAGAACATTTTATTTGTATAAGGTAAAAAAGTTGGTACATTAACACCAATAAGTCAGGTTACCCTATTTACAAGGGGGGGGGGGTCCTGTTTGTATATACAGTTTCAGTAAAATACAGAAAAATTATATTTAACTTAAATACAATACAGACATGTACCATACAATGCCAATTTAGTGCCATAGAATCATATGCAGGTGTTGAAGCTTTTAGTAATTTCATTTTATGCAATTTCAACATACAGTACACTGATATGTAATGAGAAATACTGACTGTAACTGAACTCCTCACTCTGTATTTAATGTATATTATATTGGCAAGGCACTTGACTACCATATAACCCAGCCCTCTGACAAGGCTCATTTTGAGCGTAGCACCAGGGTTCATAGGCAATTGTCCTTTGGTGAAGGTAACCTTTTTATTTTACCTTGATGGCGATGTCAGCTATTGATGTGCTTCTTAGCAATTTAAAACTGTTGGGATACTACTGATGGTTTGACCATAAAATACTGCTTTTAAATGTATGATTTCTACAACAGATATTCAGCACTTAATATTTTGGACTTTCTGTACATTTATCAATCAATCAATCAATCAATCAATCAATCAATGATATACTATTGTTGTCATTTTATTTCATTCCTGAACTTGTTTCCTGAAGTGTTCCTGGGTAGGAGAATACAGCAACAGTACAGTAAGGTGTAGCATGTTAATTAAGCAATAATACCCTCCATGGCGAGTGGTATTGGGCTATACCAGACTGCCCATGGGACTAATGAGACCCAATGCCACAGGCAAAGGGTCTTATAGCCCCTGGATGGTCTGGTATAGCCCATACCACCCACCCTGGAGGGTATTATTACACTTAGAAAATAGGTTATGGGTAACAGTTTTATAAAATATTTAAACATTTTTTAAAAACTTAAAAAAAAAAAATTAAAAGCACTAAAAAGTCAGCTCTGTTATAAACCTGTACTAGTTATACTTGGCATACTTGTAAGAAGAGGGCGATGCTGCTGTTTGCAGTTGTTTGTTAATTTTTTCCATGTTTGTTGTTTGCCTTTTTTAATTTTTGTTTATGTAATGTCTGTCCACCACCCGTCAATAAAAACAGAGCACTGTATTTAGGGTTTCTGATTCTCTATCCCCTTCTACACTCCCAAGTTCCTTTTTGTTGAATAAATACTGCCAGCAAATACTAATGAGGGCTGAGAAGTGCTGTTGTCACTTTTGCTGTTGTGCTTCTCCCTCGCCCTACTCTGGAGTTGCTGTCAGTGTTTTTTTTTTTGGGGTTGTCACCACACAGATTTTGATTGTGATCACAAAGGACTGGAAAAGTTTGAAAATGAGCTGCTGTTGCTTTCGAGTATAGCACAATAGCCATTAGTGTCCAGTGCTAAGGTATGGACGTAACAAGTATCTTTTAAACACTGTGTATTCTGTTGGGTGTTGTGACAGGACTAGAATTTAACAAAAAAGGTAGTTTGTGATTTGTTCCTCCCCCTCATCGGCTGACACTTGGCAGAAAGGATAAAGGTATACTCAGGACATTGAGTCACGGCATCTCATTTGTGGGTCTCCTTTGTAACAGCCAATGGTTAGGACCAAGAACAAACTGCAGTGAAAATGTATTGTGAGGTACAGTAAGAAAAAAAAAAGCAATGTCACTATTTAAAAAAAAGTAAATTAACATCCTGGGACTGATACTGAGTTGTTGAAAGGGGTGCCTTTCTGAGAAATGTGCTTGCTAAGTGAGAGAGAAAATGTTTGTCAGGTTTTGGAGATTCTATGGGCACCGTTATTTTTAATGTAAAAAGATAGGCAGAGTCCGGGACTCATTGTCTCCCAGTCTCTGTTGACTGATACGGGACTGGGCAGTTGGTGGCCTTGGCCAAATAGGTTGAAGAATTTCCCCAGCCTGTTTCCTAACCAAAATTAACACATGTGCAACAGGTAATTACAAAGTTCAGATTATCACAGTACAATAAGGTGCAGTAGGTCAGATACATTAGCCAGTGTGCAAAAGGCAAATGTAAAATTCAGAGTAGGACTGAGAGCTGTGATTGGAAAACAAATGTAATTGGAAAAAGTGGGTTGAGGGGCTGGACTATTGTGAGTGCAGAATACAGGGTGAGCAGTGGCTGGAGGGTGCAGGACCAACAGCTCATGAGACAGGATTAAGAGAAACTGCAGAAGTGAGTTGTGAAGTCACAGAGGAGCAATATGATGACATAAAGGGAGGAGGCAGAACAGATGGTCAGAGGGGGAGAGGACCAGCATTTAGAGAAGCTGAAGGAGAAAGCAGCTTGACCTGTAGTAGATTTCATTTAGTACATGAAAGGGACATTTTTTGGACTAGTGCAGTATTTTGTTACCTTTGCTGAGTGCAGACACATTTTTTGATACATAGACTGTGTGTGTGGGGGGGGGAGTAGCCAACTCCTTTGTGTGCATCATTCCTGTACTGCTAGCACATACCTATTTCATGGAACTCTAAGTATGAAATGCCTTGCTAGTATGGCTAACAAATGCAGCTGTTGGTATAGTGGGATTTGAGCAGTTTATTTTGGGTAACTGCAGAATCTACCCTTCTAATATCCGGAGGAAGGTTGTTCCATAGCTTCTGGAGTTGGTAAGCAAAGGACAGCTGATCAATAGATCTAGAACATTTAGGCCTCTGTAGGCATTTGCCATAGGCTTTGAGGGAGTAGATAGAGTTTTGGATGGGGATGGGAGGAGGTCTGAGTAATAGATAGGATTGGGAAACTTACCAAGTCAGAACTTCAGTTGAAGAATGGAGCAATGGAAGATAGTGGAGCAGTCAAATTGACTATAGAGGTCACAGTGGTAGGTGGGCAGTTGAGGATGAATCTATAGGAGTGAAGCATGGGATCCAGTTTGGCTAGTTAATTAGGAACACCCCCATAGATGATGTCTTAATAATTATGTATGGGAAGGACCTTTTGAGAAACTAGATCCTTTCTTGCAGTGGAGGGTGGGGGACAGTCCTGACTTTGGGAGAGAGCACCAAGCAAGGGGTGAAGCTTGGACACAAGGCGGTCTATATGGGAAGAGAAATCAAGGTGAGGGGGGTCTAACTAGAAATCAAGGTACTTGAACTTGCTTACAAACTCCAAAGGGGACCCTGAAAAAGTACAGAGGCAGAGGCCAGGGGAGTCCTGAGATAGAGTTTGCTTTAATCCAGAAAGCATGGCACAGTATTTTTGGTCGAAAATTCTTTATTGTTCGACTTGATGTGAGTCATTACAAGCGCCTACACTGACAAACCTTTGAAATCTCACACTAATCCATTATACTGTATACATATCAAAAAATACAAAATATACAAAATGCATATAAATTGCTGGTTTTCATCGATAATACATTTTAAGAGTTGTTAGGCTGTTTGATAAGTTCTTAGTCTAGTTCATAGTTTATACACTCTACAGGCACCCTGAGAGAGGAACTAGCAATCCAGAAAACCATTTTCCTGAGTCTGTCCATAATAAGTTGCATATAAGAAAGGCAACAGGTTTCTATGTTGAGGGTCACATGTCTAAAAATACGAACATTTTTGCCCAGCTCCATCTCAAATGTATACCACTGGAGTGGAACTTCAGGAAATGCTTCCAAGACTAGAACAGTTTAGAAGCATGTAAACAAGACACTCTGTAACCAGGAATATGCGGAGTGTATATGTAGCTTGTAATCACCAATGTCCACATTTATTGGACAAGTAGGGCTCATACTTAAGAAAAGCTGTAAAAAGTTGCTCAACCAGCTGGCCTGTTGGCACTGAGGGTTGAGGCGCTGAATGCCACACCTTATGCCATGCTGGTTACCTGGGTTCGGGAATGAACCCGGGCCACCGGGGGTCGGCAGGGGTGACAGAGTATCAGCTGTCTGGAGGACTGCTCTGCTCTCACAGGGGGTGGGAGACCTGTCATCCCACTTGTTGCCTGCCCTCTGGTGGTGGTTGGAGGGGCAGTATGGGTAGGGAGACACATACCAATGTCATCACATTGGTAGGGATGGGGGAACGGGAGAAGAAGCAGAAAAATGGGAGTCAGGCCCGGCATCTGGATTGGGTCTCGGGGGGGGAGGCCGGCGCCCTCCTCCCTATCCCTGCCACAAGGGGCAATCCATGGGGGATTCAATGGGCTCAGCAATACAGGGACACAGGAAAGCTGGAGAGTGAGTCTCTCCATTAGGAGGAACCGTAGCCACCTATCAGGGCTCCTAGGAGGGAAAAACAGATAATAGAAAAAAAAAAGTTGATCAACCAATGGAAGATTTACATAAAACAATTATCTGTTTTGTTGGAGAGTTAGATTTGTAATTCCTCAATATCTAAAACCAAAGGACTACATTTAACTTAATGGTTTGGTCATACTAGTCATGTGGGCAAAAAATCCATTTTAGATGTTTTATCATATCATGGGTGAAAACATCAGTGGGGAATCATAGCAATTCTAAGAACCTCTTCGGATAAAACTGTATTGCTCAAGAAATAGTAGCCAATACAATTTTTCCTTATAAAGGAGAATTTTGAGAAATATAACAGTATGTGAGGGAGGGTTTTAAAGGCATTCTTTCTGCAGTCACAATTTAAATTTTGATCAGAATCTGGATTTTCGTAACACAGTAGTTTTGCAGAGGGCCCTGGTAATGCACAGTGAACCACCTGATACCCCATTCATGCATACCCAATTATGATGGAAGCTTCACTGGGATTCAGGGGCATGCACTTAGGTATGCCCCACTGCTTGGCACCTGATAACTTTGGCTTAGGTAGAGGAGTATAAGGGCTTTGACTTTAACCCCCAGAAATCCACTAAATTGGCTGATAATGGACACTGTGCTGGGTGGCTAGACTGGTTCTGAGACACAAAGTATCTTGCTATAGTGGCATATGGACTATCTACTGGAACTGCATCACAACAAAATATCATATGGCTTCCAGAGACTATATACAGGAAGTCCATGCTATACATGAACACTGGGTGTTGGGAGAAGTTTGATCTCTGAGAGGCTGAAGTCAGCGTAAGACTTGTTTGCAGACCTCAGGATGATCAGCTAGGTTGCAGCAGCCCTTGCACATGGCAGGCCTTTGAGAGTTTGTTACAGATTGAATGGGGCCTCCTGACTCATGGTCTGGAACTGGACTTAATGCAATTGAGGATGCCTTGGTGCCCTTGGGTTTCAACCCAAATTATTTGCTGTTTCTAGTGGATATTTTTAATCACGGGGAAGTTCTCTAGTTAGCAGCATTTATGTGGACCTTGAGTTTGTTTTTGCCACTCATACATTGTCTGGTCATGGAAGCAGGGTAATGGCATGAAAGGAACTGCAGCTAGTTTATCCATTGTGAATACTAGATACCACAGCTGTACTGCAGCTGTTTGGGCATTGTGTGAGAGCTCTTGCCAGCTTATCTTCTGTCCAACTCATCTGGTGGTGCTTATGTGCCATGGATGTCATCCCTCTCAGTTTGGGAGTACACCTGCAATGTCTCAGTACCCACAGTGCAATGAATCATAGATATGCCTGTCAGGTGTGATGTTTGAACAGAGAGATCTTTGAATGTTCTTCCTGCAATCTGTTGAAGGATGGACTGGAGCTATACCTGCACATTGTGTGCTCCTGGATCTGACCATGAAACACATGCCAAGCTGATGCCTTGATCCTCCATCCACCTTCCTCATGCCTGGAGCTGTTGTGGACGTCATGATTGGAATGGAGGAGGAGAGAAGGAAGAGAAGCCAGGCCCCGATGAAGCTGGAAGAGGAGCTGGTCCTGTTGTTTGCTGTGCCTGCACCACCATCATCCACCAATAGCTGTCACCAATAAATGTTTCAGTGTCCCAGAAAAAGAGGGCAACTTTTTTGTCAGGGTTTCAGAAGTGGAAGACACTACTATTGCCAGTATACCTAAAGTGGTAGCACCTACAAGTTTCATAATTCCAGAATGGGAGCAGTGACTTGTTGCTGATGTCATGCTGATCTGGGAAGTGAAGGATTGGGGATCCAATGCATATGTGTGACTTTTGCCAAATACCCTGTGGATGGCATTCTTATATCACACTCTTAACTGGTCAAGGGAGTAGGACATTAAACAAAGGACTATCAGATTTTTCCCAGAAGTTGTTTGTGTCACTGTGTGCCCAAGGACTTGCTGCCTGTTTTAGGGGGCACCTGGACTCTACATATTGAGGGGAATACTATCCCTAACTAATAAAGGCCACTGTAATGTTTTTAAGTTTCTGCTTCTAGTAAAGAAGTGAAGAGACTTTCAAGCATACTATAGCAGACTAGCATATACTATGTTGTGTTTTATAGTTAATTTATTAGTGTTCCATGTGTAATGCTGAGAATTCTGTAGATGTGTGTTACTTGGTTTGCCTAAGCATCACCTAGTACTACTATGTTTTGTAGCCTGTTTGTGTTTGAAGTATTGATATTTTACTGATATGCAGGTATTTTGCTTATGCTTTATGTTACTTCTGCTCAAGCACAGTCAGATGAGTCTCATAGTTACTGTAGGAGCTCTGTGAATAGTCAAGATTGTTTGTTTTCTGAATTTGTGAATTCAAGAGTGAGTGAGTCTAGGACCTGTGAGTCCTCAAAGTGCATGCCATTCTCAGCAGAGTACCAGCTGTGTGTGCAAAGTATTCAGTACAGCTTGAGTAAGGCTGCTATGATGTTTTATGCCTGTTCTGTATTGCAAGACAAGCAACTCTGTAAATATGCTGCAGATACATGGTAAGTGGGGAATTTTAATGTGAAAAAGCATGAGTTGGGTACTTCACTCATATATCTCAAGGTAGCTGGATGCAGTTTGCTTGACTGTATGGTACTGTGCTCCTGTATAGCCAATGGTAGCTGGAGGCAATTCCCTTTGTGTGTCCCATGAATCAGTGGACTGGGATCTGAGGTTGGTACTACACACATGAGCTGGGGTGGCATGCAACACTGGAATGACTGTCTATGCCATTTCCACATTTGTTACAATACCTTTTGGGATGTATGTAACTACTGTTGCTGTTTTTTGACCACTTTCATTCTATAGTGGCTTGACAAGACCAGCAAGTGTTTGGAAAGGGGAAGAAAGATAGCTGACTGAGTTTGTGCATGTGAGAGCATGCTGTACAGTCCAGCAGCTGTTTGTAACCTTGGAGAGAAACAGGCACAGTTTCTAAATCAAAATTACTGAGTGACATTATGGGGGTAAATGTAGCTCAAAAAGAGGATTACAGAGAGATTAAGAGAAAATGCTGTACCTGAATGTAATACCAAAGAAATGTCAATGAATGAGAGAGATCACAGGGAAGCTACAACTGAGGGTTCAGCGCCCAATGAGATAGAGACCTAGGGTTATCAACTGCCCTGATTTCATCTGTACAGTCCTGGTTTGGGGAGTTGTGTTCTGCCCCACATTTGTAAAAATGCAAAATGTCCTGATTTTAAACTAGAAACAAATATTTTCTTTATTTCATCTACACTATTACTTCTCAGACTTAGACACTGTGAGTCTCACTCAAGCCTCTCCCAAACATGTGTTAGCTGGCAGGATTCTAGACCTGTTGGCAAAACATGACTCAGAAGCCCAGATATCACAGAGAGAAGTTTATTCCAAAACATGTAGAAAAACAGCATTACCTGCTGGGAGTTCAGAAACCACTGAACACTGCGATATCATCATGCAAACTCAGTGAAAAACAGTCTTATAGGCATTGTTATACTGTAGATAAGAAAGTGCGTTACTAGGTAACAGACTCTCCCAAAAAGGCAGAATAGTAAAATACAGCAATTCTATTGGTGGACAGTGGTGGGCAGTTAACACTTAGGACAGGTTTTGCACGTACACACTGATGAAAGTGAGCTGAATAAGTCTACTTTTGGGTAACAATACAGCAATTCATAAAATATGCTGATTATTACATCATGGCAAAAAGCTGTAGGTGGCACACACGTACTACCAAACTAATTATGAAGGATAAGTTAACAGTTCCTAAGCACATAACAGCAAGTATGAGTAAATACAAATGTATCTTATGCAGCCGTAGTAAATGTAATAGCCTGCATGAGGGTGTGTAGGGCGTCCAGGTTTACATATAGAGGATAACGTATGGGCATTGATGAACAACCACACTGTGCTAGCATTGAGTGGTTCCTTTGGCAGCTTAGATAAACCTCGAGAGCACAACTTGAGAGGTTTACCAAGGTTGCCAAGGGAACCCGTGAGGCTAGCACAGTGTGGTTGTTCACATGATGCCCATACATCATCTTTTATAGTGTATGGGCATCATGACCACCAAAAGTAGCAGAAAACAGAAGCATTCACCACTCTATAAAACAGATGTGCTTTTCCTACCTTGTACTGAGGACAATGAAACAAGTTAATTAAGTTTGGAAAAAAACATTTATTACAATTACAGACAGCCGCTTGAATTCAGGCCACAAAAACTCAAAAGTAATCAGATTTAAATTTAATAAAGGCAATGGTAAACACTCCTAAACTTAAAAAGCAAAAAAAAAGAATGTCCCAGTAACTACATCCGGAGACATGAAGCATGTGGCATGTTACGTCCAATCGGGCTTGCCATAAATCATTTGATAGGGTAGTGCTGTGAAACAGTGGGAAATTCAGAGCTATTCGGCTCTTTGGTATTCGGACCTGCATGAAAAGGGAAAAGAAAAACATGAAAAAACTTTGTTTAGTCAGCAAGTAATGTAAAACAGGACAGAATTATTGGCTGGTATTTAAGAGAGATAAAGTAATGGTGTGGTGGCAGAGCATCTGAATGGGCGGGGGGAACAAAAAAAACAAAAACATTGCAATTTACCTTTCAGTCATCGCTGTCAGATGATGAGTCTGAGGACGCTTCTGCTTTTGTGGTGCAAATAAATTATTCGCATTGACAGTTATATTGCCATGTTGTAATACTAAGTTATCTCCAAACAAATTGAAGTTAGAGAGGTCGGACAAAGCAACTCATGGTAGCTGCTTGGGTTTCTTTTCTGCTGAGTGTGCTTGCAAAACTGACAGTGCTGCAGAGGTCTTTGATGTAGAAGGCTGCTGGTAGTCACTGACATTATGGCCACCAAGAATTTCAGAATTTCTTTTTTGCTGAACTTCAGAAATGAAGCTGTAGTTGTTGATAGACTGCAAGCTCTTATGGCCAGAGACCTGTTGGATCTCATTGGGGGGGACTGCACTGTCAGCTAGTCACTGGATTGCTGTTTTGCACATTGAATGATTTGTGATGTACTTCTCAAAAGAAAATCCAGCAGAAGTTTTTATAACTTGCATCATTGAATGAATCTTGTTTTTTGCCAAGGGTCATTGCCCTAAACCAGATTGAGATGCCAGGTTTGAAGTACAAATTGGGTGCCAGATAGAAGGGAGAGTCAGTGTGTAGCATGTTTTGTGGCCTTTGAGAAGCATACAGGATGTATGCTTTCACTGGGTCTGTGTCAGGTCTTTCAAGGTTTTAGTACATCCTGGGCTTCACAGCCCTAATGTCCCATGGGTTGTCTTCTGCCTGAGTTTTTCATTTGGCGCTCAGTGTACTCCAAGAACTGGCTGCCATCTGTGTCCTCTGCAAGCTTAGGTTCCCCCATCGCAGAGCATACTGCTCCACTGTTCTCAAGGCATAGTAGAGTCCATTGTTAAAGAATAGCGTGTTTAAAAGCCCCACTGGGCTATAGAATCCCAAAGTCCCTGTTTCATATAATTTGTTGATGTCTGATGGTGACAGTGCTTCTGCCCCATTGGGCTTGTTACCTTTCCCCATCTTCTTTAAAAATTTTTGCTTTGCATTCAAGGTAGCTGTTGTTTCTGTAAAATCCTTTTTATTTCCATGGAATATATAGCATCCATAATTTACGCACAGCAGGTAGCGATCTACACTTCCTAAAATACCTCTCAGGGTTGATGGCTCATAATCAGTACTGTCATGTCACTTTATTTTGTAGATGAAATCAGCAACAAGGACATCAAGATCTGCTGCCTATATGTCTCTGATTGTGCGAGCCTCCCCCACGTCTGCTAGGTATGATTTAAACAATCTAACATCTGACTCTGTTTTTTTTGGTAGCCTTTTATTTTACTGTTTTTATTTATTTATTTATTTGTTGAGTAATCAGAATTACAACCTTTGAGCTGAAAGCTCTTTTACAAAGGATCCTCATCAGATAAGGGAGGGTAACAAATACATGAGTTGGAGAGACAGAGGCAGCCATTAGGCATTGTCATGAATCAACAAGGAGGACTCAAGATTTTTAACATACATGGGTAGGGGAAACAACAGCAGCAAGTAGGCATTGTCGAAAATCATCAGTTAAGAACACATGTGTAATGCCCCAAAGTTGGGGCATCCCAGAAAGTCTAAAATAAATAAATAAATTAGGGGTTCACAGGTGCTCAGGGTACCTGCTGTAGGTGTAGGCAGCAGGGTACTATGCTAAGGGGGCCCCTGAAAATAAAGATTCACCTCCTTGTAATGGGAAACTGTATAATAGTAAAAAAGTGCCCTGTGCACTTTACAGCATAGTCAAAAAGCAGATTTAACAGCAATAGATGTCACAATGGCCTGGATGGAATGCTGTGCTGAATGGCTCATGCACAGCATTACACTCCAGCCAATCTAGAACCCTAGGGGGTTTCAAGTTTAAAAAAATATTTTGTTCTGTTGTCAGTTGATCCTGGGCAGTGGTAGAGGAGACAGGACACAGAAGTCAAGGGACAAGTTTAGGGCTTATCATGTTGAAGCCGTCCCTCTGGGCTTGCTGTGGTCCTGTGCTGCCTCCCTGCCTGAAGGCATCCCTGCTCTGCATTGTTTCATGGTCCCATTGGTGCCATCGGAGCTTTGCAGTGAGATGTCCGTTTGCCTGGCGTTGGGCTTAAGAGCCCCTTCGTTTTATTATTTTAGCCCCCCCTGTAGTTAAATGTTTAATTTTCGGTCCCACGTCGGCGGGACTGAAACGCCGCATCATCGCTTTCACTGACGACCATCGGAAGCCCCCCCTTGCCGTCCTCCCAGCTGCCTGCAAGTTCCCTCCCACTGCCAGCAGGACCGCCCGCCTCCCGTCTGCCTCCCGTTCTTCTCCTCGCTCCAGTCTGGTGTGCGGTGAGTCAGCAGCAGCACGCTTGAATTCGTGCTGACTGCTTCTTCAAAGCGCAGAATGTTCTCTTGTGGGCTTTGAGTGCAGTAGGCACATAGAAAGGTGGCAAGGCGTCAGGTACAGGTCGCTAGGACCCTTAATTTCAATATTCTTAGGAAACGGGACTTACGACACCAAAGGAGGCTTAGTTGTCGAGGGCCTTTATAGCGCCTTTGCATATTTATTTCCAGGGGCGGACCGGGCCGGGTCTCATTTAAGTGACAGCAGCTCTCAGTGAGCTAAAGATATTTAAAGGGGACCTGCCATTTGGGGCATTTAAAGGGGCAATTCAGGCCCAATCGAAGAGGGGCACCAGGCCCATTATAAAGAGGGGCACCAGGCCCAGTATTAAGTGGAGCACCAGGCCCAGTATTAAGTGGGGCACCAGGCCCAAAATAAAGTGGGGCACCAGGCCCAGTATTAAGTGGGGCACCAGGCCCAAAATAAAGAGGGGCACCAGGCCCAATGTAAAGTGGGGCATCAGGCCCAATTTAACGTGGGGCACCAGGCCCAATATAAAGTGGGGCACCAGGCCCAAGTTTTAGTAGGGTGTCAGGCCCGAGGTAAAAGTAGGGCATTTGGCCCGAGGTAAAGCTTGGTATTGTAGGGAGGCCCCGGCCTGGCGTAATAGGGCAAGCCAGCCTAATGGTACTATAGAGAGCCCCGGCCTAGCAGAATAGGGCAAGCCAGCCTAGTGGTACTATAGGGAGGCCCCGGCCTAGCGGAATAGGGCAAGCCTGCTTAGTGGTACTATAGGGAGGCCCCGGCCTAGTGGAATAGGGCAAGCCAGCCTAGTGGTACTATAGGGAGGCCCCGGCCTATCGGAATAGGGCAAGCCAGCCTAGTGGTACTATAAGGAGGCCCTGGCCTAGCGGAATAGGGCAAGCTAGCCTAGTAGTACTATAGGGAGGCCCCGGCCTAGCAGAATAGGGCAAGCCAGCCTAGTGGTACTAAAGGAAGGCCTTAGCCACGACGTACAGAAAGAGATCCTATTCCAGAAGACCCTACATTTAGAAACAGGGGTTCGGTTAAGAGTGTTCGATTTGCCTATACTGTGAAACTACTGTAATTACTGTACTGCTTGTACCTGAACTATTGCCCTAAGTACCTGAACTATTGTCCTAAGTACCTGAACTATTGCTCTAAGTACCTGAACTATTGCCCTAAGTACCTGAACTATTGCCCTAAGTACCTGAACTATTGCCCTAAGTACTTGAACTATTGCTCTAAGCACCTGGACATTGGCCCTCATCAGTAACAATTACTCCTGAAGTTATAATTTGCCCTCCTCCGGCAGATTATTGTATTATTCCACAGTTCTTTGGGCATTTTCAGTTATATGGTTACTACTGTATGAAGACAGTCTCAATCTTCTACTACACTGCAGTCTCATAGAGTGGCTGTAACAGCACGTACTCAGAATCAGTCTCACTCAGAAGAAGACGTCCCTCAGCATTCTTCACCCTGTGGGATCATCCATCAGCTCATCATGTCCGCTCTGTCGTTCGCGAGTTAGAGTCCGTCACCAGTCGACAAGTCGTACTCCCGCTTGTTTTCCACAGCTTGAAAGTACATCCGTCAAACGATCACGACAGCCGTACAGTGTCATTCCATATGGTTCCTGTTCCAGATGTCCCAAATGTTGGTTGCCCTCACAAAGAGTGTGCTCATTGTGGAGAACCTAGTCTAGTGCCTCACCTGGTCATTTTCAGAAAGTTCAGTCCGCTGGTCTAGTACGGGACGATCCGCTCGCTTTTGTTTTGTGTTAGTTCCTGATCCTAGGATTGCAGAGTCAACCATCATCTCTTCAGATTCTTATGGTTCCTGGTCCTGTCAGAGTTCCTTCCAAATTCAGCGGGCCCTTGGAGTGCCGCAGCATCAGTCAGGTCATGGTAGTCCTCCTTCGGATTCATCGCCACGCAGATCTTGATCTATCTTCATCCTTGGCGACCCTGGAAGTGGGTTTTGGCCAAGGAACCCTTTGTTTTCAGTGTGGTATCTCAGAATCCAGTTGCTCTGGTTCTACATTCTGGCAGCCTTGGGGAGACTGGGATTTTGCCTACGAAACATATGGTCTGTTTACCAAACCTCTCACCACCCCAGTGGCCTTATCTAGGTCTTTGCTGGGAATTGTGATTAGGGTTCTACAGTTCTGTTTTACTTCTCTTGTAGCTACCAACGAAGAACGATGGTGTACACGAAGACGTCGGATCTCTGGACTCTTGTAATATCTGGACTCTGATGGAAATATGTGATGATAATTACCCTAATATAGTTCTGAGTAGCTTATGTCACCTGATCCTCATCTAGAGTATTGAAGTATAGAATAGTGTCAGAATAAGAGTGGCAGTAGGCCTATAGTCTATTCTTGTGGTAATAATCTTAGTAGTGGTAGATAAAAGTATTCCTCTGTTTATTGCCCTATTGTTCTCGGGCAACCCCTCCTCCCTCTTGTGACTGTGTCTCTCTACCCTTGGTACAAAATAAATGCCCTGTGGGCATTGAAGCACTAAGTCGACTCCTGCCTCTCCTTGTCTGGGTAACGATTATCCTATCCACATAATTCGGACCTTGGTGCTTCGCTCATCTCTTTTCACCACCTTTAGAGTAGAGCACTTCACAGAGCACCTCTAGACCATCACACATGGTAAATCAAAATGGTATAAGCTAAGGCAAAACATAACACATTACATTGAACAGATACAGATTACATGAGCATGCCACATTCGTAGCAGCCCAGTTAGGCAGAGTTCACTGGTTCATATTTGTATAAGCTTGATAGATCAGCAGGTAGTACCTTTACAGCTTTATCAGTATCCTAAAGGTTCCAATGTAACAACCAGGAAAGTCATTACAGTTGGTGGGAAGATGTCAAAAGCAAGCTGGAGGGAAAGATAGGGTAGCAGAACTTGTGTCAGGGTAGGTAAGCTGGATGTGTGGAACAGGGAAAGTGGTACAAAGGTGTGCGGTGAGGATGGGTAGGTGGGTGAGGGCACATAAGGGGGGGAGGTGTTGGGAGCAGGGTAGGGTCCCAGGTAGGGTCAGGGGTGGGTGGGCATGGGGGAGTGGGGTAGTGCAATTCAAGGGCCACATGAACCGAACAAGGTGAACACAGGTGTGTCCAGAAGAGCAAGGAGTTCTTCTATGAATGCTTTTCACTCCCCGCTAAGAGGTTTTGAGAATATTGATGCTGCCATATTTTATTTACGGTCGGTTCCTTTGTAATGTGTGGTATGTGATTTGATAGTTCATGACACTTCAAATTGTGTTTGGAACATGCGTGCCTCCCATGCTGCCTTGGGAACGGCTGTGCATGTCAAATGCATTTTGTTATGTCATTGATGCGACATAACACTGATGGGTTAACAACAATGCTACGTCACATCGATGCTATAACGAACTTGGGAAAAGATGATTTTGAGACAATAACATCATTCTACCATACATTAGATGGAAATAATCCTGGACCTCCTCATAGTAAAGATATCACAGTTTGCACAGTACAATAGGAATAAATGGAATGACTGAGTAGTTGATTGAGTTTATTCTCAGTTTATTCAACTTATTGTTCACCCCCCTCATAAACCCCACACCCCTGGTCAGCCAGCTCGTTATGATCCTCTGCCACTCTACCCCTTGTTACCGAATATCCCAATAAGTCAAACTGCTATTTCCTATTTCTTACCCACCTCTTGCTCCCCCATCTTACCCTGCTCTTAAGCAAATCCTTAGGAATGATTTTGCTCCCTACTGCTCTTGCTCCTAGTTCCTCTCTGCTTAATTCTTGTATTTGCACGGTTTTGACACCAGTGTAATTGGTCAGTTGTTACTGCTTATAATGTACACAGTGTCCTTATTTGTTTGCACTATTGCTCATTTTGTATTGCTTTATTATTTTGCACAGCTACCTGTGAATTGCATTCGCTTCCTGTATCTTTTCCCAGGTAACACATGGAAATGAGTCATGGCTCTGTGTGCCTTTCCTGGTCACCAATTTGTACATAAATAAATAAATAAACTCACCTACCATTACCTAGTTTCTGTTTATCTCATCAATCCACAAAACACATCAAAATATAAAACCAGTACATTTTCAGAATTTCTTGATCCTCCCATGGAACAAGTTGGGGCCTCACTTGAGAGGTTGGCCTCACCATTTGAGAAACACGGATCAAGAAGTTTCAGAAAACTAAGTTACCTTGAATAACATGCCCCAACATGATAGGAAATGAAATGGACAACTGAAAAACTAAAACACTCTGTCTTAGTTCTGATTATTTAGAGAAAAGAAATCTGTTGCTTTGCTTGAGGTTACGTAATGTCCTGTGAAAAAAAAATCATGTTTTAGTATGAAATGCCCTGATCTGAGCTTCTAAAAAGGTGGTAACACTACATAGACCCTAGAGACTCACCAGACCACAGTTAGAGGAGGTAACAGAGGCCCCGTCCACACTACAACGCTTGGGCCCGGTAACAGATGCAAACCGTTATGGCTAGGGAGCGGTGCACTGTGTCCACACTGCGGTGGTGTCCGTTACGGGACCGGTACTGCTGGTCCACACTGCAGGAGCTGGGCAACATTTATGGCGGCACTGGATCCCACAAAGCAGCTTGCGCTATGCTAGGGGACTGGTACCACGCATCCACACTATGGCAAGTACGTTACCAGGGCGTAACCGGTTTCATAACGGTTGTTGAAACCACCTCATATGTGGTTTCAACATCGGTTATGAAAACATCTTCTGTTACGTTACAGGTGTAAACGCAAACCATTGCGGTAACAGTTTGGGCCCCCTGTAACATTACAGAGGCGTGGTGTGGACAGGGCCAGAGACAGTGGGGGCATCAGACTGAGCCACAGTGGTAAGCAGAGGGGCTGATGCGGGGAAGGGGGATATGATGGAAATCAGGAACCAGGCCAAAGGCGAAGAACACACTGCTAGTTTAACTAGTAAAAAGGGGGAGGCACAGGTGCAGCTGCAGGAGTGACAGCAATGAAACACATCCTTGGTAGAACTGATGCTTTTTTTCATGCCTGCTGCTCTAGTGTTTGATTCAGAGCAAAGTCAAGTACAGCATATCAGAGCACTGGACATGGTATCTGGGATATTTAAAACAGATAATTATGTTCCTACAGATGACATAAAAGGAAAAATAAAACAGAGGGACCTCTGACACATTTGGATAAACAGGAAAAAGAAGCCTGCCACAGGGATTTCTTGCACAATGTGCAGTGGGATGAACACTGCTGCCAGAGGAACAGAAAGGACTACTGTTAAGAGTCAGAACACAACTCCTTCCCCCCAAAAAATTCAGAACTACCCCAAAATACACTGGAGAATACTGGTAAAGTGAACAGTTTTCCAAGATGTAAGTGTCCCCACCCATCCAGAACAGTATTTCTTATCAGAAATTTGGACACAATAAAAAGACCTGACAAAAAGGTACAGACTGCAACTGACGTGTCTGCTATGTCTGACCTTGTAAAAGATGTCAGTGATGTGCAGAAAGAACTAGGACATGAAGAAAGATCAAACTTCACACATGTGACGCCTACAATATAGACAGTACAGACTTTAATATAGGGAATAAAGTAAATAATAAAGGTGAATACTTGCTACATAACCCTTGTTCTTTGGGAGTTCTGGAACATGGCAGCATAGGAGAAGGCAGCAAGAGTACTTTACAAGCCCAAGCTGATTATGTAAACTAGAGACAAAAACAATTTGAAGAGAAGGAAGAAAGTTTTAATGTAGACTTGCAGGCAAAATAAATAACAAATAAGAAAACTCAAGACAGGAGCAGTGGAGGTATATCCCCAGTGTTTAACCCCTTAAGTTTACAAATGGCACAAGAGGCCACGTTGCAAGAAGTTTGATGTGGGCTCAAGAAGATGAATCACTCCTTTGAATTCCTGAAAAGGATCTCTAGAATTACTTACCACTACAATTGACTCTCTCATAAGAACAAACAAACTTGAGACAAGAATGAGCCACTCTGAAGACCAAATTGCTCTATTACAAAATATTGTGGGACAGCAACAAAAGGAACTACAAGAACTAAAATTCAAAGTAGGGGATCTGGAATAAAGACCTAGAAGAGGAAATATAAAAATAGGTAATATTCCAGAAGGAAGATGGGGAATGACCTGATTAGATACTGTACTCTGAAGAGCTGTTGTTGGAAGCATTGGGGAAAAAATATACTGAAGAAGAAGTGGAACTAGACTGGGCACACAGAAGTTTTTCAAGTGGGAAAGACTGCCCAAGATTCATATTTGTAAGGCCTCATTACTACCAAATTAAAGAGGAGCTTCTAAGGAAAGCCAGAATAGAAAGCAAGATATGTGCCAAAGGTAAGCGTGATCACAAAAAGAAAACCTTTTGATCACATTAAAGATACACTCTAAGATGGGGACATACCATACTCATTACTTTACTGTATTTATCAAGACTTTAATTCAACTTAAATAGAAGGATGTGGTTCTTTAATGTTGTAAAGGAGGCAGAGCAATATTTTAATTCTTATTTATTTTTTTCAATTGTTTAACCAGAAATAGCACACTAAGCTGAAAGCTTGTTTACAGATGTGACCTGGGAGCATCAGAAAGTTAAGTAACTTGCTTAGGGTCGCTACAGTATGCAAGTGAGAGCTGTGGGATTCAAACCCAGGTCTCTAGATTTGCAGCTCAGAGCCTTAAACCACTACCTCCTAAATATTTTCCAGACCAATCCAAATACAGATAACTACAGATATGATGTGTTAGGAACTGACAATCACCAAAAAGCAGAAATAATACAGAGAGGGATCCAGAGACAAACTCCAACATGGATAACACACACAAAAATATCCTATGTTGCAACTGACAGTGATATCTGAAACTTTGACAACAGTGCCTCCAGCAGCCCCAATGAATAGCCGACAGACCTTGATATCACAGATCTTGCATAAACTCCCTCCATGGCAGTCTTTTCCTATGCACAGCTTGAGACCTTTTGACTTACAGCTGGCCTCGCAGCTTATATCTACTGTACAACAGATACAACAAGCATTTGTCAATGCCGAATGTTTGCTTGCTGGCATTGGCATTGGTAATGTAGGAGTTAGAGAGCTGCATAATAGGAATGGCAGTGAAGTATTGAACTGAAGCCAACCCCACCACCACTCTGCAGAGACTGACAGGCATTGGAGTGTGCCTTTGGGTCATCAGGCATAACGGCCACGCCATTTCACCACACCCTACCCTGCAGACACTGACAAGTGTCACGGTGTGCCTTGAGGTCTTTGGCCCTTATGCTCACCCCATTCCATCAGGAAATATGGTGAGATGGGTCCTGTTTAGGAGAGTGGGGTGAACTTTGGGGCCGTAGAGTCCAAGGCACACCTCAATGCCTCTCACTGGCTGCAGGGTGTGGAATGGTATGAGCATTACAGATGAGAATCCCAAGTCACACCCCGATGCCTCTCAATCTCTATAGGCTGGAGAGTTATGGTCGGAAACCCTAACGCCTCAGGTATTCGTTGGCATTTTCACTCCAAATTTTCAACATGTTTTTTTGTGACCCCCGCCTTATGAACAGTGGCAATATCAGCTTGTTAGCCGAAAGCTGATTTCGCACAGTGACTACGCCATTTGGCACCACAGGTGCAAAAACACATTTCGAACAGGATGTGAAATATGACAGCTGTACTGTTCATGGGGAGGTGCAAAAAATGTCAATGTTGAAATTCTGCAGTGAAAATATTAAAAAAACTGGTGAAGTCACGAGCGTGTGTAGAAAATGCGCAACGCACACCCGTAATGCAATTAGTTTGGGGATTTTTTACAGCAGATTGTGAACACAGGGATTTTGTAACCTCTGCTCATGAACAGTGTCACTGTGATTTTCTTAATCTGTCCTGAACAGTGATTTCCCACAGCGACCACGCATTTCTGTGCTGGAAGTGCGAAAACACATTTCGGCCATGGTGTGAAAAATGACAGCTGTACTGTTCATAAGGAAGTGTGGAAAAATGCCAGTGCTGAAAATCTGGACTGAAAATATTAGAAATCCATGAAGTTACGAGGGTGCGTGGAAACTGTGCAATGGTCACTCATAACACAGTCATTTTATGGATGTATTTCACCAAATTTTTAACACCTCTGCTCATGAACAGTGTCACTGTGATTTTCTTAATATGTCCCGAACATTGATTTCACACACTGACTGCGCCACTGTGCGCTACATGCGTGGAAACACATTTTGAGTGAGATGTGAGAAATGACAGCTGTACTGCTCATAAGGAGGTATGGTAAAATGGCAATGTTGAAAATCTGGAGTGAATGATTGAAAATTCATGAACTTACGAGCCGTAGGAACAGAACAATGCATGCTCTGAAATGACATTTTGGGAGTCGCCACCAAATTTCAACGTAGGGTTTTGAGGCTCACCTCATGAAAGGTGGTTCCGCAGTGACTGTGAAATCACCTTTTGGGGCCAATTAATGCCATGACAGTGACAGAATTCATGAGGTGGGTCCCAAAAACCCCATGTTGAAAATTTGGTGAATAAATTCCACAAAATGCCCGAGATATGCACTAAAGTTAAAAACCCTATTTATTATATTATACAACTTACTGGCATTTCCTCCATTAGCGGTCGCTTTGAAGAGTGCAGACGTGTTCCCGTCCACCAAGATCGATGCGCAAGCTCCTGAGTTAAGTATGGGGTGAGGAAGGGTATGGGGAGGCAGGGTGTGCAGAGGGTGGGCGCAGGGTGGGGGGGAGATTGGGCCAGGACATTCGAGCTAAGGAAGGTTTTTCTTCAGGTTTCCTTTTTTTTAAGAAAATGATGGACTTGTGCCACGCTGGGGTGGGCTCCAGTGTAGCAGCTGGAAGGCTGTTTGGTGGGCCGTGGAGCTGACAGGAGATTGGGCACCCCCATCGGCCATACAATCTGTTGCCACACTGGGTTGGGCTTCCAGTGTGACACCTGGAACTCTGTTGGGGGGAGCGCAGCACAGCCAATGGGGGATTGATTACCCCTGTCGGTTATACAGTGTGTGCATGGGGGGGAAGCACGAGCACACAGTATGCGTGCATGTGTCTGTGTGGGGGGGAGCACGCATGAGCACGTGATATCTTATCGCTGCTCACTGAAGCGTACCTCTCCCTTTCAACTATACGGCCACTGCAATTTCAACTGCTGTCATAGACAGCTGCAGCATTCATTGGAGAACTGCGGCCACACCTGCAAACTCACTGACTGAATTGGAAGATGGCTGCCACACCTCCGAAAACTCGGATGATGGCACTATGTTTCTTGCACATGCATGCAAGCAAACATAAAAATGAACAAAGGATGGAAATAAAAGTATAACAGATGTAAAAAGTCAACAGAGTAGTAACAGTGGAGACCTCAGGCAGTAGGAAATGAAGCAAAAGGAATGAAAGAAATGAACAGAATAATATCACCAGATAAGTAATCTTAGAAGAGAACATTGTAAGAAACCATTTGCATCATAACCATTGAAAGTGATAAAGAAATCTGAAGAAAAACTATCAAGATGAACATATAAAGCTCCTCAGGTGGCACACTGGATGTGTGCTTGCTTTGGGCTCTACAATGCCGGTTCAACAACCATTTTGTCAACCGGCATCACAGCGATGGAATTTATGTCAGCTGCAAGTTGCAGTTGACATAAATCCCAATTGTCTCCCAGTCCGTTTTTCTGTCAGGGGGCTTTGCCCCCAAACCCCCTATGCGGGGGACTCTGCTTCCTGCACCCCCCATACTAATTATAATTAACTCCAAGTCAGCATTGATTCGGGAAGGGGGTGCAGGACCAGGAGGCAGTGCGCTCCTGTCTCAGGCACACCAACACAGTGATCTGTCGGCAAACTGTCAATTTTGTTGACAGCGATGTAGGTCACTGTGTTGGTGTCGCTGTTGGGGGGGGGGAGGAGGAGGGATCCTTGCTTTGCAAGCAAAGGGTCAGAAGTTCAATTCTGGGTGAGAGAATGCATTTGCCATCCAGCAAGTACATTCATGAATTATCCTGTCACTGTACTGATGGGTTCACCATGCTTTTCCCATTTTGGCAGCTTAGATTCAATGCAAAGAAGTGGAAAGTAATTCACCTGGGTGACAAAAACCCAGGGGAAGAGTACACAATGGGGGGTACTAACAACAACAAAAATTGAAAGGAACCTGGGGGTGGTCATATCAGATGACATAAAGGTGAGCAAGCAATGTGAAAAGGCAATAATGAGGCCTGGGGGATACTGGGATGTATAGGAAAAGGCATCACCTGTACAAAACAGGAAGTTGTTATCCTCTGTATAGACAGTTGGTGAGACCTCATCTGGAGTACTGCATGCAGTTCTGCAGACCCCATCTCTGCAAGGACATAGACAGGATAGAAGCAGTCCAGAAGACGGCAACTAAAATGGTGCAGGGTCTGCACCAGAAGCCATATGAAGAGAGACTAAAGGAGCTTAATACAGTATGTATACCCTTGAGGAAAGGTGGGAGAGGGGGGATATCATAGAAACTTTCAAGTTCCTCAAGGGTATCAACAAAGTCCAAGAGGATAGCATCTTTCAGAAAAAGAGATGTGCAAGAACAAGGGGCATAATTTGAAGATAGAGGGAGAACAGCTCAGGGTCAACATGAGGAAGTATTTTTTCATCGAGAGGAGGTTGTGGGGTCAAAACCGGGGGGAATTCAAGAATGTGTGGGACAGACATAAGGCAATTCTGGTGGAGGGTAGAAAGAAGTAGGCAATTGGTAAACTAGAATCTGCAGCCTATCCAGTAGGCAGGGAATGGGCAGACTAGGTGGGCCAAGTGGTCCTTATCTGCCGTCAAAGTGTATGTTTTTATGTTTTTATATACATATACATCATAGTGGCGTGGTAACACCAGTATATTAATGTTGAGCAGGTACTTTGATGTTAAACCTCAAATTTTGTACTTTAATAACTTTGCAACCATTCAATGAATTTACATGAAATTGTGCACATGCAGTCTCCTGGGGTAGTTCTCTTGACGTACCAAGTGGTGTGTCGGCCAGATATGTGCAGTACATGCTGCGCATAGTGAACAAATTTTAAAATTTGCCTTTTTTTTGCAGTTTTTTGTCATCACGCTGCAGTGCAGCCAAACAATTTGGAATATTGGTCTAAAATTTTCAGAGTAGAATGTGCTTGCCTCACAGAGCATGTCTGCTTTGGTTTGATGAAAAAATATTAATCCATTCCAAAGATATTTAATTTTAGAATTTCAGGTTCTGAGCATGCTCAATTCAGTGTTTTGGACAGAGGAATGGAACAAAAAAGGATTTTGCTCTGATGAACCAGGATCCTTTTTCTTGAGGGGCCAATCCTTGTTTGTCAGAAAAAGATTCCTTTTTCATGTGCCGCCGTCTTGTTTTTTGATTTTGCCCAAAAGAAACTGTCATAACTCTGCACAGGGATGTCTGTTTCAGCCATGAAAATATGTATTTTGCTCATCAGGAGATGATGAGCTGTGCTTTGTGGTTTCTGACATCAGTATACCCCCAGAAGCATTTTTTTTAAGGTTTAAATCCTCTTTTGCCATTTGTTAAATTCCATTTTCACCATTCCTTTTTTGTCATGACAAAAAAGGAAATCGGCTGGTGAACAAGGATTCCCGATCTCGCTGTCTGGTCATGAAATTTTCACTACCAGATGGCAGATCCGAGAATCCTTGTTTGCCATATTTCTTTTGCAATGACAGGAAAGGATGGCGAAAAAGGAAATTGGCTGGTGAACAAGGATTCCTGGTGGGGCCATCTGGTCGCCAAAACTGGAAATCCTTAATTGCCTGGAAATCCTTGTTTGCCAGCCGATTTCCTTGTTCGCCATGATGGAAAAGGCTGGTGAATAAGGAAACGGGACAGTGAAAAAGGATTCATTTTCAGTCATCTTGCCGCAAAAGAAAGTGTTTTTGGGGACCATGTGGTCCTGGAAAAATGTAGCCATCTCATCATTGTCCCCTAAACAGCCTTGGTGTCTAGTGGCACCCCCACCTTCTATCCCCATATTTTTTAAGTTTTTCTGGTTTTTTTTTTTAACTTTAATATATTCTTTTTATTTTTCCTGTACTTTACTATTTTTTATAATGGTGTTCTGCCACTTATTTCTCTTTATCCCCTGGTGTCTAGTGGTACCCCCACCACCCTCAAAATTAGTTTTTCTTTTCGTTGGTGGTCAGTGGCATCCCCCCACCCTCCCAGGTCTATGTTATTATTTTTCATAGTGGCTCTCTGCCACTTACTTGTCTTTATCACTGGTGTCTAGTGGTACCCCCAACACCCTCTGAATTTTCTTGTTGTTCTTTCCTTGGTGGTCAGTGGCATCCCTCCACTTTCCCAGGTCTCTATTAAAAACTGCCCTCATTGTCTTTTTGTTTTTGGTTTTTTTACCTGAAAAATAAGTCCATTGCCAATCACGCCCGCACCCCCCATCTGACCACCCACTGTGTACCCACTTCCCCACACACCCCCATGATGTCCCCACCAACTGCCACTTGCCTACAGAGGTCCCAAGTTCGATAACCACTCTGCCAATCAAAGACACATCTTGCTGCTGGAACCAATGACTGCAATATGAACTAAGGTAAATGTGCTTTAATGTATTTCAATGGGGGGGTCAGCTTTTTGCCATAACTCAGATGTTTTTCAGCATTTTGAGCCCAAAGTTTCAACATGGTGTTTTGAGAACCTCAAGGACAATATGACTATCCTTAGGCAAGTCCCTCCAGAAAGGTGATTTCGTGGTTGGTTGGTGAAATCACTTTTTTGCTCGGATTTGTGTAATGACAGTCATATTGTTCATGAGGTGGGGTCATAAGAAGGCTAAGTTGAAAATTTGGAGTCAAGAAAATGACTGCATTATGATCATTCATTGCAATTTCGCTATGCACGCTTGTAACTTTGGACATTTTTAATATTTTCACCACATATTTTCAACATAGCCTTGTTATTACCCCACCTCATGTATGTGACAGCTGTCATTTTTCAAACTCTGTCCAAAATATGCTTTCGCAATGGGGGTGCAGAATGGTGCTGCAGTTGTTCAGAATTATGTTTTAGTGGGGATTTGAAACCTTTCTGTCCCGTGTACATGCGGTGAAGTCATAAGAAAGCTATGTTCAAAATTTGGTTATAACTATTTGTCTCAATTTCGCTATGCATGCATGTAACTTTGGGAATTTTAAATATTTTGAGCCCAAATTTTCAACATAGCCTTCTTATTATACCACCTCATGTATGTCACAGCTGTCATTTTTCAAATCCTGTCCAAACTGTGTTTTGCACTTGTGCTGTGGATTGGCGTTGCGCTTGCGCGGAGTTACATTTTGGTGGGCATTGAAAAAGTCTCTGCACCAGGTACATGAGGCGAGGTAATACTATGGCTATGGTGGCAATTTTGTGACCATTGTGCTGTAACTGGAAGCTTAGGGGGTTGGAGGTCCCCGTGCTTCCACAGGTAGATACATATACACATCTATGGAGGGATGGAAGGGCAGGGTCCGAAGGACCCTGTGTTCCCACAGTAAAATAGGGATGCTATTATACTATTTCAGAAAGTAAGGAAATAAACTGCAAAAAACTTTGTTAATGCACCATTAGGGTTGAGGCATAAAAAGTAGGGAAATACTCTACCGGGTCATAATGTCACACGCTTAATAGCGTACGACATCATGGCTAAACCGGTACAGCGCTGTAGCTGTGAGTGAATGGTGCAATACCGCGTATACTGCTGTACGTGGTATTGCACCATTTACACTTTCCCAGGCAGAGGATAAGACCTCTGCTGGGAGTGGGTTCCACCATGCAGCTGCCGTGGCTTATTGGACTGAGCCACAGCAACAGCAAGAATCCAGGTGCTGTGTCTGGGACTGGGTTTGATTCCCGGTCCCAGAAACTTTTATCTTTTTTTAAACATCGTGCACTCCCTGAGTTAACCCCCCCTCCAGAGTTGAGAATCTTTAGTGTGGGGGGGTTCAGGGGGTGCAGCTCCCATAATGGGGGGTGGAGCCCCCACAAAAAAAAGACATGCCTCATGGCAGAAATCGCACTGTATTGGTAGCACGATTTTGCCATTCAGCATAACGTCTTGCGACATTATGACCCCATGCCGGGAAATATGACCTTAGGGTTTCCTACCGTAAGACCCCATCTCCTTCCTGCATGCAGGTATAGGTGTGAGGGGTGTGCCTTGGGGTTGTGAACTCTAGTGCTCACTCCATTCCAAGAGTAAGTAAGCTAAGATGGGCACAGAATAGAAACATAGAAACATAGAATTTAATGGCAGATTAGGACCACTTGGCCCACCTAGTCTGCACAATTCACTACCTGATGGATAAGCTGCAGATTCTAGTTAATCAACAGCTTACTTCCTCCTACCCCCCACTAGAATTGCCTTATGTCTGTCCCACACACATTCTTGAATTTTCCCACTGTTGCTGACTCCACAACCTCCTCAGGAAGGCTGTTCCATGCATCCACAACCCTCTCTGTGAAAAAATACTTTCTAACATTACCTCTGAGCCATACCCCATCTATCTTCAAATTGTGCCCCCTTGTTCTTGCACATCTCTTTTTCTGAAAGATGCTACCCTCTTGTACTTTAATTCCCTTGAGATACTTGAAAGTTTATATCATGTCCCCCCTCTTCCTCCTTTCCTCAAGGGTATACATATTAAGCTGCTTTAGTCTCTCCTCGTATGTCTTCTGGTGCAGACCCTGCTCCATTTTGGTTGCCCTCCTCTGAACAGCCTCCACTCTTTTTTATGTCTTTGTGGAGATGAGGTCTCCAGAATTGCACGCAGTACTCCAGATGGGGTCTCACCAACTGTCTCTACAGAGGGATAACAACTTTCTGGTTTCTACTGTTGATGCCTCTCCCTATGCATCCCAGTATCCCCGCAGCCCTCTTTACTGCCTTCTCACATCGTTTGCCCACCTTTAGATCATCTGATATAATTACTCCTAGGTCTCTTTAGATTGTTGTTGTTATTATCTCACCCTCCACTGTGTACTCTTCCCCTGGGTTTTTGTTTCCAGATGCATTACCTTGCACTTCTTTGCATTGAATCTGAGCTGCCATATATTTGACCATTCCTCCAAGTTTGCCAAGTCCCTTTTCATCCTTTCCACCCCACCTTGTGTATCAACCCTGTTGCAGATCTTTGTGTCATCTGCAAAGAGACATACTTTTCCTTCCAGGTGCTCTCCAATGTCACTTATAAAGGCATTAAAGTGGACTGGTCCCAGTACCGAACCCTGCAGTACCCCACTAGTCACCCTCCTTTCTTCATTGTGGACTCCGTTTACTATTACCCTTTGCGTCCTGTCGTCCAGCCAATTTTTTATCCAGGGTACTACCTTGGGACCCACTCCAAGGCTGGCTAACTTGTATATTAATCCTTTGTGTTAGACTGTGTCAAATGCCTTGATAAAATCTAGGTAGGCCATATCCACAGCCCCTCCTTGGTCTACTACTTTGATCACCCAGTCAAAGACATCTATTAGGTTCATCTGATATGAACTTCCTGCTGTAAAACCATGCTGCCTTGGGTCCTGTGCCCCACTGGCCTCTAGGTACTCAACAATTCTTTCCTTCAGAAGTGATTCCATCATTTTCCCTACCACTGAGGTCAAACTAACTGGTCTGCAGTTTCCTGCCTCTGTCCTGCTCCCACTTTTGTGAAGTGAAATCACATCTGCCCTCCTCCAGTCCTCAGATACCACCCCATCATCCCATGATTTGGTAAAGAGAGTTGTCAGTGGCAATACTAGTTCTACCCTTAGTTCTTTTAGAATTCTGGGGTGAATCCCATCAGGCCCCATTGCTTTGTCTACCCTCAGTTTCAAGAGTTCATTCAAAACCCTTTCTTCTGTGAATGGACTGGTATCGACCCCCCTATTCAGAGTGTTTCTCTTATTTGGTTTAGGTACCTCTCCCTCTTCCGTTGTGAATACTGAGCAGAAATATTCATTCAGTATCCCTACTTTTCATTGTCACCCTCTACCCACATTCCCTCCCTTTATTAAGTCTCTGTATCCTCCCTTGGTCTTTCTTCGCTCCCTAATGTGCCTATAAAAGGTTTTATCCTCGTTTTAACAGAGTTGGCTATCTTTTCCTCAGTTTGTGCCTTTGCTATTCTGACTACCTTCCCTGTCTCCCTCTGCTTTAACTGATAAAGTTCTCTGTTCTGCTCCTTCTGTGTTTCCTTATATTTGCTGAATGCTCTCCTCTTCTTCTTAACCTTCCCTTCCACCGCTTTTGAGAACCATAGTGTTTTTTTCCTTCATTCTGTTTTGTTGATTTGCCTCACACAAAGGCTTGTTGCCTCTGTGATGGCTGTTTTGATTATTCCCTGTTGTTTCTCCACCCTTCCTTCTTGCCCATTTGCTAGTGCTTTTCTGAAGCATTCTCTCATTTTCCCAAAGTCAGCCTTCCTAAAGTACAATACTCTTGCTTTTGTATGGCTTGACTTTATGGCTGTGTTTATTGTGAACCACACTGTTTGGTGGTCACTTGTTCCCAGATGGCTACCCACTTCTAAATCTGAGAACCTTTCTCCATCCCCATTTTAGAGTAGCAGGTCTAAGATTGCTCCCTCCCAAGTGGGTTCCAACACTAGCTGTCTGAGGCATGACCCCTGTAGGGCAACAAGAATGACCCTGCTCTTGGATGAGCCTGCAGCAAAGGTACTCCAGTTAACATTTGGCATATTCAGGTTCCCCCATCAACAAAATCTCCCCTTTTTCTGCCATTTTAAGGATACCTTCTATAATTTCCTTGTCCATTTCCTCCTGCTGAGATGGGGGTTCGTACACAACCCCAATGCAGATTATGGTACCATTTCCTGTCTCCAGGATGACCCTTAGTGACTCATCAACTTCCTGTTTACTCTTTAGTTCTGTTGCTTTAATCCCTTCCCTTATATAGAGAGCCACTCCTCCTCCTCTTTTACCCACCCTGCCCCTCCTGTAGATTGTGTATCCTGGTATGCTGACATCTCAGTCATGGTTCTCTGTGTACCATGTTTCAGTGACTGCCACAATATCCAGGCATCCCTCTTCCATCAAGGCCACTAGTTCAGGGAGCTTGCTAAACAGACTGCAGGCATTGGTATTCATCACCCTCCAGTTTTTGATGGCCTTACCCTTTTTAGACCCATTCTTGTCCTTACTGCCTTTTTCTGCATTTACCCCTGTCCTGCTCCCTACTGACTTCTCTACCTTGATGTTTACCTCTCTAACTACTGTGTTTTGTGGGGGGAGGCTGGGATTTCCCTGCTCCTTTTCAATGTCTCTCCCCTTGGCTAGTTTAAATGCTTGCAAATGAAGCATTTAAACCTATCACCTAGGATCCTGGTTCCCCCCTGGACAGATGCAGATCCACGGCCAGTATTGGCCTGCATCCTCCAGGTGGCTCCCGTCCCCAATGAAGCCAAAACCCTGAGCTACACACCAGTTTTTCAACCATTCATTGAATCCCATGGTGTGAAATACCCTAGCATCATCCTTGCCATAGACACGCAGCACCTCTGAGAAGGTTACCATACATGCTACTTGTCTAAGGCTCCTCTCCAACTCTACAAACTCCTCTTGCACTGCTCTGATCCCATTCACAGCCAGGTCATTTGTCCCTAGGTGGACAATGACATCCAGCTCCTCCCTGCAGCTGCTCCCACGATCCTGAGGATTCACTTCCTGTCCCTCTGAGCCATGGCACCAGGCAGGCACCTTACCTCCCTATCCCCTTCCTCCCCCACTTCTACCAGCCTAATGACTGAGTCCCCCACCAGGAGTTGTTTCCTTCCCCTGTGGGGTCTTGTGCCACCCTCCTGTGGGTCTCCTTTGTGGAGGTTCCCAGCATCCTCCTAGGTCTCCATGGCAGGTCCCTCCATAGAGGAACCACTCTTTGCCAGAATAGCATATGAATTGTAGAGAGGTACAACTGGAGGGATGCACCTCTGTTACTTCACTCTCTCCCTCCCGGAGCCCACCTTTGTCCAACTGCTCCACTTTCTTGGCAACCTCTGAGGTAGTGGTGGTGGCCCTGGTGGTCTCTGGGTGGGGAAAGAGGTTTCACGAATCCTAGCCAGGTCAGTCTGGAGATGGGCAACCTCCTCCCTCAGACCAGAGAGGTGCCTGCACATAGGGCAGCATCGCAGCCTCCAGAATGTCTCCGAGAACACTGCTGCCCCACAGGCATTGCACTGCATAACAGAATAACAGAATGGGGTAAGCATTAGGGTTTGCAACCCCAAGGCACACTCTCACACCTGTTCCTGCATGCAGAGAGGAGGTGGGGTCTAAGGGTTGGAAGCTGAGGTGGGTGGGGTCTTAGGCTTGGGAACTTTAAGGTCGTATTTCCCTACTTTTGATGTCTCAACCCTAATAGCACATTAACAAAGTTTTTTCAACATATATATATATATATATATATATATATATATATATATATATATATATATATATATTATGGTAGAGTATCCCTTTTATGGTTAAATGGTGAAACTTTGCACATTAACAACTTTGCCACCATTCAACAGATTTGTCTAAAATTTGGCAGGCATGGGGTGTAACCATAGATCTTGTGATCTGCCAACTTTTGCACCAGTCAGATATACAGCTGTGGAGTTATCAAGCAACATCTGTGCATGCAATTACTTTTTTTGCGCATTCTTTGCTCACGCCTACAGGTTGCACAGTTTGCGCGACTGGTCCAAAAACTTCAGGGAAGGTGTGGCCAGGGTTCCTGAGGTACCTTTTGAAGATTTTCTGAAGTAATATTGAACGGTTCAAAAGTAATTAAAAAAACAATTTCCCATTGTAAGTCAATGGGAAAAGTTAACAAAAAGTTCGACACTTTTGCAAATGCACTTTTTAGTGTCGCAAATGGCCCTAGTAGTGTCACAAATCTGCCATTTTGTTTTCAGTTACTGATCAGAAAAATGCTTGGCGTTTAAAATTGGGACCCTCTAGGAACACAGTTATTTTTGTGTTCACCTAGTCAGACCCTCAGGATGCTAGCCGTGTCTTTATTTTGGGGTTAAACACTCCAGAAATATGTTTTCCAAATTTTTGGAAAAAGAAGTGTTGCAAAGTAGTGTCGCACTTGCAACACTTTCACACATTTTTGCGAAATCTTTCGCAAATCACAACACTACTTTTCTAGACTATGGCCAAAATGGCAGGAATTCTTTGCCACCCTGCTGCAAAAGAACGGTTTGGTCTTTTGGGCTGAAATTTGGAGGGAAGGCAGCCAACATCTCACAGAATTGCCTTTTGGTGGTTTGGTGACAAAATATTGCATGGATGCAAAGTTACAGTACTCCGAAGTTGACATTTTTCCCATAGACTAACATGGTGGCGTCAACCGCGCTTTTCGGGGCTCGTATCTCGGAAACAGTGTGAGATACGGAATTTTCGTCATGACAACCTAATGAACAATAACAATAATAACAACCCTAATAACAATGAAAACCTAGCCAGGAAACTCATGAATGATGTGAAATGTAAATTTTTTTCTACGTCGTACGGTTACTGAGATATTAGCATTTTAGTATTACAACTGCTCGTTTTCTGCTCCGAGGCCCATTATTATGCATACATTCTTTGTTTTCACTGTCTTTCTCAATGCAGCTTTTGGGGAAAAATAGGGTGTGTGCTCCACTTACCGTTACACGTAGGTTTACACTTGTGTTACCGTGTCAGTTTGGCGATAGTGTTCCCGTTCACGCCAATCGCAGTGCTACTGTGTTTCCATTTGCATTACTGTTACTATTTGTGTCTCCACTACTGTTTATGGTTGTCTTTTGGTTAGCGTCACCATGTGCATTACCATTTCTGTTGGCGGCTGCCCTTCCGTTTCCGTTTGCGTTTCTCTCTTGTTTTGTATCACCCGTGTTCTTACCATTACCATTTGCATTTCCAATTGCATTCCCATGCCTGTGTGCATTACGGTTTGCATTTTCATATGCACTTTCATTTGCGTTTCTGTTTTCTTTGGCATTATTGTTGCTGTTACCGTTACCATTTGCATTTGCATTTACAATTGCGGTACCGTCACTGTGCGCGTTATGGTTTGTGTTTCTGTACGCGCTTGCATTTGCATTTTTGTTTCTGTTTCCTTTCTCTTTAGTGTTGCTGTTACAGTTATCATTTGCATTTACAATGATGGTACCATGACCGTGCGCATTACCAGTTGCGTTTCCGTATGCGCTTTCGTCTCCATTTGTGTCACTGTTCCCTTTAGCGTCACTTTGCACCTGCATTTCTATTAATGCTTGCTTTACAATTTACGTTTGCATTACCATGTGCGCAACTGTTATCGCTTGTGTTTGCGTTGCTGTTACCATTACTATATCACAAAAAATCACGTGGTGGGAGCATTTCATTCACTAGTTATAGTCCTCATTCTCAAAAAGAAGGGAAATTAGAGGCAAAAAAAATCAATTTAATGCATCAGTTAGGGTTGTTCCACAGTGACAAAAGTGAGGAAATTTGATGTTAGGGTTGAAACCCCCCTTGGACTCACCCCACCCTGCACCCCAGCCAGCATCGGGGTGTGCGTTGGCAGTCGTCGGTCCTAACTCTCACCCTATTCTCTATGCTTCACCACCACTCAGCTTGTCTACACTGTGATGTGGTGAGTTAGGGCTGACGACCCCAACGCACACCCTGATGCCGCTGGGGTGCGGTGGGGTGGGTTCAGGGGGTTTCAACCCTAACATCGAATTTCCTCACTTTGTCACTGTGGAACAACCCTAACTGATGCATTAAACAGAGTTTTTGCCTCTAATATATATATGTATATATATTATTTATTTATTTAAAAAGTTTTACCAGGAAAGGCACAAAGAGCTGCAATAGTTTGTTTCCAGGTGCATCCTGGAGGAAGGGAAGTGGTGGTGCAAAACAGTAGATATAGCTAATATGCAAAAAACAAAACAATTGTATAATAGACATGATGTAAGCATCAGTTCTATCACAATTACAAATTTAAACAAATGGTGAAACACATTTGAATTATAAGAAAATCAGTCATGAGAAGGACAGGTAATACAATGCAATAGATGAAGAAACCCAATAATACTCAGATAAAATAGACTATTGTACAAAACTATATACAAAACAATAAGTGCTAGGCAGAAATATACACATAGGATAGAACAGCACAAAAGAAAGCAAGAGGGCAGACAGACGGGCCAACCCACCCTTTCAGGATGCGTGAACCCTGCACAGGGGGGCAGGCAGAAGTAAGGGAGAAATCTGAGAGGCAGGCATGGATACACAGAGGAGAGAACAGCAAAGCGGAAGGAGTAGAGCAAACTGAAGGGGCCAAACCCTCCCTTTCGGGATGCATGAACCCCGCAAAGGGGAGGACCGGTGTGGAAATAAAGGAGGAAGTGGGGGAAAGAGTATAGGAACAACAATAAAAACAGTAAGGAAACATTGTGGTGGGACTAGATGCAGGTGCAGAAGGGGGAAGCTTACTGATGAAGGAGATGGGATGGAGAACAGGAAGACTGGGCTGAGCGAATCTCTAGAGGCAGAGAATTCCAGGTAAAGGGGAAACGTCAAGAGAAAGCAGATCTTCCAGAAATGGAAGAATGGGAGGGGAGGGCAAACAACCTATGGGGGGGGGTTATGGAGAGCGTAGGGATTAGTAGTTGGGAGAGAGAGGAGGAAGAGTAGGTGGGGTGGCAGAGAGCCAAACCAGTACATTCCAATGAGAGAAGCACTATGAGGGAGTCACCTGGCACTAAGTGAAGGGAAGGAGAGGGAGAAATAGAAGTTGCAGTGGTGTGTAGGGGTGGACAGTCAAGGGCAAAATGACAGATGGAGTTGAAGAGAGTATCCAGTTTGGTGAGGGTAGATTTAGGAGCAGTACTGTAGACTAAGTCTCTGAAATTGAAAATAGGGAGGATCATCTTTTGGACAATCTCCATGCAGGCAGGAAGGAGAAGGCAGTTGCGGAGTCCATACAGAGCACCGAGTTTGGGGAGTAGCTTTATGGAGATGATATCTACATGCATAGCAAAATCAAGGTTCTTGTCTAGCCATAGGCCGAGGTACTTGAAGGAGGAGACATCTTCAAGTGAAGAACCATCTAGAGTGTGGAAGGACAGGAAGGTAGCAAGCCTAGTGAGCCTTTGCTTGGTGCCAAAGGTCATAGAGACCATTTTTTTGGCATTCAGTGAATGTTGGTGGTCACGAAACCAGCGCTGGATATTGTTGAAATTCAGCTGGAGCTTGGTCTCAACATCCAGAGGTGAGGTACCGGAGGCAAATGAGATGGTGTCATCCATGTACATGTGTATTTTTGCAGATGAACAAGTGCTAGGAAGGGCGTTAAGGAAAATAAAAGAATGCATTGGACCTAGTACGGAACCTTGAGGGACACCAGTGCTTATGGGGAGAGGAGCAGAGATGGAGTCACCAACCCAGACTGATTGAGACCTACCTAGGAGGTAGGAGCTGAACCAGTGGATGGCAGAGTCAGAGAGACCTGCTGCATTAAGTTTGCAGATAAGAAGGGGATGGGCAACAGTGTAGAAGGCTTTTGGTAGGTCGACAAAGGTGGCAGAGATAATGAGTCTGATCCATGCTAGAGAGAATGGAGTTAATGAGCCTTAGAAGAGAGGTGGTGGAGTGAGCCTTGTGGAAACCAGACTGAAAAGGGGTGAAAAGGGAGGTAGAGTCAAGAAAAGAGGAGAGGAGAGCTGTGCCAGAGTCAAGTACTCTTGTAGCTTAGCAAGGATTGGGAGCAAGGATATTGGGCAGAAGTTGCCAGGGATGGAGGAATCACCACCCTTATGAAGAGGGACAACAGTGGCAATCTTCCAGGCTTGAAGGACTGAGGCTAGGGAGTAGGATAGGTTCAGGAGATAGGAGAGTGGAAGGAATATAGCATTGGCTGATACATATAGAAGCTTAGGGTCAAGATATCTGGGTTTTTATCTTTGGGGGGTTAAGGGTTAAGAGAGTGTGTAGGGTGTCAGCAGGGGAGACTGGTTGGAAGGAGAAGGAGGGGGGAGGTAGAGTTAGCTGGAGCTGGGGGAGGAGACAGAGAAGGGAGAAAGGAGGCAAGAAGATTGGTGGCACAGGTGGCAAAAAATGTATTGAATTCGGAAGTGATGGCTGGGGGGGGGGTGTCAGAGATTGAGAGAGCGATGACCTTAAGGACTGGGGAAGGTGAGTGGGTGGGGGTGTGGAGAACAGAGCATGGACAGCCTTCCAGAATTTAGAGGGGCTGTTGAGATTATCCTGGAAGGTAGTATTAAAATATTCAGCCTTGGCAAGCTGGATGACCCTGGTGCAGGAGTTATATATATATATACTATATATAAACTGCATGTTTGGGCCCCTGTCCCCATTGACAAAGTAGTCATATATTTCCACATATACTGTATGTCCCACATATTTCCCCATATATAATGATAACCAATTAGGGGATTCTGACCCCAGTTAGCTAACTACATTGTATTGTGTTATAATAACTGGCTGCTGTTTTTTCCCCATAGGGAAACCCAGTTATACTTTGCCGTTATAGCCAGCTGGTTATAACGGCAAAGACGCACTCGGTTTCCCTGACTGTAGGTATGCGCACAGCTTTTCTCCACAACAATCTCATGCACGTAGTGACCGTGCAGTTTGAAATGGAAGAATAGTTTACTCTTCACCTTAGTCTTTCTCACATGAACGTGTAACCAAAGAGCCATAAAACCACCTCCTGTTCAGATTGCAAAACCAAAAATAAAAAAAAATTGAAAGTGCCTTTGTGACTTTTCTGTAGTTCAGCCTGATGCCTCACTGTAACTAGAGCTCCTGTGCAGTTCTGCCCTCCACTGCCACAAACAAGCCATCTGTTAAGACCCCAATAAGTACATTAAAAAATAAAAGCACTAAATAGGTAAAGGAAAATTAGTGAGACCAAGACATCAAACAAAATGGTCTCCACCTGCACAGCAGCACTAGAGTGGACACTTAAACCGAAATCGGCAGGATGAAAAACAGCACCCAGCAATTATATAAAACAATACATGGGGTGGTGTGCAAAACTCGAATTTTATACACACCCTCAGTGTGGGATGCTTCTATAAACTCTGAGAGCAAAGTAATATCCCACACCTCGGGTGTGTATAAAATATAGAATATTGCATGGGGAAGTGTGTGTAATGAGGATTTTATGCACACCCAAGGTGTGCAATGCTGCATAAACCCCAAGAGTGAAGCTTGAGGGGTTTATCAAGGCATCATACACTAAGGGTGTACATAAAATCTGAGCTGGCACACACTTCCCCATGTTTTTTTTTTTTTTATAATAACTGGTTCCTTTGATTTTTTTGTTGGACAGGTACTTGTTGAACAGCCTAATGTCAGTCTCATTTTTATCTTACAGTGTTTCTGTTTTCTTGCTGCTCTATTAATTTTTGTCTTTCTAGGTCACTAGGTTGCTGAAATGGAGATGAATGTGCCATTTTAGGTGGCTAGACAGATGTTAATAGATTGCTCATTATTTTTCGTTTCTGTGAGAAATGTGTCTTTCTTCTGCTGCACGTAAGTTAGATTCCTGCTCAGTGGTTTCAGTGAGGTTAGTGCAATGACGTTGACAGTGCAAGGAGCCAGTAGTGCTAGCATTGGAGTGATTTTTGAATTTTTACAAAAGGTGCTTAATCAAACTCCATTATACATGGATGATTATACACAGCTGTGTGTAATGGAGTTTGACAGCTTCTGCCCACAGTTGATAATCATCACTAACCATTTGTTATATTCTTGTTAAACACACCACCCCATGTATTATTCCATATATTAACACCTTAAAAACATATCAATTCCCAGCACACTACAAACCAGACCAATATTGCATGTGACAATCCCCGTTAATAACATGTAACAAGCCCCTTCATAACACATACAGCAGCCACCCTACCCCTCCATGCTTCCTGCAGAAACCTACCCTACCAAGGCAGTACCTCAACTATCCTAGGCCCCCCATGCTGCTGCCATTCTAAACAGTTCTAGCAGGTCCCACAACATTCTCGCTGTGCCCCACTAGTAAATGCTGTTCCAGCCATATGAAGAGCCATGCTCAGTGAGCTCCCAACTACAAATCATGCCACATGCTCCTCCTGACTGCCCCAACTGTGTGCCACTCCCAAGACCACCACGCACCACTCCCTTCATTGCTCCAGTAAAGGAAAGACTTTCATAGGAGGTTGATGTGCTATGAAAACAGTAAAGGGACAAAACAGGCACTCCCTTACACAAATGCACTACTCTAAGGAAAAATACCTCTATATTACAGAAAAGCATTACACTATGGAAAAACACTAGCTATATACCACTACACTATGGAAAAGCCCTGCACTATGGAAAAAACAATGGACGTAGCAAACAGTGTCTAACCTAATGTATTATATAAAACAAAAGCTAGAAAAGGCCAGTGTACTCATTAAATAATACAATCTTGGGGGCTAATAAGGTTCATTCAGGCCACTTGCCCTTCGGCTTATGGCTTTATTAACTCATTAGCCCCCTCGATTGCATGATTTCCTTTACAGAACCCTTTCCTAGCATTTATTCTCTCTCTCTATTATATATGTACATTTTATGTGTAATTCAGAATATATGTGGAATATATATATATATATATATATATATATATATATATACACACACACACACACACACATATATATATATATATATATATATATATACATATGTATTCTCTGTAAAAAACTGCATTAATGCACCAGTTAGGGTTCAACCAATCACCAAAACAGGGAATGTGGCTGTAGGGTTTCCAACCCAACTCCCTCTCTAAAGTAGCAAAGCACAACATAACTCAAAAATACCCTCATCGATCTCTGTGTCTCTCCGCCTATTCCCCGAGGGCATGAAAATAGGCCGAAGTCATCCCTATACACAAAAATGGAGACAGTACTGTACCTACTAACTACAGACCTATCTCCATCCTCCCCCCCTCCAAAGCTCTCAAAAAAATAGTATCTGCTCAACTTGCAGCTTATCTATCCAGCCACAACATTCTGTGCCCTGAACAGCATGGCTTTCACCCAGGTCACAGCACTGCCACAGCTCTACTGGAATTCTCCCACCTTATATACTCTGCGTTAGATTCCAGACAGTTGGCTGGGGCAGTGTTCATTTACCTATCCAAGGCCTTCGACACTGTGAACCACCCACTATTGCTAGACACCCTCTGTAAAATGAGGCTATCAGCTGGCCCGTTAGCCTGGTTCTCCAGCTACCTCTGTGGTAGATCCCAACATGTCAAGCTAACTGGTGGCCTATCCTCAGCGCTGCCTGTATGTTTGGGAGTTCCACAAGGCTCCATTCTGGGCCCCACATTATTCAGTCTCTTCCTGAACACCCTTCCCAGCTCTTGTACCGGAAAGCTGCTATTATATGCAGACGATGCCATCCTACTCTCCTCGCACCCCGACCCGGTCATTCTCCAGAACAGCCTGCAGTCCTCCTTCAGCCAAGCTGAAAAATGGTTCCTTGACCACTGCCTGGTCCTGAATCTCAAGAAAACAAAGTCAATGATCTTTGCACACCACCAAAGTAGCTCCAAAAATGCCCCTCTCTCCATCCTCCCCAGCACCACCCATCCCCTTGAGCAGGTATCAACATACAAATACCTGGGCATCACCTTTGATTCGGCTTTCTCTTTCCATGCCCATGTCAGTGCCCTATCCACTGCCATGAACGCCTGGATTGGGCTCCTCTATTGACACAAAGACTGCCTCCCTGGCTCACCCCTGCGGTTGGCCATCACTTCCTCCATCCTGTCACTAGTTGACTATAGCCTCCCCATCTATGCAGCCACTGGCCCCACTGTCCTCAACAAAATCCAGACCTCCATCAACAAAGCCTGCAGGCTTCTGGCTGGTGCCCCAAGTGGAACCCACACATGTCAGCTCTATACCACCACAAACATACTCAATCTGGAAGAAAGACTGCATTATCACACTGGTATACTAGCAAAAAAGACTCTTTTTGGACTGTGTCCCCCTGGTGTCACTGCACAGCTCCAGCTTGCTTCCCACTCGGCCGCCATCCATACTGCCTGCAAAGCCACCTTCCTGGTGCCTAGAACCCAGACCTCCCTTGCCCAAAGGTCCTTCCATTACAGAGCACCATCCTGGTATAAATCCCTCCCCATGCACATCTCAAGCACCCCTAAAATTGGCCAGTTCAAAGCTGCCCTACGCAACCACCTTTCAGCACTCGGAAGGCATTGCCCTTACGTAGCCTGTCATTGCCCCCCAGGCTCATTAGGCTACCCCACTACATTTTCCACTGACCATTGCCTGCATGGCCTGCTAGGACCTACCAATGAATTTTGTTCTGTACTATGGAAAACTACCTATGTTTTAAACTATGTATAGGCCTTTGCCTGCATGACCAGCTAGGACCTACAAATGATTTTGTCCTGTACTATGAGAAACTACCCATGTTTAGGCAATGTATAATGTATATATCGCACCTGTTTTGTTCCACCCTGTCTTACCACACTGTTGTTATTACCTTCCCTGTGACGACGTGCCTTTGTAAATGAGTCTATGACTCAAAGGTTGTAAATCCGATTCATGAACTAAATAAATAAAATAAATAAAAACCCCAGACATGGACTTCTGAAGCCAGAAGTCATTGTGTGTATCTTACACCTGTGGCTGAAGAGGCACAAGGCCCTCAGGGGCCTGTGCTTCTGCAGACAGAAGTAGCGTTGTAAATTTGGTATCATGGATTTTATGGTGCCTGCAGCCAGGGGTCATTGTACAGTATATGCACAGAAACAAGTAACAGAGTGACAAAGTGACGAAGACTATGGTGGAAGCACTCAGGCGACTGGTGTATTCAGCTAATTTGTGCTCCAGAACACCATTTTCCTTTTGCTCTGCACTTTGTATCTTCCAAATAAAGCAACAGCAACTTTTCACATTAAGTTAAATGTGGTGAGCGAATTTTGTGTCTGGTGGCAACTTATTTCTGTGGATTTGAACTTGGGTTTGACTGATCTGCTGCTGCACCACCTGTACACAAATTTCTTTTCTTGTTTTTCCTCATTGCATATGCCTTACACCTGTGGCTGCAGAAGTGCAGGCCTGTCAAGTGTGTGCATGTCTTTTAGTATGCATAAGTACCTGTGACTACAGCAGCACTGGGCCCATAGGGGCATGCACTTCTGCAGACAAAATATCTCTTCTAATTTGGGCATTGTGGATTTCCATCTGTTGCTGCAGGGGTCTGTACTTCTTCACACAGAAGCAGTGTTGTGATTGTGGATTTGTATCTGCAGCAACAAGTGACTGTATGTCTTGCAGTGTGCATGCTACAGATACAAATCCACGAAGGTAGCACATCAGTGCTACTGCATTTGTGTCATTTGGAAACAGTTGTATGTTATTTGTCTTACCTGATGATGGCTGTCTGTGGTTGTTTGTGTGGTGCTGTCCTTTTGCTGCTTTGGTGGGTTGAGGAGTTAGGATTGGAAACCCTAACACCACATTTCCCTCCTTTTGTGGCATTAAGTTGAACCCTAACTGGTGCATTAACACAGTAAAGGATTTCCTTTCTTTTTGAGATAGTGGAATTGTATCCTCATTCTTGCAGGTCCCTTTGGGACCTACATGAACAGATGCAGATGGACAGGGCCCTTTGTATGCTGTACCAAGGCAAGGCTCCATCCATGTACAGAAGTGCAATGACAGATGTCAAGACTTCATGGGGCTGTCTGGTGGGTTACAAAAGTGCAGGGCCTTCTGGGCCCTGCGTGTCCATGTGGTCACAGATACAGATGTACAGGGAAAATAGTCCATCTCTCAGCCAATGCACAGAGTCCTCTGCCAGCCACAGGTGCAGAGGTGCAGGGCTCTATGCCAAGAGAAGAGTTCTCTTCACCATATGGTACCTGGGCCCATGGAATAGCCCTGCACTTTCCTTCTCCAGCTTGGGGTGGTGGTGTTGCATAACAGTGCAGTCCTCCCAGTCTTGTGCCATCCAGCTGGCTTACTGAGCTTGGCCCTGAACTCAGTTCACCAGCACAGGATCACAAAACCCTACCCACTGGGGGTAAAGACTGGCATTACACACAGCGTTTCTTAGTAATTATTATTTGTTTTTTATTTTGACCACAAATTTTCAAGATAGTTATTTTATGGCTACCCGTTATAAACATGACATGGGGCATTTATAGTCTGTTTGCTGAAATGTCATTCCACACCACAACTGCGAAAATATGCCTCGTCCAGGATTAAAAAAAAAAGACATCTGTCATGTTTATCAGGTGGTGTGAAAAAAATGGCTATGTTGAAAGTTTGGAGTCAAAATGTAGTAGTAGTAGTAGTAGTAAAAAGTTTATTTCTGATATCAGAAACAGGATAAGCCCAATTTAGCAACAGCTAATTTACAATGGGGTCCTACTGTACAAAAATATCAGTTTCATTCTAAAATACTATACATACATACAACAAAATACATGTATAAACAGGAAAAAAAATACAACAATTAACCATATGTGCAAATCTCTCAAGTACAACAACTTTTTGGAGACATTGCCTCCTTTACAAGCATTGGAGTCAAAATATTGAAATATAGTGAAGTTATAAGTCAACGTTGAAATATTTCAATTTTCATGCATAACTTGGTCATCTTATCATATTTTTACACCAAAATATTCAATATAGCCTTCTTATGACCCCATCACATGAACCCAGTAGGTGAAAATATTCAAATCCTACCCAAAATGTGATTTTATACATCAGCTGCAACATCACCTTTTGGGGTGGATTTGAAAAACTTCACCTGCCTTATTCATGAGGTGGGATCACACAAAGGCCATGTTGAAGACCTGATGGAAAAATTCTTTGAAAATTAGTGAAATTATAAGTGCATGTTGAAATATTTCAATGTTCACTTATAACTTAGTTACTGTGCCGTATTTTTTCACCAAATTTTCAATGTAGCCTTCTTATGATCTTTCCTCATTAGCCCTGTAGGTAAAAAGTTTCAAATCCTGCCCAAAAAATGATTTCATTCGGTGATCGTGAAATCACCTTTCAGGGTAGATTTTAAAAACTAACTAACAAAAAAAAAAAAGAAAAATTAACAAAAAAAATTTAGTTTTTTTCCTAAATTCTGCTATTTCTCTGGTGTCCATAAGTCTTCCACAAGCACTTAGTGTTTCCTTGTATCCGAGAATATCTAAAACATTTCAAAAGTAAAATAAATTAAGCTCTCAGACCATGCTTCCATGTTCTTAACAAGAAGTGCAGTAGAAAACATGATGCGGGACAGACTGTGGAAGTTTATTAATACACTATTATACAATCACAGATTTAATTTTTTCAATAAAAGTTTTTATTAAAGATTTTTTGAGGGTTACAAGCAACATTAATACAGGTAATGAGGCATAATTATATTACCTTGAAGGGGAGGCATGGTAAATCTATTCAACAGTTAACGTTAAAGGTATATAGAAGATCCTAAATATAGAGTAATAGCAAAGAGAGGTAAACAATGAACTGGCCACATCTAAGAGCAAAAAAAAAAAAGTAGAGGTATGACTGAGTGATAGACCAGTACACAAGCACAAAATAACCCATCCATGGAACATACCTGGTCACAAGGTTGCACTCTATTTTTTACAGTTTTAGTCCCATTAGTTAGATAATAGTACCTCACAGAGAAGTTCATGGTCGTGGAAGACTCAGTATGACAAATAAGGCTGGCAGGTATGTAGGGTATGAGGGGGGCAGGGGAGGGAGGATGGGGTAGGAGGGTGGCCTACAATACAGAGCAGGGAATCAATAGTGAATAACATCATAGAAAATACAAGGAAGTGGTGGAGTTGGAGTGGGGGAGGAGTCAGTGAACTTATGGATTTGCATCAGTCTATTAGGAAGGTATCACCCAGGACACCAACTGAGTTGTGGACGGGGGATATTAGAAAGGAGATGATCATCTCTGTGAGAGACGAATAGAACTGGACTGAGACTGCATATTCAGCTGTGAGTCCCAGATCTTATAATAGACAGGAAGCTTTCCAATGGTGACGTACAAGATTTTCATATCTGGATGTAAGGGAGAGGAGAGTTTCCCATTCCTTGTGTGAAGGTGGGCCTTAGTCCTGCCAATGCCGAAGAAGGAGCTGCTTTTCCACAATAAGGGCACTCTTGATCCAAAGAGCTTGAGAGGAGGATAGGGACAGGGCTTCTGGAAGGAGACCAAGGGGTGCCAGTTGGGGGTCTCATACACAAGGTAAAGGTACAGTCTTGGAGTAGAATTTCTAGATCTCAGACTAGTAGGCATTCAGGCAAGACCAGAGGATGTGGAAGAGGGTAGCTTTGGGTGAAGCACATTGCCAGCAATTACTGTGATCCATAAGGCCTGCCCTATAGAGCTATTGGAGTGTGCAATAGACTTTTTGTAGAGTCTTGAATTGAAGTGCCTTGCCTATAATTCTTTAGAGGTCTTGTAAGCTGTGGACCACACACTGTCCCACTCATCCTGGACAATGGAGCAGTCTAGTTCTTTTTCCCAGGCTTCTCTAGGTACTGAAGTAGGAACTAGGCCTTGGGCTTTAAGAAGCAGAGATTTAAGATCCACAGTTGTTTTCTTCACTGGTGGCTGATGTAGGAGCCAGTGCTCCAGAGGGGAAAATGGAGGCTGAATATGGGTGCAGGAGACTTTAACCCAAAGAAGGTCCCTCAATTGTAGGTACCTCCAGAACTGGGTTCTAGAAAGCTGGAATTTAACAGCTAGCTTAGTGAAAGTGTGTAGAACTCCCATCTGGGAGTTGTAAGATCTGGCAGTGCCTGGATGCCCGTTTTTTGCCAATCTTCCCAATCAGGGGGTTTATTGTCGATGCAAAGGCCAGGATTATGCCACAGGGGTCAGAGCCAAAAGGTGGAGGGATACCAAGTCAATGTTTTAGAAAATTTGATTCAGATCTGTCTGGTGTAGAGAAGGTGTGGGAAGGCTCCAGATTTAAGACTCCAGTCTAGAAAAAGCAAGGCTCGAGGGGTAGGAAGCCCCATTTGTGCTTGCACCCATACAGTAAATTCTATTTGATCCAGAAAAGCAGCCCAAAACACAGAAGGCAAAAGAGCAGTGTGCATTCTTTATCCAGAATACCTGACATTATTCTGAATGGCATTCCATCCCTTAAGCCTGGGAGTAGGGAACAAAGAAATGTAGAAAATGTCAGCAGAAAAAGTTCATTGGTCCATACGGTCTGCCCTGTTATACCCTATGCTATCCTGGGACCTATTGCCTAGTCAGTGTTTTTGCCCTTGCCTCTCTCTCCTTTCCCTCTGACCTAATGTTGTTCCCTAAATAACTATTAAGCCTTAGACTCATTTCCAACTGTGTTTAAAACCATTAATGTTTCTTGCATCCACCACCTCTGTTAGTAGGCTGTCCACAGCTCAGCCACTCACTGTGTAAAATAAAGCTTTTTGTGTCCCTCCTAAATCTCTTCCCCGCCAGCTTCCACTCATGACCTCATGTTTTTGATTCACCATTTCTGATGAATATTTCCTCACAGTCTAATTTGTTCATCCCTTTCAGGAACTTGAAGGTCTCTATGATATCACCTCCCTTCTGGTCTCCAGCAATTACATGATCAGAGCCTTAAGCCTATTGTTTTAGAATCTCCCCTGTTCATCCTGAATCATTTTGGTTACCCTACTCTGCACTGTCTCCAACCCGTCTTTGTTTATCTTGGACCAAGAGCAATGAAGCGCTCACTTCCCAGTCATAGATGGAAACTCTGCAACACGTTTATGGTTAAAGTGCTTCTTTTATTAGTACTATTTCCATCAAACATGTGCGCACAAATAGCCTCACTAAACACCTGCCCCTGCACTTTGCTCAATAGGAGGCTCTCCAACTTTTTCCAGGTGGAGACACTATGCTATTGTTGTTATGTTTTCCCTTTTCTCCATGAATCAAAAGAACCAAGGCTAAGTACTCAGTGTAAAGGGATGTATTCCTTGAGTGCCCCCAGTGCTCCAGTACAGACCACCTGATATCCCTTCCATAGGCACCCACTGATATCAGAGTTTGCACATGTAGTTGAAAGATCATTGATAAAGCTAAAGAGTAATAAGTCTACTATGGATTTCTTGGGGACTCAGAGGTAAAGAGATTATGGGAAGTAGATTATTCCATTGACCTTTACTGTCTGTGTTCTTACTTGAACCAGGGTAGGGGTTCTGGTGCTAGTCCCAGCATATGGAGTTTGTGAAGCAGAATTTCTCTTGGTCTCACTTATGGAGGTTCTCAGGATGGATTATAATAGTATGTCAATTGGGATAAAGTATGCAGACCCCTCGCAGAGTTCCAGCATTAATGTGAGAGTCTCCACAACAGCATCATGGCAGTGTTGGATAGGGTAGTGGTCAAGGATTAGGGCTTCAAACTGACTTGTTTGAAAAAACACCTTGAGCATCCCAATTTCATTACTGAACACTGATGCAAAAATTCTTTCCTCGGCATGAGCTCGTAGACTCTCCCAGGTGTGCACCCCTTGATCAGTAGGGAACAAACAGGATTTATGTGGGGGTGTTTGGTTTCTGACCACATGAGAAAGTATTTCCGCCTAATTTTGGCCTCCTGGGAATCCAACATCCCTGCAGTGTTGGCCTCCCTGGACACCAAAAAAGCTTTCGATTGAGTGTCTTGGTCCTTTTTATTTCAAACTTTATCTGCTTTTGGGATTCCAGACCCTTTTATAATATGGGTACATCTTTTATACTCTGCCCCTACTGCTCAAATTTCTTGTAACGGAGTACTGTCTGATACTTTTGATTTATGCACAGGCATGAGGCAGGGGTGCCCATTGTCTCCTTTATTTAATCTCTACCTGGAATCGCTTACCTGACATTTCATTCAAAATCCCTCAATATCCAGAATCCCAATTGGCCCCCACAATTTCACGCTATCATTGTATGCTGATGATATTCTTTTGCACCTTACCCATCCCTTGGCTTCATTACCCCCAGCATTGTAAGATTTAGATGAATTTGGACGTTTATCAGGGTACAAATTAAACATATCTAAAATGATAATATTTACCTTAACTCAGCTACTTATAAGAGAGATTTGCCATTACAGTTACAAACCTGTTGATCAGGGGCTGGATTTATATACTTGGGTATTCATTTAGTACAGGGCACCCAGAAATTGATTGAACATAATTTCCATCCATTACTTTCCACACTGAAAGTGGATCTAGCACGCTGGCAACTTCTACCTTTTTCCTTTAAGGTAGGTAGGTAGGTAAAAGTTTTATTCATTCGACATATGTCATTACAAAAAATTTACAATCGCAGTTACACTTATAAATAATATAATACAATAACATTTTTACATTACCTATTATTACACATTCCCTTATGTCGTGAGGAACTCACTCATAAATTCAATGACTTCAGGAATTTAAGCAATCTGTTAAGTACATGCGTATCTTGGCAACTAAACAAAAACAAAATTAAATGCTTGGGGGGGAGATCAAGGGTGGCTAATATGGGAGCTAACCATGTTTTCCTTTTTGCCTCATACTGTATAACAGGAAATGCAAGACTAAATGTTTAAGATCATCTTCCATACCCTTTTGGCTATCCCAGATAGGGCTGATTATCCCGTTCCTTTTCTGATCTATTTGTACTTTATTAATATGGTTAATAACTATAACATTGGAATACCCCCATTTCCATAACCAGTATGCTTAGGCTAGCTCATTCTATACAAAGGCTGCTATAGTTATATTTGATGTCTAGCATTTGTGACATGTAACTATGTGTTTATGTGAAAATCAATAAACATAAAGTTAAAAAAAGTAAATATAGTTTGCTTTATATAATTCAAACCTATATCTACAGCAATTATAGTTCTTCAGGATTTTTGAGAAGTATTAAATGAGGTACTATTTTATATTCATATTTTATTATTTCATACCATTTAAAATGGCAAAGTTTTGCAAACTTCTATAAAACATTTTGAATTGTCAGATCGCTCATTCTTTTTGTAACCTTTTCCTTTATTTCTATAAAAGGAAACAGGTTTGTTTTGTATAATATGCTGCCCAAACCAGAGGGATGTATAGACTCCTGTACTGTGTTGCTTATATCAGTTGTGTACCTCATAGTATGATGCTTTATTTGTTCTTCAAGGCACATTCTGGGTATTCTGTACCCCTGAAGAAGAAATAATCATAAGAGGAATCATGTGTGATTTTGTATTTTCTTGAAACTTGGCTTCCCAGCCAAATGCCCTTTGGGGTAACCCTTGCCTCAGTGTTTGCGCACAGAGGTTCTTTGTCTTTATCATAAGAGGAACACTATTTTCCATTCAGCTATAACAGTGTTCAAGGAAAACTGGCCCAATTTGTGCCTCAAAATTTCTGCAGGAACAGATTACGGAACCTTAAGTATGTACCTGTACATTTTATTTATTTCTACTTCCAGCATTATTATGTTTGATGATGTCTATATTTCAGTTGCATATAAAATCCCGGCTTGGATTTTAGCGTTAATTACCTTTACTAGTCTCTTTATGGACGATTGACCCATTTTGCTATGGAATTTAATAAATGCTATAAAAGAAGTTCTAAGTTTTACTTGCATCATTTTAATTTGCAGAGACCATGACATGTTATAAGCAAATTTTAAACCTAAATAGTCATAGTATGTTGTAGTTATCACTTTATTTTTATCCATGAAGAGTGCAAAAGATTTGCTAGAGTTATTTCCAAAAACAACCATATTTGTTTTTTTATGTTAATGACCAGCTGATCTTTTTTACACAGGTTTGAGAAATGGGTTACCTTTCTCTGGAGACCTAGCAATGATGTGGAAATCAATACTACATTGTCGGCATATGCCAGACAAGGAACTATTTGACTGACAATTTTGGGGGAGTGAAAATCAGGATTATCCAATGCTTCTAATATTGTATTTATGTATATATGTTAAACAAAAAAGGAGCAATAAGGCACCCTTTTCTTACTTCAAGATTAGTTTTAGTATTAGATGTTAAGTTACCATATTGATCATATTTAACTTTCAACCAGGCGTTATCATGGAGTCTTTTTAGGGTATCTAACAAATATATATCTATATTATAATTTTCCAATTTTGACCAAAGTATCTTTCTGCTAATGGAATCGAATGCTGTTTGCACTTTCTTTATGGGGTAGAATTTCAGTGATACACATAAGTGTATTACCCCGAGTACTTTATCCCCTCAGTATGATTGGTGTCCCTTTGATGCAAGCATGGTTCACAGAGCTTCAGAGACTGGTCACTGCCTTCCTCTGGAGGGCCAAATAACCCCGGATTGCCTATCTAAAATTAGCCTTGGCTAAAAGCCATGGTGGACTTCAACTGCCCCAGTTTTATTGGTATTATTTAATCTCCCAAGCCAGCAAATTTCTGTCTTGGTGCCTTCCTAATATTGACACTCAGGTCAATCAGTCCCATCTCCCATGGAAGGAAATAAACTATATTATTGTTCTAAATATAATATTTATACCCAAGCCCTTACTTACTTATCATGGAGACAACTGCCTCCCACTTTGCGCGTCACTCCGATAGGATGGTTGACTCGGATTAACATGCAGCTCTGCCACTTATTAAACTATGTTCCAAGTCAAGATCCTCACCAGCCAATATGACAAAACCCTAGCATGAAAATTGCAGGTGTGCCCATATCCAATGCTTTCTACAGAATGTCACCTTTCAGTATACATCAAATCTTCTTGAAGGAGAACAACTTATTTCTTTTGAGGCCACAAGTCTCAAGTATGCAGTACCTAAATCAGCTGCCTTCACCTTTTACCAGCTCAAACATGCTGTCTTGGACTTCAAAGGTCCATGTTCTTGGGTTCTTGTGGATAGTTTGACATACCGACATCCGGCAGATTTAGTGATACAACCCCATGCAGTGTCCATTCTACATAAAACTCTTTGGGATGTATTGGGTAATAAATCCCCTGTTAAATGCGGCTATTGGGCTAAAGAATTTCCTGACTTTCTCTGCCCCAGAGTCAACTGCCCCATGGACGATGTTCATCACTATATTAAGCTTGACAAGCTTCAAATAATGCAATATACCCCTCATTTGTGTCCTGTGAGGTATTTCATGCACTGCTTCTACTGGGTGACTCTAAAAAGCTGCACATTGTTTGTACCTACATGCCTCCAGTTTCCTGCAAACATGGGCTCGAGGAGTTCCTGGCTTTTCTCCCCCGGGCCACCAAAAACAACAAAGTGATTTGTCTAGGTGACTTCAATCAGAATTGGCTTGGCCCAAACCTCCCTGTCCTTGACTCTAATATAAGCAAGGCCAACCTAACCCAGCTTGTCTCAGTGCCTACGTGACATTCCAGCAATGGTAATAGTCACACCCTCCTTGACTGGGTACTTACCCAACAGACCGGACAGAATCCCTTCTGTGACCATGCTACTGGACTCCATTAGTGACCATTCACCTGTCACCTGTGTCTGGGATGCCAGCCCCCCCACCCAAAATCATCACCATGTTTGACTTCTCTGCCCTCGACATCTTAGCTTTTCTAAGGGATCTTCAGCATGTTTACTGGTCCCCCATATTTGTGACAAATAACATTGACTTGGCTGTGTAATACTTTACCAACTCTCTGCACTCCTTACAGTCCAAGCACATTCCTTCCATCAGGTGCAGGGTATGGGGCCTGCCTACCAAATAGTTAACTAGCCCTCTTCTACATATGCTTAAAGCATTGGACAAACTCTAGATGGAAAACCTCCTCCCTTCTCTCTGACTTCATTGCATATCGCTCCCTTCGTAACTCTTGTAAGAAAGCGTTATGGACTGCCCAAAGCAATTACTATACAGGCCTTCTTCACGCCACCTCTAGTAACCTGAAAAGGTACTGGGCACAAATAAACCCCATAATGGAATGCACCATGTCTCAAACCTCCTATGACTTTCTAATAAATAACATCTCCTGTAACAACCCTAATACCATAGCTAATGCTTTCAACTCACTCTTTACCACCCTCCCTAGCTTTGATGCTGGCAGCCCCCTCCACATCTCCCCCCCATCTCCACCATCCCATCCTTCCTTGATTCTCTTCCCAGTCTCCAGGTTGGATGTTATATGAGCTCTTAACATGATGTTTCCCCATGGCAATACAGGCCCTGATGGACTGGAACCAAGAATTCTCAAATTAGGCATGTCTCTTCTTGCCACCCCCGTGCTGTGATTGTTCAACCTCTCCATTAGCTCAGATACTGTGCCCCTCTCCTGGAAAAATGCCAGGATTATCCCAGTCTTCAAAAAGGGTGATCCAAAAAACCTAACAAACTACCGTCCTATTGCGCTCCTGCCAACTCTCAATAAACTCCTGCAGAAGCTTATCCATCGCCAGGCATCTGATTTCAATGCCAACTTTAACCTGCAATCTCCTGCTCAGCATGGCTTTAGGCCAAACCACAGCACCATGACAGCCCTAGTGCAATTCACCAGTGACATAAAATCTGCTATGGATGAAGGCCAGCTTACTGGGGCTGTTTTTATTAACATGTCAAAGGCGTTTGACTCAGTTAACCACAATCTGCTCCTGCATCAACTAGGCTGTATTGACGCCTCCCAATCCACACTTGCCTGGTTCTCCAGCTATCTGTGGAGCTGCTCCCAGTCTGTCTCCAGTCATAAAGTTCTCTCTGATCCTGCCCTGCTTCGTTCGGGTGTCCCACAAGGTTCCATACTTGGGCCCCTGCTCTTTTCTTTGTTCATCAATAACCTACCCTCTGTGCCCTCCCACAGTCTCTCATTACTCTATGCCAATGACTTGGTTTTCTATGTCTCTTCCAGCTCTATTCATGAAATTAACTCCCACCTCTCCTCTGATCTTCGTTGTATCCAAACTTGGCTTGCGTCCCACCATCTGGTGCTAAATGCTGCCAAGGCCCAGGCAATGTTCTTTGGATTACAAAGGAAATCTATCACTTCAACTCCATCTCTCCAGGTTTTTTATCTTGATGGCTCCCTTGTGGAAGTAACTCAGTCCTTCAAATACCTAGGGGTCATGCTGGAGCCATCTCTTAACTTCTCTCTGCATGTCAAAGCTGTCTGCAAATCAGTCAATGCTAAAACTGAACTGGCTTACCAAGTCCATCAGTTCCTGACCCCTGCCACCGGGATCTCTGTCGCCCAAGGCCTTCTCCTCCCTGGACTCTGCTACGCTCTGCCTGTCTTTGCTATGGCGCAGACAAACATCTTGCAAATGTGGGACATTGCCTACAGCAATGTCTGTAGATTTGCACGATCTGCTTCTTGTCTTAAGCACCACTGTACTCTCTACTCTGACCTCCACTGGTTGTCTCCTTCCTCCCGCTGGGCTTCTTCATTAGGTTATCTGACTGACAACATTATTCATTCTTCTACCTCTCCACACTCACGGCTATGCTCACCCCCATTGACTGCCCTTGTTCCCTCCATTCCATGTCTTTAGCTCTACTATCTGTCCCAAAATGCTCTACCAGGATGGGTGAACTTGCCTTCTCCTTCTATGTCCCCAAATTTTGGAACTTTCTCCCACTTGATCTTATGCACTCCAAATCCCACCCCACTTTCAAGAAAGGTCTCTCCAATTACCTCGCCTCCCTTGACATTTGCAAATGTCCCTAGCTTCATGAGTTGTGCAAAGCTACCATTGTCCTGCACTTAAATTTCCCTGTGACCTCTTGATTCCTCCCTTCCCCACTCTTCCTCAGCTATAGCTATACACTTTGTTCCCTGTCTCTGTCTGGAAACTGTCTCCTTGCTGACTTACCAAAAGCACTGTCATGTTTTGTACATTATTAACACTAAATTGTGCCTTTTTGCCTGTTTTGTTCCTACTATAACGTGTAATATGTACCTCCTCTATGTACTATGCAATTTGCACCTCTGTATAACTGTTTGGAACTCCTATTATACAACACTGTATATGCATTTGTTTTTACCTGTTCCTTGATTTGTACTGTCCTGGGTCGTGCCTGAAAATAGTCAGTTCTGTCTAGTGCACTTAGCCAGTTACCAAAAGCAAATAAATAAATGTAAGACTTTTCGCAACACTTATTACACACCATCTTATTTATTCTCTTTAGGAAAGTTAGAGTCACCATTATTTACCACCATTATTTACACCACATTGTAAAACACAGGTTGATACTTTAAGACACATGTTATGGGATTGCCCCCTATACAGAGCTTTTTGAACTGGATAGAGGTCAGTTTGTATCCATTGCTGGGACTCCAGAATAGATTTACCCAAGAATTATGTGTTTTAGGACTGGATATAACACAGTTGTTAGGATCCCAGAGATTACATCTGGCCCTCATCGCTGCCGTAGCAAAATTAATAATATTGAGGCACTGGGTAGACAATCAAATTCCCATCTTTGCTGAGTGGCATGCTGAGATGTTGATAATTTTAAGAATATAATAGACTATAGCAAGTCTCTGATACCACCTTTTGGTATACAAAAGTAGATAGGAAAAGTTAGATATACTCCTTCAATTAGGTTGATTTATACCCCTTGGCCTTTTTATGTTGCCATATAGCATACTTTCTGGGTCTATCTCAGGGCAGGTTGATTTTTGTACGTATAAGGTCCTTAGCAGTTCAAATTTACTAATTTATAATTTTCATTTCAGACTGGCACTCTTAGATATTCTTGCTATGTTCCTTTGTTTTATACTTCTGGACTTCATATTGGTATGTCGTCTTTATCTAGATAGATTGATTTAGGATGCTATGATTTGCTTCACCCTATTTTGTATGCTGCTATACTATACTTGAGGTGCTGTGTTATTCTTTCCATTTCTTGTGTGGTGTATTCCCCTGTTTTGTTGTTTGGACTAAAGTTTTTAATAAAGTTTATTCAGTTAAAAAGAAAAAAAACATTGCACATGATAGACACAAAGGCTTTACATTCACTGACCTCACTTTTGCGATGAGGTGTTGTCATAGGCAATGACATGGGGTTGGTGATTTCTTTCTACAGTTAATTTATTTTCTCTTGCACCAGTCCCCGGTACAGCCAAATGCCCCCAGTTACCCCAGCCCCTTCACCCCAGCTTTTCACCTGGACTTAGGCTGGAGATGGCCAGCTGAACTGGGAACTGCCTTCTTACTTTGTTATTTTCCCCTAGGGGAGCAGATGCATACCACTCAAGACAGCCCTACACACACTCCTGTGTGCAGGATGTCAGCAGTCACTACTCCCAGAAGCCACACAAAGTGAGACTAAAGAAGCTTAATATGTATATCCTCAAGGAGAGGAGGGAGAGGGAGAGGGAAGGAACATGATAGAAACTTTCAAGTACCTCAAGGGAATCAACAAAGTCCAAGAGGGTAGCATAGCATATTTCAGAAAAAGAGATGCACAAGAACAAGGAAGCACAATTTGAGGTTAGAGGGGGGACGGCTCAGGGGCAATGTGAGGAAGTATTTTTTCATGGAGAGGGTGGTGGATGCATGGAACAGCCTTCCTGAGGAGTGTCATGAGGTCAAAAACAGTGAAGGAATTCAGAAATGCATGGGATCAACATAAGGTAATTATAGTGGGGGTAGGAAGGGGCAGGAGGAAGTAGATTGCTGGTTAACTAGGGTCTGCAGCTTATCCAATAGGTAGGGAAATGGACAGACTAGTTGGGCCTGATGTCAAAGTCTATGTTTCTCCTCTCATTCATAGAAACATAGAAACATAGAACTTGACGGCAGATAAGGACCGCTTGGCCCACCTAGTCTGCCCATTTCCCTACCTAATGGATAAGCTGCAGATCCTAATTAACCAACAGCCTACTTCTTCCAACCCCCATTAGAATTGCTTTATGTCTGTCCCATGCATTCTTAAATTCCCCCACTGTTTTTGACTCTATGACCTCCTCATAAAGGCTGTTCCATACATCTACAACCCTCTCCGTGAAAAAAATTCTTCCTCACATTGCCCCTGAGCCGTCCCCCCTCTAGCCTCAAATTGTGCCCCCTTGTTCTTGCACATCTCTTTTTTTGAAAGATGCTACCCTCTTGGACTTTGTTGATTCCCTTGAGGTATGTGAAAGTTTCTATCATGTCCCCTCCCTCCTTTCCTCGAGGCTATACATCCTAAGCTCCTTTAGTCTTTCTTCATATGTCTTCTGGTGCAGACCCTGCACCATTTTGGTTGCCCTCCTCTGGACAGCCTCCACCCTGTCTATGTCTTTGCGGAGATGGGGTCTCCAGAACTGTACACAGTACTCCAGATGTGGTCTTACCAACTGTCTGTACAGAGGGCCAATAACTTCCTGTTTTCTACTGGAGATGACTCTTCCTATGCATCCCAATATCCCCCCAGCCCTCCTTACCACTTTCTCACATTGCTGGCCCACCTTTAGGTCATCTGATATGACTACCCCCAGGTCCCTTTCTATTTTTGTTGTTGTCAGTATGTCACCCCCCATTGTGTACTCTTGCCATGGTGTTTTGTTTCCAAGGTGCATTACTTTGCACGTCTTTGGGTTGGATCTAAACTGCCATACATTTGACCATTCCTCCAACCTTGCCAAGTCCCTTTTCATCCTTTCCACCCCACCTTCTGTATCAACCCTGTTGCAGATCTTTGTGTCATCTACAAAGTGACATATCTTCCCCTCCAGTCCCTTCACAATGTCACTTATAAAGACATTAAAAAGGACCAGCCCCAGTACTGAACCCTACAGTACCCCAGTAGTAACCCTCCTTTCTTTACTGTGGACTCCATTTACTATTACCCGCTGTGTCCTGTTATCCAGCCAGTGTTTTACCCAGGCTACCACCCTGGGACCCACTCCCAGGCTGGCTAATTTGTTTATTAGTCTTTTGTGTGGGACTGTGTCAAATGCTTTGCTAAGTCTAGGTAGGCCATGTCCACAGCCCCTCCCTGGTCTACTACTTTGGTCACCCAGTCAAAGAAATCAATTAGATTTGTTTGACATGACCTTCCTGCTATGAATCCATGCTGCCTTGGATCCTGTGCCCCTCTGGCCTCTATGTACTCAACAATTCTTACCTTCAGAAGTGATTCCATCATTTTCTCTACCACAGAGGTCAAACTGACAGGTCTGTAGTTTCCTGCCTGTGTCTTGCTCCCACTTTGTAAAGGGGAATCACATCCACCCTTCTCCAGTCCTCAGGTACCACACCATCCTCCCATGATTTATTAAAAAGGGTAGTCAGTGGTGTTACTAGTTCTTCCCTTAGTTCTTTTAGAATTCTGGGGTGAATCCCATCAGGCCCCATTGCTTTATCCACCTTCAGTTTTAAGAGTTCTTTCAGAACCCTTTCTTCTGTGAAAGGACTAATATCAACCCCCTATCCAAAGTGCTTCTATTGACTGGATTAGGTCTCTCCCCTGCTTTTCCACTGCTGAATACTGAGCAGAAATATTCATTCAGTATCCCTGCTTTTTCACTGTCACTCTCTGCCCAACCACCTTCCTCTTTATTTAGCCTCAGTATCCCTGTCTTCATCTTTCTTTGCTCCCTAATGAACCTATAAAAGGTTTTATCTCCCTTCCTAACCAAGTTGGCTATCTTTTCCTCAGTTTGGGCCTTTGCTATTCTGACTGCCTTCCCTGCTTCCTTCTGCTTTAACTGGTACAGTTCTCTGTCCTGCTCCTTCTGTGTTTCCTTATACTTCCTGAATGCTATCTTTTTCTCCCTTACCTTCCCCGCCACTTCTTTTGAGAACCATAGTGTTTTTTCTTTTGTTTTGATTTATTTGCTTCACACAAAGGCTTGTTGCCTCTGTGATGGCAGTTTTGATGTTTCCCCATTGTTACTCCACCCCACCCCACCTTCTTCCCTGTCTGCTAGTGCTTTTCTGAGGCACTCTCCCATTTTGACAAAATCAGCACTCCTGAAGTCCAGTGCCTTCACTTTTGTGTGGCTTGACTCTACAGCTAAGTATATCATGAACTGCACTGTTTGGTGGTCGCTTGTTCCCAGATGGCTACCCACTTCAAGATCAGAGATCCTCTCTCCGTCCCCATTTGAGAGTACCAGGTCTAAGATTGCTCCCTCCTGAGTGGGTTCCAGAACTAGCTGTCTGAGGCATGCCCCCTGTAGGGCATCGAGAATGGCCCTGCTCTTGGATGTGGCTGCAGCAAAGGTGCTCCAGTTAACATCTGGCATATTCAGTTCCCCCATCAGCAAAATCTCACCTTTCTGTGCCATCCCAAGGATGACTGCTATCATTTCCTTGTCCATTTTCTCCCCCTGGGATGGGGGTCTGTATACAACCCCTGTGAGGATTGTGGAGCCATTTCCAGTCTCCAGGGTGACCCACAGTGCCTCCTTTCCTCCCTGTTTACCCTTTAGTTCTGTTGCTTTGATCCCTTCCCTTCCCTTACATAGAGAGCTACTCCTCCTCCTCCTCCTCTTCTTCCCTCCCTGTCCCTCCTGTAGATTGTGTACCCTGGTATGTTAACATCCCAGTCATGGTTCTCTGTGTACCATGTTTCTGTAACTGCCACAATAGCCAGGCATCCCTCTTCCATCAAGGCCACCATTTAGGGGAGCTTTTTACCTAGACTACGGGCATTGGTACTCATTACCCTCCATTTTTTTCTGGCTTTATTTCATTTGCCCCATCCCTGTCCTTACTGCCTTTGTCTTTTTCTCCATTAACCCCTGCCCTTATCCATATTGACTGCTCTATCTTGGTGTTCACCTCACTAACTACCCTGATTTGGGAAGGGTTAAGATTTCCCTTCTTTTCAGTGCCCCCCCTTGGCTAGTTTAAATGTCTGCCAATGAAGCATTTAAACCTATCACCTAGGATCCTGGTTCCCCTCCAGGATAGATGCAGACCATCGTACCTGTATAGGCCTGCATCGCTCCAGGTAGAGCCCCAGTCCCCAATGAAGCCAAATCCCTGAGCTCTGCACCAGTTTTTCAACCAGTCATTGAATCCCATGGTGCAGAGTACCCTAGCCAAAAATAATAAATGTTCTCCCCTTTTCCATAGGTAGCAAACAGGTTTCAATAACCCAACCCTTTGTGTTGAAGCCAGCACCCTTTCCTTTGCACCATCCAGTAGATGATTCTTTGTGTTGTGGTCCCTAGCTGTCTTGCCCCTGGCTATCAATAATGGATAGGCTTGCTCCAGGTGCCATTCCCCCCGCCTCCCAGGAGAGGGGAGCTGTCCCCTGGATGATCAGTCCTCTGCCTCCCCAATGAACCTCATTGACCCTAGTCCACTCCCAAACCAGGGATGGCAGTGTTGTGACACGTGTGGCATCTGACACCTCAACGTTCCATGCTACTGTGCTGGCCTGATTTGCATGGTGTCAATGATTTGCTTTGAAAGCTGAGAGTGGAACACAGTATAATGTTTCCTGAAAAGATCAGACTACAAATCAGAATAAAACCTTTGTGTTTTTTCATGCCTTGGATGCTGATTGTTGGATGGAGAAGGAAATTAAATGGATCAATGAACACCAAAAGGATTCTGTCTGTGAAGAAGAGGACTGAATCTCCTAAGGGATGAGCTCAGAGTCTTCTTAAACTCAGGTTGAACTAGTCGTTTATTGATGTGATAGCCTTAGATTGTCTTGAAAGTTTTTCAGATTTTATAGTCAAATTCCATTGTGAGAATAACCACAGGTTGTGTCTTGGACAGTGAAGGTTTTAAAAACTTATTAGGGGACTTAACAAGTGTCATCCATCCACTCCATTTCCTGATGGTAGGTAACTCATGTTATGGTAACAGTGCACAACCTCTTTTAAAGCCTTAGGGACCAGTGGCTCACATTTATTTCACAGGTAAGTTAGAGATACTCACAGTCCCATTATCACCATTTACTTTAATATTGTCATATTACTAATTTATTACCCTCTAGGACCCCCATGAAAACAAGATGCAAAATCTCATGGGATCATTCCAGCTTGAATAATTTCAAATAAATAAATTAATTGGCTGGGTTAGAACCTACTAGATGCAGGTTCCATTTACAAGAGTTTTTAGTTATGAATTTAGTTTATTTAGTTATACATTTGGGAACCAGCGACCTAGCTGGGGAGGAGGTGGAGGTAGTGCAAAGTAGGTTCAGGTAGTTAGGGAAGATCTGTAGGGAGGAAGGAAGTTCGCTGGCCTTCTCAGAGATTATACCAGTACCAAGGGCCAGCACAGCCAGGAAAAGAAGAATAAAGGATTTCAGTGACTGGCTGAGGAAATGATGCAGGGAGGAGATGTTCATCTGTATTGGGGACTGGGAGGAGGCCAGGTCAAACAATGCACTCTTTTCACCAGACAGCAGGCTACACCTCAGTAGGGAGGGTTTGTGGGTACTTGAGGACAAACTGGGGGAATACCTAACCACTACACTTAATTTAAACTACTGAAGGTGGGGACAGTGGATGTGCAGGCCCACAGACTCCGAGAGGAGGAGGTCAGTGAAACCCCCCCCCCCACAGTGATGGAAGAGGTCTGGAGGGAGGAGGTGGAAGGGGCAAGAACATAGTTAGCAAAGGGTGGAGGGGTTGAGGAACACGTAACAAGAGAATGTGGAGGGGTGCACACAGAGGGGATAAATGTGAATACAAGAATATAGGGAAGAGAAGGAAGGTCAGATTCTAGGGGGAGGGTGGTGTCTCTGAATACACAGAGTCTTGGAAACAAGATGGAAGACCTGCAGGTACTATTAGTGGATAGGAGGGTGGACATAGCTGAAGGTACCAAGACTTGGGCAACATCACACCATGACTGGGACCTTGCGATCCCTGGATATAAATTATACAGGAGGGACAGGGTGGTTGGAAAGGGGGGAGGGGTGGCAGTTTATATCAGGGAGGGAAAAACTTGCATGATGGAGGAATCAGAAGAAGGGGAGGTGGAGGCATTATGGGTTCAATTAAGGTCCAATAGAGAGAGAAAGGTGAGGTTGGGGGTGGTTTACAGACCACCCAATCAGGATGAGGAGAGGGACAGGGAACTGAGATCACAAATATCGGAAGCTACGGGGAAAGGAGAGGTGGTAATTGTAGGGACTCAACCTGCCCAAGGTGGACTGGAGCATACCATCCATGACATATGCTAGGAGTCAGGTGATCCTGAAAGGACTGCAGAGTGGGTTCCTGACTCAGGGCATCACTGAACCAACAAGAGATGAGCAATTCTTGATCTGGTGCTCACAAATGGGGAGCATGTACAGGAAATAATGGTCAGGGAGCCACTGGGTGGAAGTGACCATTGCACAGTGTAGTTCCAGTTGGATATGGGCAGGGAAAGCATCCCGACTAAGACCAAAATCTTGGATTTCAGAAGGGCGGACTTCAGGAAAATGGGTGAAGTGCTAAGGAACCATCTGGTGGGCATCAGAGCAGATATGGGGGAGGAACAATGGTGGTCCATCATTAAGGAAGGACTACTGGTTGCCACAGATGAGTGCGTTAGGCTCAGGAGGAAGAACACAAGGGCCAAAGTGCCCAGCTGGTTCAGTGCTGGGGTTGCCCAAGCAGTAAGGGAAAAGAGGTTGGCCTACAGAAAATTCAGGAAGACCAAGAGAGAGGTGGATAGGGAAAATTACCTAAGGTTGGGTAGTAAGGCAAGTAAGAAAGTCAGGCGAGCAAAGGCACAGAAGGAGCTGCAGATAACTGAAGGAATTAAAGAGTGGGAGAAGACTTTATTTCATTATATAAGTGAGAAAAAGGACAAGAAGGAATGGATTGTTAGGTATAGGACAGGGGCAGAGTGGGTGGAGAATAATGGGGGAAAAGCAGAGATACTAAATGAATACTTCTGTTCTGTCTTCACAAGGGAGAAGGACAGACCAGTCCTTCAGAAGGGAAAAGAGGAGTGGGGGGGAGGGGAACACAGATGTAGTTACCAAGGAGGATAGAGTGAGGGAGAAGCTGCTGGCATTGAAGGTGAACAAATCACCAGGCCCAGAGGGAATACATCCATGGGTAATAAAGGAACTGGCTGAGGAGCTGGCAGGACCAATGGCAAACCTATTTAATAGTTCATTAGAGACAGGCATAGTACCACAGGACTGGAAAACAGCACATGCAGTGCTGCTCCACAAAAGCGGTCCCAAGGATGACCCAGGAAATTACAGACCAGTCAGTCTGACCTCCATTGTGGGCAAGCTCATGGAGACCATACTAAAGGAGAGGCTGGGAATATCTAGAGAAGCATGGTCTCCAGGATGCGTGGCAACATTGGTTCATGGGAGGAGACTGTGTCAAACAAATCTGATTGACTTCTTTGACTATGTTGCTAAGACAGTAGACAGGGGCCAAATGGTAGACATCCTCTGTCTTGATTTCAGCAAGGCCTTTGACTCTGTGCCCCACAAAAGGTTGATCAGAAAGTTGGTGGATCTCAGGGTTGGGGAAAAGATGGCCAGATGGGTGAAAAACTGGCTGAAGGACAGAACCCTAAAGGTGGTTTTGGGGGGAAGAGTTATCTGGCACCAGACAGGTAACCAGTGGGGTCCCACAGGGCTCAGTGCTGGGGCTGGTGTTGTTCAATGTCTTTATCAATGACATTGGAGATGGCATTAAGGGCAAAATGTGCCTATTTGTGGATGACACCAAAGTCTGTGGGAGAGTGGACACAGCTGAAGGGATGCAGGACATACAGGAAGATCCGGAAAAGCTAGGGAAGTGGTCCAGGATATGGCAGCTTGGCTTCAATGCCAAGAAATGCAAAGTTATGCATATTGGAGCCAAGAATCCTAGGACAGAGTACTACCTGGATGGAGTCTGAGTATCTGCATCAGAGGAGGAGAAAGACCTGGGAGTGATGATCACTAGTGACCTGAAGCACTCCACACAGTGCAAGAAAGCAGCAGCAAAGGCAAACAAAATGCTGGGATGCATACCTAGGGGGATCAGTAGTAAGAGAGAAGAGGTTATACTACCCTTGTACAGGTCACTGGTAAAGCCGCATCTAGAGTATGGAGTTCAGTACTGGTGCCCACACCTCAAAAAGGACATTAACCTGCTGAAGAAGGTCCAGAGGAGGGCTACAAAGATGATAGCCAGTTAGCAGGGTAAGGCATATGAGGAGATGTTGAGGGGACTGAACATGTTCTCCCTGGAAGACAGAAGAGGGAGAGGGGACATGATTGGGCCCTTCAAGTACTTGAAAGGTATAAATAAGGTTGATAAGGAGAGTCTCTTTTAAGCTGAGTAGTAACCATAACACGAGGGGGCACAGTCTTAAGCTGGAGGGTGGGAGGTTTAGGAGGGAGGTCAGAAAGCACTTCTTCATAGAGAGAGTGGTGGACACTTGGAATGTGCTGCCAGAAGAGGTAATCTCATTGAAGACAGTGGGCAGCTTCATGAGAGGCTGGGACAGACACAGAGGGAGGGTAAGGGTCATGGGTAGGGAGGATGGGAGGAGTGGGGACAGGGGCAGGGACATTAGCTCAAGCTATGGACCCTGCAATACAAGCAGACTTGATAGACCAAATGGCCTTCCTCTGCTGGCTTCTTCGTATGTTCGTATGTAAGAGTGAGCTGGTACATGCAGTACTACAGCACATTTCATAACAATGTGACACAATGATTTAATATAGGCAGTAGTTTATAGCAAATAGAATAATAGATAGATGAGTGTCTATTACAATGGAATAATACCATCGAGAGGTTCTGGGGACAAGAGAACCTCGAGAGTGAAGCTCGAGAGGTTCTCTTGTCTGCAGAACCTTGAGATTGTATTATTCCCGAGTGATAGACAATCACCTGTTTTTAATTTTTGTAATATATGGATGCGAGGTTTTTTTTTTGTTAGCTGTTTATGTGGTGCTGTGAAGCTAGGTTCCCGCTGCAGTGAGGGCTCACTCTTTGCATATACACCCCACTCGCTCATCTGTCCACCTGCTAGCTTGGTTTGTTTCATGCCTTTTCTTTAGCAGTCAGTCTTACCTTTAGTTCTTTTTTTGCTGAAGTGTGTGAAGGACAGGTAGAAAAAAAGACATGGGTAGTGAACTCAAGGAACAATTTTCTCTCACTAAGTGAGAGACGCCTGCCATGTTTTTTTAAATAATTGGCCCGCCCACAAAGAAACTGCATCCAATCAGGAGGTGCAGTTTTAGTAACGTCACCATGCACAACTTTGGAGATGACAGGAAGAAGCCTATGGTTTTGAGTTTGCGCTCTTCAAGTTTTGTGATAATACTATCGTTCAGAGCTCAAACGATAGTATTACAAGCTCCGAACGATAGTATTATCACTTGCCAACGATACTATTATCACTTTGGCTCCGGTGTATTACCGGACATTTTTGTATGCTTTTCGATTATATTGTTTTCACTATCCATATATTGCAATGTGTTAATTTCACTTAGTACAGAAATCCTGGAAAATTACAATTTAAAGGTATTAAAATGGGTGGATGAGTAGAGATTTGGATGTAAAATTCACATAGTTTAGTAAACGCATAAGGAGTGTTATTAATTTTAAAAGTACAATAGTTTCTGATGCTGATAATTTTGTAGTTCTGCAGGTAATGCAGCCTGAAAGCAATCACACCCCACTGGCAATGATATTGAACATTCCATCTACTAATGTTGAAGCTAGGGACTTAAACTTAGAGCAGCCATTAGAATTTATGTAAATAAATGATTAAATATGGTAACACTGGTTAGGAAAAATTATGAACAACTGTTGTTCGCTCCTGAAATAATATCTCCATTAGAAGACAGAATGTTAAGAAATGATTGCCCACAGGATGTATATACCCATTTATCAAACATATTCATGAGGTTTATTTTTATGCCCTTGCTTTGCATTATTGAATCAAAATACTGAATCGGATCCGTGTGAAAAACAACAACTTGCCATAAGTTTAAAACAGATGCCAGATGAGTATATAATTTGATAGAAATGAAAATTTGACAGCCACTTCAAGGATTCACTTATGGCAATACATAACAAATGTGAACTTGTACATGGGTATTTTTTGGTGACGTGAACTGGGCATATACAATTTAATATTCTAATATAGAAATTAAACATTAGTAATTACCTAGTTAAAAATGCTCAGGTCCTCAGTCTCATACCTGCACTATGAACATTTGTACGGAACAGCAATGGACCTAATAGGGGAGTGAAAATAGCCCATCTGAGTTAAGCAAGGGCAGGCACAGTAAAAGAAATTGAAAGTGAGAATGTGGAGATTTGCACCGGACTGGGCGGACAGAACTGAGCAGGTGCTGAGAAATAGAACGGGAGAGGGGGCGGCAGGAGTCTCAAAGGTGGAGGTAATACAGGTGTAAAGAAGATGTCAGTAATATGTAATAGTACTAAAAGTGATGAAAATCAGAGAGAGAGAGAGAGAGAGAGAGAAAGAGAGAGAGAGAGAGATGTCAGAAACATAAGGAGTGTTATATCAGTTAAATGGGGGGGGCAGTATAGGGGAAGTGTAAGTAAGGAGGAGGGCATGAGAGTGACCGATAGAAATAGGATTGAATGGAAAAGAGGAAGTAATGTAGAAAACTATTTTCATTTTACAGTTTTTTGCCAGGAAAGACACACTAAGCTGAGGATTGCTTCTAGAAGCATCCTGGGAGCACAGGGAAGTTAAATGAGTTGTCCATAGTCACAAAGTGTGCAAGTGGTGCCTGTGGGATTCAAATCTAGTCCTCAAGGTTTGCAGCTCAACGTTCTTAACGACTACATGATACTGCCTCCCCATTTATTATTAAATTATAATAACTGGTCAGCAATTTTTCCCATTGCCTGGCCGAGTTATAATTTGCCGACACAAGTCAAGTCACTCAGACACGGCCACTCCCTCATTGGCTGTTCACATCCTCGGGGCGGGCTAAACAGTTTTTCAAACATGGCTGCTCCTCACTCGCTTAGTGAGGAGCTGCACAACCGACATCTCCTTGCTTTGTCTTTTTTAAAAAAAAAAAAACACATATTAGGATTAAAATCAATGTATCTGTTTGATTCTACCATTCAGAAATGCTAGCGCACAACATTTCCGACTCTCACTCTCTAGTTCACTTGCTCATTCGGTGGCCATACATAACAGGAAGTGGCAACCGTCTCCCCCTTCCTTTGCAAATCTGCACATATTGCAGAACAGCCACTTGAAAACAAAAAACAACAAACTCTGGGTTCCTGTGGAAGCCAGATGGGTCTTTTTTGTTTGACATGCTTCAAAATGGCTTGACATCACCATTCACCTGAAGGTTTACCACTTCTAAAGGTGATCCTTGCCTTGGCTCCCACACTTTCTCCAATGACTTTG